>OY728156.1:1103145052-1103883039 GCA_963277665.1 Viscum album | reverse complement strand
CCCAATTGTGAATAATAAGTTTATTTTTTAAAATTTAATATATAAAAATGTAAAATATTGGATTTAAAAAAGGGTTCTCTGTTAAAAGGTGGCAAAACTGCATTTTTTGAAAAATATTTTTTCTATTCAAAAAATTGAATTTGTACTTATATTGTTCCTAAGAAACACATTAGATGAATATTAAAATTATTTTTAATATAAAAAATTCAAAATTTGGTTAATAATATTCATAACTTCTTTTTGAATGGCTAGTTGTGGTGTGATCGAACTCGGTGTTGCATGCGGCGCAAGCCATTGAATTATTTAAAAATAAGTCTACTGTCAAATCTTGGGGTGTTAAAATACATGTATAAGTAGTAGGGACATAACCATGGTCTCATTTATATATGGTAAAAGTGAATTCTATAGTTCTAGTGAAAAAATATTAAAACTAATAAGAACCTAAACAGGTCAACCAACAAATCCTAGCCTCACCATGACTCACTCAACAAATCACATATCCAATATAATTATATAGAATAAATATCATAAAAAATCAAAGTTATCCACTTCTAATTCCAAAAATATTTCTCATTATCACACCCCAACATTGAACATCATATTCTCCCTCCCTTCCATACATATCACATCACAACACATCGCATACCATCCATCCTTGATGTGGGTTGAGACACATCCCTATCTACCCAGCCCTAAAAAGGCCTAGCTTCTAGTGATAACATCATGAATCATCACATCTCATCTCACCCATAGACACCTAGGACACTACACAACATCTCATCGCATAAATAGAGTTATAGGTTATCATTAACATGAAGGGAATCAACCTCGTTCCCACCTCCTACAATCCATGACCTACATCACATGCCACATCTCATCGCAACATAGTCACATCACATCTCTCTGGAAGATACATGGTCTATCACTAAAAACCTATTCTGAAGACACTTGGTCTTATCACTACGAAGTATGAGTGGGGAAGAGGGGGTATCCAATCATCTGTATCACCACCATCTTGAATTTTGGGCAAAACACTCAAAACCTCTAAGCATTGGTAAGGTTATCCAAGTTATGTGGGTGCATAAATAAATAACATAAATATTCATGTTATATAGATAACACACAACACCCAACCTATGGGTTCACATCAACTACACTAGCACCCATCATATCACCACCACTATACCACACATCAACTGTCACAACTATTTCCACCACTATATGCAACGCATCACAAAATCACCACATAAGCCATATAATTTCACTTTCATTTACTAAGAAACTTGATTCACATTTACATTTCCCATTAAATTATCATTCAATTCATTTAATCCATTTACCACACATCAATTTCCACCACATTCCTTTATTCAACTCAGCAACAGAATTTATCCCATGTATAATTGGGTAGCTAACATGTCCAAGCCTCACCGCTACTATCATAACTCATACAACCACCTCCATAACACCACACATCCACCATCATAGTCATGCAACACCATCCAAAATAACTCTCCATAGCAACCATGCATTTAATATCTCGACCACATCTCATAACATAACTTTTGCACTCAAAAACAACCCGTCACCACTGAATGTCACCACCACACATCATTAACATTGTGAACCACATCACACAACTAACCAGATCACATTCATTCCAATTAACCACTACATCACATCCACACACATCACACTGCATAGTCGGTCGACCCATTACTGCACAATATCCCAAACCACATAGGGCAACAAACATGCACAAGAACACACAACAAAAACACATTCTGTCTTCCACAATTTAGTCAAGGTCTTTAATCATAGTATTTCATTACTTATCATGGGAATGATCACAAAAACCAAGTCTTATGGTCAACCAGTTATTTATAAATATATACATTATTTTTCCTTTTATTCAAGGTGAAATTACACAACAACATAGAATGGGTTTCAAACCATTTCAACTAGAGTGCAATCAAGGATTCCAACATCCATTATTTTTAGTATTGGAAAAAAGGATGCATAGTATCATCAACAACATATATCAAAAAAGTAAATTATATGATATCTCTTTCATACCCATCAATTTTAGTTATACTGATTAATTATTTTTATTACACCACCCCTTACTATCCACCCAATGGAAAGAAAAATCATGATATACCCACATATATTACGTATAAAGGGTGAGAATAAGTATCCCATACCTTAAATAATTTTTCTAATTTTGTTGTGCACCACTGAGAGAATAAGAATCATCCCAAAAACCTCAATCATGCAAAAAATAGTGGATCAACCTATATTGAATCCAAGGTTTTATTAGTACAACTTTGAGTATAAGATTGTAATTATTGTCAATGGGTTTCAATGGATGTCAATGATGATCAACATGAAGAAAGGAACCCTCTTAAGTAAATTGGAGAATAGAAATTCAGAATGCTTTTTCACTTCTTGATGTAATTTAGGATTCATGTTCCAAAAAAATGGAAAAGAGAAGGAATTTGTAGAAGATTCTTGGTTCTCTAAAGGTGGACATGCATGATTATTGATTGAAAGTATCCATGAATCTTATACTTGGGAATTATTATGTTAGGGGGATTACTTAAAAATATTTTCCAACCCTTAAGCAAGCCTAGGCCAACTTGACCCTAGAACATGTGGGACTCATGGTCAACCATGTTGAGGGAACCAGCCCTGGCCAAACGCAAAGGTGGAATGGGTTGGTCATAGTCGTGCCCGCATGTAGGGTCATGTATAGGCCTATAGGAGAACATGACGGATAGCCCATGCATAGGGTGGTCACAGAGCACACCTGCAAAGAACACAGTATGGGGCAGTACCACGGAGGGAGGAGGATAATTCTAGGTCATGGATGGAGTGCATTGATAATTAAACTGCGGCATTTCCACGTCTGTGTTTCGATGTAGGGTGATGTTTTTAATGACCAAACTAATCTTAGTCGTCCATCTAATCCAACACATGATCTTGGTCACACACCTCATCATTCATCCTATAATCTAATCACTAATTTTCCTATTAAATCTGATCTGATCCAATGACATAGGAGAGCCTACACCATCATCTTCAACATCCAAATCCTCGAAGGTCTCCTGATGCCACAGTGCACTAGAGACATAGTAGCACCTCCCTAATTGACCGTCTAGCCACTATTGATTGTTGAAACCACTTTATTATGTTCATAGGAAAGCTACGATATCTTGCATGAAATTTCATTTGCATGCATGAAATGAAATGATTGAGTTTGAACACCAAATCAAGTGAAGCTAAGAGGCCACATCATGGAAGCTCGGGTGTTAGTTATTAATATTTTCATGTGATTCTCAGTGCATGCATGTGATTTTTTCACATGAAATGAGAAGGTTGTGCACATGAAAAGGAAAAAATCAAGGATATCAACATATCTCATACCTATGGTTTGAAGATTTTAAAACCATGATCTTCATGGAATATCTTGATAAATTTGAATGCAGAAAATATTTGATCTATGCTTATAAAAAGAGAACCATCGATCTGAGAATAGGTTTTTGCTTGGGAGCTCCTATTTTCAGAAACAGAGTCTCTCTGATATTCCATTTTTCAAGGGTAAAGCACGTTCTGTGAACTGTTCAAGGTTCATGAAGAGTGAAACATGAGCCATATTGGGTTCATGAAGAAGTGGTGTTGCATACCATTCTGGTTCTGCAAAGCGAAGGTCCAGTGAACCAGCTCTAGTCTGATGAAGTGGAGAACTGAGTACCTCTTGGTTCATGAAGGTGAACCACGTACCATCCAGTTTTACAAAGGAGAACATTACACCACTCAAGAGAACCTCATATCACTTAGTACATGAAGGAGGACTGCACTCTTTGTATATAGGAGTTCCATGCATCCCTTGCATGAGGAGGTGTCGCGAACATCCTGATTTTCAAAGGAGACTTGCACACTATATAAATATAATAACTTCACACTCTCTATGTGAAAAAAGTAGAACACATACACCATAATAAACCCTAGGTAGTGTGTGTGTTTGAAGAATAGTAGAGATCATATGAATGATTCACAAGTAAATCATGTGAATGATTTGAGACTCCCGAGTGTGCAAGAAGAAGCCAAATAGTGGACTACCCTCATTTTGGATTGAATAATATTTATGGATAAACACATAAATGGTAGATAAAATTGAATGAACTAAATAAGACTTTGTTTGTATGATTGTGAAGAAGAAATGAGGAATAAGTGTAAGTGAGAAGACTATGAATGCTCACATGCATATGTAAAAGGGTGTAATTCAGTTGAACAAATATTAACTGTACCAAGGGGAAGAGAAGGATAATAAGTGTAAATTTCATGTACTCATGCATGCACATTAACATGTGAATACATTTAAATAAAGAGACACAATCGTGGGTACACGGATATGAGAAGGTAGAAGAAAATGTGGAAGAAATGGAGGAGTTCATATAAATTCCACATGCATGATATCATGAATATATGTAAAGAATAAAGGATAAGAAGTTGTTTTTGATGATGCTCAGTGAGCTGATTTTCATTGCATGAACAATCACATAGGTGATTATGATTCTGGTCAAAAATAAGAAGTATTTTTTTATTGAAATCAGTTATTACACTAAAGTTAAAGATTGAATATAAAAGAGAATCAATTCTGGAGTTTCATTTAAGAAAAAGATTGTGATGACTAGATAAAAATACTTTCATTCCAATCTATTGAAGATACATTCAAGTTGATAAACTAAGTCATACTTCTCTGAAGGTAGTGGGCTGGGGGATTCAACGGAAGTGATCTGAGGGAAGCAGTGAGCTATCTCGGAACCTTTGTAAAGGAAGTGTTCTTAGGACATATTGACTGTGTCCTAACCTTTTTAATCCACAGATAGTGAATATTAGTATAATTTTGTACAACTATAAACATGTTGGCTTATGATCCTTTGACTTATCCCTTAGTGGTGAACCAAGTAAAAGTTTTTTTTGTCCTTCTTCATGTGAATTTTTTTATTATGGAACATATCCATTATACAGGGTGAAATAAGTTCCTACCAATGTGGGAACAATATCCATAAATTTAAGAGAAAAATGTGACACTCTAAATCACCCCCCCCCCCTTAGGGTAGTCTAGGGTCCTTTAGGTTTGTCAAAAACACATCCCAACACACACTCAAAATGAAACAACACCACTGAAATAGATATTTAAGGGAATAACTCTAATAAATTATGGGTATAAAAGGAATAAGTCACTGTGGATCATCAAAACTCAACCACAGGGACCTGAGGATCAATGTGACGTAAGATGGGCTAGAATATCTCCTGAATGCACCAAGGTCTACTCCAAAAAAGATAAGAAGTAATGGAATAACGAGAGGAAAATGTATAATAAAAAGATATAAATAGGTTATAAGTCACCCGATTCACATGAATTGAAAATTCTTATTGTGAATTCCATAGGGCCTAAGGATTACAAGCCTTAAACCACGTACAAGGCACAAATTTCCATTATCTTTGTTTTTGACAAAAAATTAAGTCTCCTTATAATTAATTAATACATTTCATGAATTCTATTTTCATGATGTAAATCCATTTCATAGATTCCTCCACCGCTACATACAAGTCGTGAACTCACCGGCTACACAAGTTGTAAAAACCCTGTTCATGATGTGATTCCCACTATCACATTGTAGATTCCCTACTGCTACATAGTTCCAACTTCAACTCTAAAATACTCTACTTGATCCTACTCTATAACACATCCAACATTGAAACTAACAAAGTAATGGGCTAGTAATGCATGAACCATCACATTAGATACCTAAAAAATAATTATTTTCATCACAAATCAAATCCAAACTTGAGAATAGAAAGGGTTCTGAACAACCACCCCACAAGATACCTCTCAAGGATCTCCTCACACCTCAAACACTTCCACCATCAAAACTTTCCAACTAAAACAGTCACAAACATCCCACAAAACCACATCACCACATAAGCACATCACCACCTCTCACATGGCAGATTAATATATCATCTGACACAAATAAAAAAGTTCCAATTCATCTTATCCTCCACACATCCCAATCCAAAAATTATTCTAACTGAAAAATAACTCTACCCCAAGCACATGAATCTGATAATTTTGTCTTCCATGTTAAGATATTATCCACTTTGAGTGTCAATAACTTACCCACAAACTTTCAATAATGATAAGGTATAACATTTCTTGATTAAAAATAATTCCTAAACCTTTTCTTATATCATAATCCTTGTCACACATCACACATCAATAAAAATTACATATCTGAAACAATAAGGTGGAAACATCACATCATCTACTACTACAAATATGTCCTTTATCGGTGCTAGAAAAGTTGATTAACAGTGATAAAAAGTGTTGTTAATCTAGGTGAGGATAAAGGGGGGTCCCTTTTATCTGTCCTCTTAAATGCACTGATAAAGGCCCATTTTATCAGCGCTAAAAAACAATGATAAAAGACCCCTTTATCAGCGTTTTTTGTGCTAATAAATGTCAAAAAAATTAAAAAAAAATTATATAATATGGGGGGGAACTTTTAACAATGATTGACCCCCCCCCCCCCCCCACTCTCTCTTGCGCGCTACCCTTCTCGTACATCCCCACATGCACGCAGCCCTTTGTTTCCACGCGAACTCGAACCCATGACCTCCCCCCTTTCGCGACTGCACCTTTACCACTAATCCATTTCATTTGTTTATCTATTTAATGATATATCTATTTATATATATATATATATTTATATTTATTGTTATATTTATTTGTATATTAATATAGATTCATATTAATATAAATATATTTATTCATATATTAGTATGTATATATTTATTCGTATATTAATATATATATATATATAGTTATAATTTTTTATTTGTATATTTATTTGTATATTAATATATACTTATATGATTAGTTTTAAATACATTTATGAAATATGGATTTTATGTGTGTTTATAAATAAATATATAAATACATACATACATATATACAACACACACACACACAGAGAGAGACACAGATATATTTACGAATAAATACATATATATGTGTATTTGAAAAGCCATAGAATGTTAAAACTACCACAAAATATAGTCCATAAGCTTGTTTAAACTCCACAACTAGTCAAATTGAATAAAATGAAATAAAATTAGATATTATATGTGGTACAGGCCTAATGGACATCCGTATTAGAAGTTATACTTGTTTTAATGTTAACAAATCGGGGTATCCTGACTAAAAACTCATTTTTGGAGGCCTTATGGGAGTTTTTTTGGCTTAAAAAATGTGATATAAGATTTTATTAGGTCACTAGCGCATATATCTCTTCACAGGCTTCAATTTGATATTTTGTAGAGCTCAAATGGACACTCGGATCAAAATTTATGGTTGTTTGAAGTTTGAGTTACATTTTCAAATTATTTTAGATCTTTTACTAATGTTTTTTATTTTTTGTGTCTTAAAATTGTTATTAAATGATTTTTAATCAATAATAATTAGAAAATTATTAATTAATAATATTTTTTAAAATATTTTAAATCCATTTTCACTAAATTTCTTATATATTAAATGTAATATTTTATTTATACTTATCTAAAACATATTTAAAAAGTATTTATTATATTTATATCAATATAAATATACTTATATAACAATATTTTATTTTTCATGATTTTTTTGAAAAATAAAATTTATCAGCTATAGGAAAAAGTTCTGATAAATTCCCCTTTATCAGCGCTACTAAAAGAAGCGCTGATAAAGGCCCCCCTTTATCAATTATTTTTTTAGCACTGATAAAAGGGTGGCACTTCCCTTGCCCATTTTTGTAGTAGTGATCTTGGAAAAACCAAAAAAACAAAGAAAAACTAAAAACATGTCAAGTTATTTGGCATGAATCTGTATCTCTTTCTCCCAAGTACTATCCTTCAAGCCACCATTAATCCAAAAACACCAACTAAGGGGATGGTTCTTCTATGAAGAACCCACTCGAGATGATCCTCAGTCTCTATTGTATGCTTTATGAACATCACATCATCCTTAATATTCATCACTCTCCATTTAATGATGTGGGGGTCATTTTGAAGATACAAATGAAGATAGAACATATGAATTATGTCATGGATCCTCTCCAACCATGGTGGAAATACCAACTAATATCCCACCTCACTAATAGGCCCCAACACCTTAAAGGTTCCAATGAAATGTGGATAAATCTTACTCCCCATTCCAAACCTCTACTACCATAACCAAGGTGGTACTCTTTAGAAAACATGGTCTTTAACCTTGAACTCCATAATCCTATGTATGTAATCATAATAGGTATTATAATGGTCTTACACCACCCACATGCTCTCTAAAACCAGCTGTATTTTCTCAATCATGCTTTGCACTACATTAGGACCAAGAACTGCTGACTCCTTAACCTTTTTCTAGCACAATAGTGAATGAAAATGAAAACAATACAACACCTAAAATGAATCCATTCCAATGGATGAGTGATATATATTTTTGTATGAAAACTCAACAAAAGGTAACTTCCTTACCCATGATAAATTAAATCATAATACATAGGCTCTCAACATATCCTATAGCGTATGGATGGTCTGCTCTATCTGCCCATCTATCTAAGGGTGGAAAGACATGCTAAGTCGAAACTAGAATCCTAAAGAATTATGAAATCTCCTCTAGACCCATGAGGTAAAATTAGGATCTTGATCATGATGGTGGTACTATGTACCCTTTGAATCATAACCACATCATCCACATACTACCGTACTAAAACATCCATGGTACATGACTCATGCATCTCTAGTAAATGAGCTAACTTTTTCATCCATTCCAATATCACCCAATCTTCATCACAACCTCCACAGTATTGGGGTAAAACTGCGATGAAATCCATAAATATGTCTTCCCATTTCCACTCGGAAAAATCCAAAGAATCCAAAAAACCTTAAAAACGTGATTCTCCACTTTTACCTACTAAAATATCAGGCACCTCCCCACAAACTCTACCCCTAACCATTTCAACCCTAGCCAAAAAATATACCTTTTCAATCCATGATACATATTTTTCACACCATGATTTACCACTAAAGATGAGTTCTGAAACTCAGGGATAACTCCCTAAATCATCACCTATGGAATGAAAAACTTCCCCAAGAACAACACCTGATTTTATCCATCCTCAGACCATTCCTCATGGGTGTCACCATGGGCAACACAATCTTGCATCACCTTTTACTTTGGGTCACCCCACTAAGATTCCACCACCTACTACATCAAAGATGAATCTATGGTTGTCTAATAAATAAAACTTCAGCCACTTCTCTCTCCAACATCATAATTAATCATTGTAATCTTTTTTATCCCTTTCCAAATGTCTTCAAACTCCCAAACCACGTCTCCTCCGGACTTCCAACTCACCTCATCAGAAACCACATTCCTCTTTCTTGGGGTGTAAGATATATCAAAATCATAATCATGAAGAAAATCTATCCAACACCATTGGAATTGATTAAAATATCGATGAGAGAAAATAAATTTCAGACTCTTGTGGTCTGTAAAAATCATAAAGTGCTCGTTGATGAGATAATTCCTCCATAACTTTAGTGAAAAAAATGCCACCAAATCTAGATCATGGTTTCCATTGTTATGATCATGGGGTCATAACATCAAATATCCATAAGATATTGTTTCTCTATACTACATAAACACACATCCCAATCCTATTTGGAATGTGTTAAATAAAATTCCAAGAAACACACCCTCCTCAAGCAACTAAAGTACTAACAAAATTCTCTTTCAGGTAACCAAACAATGTTTGGAACTAATTACCCAACTCAAACCCTAGTCTTCTCTATTCAATATATTCATTAGGGATGAAAATCATGAGAAATAATGTATAAACTTCCGATAATATCTTGTGAGGCTAAAAAACTGATAAAACTTTCCACGTTCTTGGGTGCTTCCTAAGTAAAAACTAACTCTATTTTTAATGGGTCCACCGCAACACCCATTTGGGACACCACATGACTGACTGAATTAAACTTTCATGTCTAGAACATATACATGGAAAATTTCCCATAGAGACAATGATGTCAAGAATCCTATAAAATAACTCTAAATTTCTCTATATGATCCCCGTCTAACCTCAAGTATATCAAGATATAATCAATGAATATGGTGATGATTCAGTCATAGTACTCATGGAAGATAGATTTCATGATCCCCATTAACACATCTGGTGAGTTTGTAACACCAAACATCATAACTAAAAACTCGATGTTCCCATATTTTCATCTGAAGGAAGTATTCAAAATATCATTATCCTTCACCCTCAACTAGACATATCTAGACTATAAATAAATCTTTGAGAACTATCTAGCTCCTATAAACTAGTCAAATAGGCCATTGATCCTTGGAGGAGGATAATAGTTCTTGACCATCACCCGATTCAACTTCTGGTAGTCTATACACAGCCTTAGGAAACCATCCTTCCTCTTGGAAAACAAAATTGAAGCACCACATGATAACATAATGGGATAGATAAAATCCCTCTATATAATATCATCCACCTACAACCTCAACTAATGAAACTTCATAGGCTCTATTTGATAGGTATCCTTCAAAATTATATACTCACTTTCTTGTAACTCTATCCCAAAATCGACATCACGTAGAGGGGTAATTCCACAACATCATTCAGATAACATCCAAGAACTCCTACTTAACCCTGAGAACATCCTATGTTTGAAGTTACACTAATATCTCTTCCAACTAAGTAAAAATAGGCACAACTTACCTACCACTCATCTAAAAACCTCTCTCACCGACGAACTCTACTCATTGTCCCTGCACAACAGACAACTAAATTATCAAATGAAAGCATTAAATGACAAAACAAATATATTCCAAGGATAATCTATTATGGTTTTATCTATAGTAATAGTAAATCCCCCATTGATTGGAACTACCCCATCATCATCATATATCCCCAAAAAACATCAAATAAAAAATCATAACCTCTAACTAGTATAGATAACACTGGGAGAATTGAAAGTCTCTCCATATCCAGTCCAAACATATGGACCAATGTAGGAGAAAAGAAAGGAGTGAGAGTCTCCTAAAATAAATAGAGAACACACAAGGGTAGATAATAAATTGATGTACCTCAAACAACTCTCATCTCTACTGGTGTTTCTACATTTAATGTATTCATCTAACCACACCCATCTCCTCTAAGTCTCTATTTTCATCTTATATAACCACAATATAGACTAAGTATCTAGGTAAAAGGTCTATAATAGGGATTTAATCCCCCAAAACCAACTCTTATCAGATTTTATACAATCATAAGTGTAGCATACTGTTGAAAGTGCCTTAGAGGTAACTATTGTTACTGCCAAAAGGGGGAATGAACACCCACATCACACTGGCCTCCCTAGTCCTTCAAGAACTAAGCCTAAATTTTCCCATGTCCTTAAAAACACAATAGAAAAATGGGAAGCCTCCAATAGGTGATCAAGATCTAATAGCCCCTAAATAATGGAAATTAATTTCCCACATTCAATTCACCACAGATCGAAACACTGACTACGTGAACACCCATGACCCACTATCAGGAACTCTGCTCCTTGAGATTCCATGATGGACACTCTCTTGAGGCTCAAATACCATGTAAATAAAACTCTTAATAACATAATATTTTTCCTACACATATATATACATAGGGTGTCACACTCGTATTTTCAATTTCTATCATTTGTTTCAATACCGCTTTTAGTTCCTGGTTTTCTCTTAATTTATGGGTGTTCTGGGTTTTAATTTTTGATGTCTCCTGTGTTATTGAGATATGAACATGGTATTTGGGGTATTTTATGGTATTTGGCCTCATATTTTTTCAAATGGATGGTATTATGTTGTGGTATTTTGTATTTTCATTAGTGACACTCCTAATGGCACCACATGTGGGGTAAGTTGGTGAGGTGGTTTACACCCATGAGTTAGATGAATTTTGGGGTGAAAATGGTGTTATATTTTGGGAAATTTTATCCCCTATCCTTGGACTATATTTCCCCCTTGTATTCAACCTTATAACCCCTTGTAATTGGGTTAAAGTCATTAACTTTTTGGTGGCCAGAACAGCCCACACGGTTTGGCTACACAGTTCCAAACCGTGCGGACAAACCATGCATCCTTGTACAGCGCATTAAAATCTTTTTGAATTTCAAAGTTTTACCTCCTGTTATTTATCCAAAATCACCCATTTCTTCCCCCATTATAACATTTAATCCATGTGAGATCTCCAATCTTCTCAAACCTCCTTTGGAACTCATTTTTGAGTGGGGTTTTGATGGGGAAACTCCAAGTTCTTTTCAAGTAAGTGATTCTATCTTTGTTTCCTCTCCTTTATTTAGGGTTTCATCCTTTATCCTTGAGTTTCTTTATGTCCAAAATTTAGGGTTTCAAACCTAGGGTTTTATCCTTTTTTTTTGTCCAATATTCTAGTTTAGGCTTGTTCTACCTTTCTTAAGGTGTGGCGGTGGTGCGGTTGGATTTTCGCACAAAGATTCAAGGGTCTTCATTATTTTGGTAGGTGATTACATGGGTAGTCAATTATAGATGAGTTAAAATTTCTTAATTTCAATTTTTAGAACACTTATTATTTATTATCCTTTTTTCTATATCTGGTTTTGGTGATGTTTGTTAAGCATATGAAATTTTGTCCCAATTTTGTGCTAAATTGGGTGTTTTTCATGTTTATTTCATGTTGTTCCCATTGGGTTTGTTTTCTAAATCATGTAATGGGTTTATAAAAAATATTTGGGTGCGTAATATTATGTTCTAATGAGTATGGGTATTCCATGGTGTTCAAAATGGGATTTTAAAAGGGATTATGTAAATTGGGTATCGATTTTGTGTTGAATTGGGCGTTTTAAAAGTTTACTTTATGTTATGCCAATGGTGTTGTTTCATAAATCATACAATGGGTTTATATAAATGATTTTAGTTCTGAAATTTATGTTTTGATGAATATGGTTATTCTCATGGTGTTTAAAGTGGGGTTTTTAAGGGAGTTTGTGTGCAAAACATTGTTAATATTTGTGAAGACATTTTGTTGAAATTCTAAAGGTTTTATTGCATGGTGTAAGTGGTGAAAAGATTGTTCCAAATGGGGTTGTTTTATAAATAATTTAATGGGTTTATAGAAACTATTTGGGTACTTAAAATTATGTTTTAATGAATATTGGTATGAACATGGTGTTCAAAGTGGTGTTTGTAAGGGATTTTGTGTGAAATACATTGTTAAAAATTGTGAAGTTGTTTTATTGAAATTATAAAGGTTTTATTGTGTGATTTAAGTGGTGAAAATAATGGTATCTACTATTTTGAATTTATTATGACCATAACTTATTTGTTTATGTGATAATGGATTTTGAAATCATGAGATAATGATTTGAGAACAATGGTGGAATCCCGAGTACCTATGAGGGTGGATGTGTACTAGTTTGGCTAGTGAACTGGATGGATTTTGTCCCTATTTCACTGTGAAAATAAATAAAGACAACTATAAATAAACTATATTAATGATTATGTGGGGCCAATAGGTTATGGTTATATTCCATAATAGTGTTTCATGCACGAGAACGAATTTTTCTATGGTTACTTTACATCGAGGTGTGAGGTACATGGGGCCCATGACTACCTAGTGCTTAGGGGTGTTCCTGAGATTGGTGCTCATTGACTCTTGTGTATTTATATTTGGAATATGGTGGTTTCTTCTGGGAAATAAATTATCTTACATGTTATATTGATATTTTCTCTTTCATGGAAAATCCCCTTTGAAACTATTTACATTTAAAAGTTTCATTCTTTAGAAATTATTTCCATCGCTTCTTAGTTTTCAAAAATGACATGCTTTTTATCATGTATTGCTTACCCTATATAATATCTTGGTGATATAATATTGGGTTTAGGATCAAACCCTACTTAAACCCCTTGGGTGTAATTAGAATTGGTTTTTTTGGACATAGGTAAAGGAAAGGATTTGGGTGATGGCGATTTGGGGAGTTAGTCCACATCCTTAGTGCAGAGTTCTGGAAATGACTTGTGGGTGATGACCCCTTGTCATGTGGAGTCCTTGGGGCTATTTTAATGGTGTTTATTTGTTTCTTTGGACCACCTATATTGGGTTTGAACGTAGGTATTCAGTTCTTGATTTTTTATAAACCTTTTTTGGTATAAATTATTCAGATTTAGTTTATCAAATGTTTTTAATGTTTTATGTATCCATATTTGGGTAAATCATTCCCAAACCAATATAAATGATACATGGGAACTTGTTCCAGCCCATGGGGATAGATAATTCCCTTTGGGCCTTGTCATGAGCTAGGCTTGGAATCGGTTTTGATGGCGGCCAGATTTCGTTCGTGACATAGGAAGTATAAATAGTGTGGTCACATACCTAATCATTGGGCATAAAGTTCCCTCTAGAGGCCGCACTATAGACTCCTCTTCTCGAAAAAAAATATAAATTAAAGTGCATGTGGTCCTCGAAATTAATCCGAATCCCCCACACACTCAAGAACCACTTATTAATGGAGATAAATTCCTACCTCTTGGATTCCCTCATCATTGATGATAATAATTAAACATGAAACTCCCTCTAAAATTAAATCCATAACACATATTCTTCCATACGATCACCAAAAATAGAATCCACCACTAACATGTAACTCTCCACAACTGAATTACTACCAATGGAACCTAGAACTCATCCCATGATCATATTAAATAGAAAGTGATCTCAACCACCTATAGCTAGTGCACCATATCTAGTTCCGATATGATCCCCTCACACATTCCCAAATTTTTCCATTTAATGGAACACAAAGCCCATGACCAAACCTCATCCTCCTTAGTCAGGTAAACCCTCTAAAAATCAACTAGACTAGCCTGTTAAACCTAAACTACCTAAAATGAACATAGAAAATGACTAGGATCCATCCCTAAAGAGAAAGGAGAACATCCTAATCCTGAAAGAATTATATTTGTCAAATCTAATTTATTTATTTCATTTTATTTTTCCACAACAACCCAATTCAAACCTGAACACAACCAATCATGATGTATATACCTCCCATATGTATCAACCCTACAAATAGTTCTTCCTCACTTGGTCATTCAATAATATCAGAGTCTATGCATATAATCATGGGGGCCTATAATGACATGTCCTAGCCAGTCGCCCTGGATTATGTTGCATACTAAGATTAACTAGCACTTATTATATACCACCCCATGAAAATATCATTATGCCTAACTCCAAAATCTCTCCTATATCTCAACTAAAATCTTTGATATAACTTTTTCATTACTCCCTACCACCAAAGATTTCACAATGAAGGAGAGAGATAATGGCCCCCAAGTCCCGCCTCTATTAGGCCCTGGGTTGGTAACTGGCACCGAGGGTATAAAAATATCACAAATGGAAGGCATCACCATCTATAATAAAACAAGATCATGAGATGGGATAAAAAACCAAAAAAATCTGGTAGATAATCTAAATAAACTCAACGTCATCCCAAAATGCATGAATAAAGTATAATTGATACATATATATGTATCTAAATATACTAAAATACAATTCTACAGTGGTGACACAATAGTAACTCTAAACCCAAGCTATAAATGTATGTCTCAATTTCCAAATTCCTTATAAATTCCTAAAAACTAGTTTATATACATAGGGTGAGCATTCATGTATACTTAGTAGGGAATTAACCAAGGTATTAGGGGCCTGTGTGAAAAGAGAAATCTAATGCATTAGTATAAAAATAGCAGAACCAGAAAGCACCAAAACAATTCAACTAATCTATCATATCCTCACCATGGATCTCTCACCAAATCACTCATCCAATATAATAATATATCATTAAAATCATAAAAAATCATTGTACCCTACTTCAACTTCCCCATTGATTTCCCACTTTTACACTCCAACATCAAACGTCCTAGGCTCCCATTCATTCCATACATATCAAATCACATAACATCTATCTTTGATGTGGCTTGGGATGTATCCCTACCTACCCCACACTCTCAAGGTCTAAAATCCAATTCTATCATTAGGAATTGACACATATCATCTCACACATAGACACCTTGGACATCACACCACATCTCACCACATAACTAGAGAAGTAGGGTATTGTGAATGTGAAGGACATCAATATCATTCCCACCTATACATTTCATGACCCCCATATCATGCCACATCTCATCACAACCTCATCACATCACATCTTGCCCGAAGATTCCTGAGCTATCACTACACATCTCGCCTGAATACACCAAGCATATCACTACTAAATGAATAGTGGTGGAGAGGGGGTAGCTAGTCATATTAATCACCACCATCTTGGATATAGGGAAAAACACTAGGAACCCATAACCCCTAAGAATTGGTAAGGTTCTCCAACTTAGTTGGGGTGAACAGAGAAATAAACTAATAATTAATAACATATAGATAGAATATGACAGCCAACATATGGGTCACATCAACTACACTATCACACACCACATCACCACCACTATACCACACATTGACCATCATAATCACTTCCACCAATATTTTCAACACATCACACAAACACCATATAATCCACTTGATTACATGTTCATTAAGTAATCCACATTATTCACTAATCCAATTCATTCACATTTACACTACCCATTCATTTATCATTAAATTAAATTAATCTATTTATCAAACATCAATTTCCACCATATTCGTTTATTCAACTTAGCAACATAATTTATCCCATGGATATCTAAGAAACAAACATGATGATGCCACACCATAACTGGACCAATACTTAAAACTACAACTACATAATCATACATCCACCAGCATCGCAATGTCAAACCATCGAAACCAACTCCCCATAGAAACCATGCATTTCACATCCTAACAACATCTCACAACACAATCACCACACACAACAAACACATCACCACCACAAATCATCACCACTACGCACTGCATCACATAACTTCTCATGTTGCATCCATTCCAACCAAACACTACATCACATCCCCACAAATCACACAGCCCTACCGGTCACCTCCATTTCCACATAGCTTCCCAAACCACATAGGGCAACACAACAACCACCAGAACAGACAACAACAATACATATCAGCTTTCATAATTTTATTAATCACTTTCATCGCATTAACTCTTTAATTAGCATGGTTATTATCACATAAAAAAGATTCCATGGGAAACCAATTATTTATCCATATATGCATTCATTATCCATTTATTCAGAGTGGGTTTACACAACAACATAGAAAGGATCTCAACTCACGTCAACTATTATGCAACCAAGGATTCCAATATCTATTGTTTTTAGTATCTGCAACAAGAATGCACAATATTATCAACAACTTATAACAAAGTATTAAATCATGTGATATCTCCCTCAAATCCATCAATTTCAATTATGTCGATTAATTATCTTTATTATGCAGACACTTACTATTCACCCAATGGAAATAAATATCTTGAAATCCCCATACATAGCATATTTAAAGGGAGAGAACTTAGATTCTCTGCATCAAAGAAGATTTCCAGTCTCACTATAAACCATTGGAAAATGAATAATTACCCTAAAAACTACATCCACACAAGGATATGATGGATCACCTTACACTGTGTCAAAGGTTTTTCAAAAACACATCCCTACTCACACACACACAAACAAAACAACACCTCCATAGATAGTATCTGAGGGAGTAATGAAAATAAATGATAGAGATAAAAGTAAGAACTCATCATGGATCACCAAAACTCAACCACTTGAACTAGAGGATCGGAGTGGGGGAGATGGGCAAGAAGATCTCCCAAAGGCACATATGGCTCCTCTAAAATGAGAGGAATCAATGGCCAAATGAGAGGGAAATAGTCAATCAAAAGATATAAATAGGATATAAGTCACCCCATTCATGTGAATTATATACTCATGTCTTTAATTCCATGAGAACATAGATTACAAATCGTGAACCACTTAAAGGGAATGAAATTTACATATCGTTAGTTTTCATTGAAAATTAAGTCACCTCAACTTGAATTAATACATGTCATTAAATCCAATTTCATGACATGAATCCATTTCATAGATACCTCCACTGACACATACAAGTTTTCAACTCACCTTATATAAAATTCATAAAACACTTAATCATGATGTGAATCACTCTTTAATTTGTGAATTCCCTGCTACTATATAGATACTATCCAACACTACAAAACTCTCCTTGAGCTCCTCTAGAACACCTCCAACACCAAAACTAGAAAAGTAACTGTCCAGTATGGAACAAGCCAATATATTATTCATATTTCATAACTTTTAATAATGAATTGAGTATATATGGATATGTCTACTTGATGAGGTATAATTCTAAGTCCTTTGAGAAATTTAAATAATTAAAGATTGTGAAGAGAATCAACTTGGAAATAAGATAAAGAATTTTTGATCGTATTGAGGTGGTGACTATATTAGACAAGAGATTATCGAATTCTTATGGGATTTTGGGATTATACTTAAAATCACTTCACATTGCACACCATAGTTTAATGGTTTTAATTAAAGGAGGAACAATACCATGACAGACATGATTTGTTTGATGATGAATCATATTGATCTTCCATTATCCTTTTGGGGATATTGATTACAAACTGTGGAATAAACACTAAACTAAGTACCAAATAAAGTGTAAAATATAATTCCCATAGATACTTGGAGTGAAAAGAAACCTATTTTGTTTCATATATTTTTATGGGATTGTGAGAAAGTTTTTGAGGCATTCTCAGGCAACAAACTAGCACCATGGTCACAAATTGTATCTTTATAAGGTATCCTAAGGAAATAAATGGATATTACCTATAAAAAAACTCAGAAAATATATTCACTTCTACTATAAAATTCATATTTCTTAATAGGGGTCACATTCTTAAGAATTATAGTGGGAGAAATATTGAAATTAATGAATTTGATTATCAAGATACACAAGAGTTGGTATAGGAATAGATTCCATAGTTCCCCATAGAAGAAGTTATTACTAAAACACAAGTACTGCATAGGAGCACCAGAGATGTAAAAGAACTAGACAGATATGGTTTTATAATCACCAAATATGGTGACTTATTATTAGTTTATAATAATGGACCTCTATCCTATAAAGAGTTAGTAGGGAGATCAGAAGCTACAAAATGGAAATAATCTATGAATTCTAAAATGGATTCCATGTATCCAAACCAATTATGGGTTCTAGTCGATCCTCAAGTTAATGTAAATTATGTAGGGTATAAATGGGTATTCAAGGAACACCTAGACATGGATGGTAAAGTAAGTGTGTATGGATAAATTATAGGGGATAAAGGGTTTAAACAATATCAAGGCATTGACTACAATGAAACCTTTTCATCAGTTTTCATGTTTAAATCCATCAGAACTCTAATTTCTATAGATGCTTACCATGAATATAAAATTTGAAGGATGGTCATAAAAATAACATTCCTTAATTGTAACCTTCATGTAGATTTCTATATTAGACAACTATAAGGTTTTGTGACTCTAAGTGATGTAAAAAGGATATGCAAGTTACAGAGATCTGTTTATGGATGGAGGTAAGCATCTAGGTCATAGAGAATTAAATTTAATGAAGCTATAAAAGATTTTGGTTTTATTGAGAACAAATGTGAGTCTTATTTTTACAAGTGATTTAGTGGGAATGTGATCTTTATCCTAGTCGTATATTTTAATGACATATTACTTATTGAAAATAAAATACCAGTATTGTGGTATATTATGGACTGGTTAAACTAGGGTTTCTATATGAAGGACTTAAGTGAACTATCCTACATTCTAGGGAGGAAGATCATTCATTATATATCCAAGTGGATACTTGTACTACGTCTAGGTACATATATTGACCAGATACTAAAGATATTTAGTATGGAACAATCCAAGATGGGATTGGATCTAGTATCACGTGGTGTACATAATTCCAAGAAAATATATCCTCATACATAATAGGATAAAGAGAGAATGAGTAAAAACTAATATAATTTAGTGATAGGGTCAATAATTTATGTTATGTTATGTGATTAAAAGATGTTTCTTATACGTTGATCATGGTAGGAGGATATCAAGATGATCTAAGTGAACATAATTGATTTGATGTTAAGGATATCCTGAAGTATCTAAGAATATATAAGATATTTTCTTGGTGTATAGAGGAAATTAGGAGCTATTCACCATGATTTATAATGATGCTACTTTTAAAATAGATCATAATAATCTGAATTCATAGTCAGGATATGTTTTTAGTATCAATAGAGGATTTCTGAGCAAGAAAAGTTCAATGTATCCAATTTTTAATAATTTTATAATTGTATGTATTAGTATATACTAATTTCTAATAAAGTTAAGGAATTAATTTGGATATGTAACTTTTTTCAGAATCCTGATGTGGTGCCTAGTAGTAAAGACCCTATCACATTGTATTGTGATAATACTATAGTGGTGGGTCTTGTAAAATAGCCAAGGTTACACCAGTGAAAAAAGAACATACTCCAAGATTATCATCTCTTAAGTTATATTTCTTATAGGGGTGAAGTTAAAATAATAAAAAATTTCATAGAAGAAAACAAGTAAGACCCCTTGACTAAATAATTATCTTAGTAGAAGAATAAGTATCATGTGAGAGCTAGCATACATAAGGTTTTTAGGAGTTATCTCAAGTGTAACTTGGAGTCTGTTGGAGTTGGTGCCATAGAACTAACTTATGTATACTTTATGATTACTTATATTAATATTTTTTTAATATTAATAAACTTATTGTAACATTATTATTGTTCTTCTGCATAACATAGTATGTTATAATGTTCTAAGTGTAATTTTCGCACTAAAAGGTAATAGTAGTTCCCCACTATGATGAGAACACAAAAGCTCCATGATAGTATTTTTAAATATATGTTCTATATCCAGATGAAATAATTTGAGGGAAAAATGATACAGACTATCAAAGTGGAGACACATACGACTTCGAGGTAACTTCTCATGGTGTATTCCCTTAGGTAATTTCTAGTGTATGATATTTTGAGAATGAAACCCACCATTAGGAAATACACATTCATATATATCATTAGATTTTTCTATATATGGATGTTTGTATTGGTTATTAGACTTTAATATCACTATTAATGGATATTATGAGTCACATGATTTTATTTATTGATGAAAATTCAGATGATGGATGTTCATGGTGATGTAGGATACATTGTGTGCATCATAAGTAAAACTTTATTAGTGAATAATGAAAGAAAGGATTTGACCCTTATATTATTTAATATAAGTTGATATCCTAGTAACTTTGATGGAAATGATATAGCCTAAATAAATCCATGGTCATTGTGTTCTGTTTCCATATTCAACTTTTAGAAATTCAAATAAAGAAACATCGAACACATAGGTTGATGGAACCATCATGCAACCTGCTCGATTAGAGATATCAGGATAAAGGTATTATATTATATAGTAAGAATTATTATGAGATTTTATGTCATTATTACATTAACTTCATTATCTATAGGTGCCTTGGAATGTTTTTAGATACTAACCTTAGACTTTGGGCTACTTAACCTAATGCCACTAATAAAGGGTCCTAGAGGATCACACACTAAGTGTATCCAAAACATCAGTGAAATAATATTATTATTTATTATTTAACAAGTTAAATAAATATTATTCCCACGCATGGTTAAATAATTATTCATGTTTAATTGATCACATGTATTATTTCAATCACTATTCAAGAGAATATTTTGTAATAAAAATATTTAACAATTATTTATTTGTTATTTGGTGAATATAATATTTATTTATTTATTGGTGAATAATGGAGTGATATTTATTTAATAAATAAATAGTCATTATTCAAGGCCTGATAAATATTATGGAGTAATGGAGCACTGAGTGTAATGGCTATGTGAGAAATAATACATATTAATTATTATTTAAATCAATAAAATTTAATTTAATTATCTATATTTATGCATGTCAAGATATAATAAAATTATTATTATTATTATTATAGACTTGGGGTTCTGTAAGGATTAGAGAAATAATAAAGGGGCACTTGTGAAATTATTATTTTATAAACCTAGGGGTAATAAAACCAGTTATATTTTTTCTTAAGGGTTTCCATTAAATTTTATTATGTAAAAAGTCATTTGGAAATAATTTTATTGAAGACCTAGAGATCTCCCTCTCCAAGAATTATCTTAATAATGGAGAGTGATCCTCCACCACCACTCTCAAATATAAATATAACAAAGATAATAATTTTTTAATTGATTATTTGTTTATTCAGAGGTGAATGATTCAATCATCGGGATCTATCATGATAGAACCTGGAGATTCCTATAGAAACATTTAAAGGTCCATGGAACATGTTTGGATCGCCGCTAGAGAGAATCTACTCCGGATTCTTTCAATGAAACGATGGTATAATGCAGAGAAATTTTCATATCCATCAATGAATAAATAATTAATTTAAGGTAATTATTTAATTTTTTATATTTGTTGTAAATAATATTTGAGGATCTTGTATCTTTGTTTTGTTGATCAATTATAAATTTATCATTTATTCAATTATATTGATCTTGGCATTTATCATCATGTAAATCTCATATTAATCATTGATTATGACAAAAAAATGAGTTAGGAATTCCCCATAAGGCCCTTATATTATTCCTAAAACCATAATTTTATAATTAAATATTATTATATTTATGGTAAAACCATTATCTACCTCCCTCTCATCCATTGGAAAATGAAACGTAGCTTGTATTATGTTTAAACTACCACCTCCATGAACGATGTATTCCATTTGTCATCACCTCCTTACACAGATGGTTCAAAAAATGTATTTAATAAATAAATATGATATTTATAACATTAATAAAATTCTAGAATGATATTTTTTCCATTATATTAATAATATTAATGATAAATAGTCACTGTAAAATTTAACCGCCTAAAACGAGCATAATAAGACAATTATTAAGTAATAAATTTTTCATATTATTTTCATTAATCTCCTCTATATACCTCTTGTTGGATTTTTTTAGAAATTTAAAAACATTTTTTTGACACCATTAAGATTTTTTATGAGTTATATTATCATTATACAATAACATATTCTTACTCATTCAACTTTTATAACGTGTTCTTGTTTTGGTCGGTTTTACCACCAATATAAAAGTTTTTATAAGGTATTTTTTTCATGAATGACTAAGAAAACATAAGTAATAGTAATAACTTTTAATAATGATGAATTTAAGATGTTTTTATCATTTTTTTTTGGAAATATTCAAACTTATATTTACCTATATATTTACTTCTATTGTTAATTCAATAATTACTGAAAATCAAAGTTTTAAAGTGTTTCTTGAGAACCACAACCATATGCTCCATGAAATTACTATGGGAATGTATAAATATATAAAACACATGAATTAAATTATCCCGAACATTCTGGATATTATAAACCATGAACAAAACTCAAGGACCAAAACATCCAAACTGTAGCATTTATGGGAAACAGAACGGCTAACACCCGAATGTTAATTTTAACAATAAAAAATTAGTATATGGATAATAAATAATTATAAATGGACGGTATAAAATAAAATTACCATTAATAATTTTCTTAATTGTATTAATAATAAATCTAAATTTTTAATATAGTGGATTTAGATTTTATTTGACTTGGCGGAAGTTTGTGGTTTGGGGATTATTATCTCAATTTAACTTGATTGGATCATATCACTTATCCATTGACTGTTTTATGGAAATATTATGTGTGTTATAAAATTTAATTTTTTTATTTTATTTAAACTTTTTATATTTTTATTTACATTTTTTCATATAATCAATTCATTGATCAATTCTTACTTCAATGTTGCGACCTTTGTAAGGGTTTATTTTATCAATTTCACTTCATTGAGATATGATTAACATTAACCATTTTTTTTATTTTATTTGGTGTGTATAATACCCATGAATGTATTTAATAATTAAAATATTTAAAAATCTATCTACTTTTCTATTCAATGGTTATTATTTAACTTTACCAGGGCAGTAAGGGTTTCTTGGTCTCAATTTCAATTCCCAGAGACATGTTTTATTTTGTGCCCTATGTTTACTTTTATAAAGTGTTATTTAGATAATCTAACCTATTAATATATTACATTATATTTTTCATGTATATAATGGGATTTAATAATCCAATTCATGTTTGTTCTTTTAATTTATTTTGATTCAAATTTTATAAAATTCCTAAGGTTTTTTTTTTCAATTTCACTTCATTGAGACATACTTCATATTATGCACATATTATCATTTATACAGGGTATATATTACCTCATTGACATATTATATCATGAATATATTTATACTCATGGTATTTTAATTTTTTTATCATGTTCTTTATTTTAAGAGGTTTTTTATTTTAAAAGTTGTAAAGGGTTTTATTTAAAATCATTACTTTAAACATTTTGAAGTCTTTTACCCAACTCTTTTTTCCATATCCATGATATTTATAATATTTCAATAATTTTTTTCCCTATATTTAAATTATTTATTAAGGTAATTTTAAACTATATTTTAAATTATTTGTAATGGTTTAAAATTAAATCTTTTTAATGGTATAGAAATGGGTCATTTTTTAGTTTCTTTGCAAAGGGGTGAAAAGAATTTTTTTTAATGTTTACCATGTGAATGTAGTTTCCTACCATCATGACCATTATTTTAATTAAGATTAATTTTACTTTTTCTATAGTGTTTCAAAGAAATTATCCTTCCCATTATTTCATGAATATTTTCTTTAAAAAAGTAACCAAAATAAAAGGATATTTATTATTGTTATTCGAAGTATATTTCTAAATATTTTATAAAGGTTTTTTCATCTATGTAATCATAATTTAATAATTATTCTTCTTCACTAGGTATATTCCCTAATAAAACCATATGTATTAATTCCATGGGTGATATATGATTATTTTTTATGGATTTTTTCATGAAACTTAATTCTATATCATGGGTTAATTAAGAAATAATGAAAATATAAATGTTTCTATGTTCTTGTAATACATATATGCATAGTTTTTATTATATTATTGGTATTCATAGAATTAAATATCCCTAAAATTATTTTTAAAAGATTTAAATCTCATTATATGACATATAAGGTGTTGTAGAGTAAACCCAATCCACTAAGGGACTTTGTCCACCAAAGTTTAAAGGGTATGGGGGTGAACCCAATCCACTATGGGACTCTTCCCACTATATGAAAATGGTCTTGGATGTGATATTTGAAAAAGAAAATCATTTTATATGATTATCTATAATCCACACTTTTATTATATATTCTTATACCTATTTTATTCTCTCATGCTAATGATTTTTACTTATGACTAATGTTTTATATCAAAGGCCTTCTGACATGATTTTTGTTTTATGATTCACATATTAGTGAATATGATTTCCTTATTCTATACTTCTATAATTTTATTATATTCTCATAGTAATATTTTCAACTTATGCTCACTCATGATATTTAACTATTAATATCAATTTTTACCCTTACTAAGCATTTTATATCACCTTTCTTATGTTTCCATCCCCCATGTAATGATGAAATGTATGAAATTTAATATTTCTATAATGTTATAATTTGTGGATAATTTTATGGGAAATATTTATGAATTATTATTAAATAAGTTCTTAGTATAGTGTAAAAAATTGAAAATTTATGTGAGAAAAATATGGGTTCTATTATTTAAAGTTATATAAAAACAATATAAAACCCTAAACCAAAAAGGTATTAAGTATGTAAGTGACTCAAAAAATTTTATAGATAATTTAATTATGGATGGTTAAATTTGAGTTTCTTTGATTTTTTTTAAATTTTATATGTAAAGAATATATTTTTAGCATTGGATCTAAGTGTACGAGTTCTGGGAATCTAACAATATATACAACACTACTCAAATAATTTTGTATAGTATTTTGGTTTTCCAACCACATCCTGAATCTCATTGATATATTGAGAGGAACCTAATATCTTTTGAATCCTTAAAATTGATTTTCTCAATTAGAACCTCTAAAATTTCACTAATCTAGTTATGGTTATTTATTTGATGATAATTTTAGTTAAGTCTACAAACCACTCTTGTTATAACTCAAAAACAAAAGGAGGCACCCTCAACTATGGATGATGAGTACCTTGTGTTATGGTTTAATTTGAACATAAGTTTTTTAAGGTGTTTCTGACTAAATATTTTCATTGAAGGTTATTTAATGTTTTTTTCTTTGTGCCTGAAATATAATTCTATTTATCATTGTTGTTACTATTTGATCATGATCACAACTTTAAAAATGAAAAAATAAACATCATTCATCACACATGTTCCTTTGTTTTATCTATCCATTCTCATTAACAACCCTATGGAATTGTTTATTATCCAAACATTTATAAATAATTATCCATCCATAAAAAAATAAATAAACTATGATTTGATCATGAGATTTTTTTAGTGATTGATTAATCGAGTAGATGATGGATCAACCAAGACACTAAGAAAATTTCTTGAGTCATTTTATAACTCAAATTTTAGTGTATGTCAAACTCTCATTCATTTTCTTGTTTTGTCTCACACCTTATCTAAACTTGAACTGTATAATCACGATATCATATGATTTTTATAATGTATACTCAAACGCATATAGGGGAAACAAGGGAAAAGAGAATTACATTTTTATTCCTCAAATATACACATGGGGTAATTATACCTTTAAAGATAAAGGAACAATTAACTGGCCATCTAAAAAGGATATTTAATAATTAATTATTACAACACAATCATCATTGAAATAATTAAAATTAAATAAATAAGAACTAAACATAAATGGGTTGGTATCAAATCATAATTAGTGAAAAAATACTAAAATTTCAGAATAAATAATAAATATGCTAAAATTAAAGATGAGAATATTTTTAATGCATTAAAATTGTATATTTTTCATTAGTTTTTAAAAAAATTATATATTTTTCAGGTCTGTTTGGAGCCAAAAGGGGCTCTCAAAAGTTATAATAGGCCTTCAAAAAATAAGTCAGGCCACGTGGTTCAGCTCTGGCCTAACCTATCCCTACTCAAGTAGTAGGTTTCTATGATTCCTTATAGTAGGACCCTTATTTTAGGTCTCTTCCTGCATACACAATAAAAATTGTTATTATTTTTATCAATTGAATTTCTCGTGCCAGATGGCATAGGCCTTTGTTGGTGGGCATCGCCCCCTAGTAAAAAAAGTTTCATTCTTCATAGGAGATCATCTATCCTTCATGGAATGTTTTTTAATTAAATATTTTTTCAATGTTTTGGGTGACCCATGGTCTCCCTCCCCCCACCCCCCCCCCCCCCCCCACACACTTTTCTTATAGTCAAGCATTAATCAGAAACCTATACTCTGATATCCCCTTCTCAATAGAAATGAATCCCTTGCACAATGTGTTTGTGTTTCTATATGTTATTTTTATTTTATTTCTATTTATAAAACATATCGATCTTTGAATGGTCATTCCTTGAGTATTTTAACTCAATTTTATGTGTCTTCAATGGAATTGGGTCCATCCTAAATCCCTATATAAAAATACTAGAAAATTTAATTAAAATTTAAACTTAATTTTTTTTACAACCACTTTGATACCAATTATAGGATTTCATGTGCTATGGAATCATGAATGAATGATATTTTCAAAAAAAACTGCTGGATTTGTATTGTAAAATCTAATTTAGTATACCAATGACTGGATTCCCCCATGGATCACAAGAAACATTTTTAAGTATGAAAAATTAAATTGAAACACTACCTTTGGTGAATAGCTTGATCTGGTTGTATTTCACTTGTCTCTATATCATTTTAGATCAAATATTACAAAAAAGGGACCCTCTAGATCGTCTACACATGAAACACAACCCCTAGGGAACTATTCTTATATTCTGATGATCTAGATAAAGAAATCAAACTACTTCACAATGTCCCTTCGATCGCTTGAGGCACATTGATTTGATCCATGAAGGGAGGACCATCTAACCATGTTCATCACTTAGTTTCACTCTATAATAAATTTAAAAACCTCGAAAACATAATGTTTATTCAAAAAAAATATCAAATTCAATTTTATAATAACAAAATTCTCAATACCATGATTAATGATTTAAACTATTATTATTCTAAACTCAGATAATAAAATTGTATTAGTTTACCTACAATCGACCACACTCATACATTCATCAGATCCATAATATGGAACCCACTTACTCCTAAACTCCAATTCATCTAAACTGGTGGAGCATGTAGATACACTTTGCATGTGGCCCTAAATTCCCTTAATATTATAATATTGGGTAATACTAAAAAAACATGAGCGGTATCTAGAAACACATCATTCCCCCAAAGGAGATAAGGCTAATTCATTTCTATGAAAAAATCCTACAAATAAACTCTATGTAATATAATTTATTTATCTCATGATATCTCATAAAGAAGGATACATACTTTTTTCCATCATCCTTACATGATTTATTTATTATTTTAATGGATATACTAGAAAAAAAATTTATTATACCATGGTCGTAGATTTATTAAAGGTATTATCATCCTTGTCAACTATAGTCTGAGATATCTCTTCCTCTACTCAAAAGTGAAAAATCATGTCATGATAATTCAATCAATTTCAAGCCATAAATAATACACGTTGTGTAAGCTACCTCTCCACAAACAAAAATTTCATGGTTTTCATCTTACATCAATGTACATGACCAAATGATACGCATTAATAATGATATCAAGTAGAGATACCAATACAAATTTTTATAGATAAAAATGTCCAATGACTCCTAAAACATGTGGTGTTCTTATTAGCAGGACATTATTCATAGTCACTACTTCTCAACATTACCAAGTGAAATTTTTTTGCGAAGAAGTTTCAATACTTATGATATCCCATCACCTAATTGTGAGACATCATCTGTGTCATGTAGGTATGATATATCTAGACCATAGAACATATGTTTATGATTATTTTAATTTTATCTCAAAATTATCATTATAGATAAAATCTATTATAACACTCTGATACGAAAAATAATCATATTTCATTACTACATAAATAGTATACACCAAAGTATCATCATTATTATGGTAATAGAATATCATGTATAACCATATGTATATATGATATGGTAATCAAAAATTACTACATATTTTTTGTCAAAGGAACCACCTTAATAATATGTTTTAACACCCAGTCCCCACACTGGGCTGACCCATGTTTCCCGGACCACTCCACGCATGGGATAAAACCCAATGCACAACTACATGCTATGTGGTAGAAAGAGTGTTGGTTGATCCCGTGAGATCAGATGGTTACGGGGAAACCCTATGTTTTACCCACTTAGTTTCTCAATCAAGTTGTGTCACCCTTCACATTTGTTACCTCTAAGTCATTGGATACCATCCTGATCGGCCCTCCTTACCTACCAAATTTCTAAGAAATGAAACTCCATGAACCACCACCGACCAAACCAACACTATAGCTATCGATTTGAGACCCATATGACATATTCCTCATCTCCACCATCCCAAAATTCTACCTCCATCACACCATAGGTCATGGAAACTATCTTTAAGATGCGTTGAATAAATTTCGAAGCTCATCCATGGGATAGGGGAAATAAATATGGTGTCTTGTAGAATAAACACATAAAGAAATATCAAAAAAATGATAAGGGGAGAAATTAATAACTAAAATTCCAAGGATCAAAAACAAAAATCAAGAACTTATAACTGTAAAATATGATGTGAAAATTATAAAATATCGGTGCCATAATGAAACAATGATCCCTACCACAATGGTGATACATCAGCACTTCAATTCGCTCATTTTATCATATAAATGAATTTCTTCAAAATTCCCAGTTCCTATAGGATCTCATCCTCTCCCTTACCTTTATGAACTATGGTTTGTGAAACTATACCAAGTATAATAGGTTAATGATGCTTAAATAAGTGGGGGAGATTATGTTTTTCTAATTAATCAAATTAATTAATTAAATAAATAAAATTCCATTTGTAATAACCAACCCCAATAATACCGATTTGAAAGAAGTTTACACATTCCCCTAGAAAAAAAACACATTCCAAATACAACCACATACTCATATTTTCATATAAAGATCCATTTTGATAGAGAAAATGATGAAAATTCATGCACCTATGATACAAAAATATTTTTATACTTAGTATTTTTTTCTAAGCCTCAACTCACCCTCAATTCTATTCTGAATCTACCCAAGGGTAAAAACCACGTCCAAAAATCAATTTAACCATTAAATAATTTTTTTATGTCATCTAATTTTGAAAATTTCTCATTTTACTCCTAAGGAGGCCATGGTACCCTAAATACTCATGATTGAGAAAAGTATCACTGAGAAAAACATGGTTCACTACATCTTTATGACCTTAAGCCACTTTTTAACCCCAAATTGTAAAAAACTAGGGTTTCTCACAAAGAATCTCACAAAAAACCCACTATTTTCTGATATTATTTCATTAATAGAGGTTAAATCCCTAAGAAAACTTAGTATTACACCACCTAGGAAGAAAATAACCTCTTTTATCCACAAGATTTTGGCTCAAATCCATCACAAATAATGACCTATAAAGATACATGCATCCACTCAATGATATTCTTACCAATCCTTAACACCCAAAACACTTTTCCTACTTAAAGGTCTCCTGTATAATGGGGTGAAACAAATCCATGAACCACTAAAATTCATTTTAGTTTGGTTAATTTACAATTCTATTATTAGTGGGAGAATTTCACTTCCCACCTTTAAAGAAAATACTATATTTTTTCAAATGAGTATAAACTATCTATATTTCACTCTACCATGGATAGCCTCATAAGATTCCAAAGTGAAACTAAAGGAGTTACAATGCAGTATGATCCTTACATCTTATGTCTATTCCTCCACCATATCCTACTCATAGGGTACTTGTACCAATGTTATTGACTTGTGTCACAAAGGTAAGATATTCGTTATTTCCCAATATCAAAAATTAACATCTGTGGAAATCCCCTATCTACATTATGATTTCCAATAGTTTTGTATCCACTATTGAATAAATTTGTTTTGTGTTTTCATCCTTATCAAAACAATATACCAAATATAATATTATAAACATCACTAAACTACTATATATAACATAGTTTCTCATCTGGTTCCCAATCCACCAAAATCTAAAGAAGATGGTCTTAACCATTCATATGACCCTTCTATGTTGTCTTCAAACTCCAGGATAATACATACCAACAATCATGTTATCAATAACCATATCCTCCTAAGAAAATATGTAACACCCCAAGCTTCCACGGTACGCTTCCCTTTGAATAATACAGTAGCGTGTATTGTACGCAACTTCGAGTTCTAACACAGACCACAACCAATCAAACAAGCCGTTATGAATAGTAATACCCAATTTTTGAAATTTTATAAATTTAATCTCTCAAAATTAACTTCATTTTTTGATTCTGAATATCAAAATTAGCTTAGGGTAAAATTTTGGAACTTTTCGGATAACATTTATATTTTGATTAATAGTGAAAATTACTAAATTTTAATTTAAAAAACTTTTTAATCAAAATAATTAATAGTGATAAATTATGAATTTGAGTGGTTTTAAAGTATATTTAGAATATATTTTTACCATTTAATACAAAATTGTTAATTGGACATAATTTCACAATTAAATCGGATATGAACAAGTGCCAATATTTTGATAGTTATTATCTCTTAAAAACACGCTTTTTTTTAACAACGGGAATTAATTTTAAATTAATTTCTGCCACTTCTGTGTTTTGAATTTGGAAAATTGTATTCCATATTTGGAATCAGGATTTAAAAATTGTGTAAATAGGTAACTTTTATTTTTAGACATTTTGAATAATTACTTCGTTAAATATTTTATTTACCATGGTTAAAGGGTAAATTCGGTAAATAAGGGTAAACAAATAATATTATAATAATAATAAATTAGCCTAAAACGTGTACTAACCTTATTGGTTGATACATGTACGACCATGGGAATCTTTGGGTCGATTTTGGGACCCCATGGAGCCACTTGTAAGTGATAATGACACTTTATATTAATTAAGTTAAAATAAATACAAAAATGACATAAGCATATATCTTTTAGAAAAGAAATTTTTACATAAAGTTATATGTGTTGGATTTTCGACTATAAATATTAATTAGAAAGATAAAAATATTTCCTACATAATTGTAGTTTATTTATAATTTTTAGACATTTAATAATTAATATTATTTATGACACAATAATGATGCAGTATTTTCCTTATTAATGAAAGAATCAAATAATTGGTATTATAAATGTTAAAATTAATATAATTTGAAAGTTTTGATGACATAAATTAATTTTATTGCTTAATATGATATTATAGGATTGATTAAATGAATTTTTTTTGAATTAATAAAGTTTTTAAGACTTTAACAAAAATCAACTATTGAATAGTGTCAAAATTCACATAAAAGAGTTTTTAAAAACAATATTATATTATTATTTGATATTAAATTCCTAAAAATCTAATATTCGACCAAGAGACTTATATCATCATAGGTATATCATTAATGGACCACTTGAGGGTCTCTTGGAGGTATATAGTAAGTTTATTTACTATATAATATAAAAATACAAAGTGACATGGTAAATGTTAAACTAATTAACTAAGAGTTAAAACTAAAAGATAAGGTTAATATAGTGACCCAAACCTGTATAAAACCTATTGGTTGAGTGTTTTTAGAACTATACCCACCTTAAACTTTAAATAATTCACTTTTTAGAAATTATAAATCCAATATAAATTTATTATAAAATAATATTTCTAGCTTTTCCAAAGGTGCCCCTCACCCCTCTTATAAAAGGGCACTCCCCCTTCTCACTAATTCACACATTCAAAGCCTTTTGGCTCGGCCAAACCCTGCCCAAATAATCTCTAAAATTCCCTAAATTAAACCTAGAGGCATTAGTTTGATCATAAAGCCAACCTATGGATCCATTTTGATCAAATCAAAAGGAAGAACCCGAAGAAGAGGTAATGTTTTCACCACCCTCTTTCAAGTTCCTTTCTTCTTCAACTTCTTCTTTATTTGTTATTCCCATTATAAAATAAAAAATCCAGTATATTATATATACTATGATGTTATTATAAATATGGTACAATCATATTCAGTATTTTATCCATCCTTTGACTGACATGTCACCATACGTGCGTACGTACAACTTACCGTCTCCACGTCATGGTGTAATTGTTATTCAATAAATTATTATTTGGATGGGTATAATAATGATGTGTAATTCATGTAAATAATAAATATAACATGATAATGATTCTTTATATATCATATACCATCTAATTATATATTATTTTAATATCAAAATAATGATATTGTCCCCCGTGCTTATGTACGGACTATCGTCTCCATGAACACGATGAGATTCATTCTCCATCGTATCCATTCAAGTATAATTATCATTTTATGATTAAAAATAATATTTAAGGACTTTATATCATTATGAATATGAATAAGATACAACCTATCCATAAAAAACATGTCTTATGTAACCAAATATATAAGAGTAAGTTAACACCCGAAATGACGATAATACTAAGATATTATTAACAAAGCAATGTTAAAAGATCATATAGGATATCATATTAATGTATATGATTCTTTATTTTTATTACCACTCTAATGGGGTTATATTTGAAGCTTGAGATGATGTTCGCCTAACCCTAAAGGGGTCGGAGGCTCCCCCCCCCCCCTCTGATGCAAGCCGGAGGGGGTGGATGAGAAGATGGTCTCGAGGCGAAATCGTTTCACCCAATTTTCTGACCCCGATTTTTATCCCCCGTTACCTGAGATTCAGATCGGCCCAAAGGTTCATGGATTTCAGAACAGTGACCCTGTGGTCTCTCTTTCAACTCGGGAGATCTAGTAAGTTGAGAATCTCCTCGATCTAACCTTGATTGCGCGATTCAGGAAGTTTCGACCTTCGGTGGACGATTTTGACAGGTTCGTCGCCAAATCTTGGGGACTTCAGTTTCAACCAGTTGTTGGTTTACTAGATAAGCAGAGTTTGATTGTCTGTTTCTCTTCATCAGAGGACATGGTTCGTGTGTTGTCGTTCACTCCCAGGGAGTGCGGAAGGTATGAGTTTCATTTATGCAGATGGTCCTATGATTTTCAAATGAACCGCGATTCCCCTCTCATTCTGGTCTAGGTTAGCTTTCCCATGTTTCCCCTTTCCTTTCAAAACCCAGCGATCATGCATGTGTGGGGGAACATTGTTGGGTTCTTTCTATGTGTTGATTCTCGTACAGCCTCGGTTATCCACCCGATTAACCCAAGGATGTGCGTGGAGGTTGATACCTCTAGAGCGCTGGTGGAGACGATCTAGATTGATGCTACTGAGGAAATTTGATGCAAGCAGCCGGTGATCTTCGATCATTGGATGGATTTTTTTTCAGTTTGCCATAGACTGGGTCACACCATGGCTTGCTGCCGACGTGATGGCCTTCGGAAATTCGATGTTGTGAAGGCTGGAGGTATTTCAAAAGGGGATCACGAGCCAAGAGGAAATGGGTTCAGTATTGCTGAACACTTCACTCCTACTGCAAAGCAGGGTGAAAACCCCTCAGTGTCTAGTGTTTTTAGCAGACTCAAGGATGATCTCAGGGATAATTTCATTGATACTAATGTTGGTAGGGAGGCAATGGAGCCCTCCTTGCAGACTCAAGATAATGCTAACAGTGGTGGACATCAATTCATGGGACATGGTCTTGACCATTCAACAAATACAGATGATGCGGAGCAGCCCCTACTGATCAGCACTGAATAGTTCAGTGTTGATCCATGCTCCTTGAACCGGTTCCCATCACTAGAGGGGGAGGAGAATAAGGAATGTAATTTAGGGGAGAAGGATTGTAAGTCTGCTGCCCCCTTAGGAGACCATCCTCCAAGGGGTTTGGGCTCTGGAATTCTGCAAGGGGTTGTTTCGTCTACCCAACCCCCTTTCGTCTTGAGCAATAGGTTTGAAGGACTAAATGAAGTGGATACGAGAGTGGAACCATCTTCCTTGGCTGAGGAAGGTAAATAAAGTAGGAGGAGCATCGATGGCCTCACTCTGGGAGGTCGGACCATGGGGCATGTTCACCCAGAGTATACTCTCGGTGGAGGGGAGACAGAAATCGATGAGTTCAGTAGGAGGTTTTCTGATGAAGAGTCCGGTTCAAGAAGCAATAGGAGTAAGAGGAGAAGGAGGGGTAGGAAGGATTATTCCTCCTTGCCTCCTCCTTTGAGGACCCGGTCAGTAAGTAAGATAATGGTTGAGAAACTGGACAAGGAGGTCAAGTGTCCACTAAAATCATGGGAACAACCTGAAACTTCCTCAGACTTGGTTCTAAGTTCGGATGATATAGTGACAGAGCAGGTGATATTTCTCAATGCATCAGAAGAGGATGCGTCCAAGATGATGGTCCAGAATATGGAAGTGGACCTTAATGAAGAACAGTATTTGTGGGTTGAAAAACAAGACACAATTCTGGTTGGAGGCTTCAACAAGGGGTTGATCAGACTCGAAACATGCAGATCTGAAATAAGATGACCTCTTCTTTTGAAGATCTGATAAGGGGGGATCCACTTTTAAAGGTCTCTAATTTAACCTGGAAACTTTTTAGGGATATGAATTATAGTATAACTCAATTTTTTTTTCAATGATTATATTTATTTATTCCCTAAATAATGCTTTGTTGAGTTACAATCCTTGTTGTGGGTGGAAATGTTGGAGGGTCAGATCATCTCCAGCGAGTTTGAGCACGCTGCTACTTCCTCTGAAGGTCATTTGGGATGTGGCTGATTCAGAGGGATGTCTTTCCATCGAGAGGGACCATGCTTTCATGGGATTGTCGAGTGGTCCTTTTTTGGAGCTAGCGGTTGCTGCTTTTTCTTGGAAGAGTTTGGTTCTGGGTTTTTTTCTGTTGGGCTATGTTTGGTGTTTATTGGAACTTATGGTTTCTCACTTTTACCTCAAAAGTTTCTTTCTTAATAAAAAAATAATTTTCAGTCAGTATATGATTCTTGTATAATTTAATAACAATTATTTCACCATTATACAGGAGGTTAACCTACCCCCAACCAAGGAAAAGTACAAGGTAAGGGTTATTTCACAATCTCTTCATTATCTGAGGTTGTTTATATGTAATTATCTAATGGGACATCTTTATCATCCACATCCATGTTTCTTAAAAATAAATTTCAAAAAATTCTTTCTATTTTACATAATATGGGTGAAAGTCATTTATACCCTTGTTTTACTTTTTATAATAGGTTTATAAAGGAATCTTTTCATCATTTTCTAAATAAGGTCCTTTTTAACCTTTTCGACAGAATTAAGGTAAGAATGTTTTTTTTAACTTATACGGCAGTTGCAGATATTTTCCACCATTATAAAATCTTAGAAGCTTCCCTTACAATCTTATAAGGATATTTTCAAAGTAAATGTTTTATTTTATAATTATTTTACTTTTAAATGATTTCAAAAAAAATAGATATTTCTCTCAAATAGTTTTTATTACATCTACGTCAACATACTTTGATGGATTTTAAGATTATTTGAATTTGATTTATTATGATACAAAACATCCATATTGTATTGAAGGTTTTGTGAAATGTTTGACTGTGGATGTGTTATTTTTATACCATTAATGGTTTATGGTGAAATTATTGACATTTCGTATGCTAGTTTTAATACGAATGTTTATGTTATGTTTAAACCTTTTCATATGGGAATGAATTGGACTTAATAAGTGACGGGTAGAGCCCACTATAGCTCATCGATGCATCGGTAGGTCTCATGAGACAAACTAGTGTCTTGGAATGAGGCCTTGAAAAAATCTTATTTGTAGTCTTGGCATGAGGCCTTGGCTATGTGGTTATGATAGTCTGGCATTATGCATTCCGTCTTTATGAAAGTAGTTATTGATATTGCATGTGATTATTCGACTAGTAGAATATCCATGTGAATATGTATATGGAATTATTTCATTTTATTTCTTCCATATTATGCTTAAGTTCAAGTTTTAAAAGGATTTTGTTTTAGTTATACATTTCCTTAAATGTTTATGCTTATTTATGAAAGTTTCCGCTATATTGTTATCCTTACTGGGCATTTGAGCTCACCCTTTTCTATGTTTTATTTTTCCCAGGATGTGAAGAAGTATTTTATGAATGACCTAAAGAGATAGTATGAGAGGATAAGAGTTTGGACAATGGAGACTATATTGTTGTAGTTTCATTTTATGATGTAATGTAAACTTTATGAATGTATCTAGTTATTCCAAGGCTACTAAACTAATCGGTCTTTCGAGACTTGATCTTTATTGTGATCATGCCAATGTTATGTAATAATGCACTGACTCTGGGTAACTGGGGTCGAGGCGTTACAAAATATACTCCTCCATCACACATCAAAAGTTTTTATGTGATGGGTACACCAATAAAAATCTATTAGATATGTTACACTGAGAAGAATACTCCACTGGTGTAATATTATATGCCATACCAATATATTTATTTTTCGGTTTTGGGTATTGGAGTTCCTTAAAGGAGTCTTAGAGTGGACCTAGAGGTTTTGTCTATTAAAAATTTTCAAGTATAGGGAATACACACCAAGTAAATTTTACATGATGTGTAAAAGTGTTTTAGGACTTGTACAGGTCTAGTTCATGATGAATAGATTTTTTGTGTTAAATAACAAAAATGCAATGTGTTTTTTGGGAAAACTAAACCATATGGATTATATGATGTGAGATAGGATTACACATCAAGTAAGTCCCCTATACAGTAAGTCTTTAAAGGTTGGATAGCCCCAGGTTTTTCTTCAAACCCTATGCTCTTTCTATTATTCCAGGCAGTTGACGGTTCTCTCTTAAGGTTTTTGGGATGCCTTTGATGGGGATTGATTTGTGGCTTATAGTATTTGATCATTGGATACCCGTCATCTATCTGTGGTGAGTTATCTCCTCATTCTCATCTATTTCCTTTCTATTCTTCTTCGGAGTTTGCTTCAGTGGTTCAGTTTGGTTTGGGTTTTGTTTTTGGGCATAATTTTGATAATCTTCGGGTGTGGTGTAGGTTCACTTTCCAGTTTCTTGTGTGGTGGTGGTTTTTTGGAAGTTACTTCTTTTCCCTATGGTGCACAACAATATTGGAAATCTTATTTGAGGTAGGGGATCCTTTTTATCAATATTTTTACAGGCTAAGTGAGGGAATTGCATGATTTTTCTTACCTTTGGGTGTATATTAAGGGTCTAAATAATCATATAATTAATTTTCATTTCTAAAATTTATGGGCATGGGGAGTTATCATATGCTTTGTTGTTTTTTAGGTTTTTAATGTTGTTTTGTTTTCCTGTTTCCAATTATAAAAATAGTGGCTATTGGAAACCTTTATTACATTCTAATTGATATATGTGAAATCCTATATTGTTTTTTGTGTGATCGTACCTTTAATAAGAGGTTAAAGAATTTTTTTGGATAATAATTAGTTTCTTATAAATATTTGGTTTGTCTGGTAATACCCATTCTAATATAAATAATTTATGTGATTAATCCCTTGAATAAATGTGATGTTTGTATGTGTTGTTTTTTTTGTGTGGCTATGCTTTTTTTGATTCATTATGTAGATTGTGATTGTTTTGTGCCAATTCATTTGACCATATTGGTTGTGTGGTATGTGGGGCTATGATGTGATGGTTGGTTAGCATGGATGTGACATGGTAAGTTGTGTGATGTGTAAATTTTATGATGTGGTATGTTGTGTGATGTGGGAAATTATGTGGTGTGGGATATTGGTTATAGGATAGTGGTTGTGGTATTTAGTGGTTTTGTTTGTGTGGTGGAAGAGATATTTGGTATTTTTGTTGTGAGATGGTTTGGGAGATGTGATGTGATGATTATTATGTATGTGTGGAGTTGTGGGAATATTTTTGTGGTGTAGTTGGGTTAGTTTCTTGGGTAGTAGTGGGATAAATTACAATGATGAATGAAATTCATAAAAAATGAGTTAAAAATTGGATATAACAGGGTTCAAATTGACATGTGATGAACAGATTAAATTTAATTGAATGAGTAGAGTAATTTGAAATGAAAAGGATAATGAATAAAAGTGGTGTACCTTGTAATTTAAAAGTTGAAAATGTCATGTGGCTTGTGTGGTAGTTGTGTGGTATGTTGCATATAGTGGTGTCATCATTTGTAATGGTTGACATATGATACTTTGTGGGGATGTAGTGTGAGCTATTTTTGTTACTTTTAACCCTTAGGTTGGGTATTGTGTGATATATCTATATCATGTATGTCTATGTTATTTTATATGCACCTCACCTAACTTGGATAACACTACTAAAAATATGCCTTTTATCGGTACTAAAAATGTCCTTTAACAGCGCTAGAAAAGCGCTGTTAAAGCTGGTGAAGATAAAGGGGGGGCCTTTATCAGTGATCCAAAAATCACTGATAAAAGACTCCTTTTATCAGCACTTTTTTAGCGCTGATAAAAGTAAAAAAAATAAAAAAAATTAAAAAAAATTAAAAAAATCCTGCCAATCGGGGGGCTTTTATAACACTTGAACCCCCTTTTAACAGTGCTTTCCAGCCCCTCAAGCACCTGCACGCACCCCCACCCCCCACCCCCCTCCACCCTATATCAGTGCTACACCCACCCCCTTTATCAGAGCTAGCTCCCAAATCCACCCCCATGTGTGCGCCCTTGCCTCCACCAATATTTGATCTCAGGACCTCCCCCTTGCGCACCTAAAGCCTTTACCACTCTGCCATATTGATTTGTTCTCCAGTTAATGACATATTATTTTATTTATATATATATATATATATTTAGTTATATTTATTAATATAGTAATATATAGTTATATTAATATATATATTTATAGTGATATTAATATATATATTTATATTTATATCAATATATATATGTAGTTATATTAATATATATATATAGTTAGATTAATATATAGGTATATAAATATTTATATATTGGTATTTTAAATAAAATGGATATTAGTTATTATTTATATAAAGCTAATATATTTTATATGTAAATGGTATATAAATATTTATATATTAGAAACTCAATGTGACCGTTTGAATGAGACTTCAGGACCCCTGTAGGTCAAGTGATATTTTCATTATTCATAAAGGCTTCTCATTGATGATAAGTTCTAAGGGGGGAGGTTGTAATGACTCGTGTTTTCAATACAAGGTATAATTCCATGGAAAATTGAAATTTTGGCATTTAGTGGATTGGCCATTCATTTAACTGAGCTTCAAAAAGTAATATGTAATTATATTAATATATATATAGTTAGATTAATACAGTTATATTATATATATATAGTTATATTAATATATATATATAGTTATATTAATATATATATATATAGTGATATTAATATATATATATTTATAATGATATTAATATATATATTTATAGTTATATCAATATATATATAGTTATATTAATATATATATATATAGTTAGATTAATATATAGGTATATAAATATTTATATATTGGTATTTTAAATAAAATGGATATTAGTTATTATTTAGATAAATCTAATATATTTTATATGTAAAAATATTTTATTATTAATATTTATAATTAAATTTTTATGTGTGAATATATAAAAAATATTTATATATTGTTATATATTTGATTATAAATAGTAGTTAATTATAAAAAATGATAAAATTTCAAAGACATAATATCAATATGAATGTAATACCTTCTAATAAACTCACTCCCCACGAAAAAAAAATCCAATAATACCCCCTTAAATGAGGTTGAAAATCCACAAAATGTTAAAAAATCGGGGTATCCTGACTAAAAACTCATTTTTGGAGGCCTCATGGGCCTTTTTTGGTCTCGATAAAACCTTGATCGGGGTATTCCCTATTCATAGGGATGTAGATATCATCACAAGATTCGATTTGATATGTGGAAGAGCTCAAACGGACACCCGGATCAAAAGTTATGGTTGTTTGAAGTTCGAGTTGCATTTTCAACATATTTTGGATCTTTTTTTAATTTTTTTTGTTTTTTTAGTCTTCAAATTGTTATTAAATGACTATTACTTCATAATAATTATCAAATTATTAATTAAAAATATTTTTTAAATATTTTATAAGCCATTTTCAGTGAATATCTTATATATTAAGTGTAAATGTATATTTATACTTATCTAAAATTTATTTAAAATTATATTTAAAAAATATATATTATATTTATATCAATATAACTATATCTATATATTTAAATTTTAAAATATTTTTTTTAATTAAGTTTTTTCTGAAGTAGACCCTTTATCAGCTCTTAAAAAACGCTGATAAAGACCCCCCATTATCAGCACTACTAAAAAAGCGCTGATAAAGGGGTACCCTTTAACAGCGCTAAAAAAGCGTTGTTAAAGGGGGTACCTTTATCGGTGCTAAAAAAAGTGATGATAAAGGGGTAATTTTATCAGCACTTTTTTTAGCGTTGATAAAGGTACCCCCCCCCCACACTTTATCAGCGCTTTTTCGTTATCACTGATAAACTGTGACGCTGGCCTTGCCCCATTTTCTGTTAGTGTAACCTTACCAACACTCAAAGGTTCTAAGTTTCAAGTGTTTTCCCCAACATCCAGAATATTAATAATATAGATGGCTAGATACCCCCTCTCCCCCGCCCTTCCTTCAGCAGTGATGTGTGGCCCAGGTATTTTGTGTCAATATGTGATGTGTGGTCCGAGGTGTCTTTAAGATGAGTTGTGATGTGTGGTCCTAGGTGTCTTCGAGATGATCTTTGATGTGTGGTCCCATGTTTCCTGGGGATTTGATGTGATGTGATGTGATGTGAGGTGATGTGATGTGATGTGATGTGATGTGATGTGAGGTGATGTGATGTGATGTGATGTGATGTGATGTGATATGATGTGATGTGATGTGATGTGATGTGATGTGATGTGATGTGATGTGATGTGATGTGATGTGATGTGTGGCCCAGGTGTGTGCGGCTGAGATGTGATATGATATTTGTGGAAGGAATGGGAGCATAGGACATTTGATGTTGGGTCATGAGAGTTACAAATATGTGGGTAAGAGGCAGTGGTCCACCTTTCTTTATTATTATCTTGATATTATTTTTTTATATTGGATGCATGATTTGGTGAGTGACTCGTGGTGAGGTTGTGTTTGGTTAGATTACATGTCTAGGTTCTTATTGGTTCTATTTATTATTCACTAGTGAATTAGCACTATTTTCATATGTGCACCAGAGGCCTTGGTTATGTCCCTACTGAGTAAACATGTTATACTCACCCCAATTATAAAAACTATTTTCAAGTTTCCAGGAGGACTTTGGGGACCTAGATTGAAATTACTAGTTGGGTTGGAGTTTTTGTTGAGTCACTATCATAGAATTTTCCTTTTGGTATTTACTTTGGACAATTTTATATGTATAAATTTTATTTTATTTGGGAATTATGAGATGGTTTTTGGTTTACCTTCATATATTTTGTTGGAGTTGTTTGGTGTTTGTTCATCCTATCTTCTAGTCATATTCATTTATAGAGGGTAATGCCTCCCATATTGTGAGTTTTTTATACAATCTATGCTAGTCACCAACCAGAGGCCTACTGGAGGTGGGACCTGTGGTTAATTATCTATCTACCTTCATTACAGAATCTTTGGTGGGAGGGGTTCATTACATAGAGGTATCAGAGGTTTTAGTAGAGGGATAGGATAGATTTTTGAGTTAGGAATAGTGAATATTTCATGGGTTGGTATGGAAGTAGTGTCAATTGACCTTGGAGCGTGACATATGGCAGAGAGACTAGCTAGGACATGGGATTTTAGGGGCCCTAGGGATATAATGCATGAACTCTAGTTTTATTGAGAGACCAAGTTAGGTCGACCTATTTGTAGGTTAGAGACCTAGGACAGGTTCATGAATCATGATGACTTTTTTTCATGTTTTAATTGGGTGATTTGGGAAAATAAAACGAATAAAATATAAATAATCATTGATAAAATTCTATGATACGAGTATTAGGATGTTTTACTTATTTTTAAGAATGGATCATGTTAGTCATCCACAAGTTGCTCAGGTAGTTTAGGTTCAGCAGGATGATCTGGTTGATCATCATAGGGTTGACCCAATAGAGGAATACTAGGTATGAGATTAGACTTTGTGTGCCTTTCAGCAGTAGAGTTTGGATAAATATGAGGGTAGTATCTCTGATTTGGATTTGGAGATCTAGATAGAGGAGATCAATATTTATTTCAGTGTGATCCAAGAACAATATAATTTTTTGGTGCCACTAGTAGTTAGTCAGATGTGGGTAGCTATGCGTCAGTGGTGGATGTTGGTTGTTAGTGATCACAAGGAGATGAATGTGTTGTGGCCAGAATTTCAAAGGGAGTTTTAGGTAGAGTTTCTTTCATCAACGATGAGGGAATCCAATATGTATGAGGTACTCTACCTTTATAAAGGGAGTCTAGGCATGCGGGAACTTTGGATCAGGTTCAAGTATCTCTTTCACTTTTCCTTGAAAGTTTTTTTAGATGAGGAGTCCAGAGTCTGGTGTCTGGAGGAGGCTTTGCATCCAGTGATCAAGTATTTGGTCACATCATTTACTCTTATGATGTATCTAGAGGTGATGAAAAATTATGAGGTTATCGGTCATAATATTTACTTGGTATTTGAGACCTAGTTGATTAGAAACCACGGTGTTTTGATGAGAAATACTTCTAGTAATGGGTAGTGGGTGTTCAAGAAGTTAGGGTTCCATTCGATGGGGAACCAACTATGGTAGTTTCTTTCCTAATCATTAGGGACATAAGGTTTTCAACCACGTTTTGGGGCTTTTCCTTTTTTATTCCATATCTGTCAAAGATATGGGAACTACCAGGATCAGTGTTTGATAGCTCAAAGAGTCCAGTTTTAGAAGGGCGATTAGGCCTCTTTTAAGTAGTAGTAGTTTCCTCCAAGATAGTTCTAATGGTAGGGACTTCAGATTTTTGTTCAGTAGATGAGAGAAGGGGAAGTTAGAAGAGTGAATCCTCATGATAGTTCCCTTCAATAGATACCTAGGCTAGAGTGCAGTTGTGGAGGCTGATAGTAGATTTTTAGAGGATCTAGGGGTAGTTAGATGCATGCATTAGAGGTAGAAATTCCAGTAAGTCTAAGAGTTGTCTGAGGTATGATCAGTTTTTTTAGTACCCTTGTGTGTGATTTGTTTGATTTAGGATCCTCACACTCCTTTGTTTCTCCTACATTGGTTCAGATTTTAGGACTAGATTTGGAGAGGCTTCTAGTGCCCCCGGTGTTATCTATTATAGTTGTATTCTAGTATTCTTTGTTTGATGTGTGTCGGGAATGTAGACTAGTGATGGGGCAGCACCAATTAGTGGGGGACTTCTTCTTCTTGCAGATACAACCATACAATATTATCATTGGTATGGATTGGTTGTATTCCATGCATCCTGTCATCAACTACTTTTGGGGGAGAGTTGTGTTTTCAAATGTGGAGGGATAGAGAGTGGAATTTGTTAGTGAGTGAGGTTAGTAGTTGGGTGGTAGGTATGTTGATCCTATTTTTTCATATTTGGAAGAGATGTATATATAATATTAGGTTTGTAGTGTTCCAAGGGTTGTGAAATATTTTATAGATGTTTTCATAGATGAGGTTATGGAACTACCTCTTCAAAAAGACATCGATTTTGGGGTACATTTACAGCCTAGTTCATCTTCGATTTTGATCTCTACCTATCTGATGTCACCCATAGAGTTACATGATTTGAAACTACAGGTTGATGAATTGATTCAGATGTGTTTCATCTAACCTAGTGTGTCTATATGGGGTGCTCCAATGTTGTTCTCCATGAAGTCAGGTGGTTGTCTAAGGTTGTGTATAGACTTCCATAGGTTGAATTATGTAATGGTCAAGAATAGTTACTATCTTCTAAGGATAGATGATTTATTTGACCAGTTTATAGGAGCTATTTGGTTTTCCAAGATCGATCTTTATTCTGGATATCACCAGTAGAGGGTGGAAGATGAGGATATCTAGAAGACTACCTTCATATGTAGGTATGGGCACTTCAATTTTATGGTTATTTAATTCAGTGTTATGAATTCACCATCCATGTTTATGGGAATTATGAAGTCCATGTTCCATGGGATCCTCGATCAGTTCATCATTGTATTTATCGATGATATATTGGTCTACTTGAAGTCATAGGAAGAGTTTGTTGAGAATCTCAGAGTTGTTTTTTAGGTCCTTTGAGACCACCATATTTATGGGAAGTTGTCTAAGTGTGGGTTTTGAGCATGATAGGTCTGTTTCATTAGACATGTGGTGTTTCAATAGGGTGTGGTATTGGACTTGTCAATGTTCTATGTGGTTGTTTCTTTGTTAGTACATAAGAATATGGTAGAGATTCGCATTTTCCTTTATCTTGCACGTTATTATCAGAGGTTTGTTCCTGATTTCTATTGATTTGAAACACCACTAATAGCAGTGAACTAGAAGGACCTGGATTAACTGTGGAAATACCAGTTCCAAACATCATTCGTTTACTTAAAGTATAATTTGGTTAGTGCTCTAGTGCTTGAGTTTCCCTAGAAAGGTGTGTAGTTTGAGGGGGTTTATGTATCCTATCTTGGATTGGGATTCATGTTATTATAGCATAAGGTAGTAATCTATTATGGTTCTGGGCAGTTACATACCCATGAGCATAACTATACCACCCATGATATGAAGTTGGAGTAGTTTTGTTTGTGCTAATTTTTTGGTGGCATTGCCTTATTGGTGAGCACTTTTTTGGTTTTCATAGACCAAAAAAACTTGTGATTTCTTTTCTCTCAACAAAATATTTATATACATGAGTGAAGATGTATGGAGTTTCTTCAAGATTAATATTTTGAGATCTATTGCACCCTAGTGAAGGGTAATATAGTTTCCAATGTGTTGAGTCTGAAGTCTTGTGAGGATGTGTCTCAAGAGTCTGTAGATATTTGGAAAGGAATTGAGGAGCTTGTAGTAATGAATATTGGTATTGGAGAGAGTAGTGGTCAAGGTTTTCAATATCATATTACTGTGGATTAATATTTTATATAGGGATTGGAGGAGTCTTAGTGGGAAGACTTAGAGGCATAGGTGATGTGTGCTCATGTTGTCCATAGTGACACTCTTTAGGGATGGTCAAAGGATGATCGGAACTGGATATTGTTCCAAGGGTGGTTTTTTGTCCCGCAGACAACGCATGAGGGAGTTGTCTATGATTTTCACATCTCACCGTTAGTGGTACATTTAGGTGTGAAAAATATGTATCATGTATTTATGATACGACATTAGTGCTCAGGGATGAAATGGTCAGTAGCAGTTCTTTTTGAGAGATGTTTGGTTTTTCAGTAGATAAAAGTGGAACAACATGTTGTGGGAGTTATTTTTCAATACTTGGATGTTCCCATGTGGAAATTTGAGGACATATCAATGGATTTTATCATAGGGTTACCCTGAGCTCAAGGATTTTTTGATGCAGTTTGGTTGATACTGGACTGGTAGATAAAATCGGCTCACATTCTAGCAATCTATGAGTCCAATTCCATAGATTTTTTTTGTAGAGGTAGTACATGGATGATGTGATTAGGATTCATGTGGTACTGAGGACCCTAATATATGATTAGTATACTAGTTTTACCTAATGATTTTGGAGGATATTATATAATTATTTTGGATCCTAGTTGTGCCTTACCACTTCTTTCCACCCTCAAATGGATGGGCATACTGAGCAGAACATCTAGGCATTCAAGGATATGTTATGTGTATGTGTCTTGGACTTTGGTGGATCTTGGGTATGACACTTGACTTTGTTTTAGTTTTTGTACAATAATAGTTATCACTCATTCATTCTTATATCTCTTTTTGAGGAGTTTTGTGGGTGGCCATGTCGTTCTTCATTGTGTTGGAAGAAGGTTGGAGAGTTGGTATTTCTTGGTCCTAATGTAGTGTAGATCACAAAAGATAATATCCAATTAGATTGAGAGTGTATGAGAGTATCGTGGGGCCATCATAAGGCCTATACCAATCGTAGGAGGATGCCCCTAGAGGTCAAGGTTAGATACCATGTTTTCTTGAGAGTCTCCCCTTAGTGTGGTCAGTAAATCTTTGGTAGAGGGAGTAATATTTATCCCAAGTTTTTGGAGACCTTTGAAGTGTTTTTTAATGTTGGAGAGGTGGCATACTGGTTGGAATCTCCACCATGGATGGATCGGATCCACATATCTTCCGCATTTCTCAACTTTATCAGTATCTTCACAATGACTCCCATGTCATTAACTAGGGATATTTGGATATCAAGGATATGACAACCCTACTTTTTATTACAACTTAAACATGCTTTATTACATAAAACTTCACTTGATACAACAAAGAAGATCGAGAGGTTTAGTGTCTTTGGGGCTTAGGATTATTACATAAAAACTTTAAACTTGAAATACAACATCCTTATTGAAAACTTCCTTTACATGACCACTACATTCCTTCGTACCTAGCATTGCATGGGATAACCTGAGGACATGCATAAGAAAAGGGTGAGCTATAAAGCCCAGTAAGGGAGTACATAATGAATAACATGAGGAGTACAATACATGTTAGGAAATAGGCATATCAATAGAGCATAAGAGAGACATGAACATAAAGGCATGATAAAGCATGATAATCATAACATGGAAATGTGGCAACAACACTTAACATTGAATTAGCATGAGCAAAGGCTCATTGCACATGGAGCATGAGTAAACCCTCATTGCACTTGAAGCACGAGTAAACCCTCGTTGCACTTGAATTAGCATGAGTCAACACTCATTGCACATGACGTATCATGATACTATACTTTACCCAATGCATTGGAGCGCTATCAGGGCGCACCCTTCTTAAACATTTCATTTCATGCATAAGTGTGCCACATGGATCATAAAACATGGATTCATAAAACATAATCATTTCTTCCACGATAAAGGAATGTGGAATTCATACATGAAACTTTACAATCAATACGTATATGTGAATAAAGGTGAATACCCTTGATGGAGAAATGGGCATGGTATTCACTACACAAAGACATTGGCTTAGAAAATTGGTGCGATTTCGGCAGCGTAACGGCGTGACATAAGAATTCATAAAAAAGGTTGATGAGAGAGAAAGGGGTTCCTCATCATATTTACATGAAATGGACAGTAAGGAGATCATATATATACATGTCCCAACAACAGAAATGGAATTTAGATTCATGATACAAAAGTATTGCTTGAATATAAAAGAAGAGAGAGAAGTTCCTTTCGGAATTTCGGCATAGTAACGGGTGTACATGGGAGGCATTTAATGAGAGAGAAAGGGTTCTCCCATCATTCAAACAATAAGAGGGCAGTATGGGGGAGGTGAGAAACCATACCCCAACATTCATAAATTAAATTAAAAGGGCAATACAACTTAAAGAAAATTGACAAAAAAAAGAGAAAGGAAGAAAAAAACCCTTACTTGGAAGTGTGCTTCCAAAGGCTAGAGAGAGGCTTGTGAGAGGCTTCTTGGGAGCTTGGGGCACCTTGAGAGGATTCTAGAGAGAGTAGGGCAGAGGTTGGACGAACTTCAAGGGCTTTGAGTGAGGAGGAAGTGGGAGCTTGGGTGGGTTTATATAGGAAAGGTGAGAGAATTCTTTATTATTTAGGTTTGGGACCCCTTATATTAAAATAATCCAAACCACAAACCATCCCATGGTATTTGCCCATGGTTTCTGGAAAAGGAGAGAGGAAAACAATATTTTACAAGGCCAAGGTCCGAACTTATTAAAAAATTAGGGTTGCTTATGTGGAGGTGAGTCACACTCCCATGGAAATTAATTTAAAAAGGCAAAGTGTTGAATAAGTCTTGAGGGCTCCATTAATGCTTTGAAAAGTGATTCAAACAAACCCAAAACCTCATTATTTTAATGATAAAACATATATTGGCCGAAACTAAGGATTATGGTATTTTATTACATCACCATTGGGTCATTATGATGTCATAAATCACATTATATATTTAAAAGGTATTTAATTTTTACCCAAAAATTGGACTGTCTCAGAAAATTATGAAAAATTCACCGTTGGATAATTTCGACGTCCTGATTCCAAAAATAATATTTATTTTATCTAAATAATTTTCTAAATATGTGAATTTGCACTTTTAAAATAAAAACCAACATTTATAAAAAATTCACGGGTTTTGACAGAAATGGATTTCAAACCTTAATAAAAATTTTAATTGCATTCATAAAATTATAAGATCATTTATATTTAATAAAAATTAATTTAATATTAATAATAATATTTTATTAAAATATTATTTAATTCAAAAATCCTTTAATTTAATAAAATATAATTCTTAATTAAATAATAACTAAAAACATCATTTGTACTTTAAAAACTAATTACAATGCATCAAAAATGACTAGAAATTATATTCATTATTATATACAAAAATAATGTACATGAACATGGTGCTACTTATTTGTTAAATAACCCCTTAAAATAGCCGCATAAGACCTAAGGGTAAGGTGTGCGATGGTGACAGACTCTTGGGGTTGCTCGGATAACATCGCTCGAGTGGTGATCTCTATCAACTTCCATTTTTCCCGTAGACGATCACGTTCGAGCTTGACTTGATGAAGCTCAGCTTGGGCTTGGTCAAGGGCAAAGCCCAAAGACGCCACCTCCTTTCCGAGCTCCGACAAATGGGCTTCGTAAGGGGCAATTCTACTGGATGAGGCCATCGCTTCCTTTGTCTGAGTAAAAATGGTTTCGTTAAAGCCTTATATTTAAACTACCCAGATGATCAATGTTCAACGGCTATAAAAGTAACGGTCACAAATCTTAACGTAAAACTAAAGAAGTTGACATCTTATAAAAACATAAAGAAACATTTAACTGGATCAAGAGGGATTTTCCATTAATGAAATTTTGGGTCGTTACAACATTCCCCCCTTAAGAAATTTCGCCCTAGAAATTTTCCTTTTCCCACACTAAAACAAATGTGGGTAACTTAGCTTCATCATATCTTCCGACTCCCAAGTTGCTTCTTCAAACTTGTGGTTTCTCCACAACACCTTGACGAGGGGCATTGTCTTATTTCGTAGAACTTTTTCTCTACGATCTAAGATCTTCACTGGTTGCTCCTCATAAGAAAGATCGTCTTCTAATTGTACCACCTCAGAAGAGAGTACATGTGAAGGGTCTGGTATGTACTTCCTTAAGAGGGATACATGGAAGACATCATGCACCTTGGCCATAGTAGGTGGAAGTGCTAGTCGATAGGCCACAGCCCCAACACGATCAAGAATCTCGAAGGGGTCGATGTACCTTGGACTTAACTTCCCTTTCTTTCCAAACCTCATGACCTTCTTCCACGGAGATATGCGTAAAAACACCATGTCTCCGACTTTAAATTCAAGGTCTCGTCGACGATTATCTGCATAACTCTTCTGTCGACTTTGGGCTGCCTTGATATGCTGCTGAATGGTTTTCACCTTCTCCACCATTTCTTCGACCATTTCTGTTCCAAGCAGCTTACGTTCACCGACCTCATCCCAACATGCCGGTGTTCTACACCTTTTCCCATACAGGGCTTCATATGGTGCCATTTGGATGCTCGAGTGGAAACTATTATTATAAGAGAACTCAACTAGAGGAAGATGTTGATCCCATCCTCCTTTAAAGTCCATTGAGCACGCTCTCAACATATCCTCAAGTGTTTGGATAGTCCGCTCGGATTGGCCATCAGTTTGAGGATGATAGGCCGTACTGAAGTTCAGTTCAGTATTCAGAGCATGTTGAAGACTCTTCCAAAACTTAGAGGTAAATCTTGGATCTCGGTCAGACACAATAGATAGTGGTACTCCATGAAACCGTACCACTTCCCTGATATATATCCGTGCCAGTTGATCCAAAGAGAAGTCCTCTCGAATAGCAATGAAGTGTGCAGTCTTTGTAAGACGATCCACAATAACCCAGATTGCATTGTTGCTTTTGGATGTCCTTGGAAGTCCAGTGACGAAGTCCATGGTGATGTTCTCCCATTTCCATTCTGGTATGGGCAATGGTTGCATCATCCCCTTAGACTTCTGCCTCTCTGCCTTCACTTTCTGACACACCAGGCACTTTGATGTATATTCAGCGATCTCCTTCTTCATATTATCCCACCAAAAGTTTTCTCGGAGATCTCGATACATCTTTGTGCTCCCTGGGTGAATAGAGAAATTTGAACTATGTGCATCATCCAAAAGTTCCTTCTTCAGCTCCGAACTTGATGGGACACATAGTCTTTTCCCAAACCGCACAATTCCTTCTTCATTAACATTAAACTCTGAGGATTTTCCCTTTTTGATAGCTTCCACTTTTTCTTGGATTCTCGCATCATCCTTTTGAGCATCCTTTAACCTTTCCAAAAGAGATGGTTGAGCAATCATTTGTGAAAGGATTGATGATGTTCCCTTCTTTATGATTCCCACTTCCATCTTCATCAAGTCTAAGAAGATTGGATCCTTCTCAATTCTCATCATTGATAGAATTGCTGGATCCTTTCTACTTAGGGCATCTGCCACCTTGTTCGCCTTCCCAGGGTGGTAATGTATTGAACAGTCATAATCCTTTATGAGCTCTATCCATCTTCTCTGGCGCATATTAAGCTCTTTCTGTGTGAATATATATTTAAGACTCTTGTGGTCCGTATATATCTCACATTTCTCTCCATAGAGATAATGCCGCCAGATTTTCAAGGCAAAGATCACCGCCGCCAACTCCAGATCATGCGTTGGATAGTTTCTCTCATGGATTTTCAACTGTCTTGAGGCATAGGATATCACTTTATCATTCTGCATCAGCACACATCCTAAGCCCTTCTTTGAAGCATCACTGAATACCACAAAAAGCTCCCCACTTGTGGGTAAAGTGAGCACAGGTGCAGTGATAAGCCTCCTTTTCAACTCCTTGAAGCTTTCTTCGCATTCATCACTCCAAGCAAACTTTACTCCCTTTCGAGTTAGCTTGGTAAGAGGGTTGGACAATCGTGAGAAGTTTCTCACAAATCGTCGATAATACCCAGCTAACCCCAAGAAGCTACGGATATCAGTTACCGATGTTGGCCTCGGCCATCCCTCAATTGCATCTGTTTTGGAGGGGTCCACAGATATCCCATTGCTTGTGATGATATGGCCCAAGAATGAGACCTCCTTCAACCAGAACTCACACTTGCTGTACTTGGCATAGAGCTTCTCCTTGCGCAAAGTCTCCAGTACAGTTCTTAAATGCTCCTCATGGTCCTCCTTGGTTTTGGAGTATATTAGAATATCATCTATAAAGACTACCACAAATTTATCTAGGTAATCTCTAAAGACTCTATTCATCAAGTCCATGAATATTGCTGGAGCATTGGTGAGTCCAAAAGGCATTACTATGAATTCATAGTGCCCGTACCTTGTACGAAAAGCAGTCTTGGGGATATCTTCCTTCTTCACCCTTACTTTATAATATCCCGACCGCAAGTCGACCTTGGAGAAGTATTGTGCTCCACACAGCTGATCAAACAAGTCATCGATTCTTGGGAGAGGATACTTGTTCTTTATCGTGATTTTGTTAAGTTCACGATAATCGATGCAAAGCCGCATTGACCCATCCTTCTTCTTGACGAAGAGGACTGGTGCACCCCATGGTGATGCACTTGGGCGTATAAACCCTTTATCCAGATTCTCCTGTAGTTGTTTCTTCAGTTCTTCAAGCTCAACCACAGCCATTCTATATGGAGTCTTGGATATTGGTAGCGCCCCAGGTATAAGTTCAATTGAGAACTCAACATCTCTTCTTGGAGGAAGACCAGGAAGTTCCTCGGGAAATACTTCAGCGAATTCCCTCACAATAGGCATTTCTTCAAGGGTGGTTTCTTCCTTGGACTCAATCATCTGAGCCAGATATGCGTGCTCATAAGGTAGTAATATCCATACTTGAGATGATGGAGTTAAAGGAGATTCATCTTCCTCCTGACACTTGTAAAGAATCGGGGGTCGATTCTCCATATGGAGTGTGATTTCCCTCTCCCGACAATTTATGTTGGCTCTATATAAGGAAAGCCAATCCATGCCAAGAATTGCATCAAATTCCACCAAAGGGAGTATGACAAGGTTCGCCGGGAAATTCAATCCACAGATTATAACAGGGGAGGACTTATACTCATGGGATGCAATGATTGCCCCATTTGCCGTACTCACCGACATCTTTACTTCCATGATTTGTGGTGGTGCAGGGATTATTCTACTAAACTTTTGAGATATAAAAGAATGCGTAGAACCTGAATCAAAAATTACGTTCGCTATTCTTGAATGAATAACTAGCGTACCTGTCACCACTTCGTTGTCGGGGTTCACTTCGGAAGAAGTGATGGCAAAAGCTCTTCCTTGCTGTCTTGGAGGTTGTTGATTGCCTCCGATAACACTTGGATTAGGGCACTGATTCGCAAAATGACCCGGTTCTTTGCATTTGAAGCATTGAACAACGCGTTGAGGTTCGAACGGAGCGTTCCTCCCCTCCGTCGCAGCCGCGGGTCCTTCTTGCTGACAGTTAATAGCTAGGTGCCCTTCTCTTCCACACTTGAAGCATTTTCTTGTCCCCCTAAGGCAATTCCCAGGGTGCTTCTTTCCACACTTTTGGCAAGTGGGGTGCTGGAATTTCTTAGCGCCGTTTGATTTATCCATCGGACCACCAGCATTGAATTCCACCTTCCGCTTCTTGTCCCCATGAAACCCCTGTGATTCTCCGATCTCCATTTCAACCTTAAGGGCACATCGGACAATCTCCTCATAGCTGTCAAAGTCACGGATCGCTAATGCTTTCCGCAAGCTAGGCTTCAGCCCACCAAAGAAGCGGTCAACTTTGCATTCGGGGGTAACGACAAAGCTGGAAGCGTATCGTGCAAGCCTTGTGAAGTTTGCCTCGTACGCTCCCACAGATTCTTCATCTTTCTGCTTGAGGGAAAGGGAGTCCCTTTCCATCTTAAGACGGAGGGTGCGTGGAAAATATTTATCGAAAAACATCTTCCGGAATACCTTCCATTCCAAAGCCTCGATCTCCTCCTCAGGCTTCGTATTTTTGATCAATTTCCACCATTGATCAGCTTCACCCTCCATACGATAAGCCGCCAGGAGAACCTTCTCTTTTTCAGAGCATTGGAGGATGGAGAATATCTTCTCAATGGAGTTGATCCATTGTTCAGCGATCGTGGGATCAGATGATCCACTAAAAGTAGGAGGCCTTTGTCTCATGAAGCTTTCAATAGCGACTTGTTCTTTCTTAGGGGGGGTTGAACGTTCCTCTTGACCAGTGTTTCTATTCAAAACTTGAGTTAGCTGAGAGAGAAGCGTGACAAAGTTCGCGATTCCCGCTCCCATCGGATTGGGCATCTCATTAGTACAATCATCACACTGATCTTCACAACGGTTGTTAGCCCGAGTTCTCCTATTACCGGCCATTGGCTGGAATAAAAGGAAAGTTAGGGGTAACACATAGAGGGTAATCCAAAGACAAAAGTTGATGACTTATAAATAAACTTTGATCTCTTTAACTCATGAGTCTATAGGATTCAATCCAGGCTTTTCAGGATCTTCCTTCTAACATATATTCTTAGGGGAATTTTTCCCTTAATAAGGGTTCATACTAAGATTGTGAATTTATCAAAACATATCCCCCGGGAGTGTCGTAACCAAGAGTGCAGCAAGGCCCGTTGTCGTGCACCAGTTCCCGTTCGAGTCTAGCTCAAAGCGGTGTTTTCGGGTTTTACCCCTAGGATACATCTGTGCCAGAGCCGCCTCTACCTGCTCGTATCCAGACAGGGATGTATTTGTTTGATAAAACACTTACTTAGTATTTACCAAAACTTAGGGATGTTTTTATTATGCTTAGTATTGTATCTAAGGCTTTACTAGGGTTTCCTAATCCCAAAAATAACTAAACCTATCCTCTGATACCAACTATGACAACCCTGCTTTTTATTACAACTTAAACATGCTTTATTACATAAAACATCACTTGATACAACAAAGAAGATCGAGAGGTTTAGTGTCTTTGGGGATTAGGATTATTACATAAAAACTTTAAACTTGAAATACAACATCCTTATTGAAAACTTCCTTTACATGACCACTACATTCCTTCGTACCTAGCATTGCATGGGATAACCTGAGGACATGCATAAGAAAAGGGTGAGCTATAAAGCCCAGTAAGGGAGTACATAATGAATAACATGAGGAGTACAATACATGTTAGGCAATAGGCATATCAATAGAGCATAAGAGAGACATGAACATAAAGGCATGATAAAGCATGATAATCATAACATGGAAATGTGGCAACAACACTTAACATTGAATTAGCATGAGCCAAGGCTCATTGCACATGGAGCATGAGTAAACCCTCATTGCACTTGAAGCACGAGTAAACCCTCGTTGCACTTGAATTAGCATGAGTCAACACTCATTGCACATGACGTATCATGATACTATACTTTACCCAATGCATTGGAGCGCTATCAGGGCGCACCCTTCTTAAACATTTCATTTCATGCATAAGTGTGCCACATGGATCATAAAACATGGATTCATAAAACATAATCATTTCTTCCACGATAAAGGAATGTGGAATTCATACATGAAACTTTACAATCAATACGTATATGTGCATAAAGGTGAATACCCTTGATGGAGAAATGGGCATGGTATTCACTACACAAAGACATTGGCTTAGAAAATTGGTGCGATTTCGGCAGTGTAACGGCGTGACATAAGAATTCATAAAAAAGGTTGATGAGAGAGAAAGGGGTTCCTCATCATATTTACATGAAATGGACAGTAAGGAGATCATATATATACATGTCCCAACAACAGAAATGGAATTTAGATTCATGATACAAAATTATTGCTTGAATATAAAAGAAGAGAGAGAAGTTCCTTTCGGAATTTCGGCATAGTAACGGGTGTACATGGGAGGCATTTAATGAGAGAGAAAGGGTTCTCCCATCATTCAAACAATAAGAGGGCAGTATGGGGGAGGTGCTAAACCATACCCCAACATTCATAAATTAAATTAAAAGGGCAATACAACTTAAAGAAAATTGACAAAAAAAGAGAAAGGAAGAAAAAAACCCTTACTTGGAAGTGTGCTTCCAAAGGCTAGAGAGAGGCTTGTGAGAGGCTTCTTGGGAGCTTGGGGCACCTTGAGAGGATTCTAGAGAGAGTAGGGCAGAGGTTGGACGAACTTCAAGGGCTTTGAGTGAGGAGGAAGTGGGAGCTTGGGTGGGTTTATATAGGAAAGGTGAGAGAATTCTTTATTATTTAGGTTTGGGACCCCTTATATTAAAATAATCCAAACCACAAACCATCCCATGGTATTTGCCCATGGTTTCTGGAAAAGGAGAGAGGAAAACAATATTTTACAAGGCCAAGGTCCGAACTTATTAAAAAATTAGGGTTGCTTATGTGGAGGTGAGTCACACTCCCATGGAAATTAATTTAAAAAGGCAAAGTGTTGAATAAGTCTTGAGGGCTCCATTAATGCTTTGAAAAGTGATTCAAACAAACCCAAAACCTCATTATTTTAATGATAAAACATATATTGGCCGAACCTAAGGATTATGGTATTTTATTACATCACCATTGGGTCATTATGATGTCATAAATCACATTATATATTTAAAAGGTATTTAATTTTTACCCAAAAATTGGACTGTCTCAGAAAATTATGAAAAATTCACCGTTGGATAATTTCGACGTCCTGATTCCAAAAATAATATTTATTTTATCTAAATAATTTTCTAAATATGTGAATTTTCACTTTTAAAATAAAAACCGGCATTTATAAAAAATTCACGGGTTTTGACAGAAATGGCTTTCAAACCTTAATAAAAATTTTAATTGCATTCATAAAATTATAAGATCATTTATATTTAATAAAAATTAATTTAATATTAATAATAATATTTTATTAAAATATTATTTAATTCAAAAATCCTTTAATTTAATAAAATATAATTCTTAATTAAATAATAACTAAAAACATCATTTGTACTTTAAAAACTAATTACAATGCATCAAAAATGACTAGAAATTATATTCATTATTATATACAAAAATAATGTACATGAACATGGTGCTACTTATTTGTTACATAACCCCTTAAAATAGCCGCATAAGACCTAAGGGTAAGGTGTGCGATGGTGACAGACTCTTGGGGTTGCTCGGATAACATCGCTCGAGTGGTGATCTCTATCAACTTCCATTTTTCCCATAGACGATCACGTTCGAGCTTGACTTGATGAAGCTCAGCTTGGGCTTGGTCAAGGTCAAAGCCCAAAGACGCCACCTCCTTTCCGAGCTCCGACAAATGGGCTTCGTAAGGGGCAATTCTACTGGATGAGGCCATCGCTTCCTTTGTCTGAGTAAAAATGGTTTCGTTAAAGCCTTATATTTAAACTACCCAGATGATCAATGTTCAACGGCTATAAAAGTAACGGTCACAAATCTTAACGTAAAACTAAAGAAGTTGACATCTTATAAAAACATAAAGAAACATTTAACTGGATCAAGAGGGATTTTCCATTAATAAAATTTTGGGTCGTTACAAAGGATGATGAAACATTCATGGAGAGGCTACTAGAGGTATAGGATCATCGATATAAGGTGCTTAATAGATGAACCATATCCTTGGTTTGTGTGTTATAGAATCATGGTGGCCTGAAGGAGAGTAGTTGGGAGTGAGAGATGCAGATTCATGCTTAGTAACTGGGGATGTTTTAAGTTTTTATTTTCCTTTTTTTTCTACTGATATGATTTTTGGATATTTCTATTTTATAAGATGAGCTATTTCTATTGATGTGTGATGTGTGATGAATTTACTACAAATGTAAAGGGGATGAATTTCTCCCGAATCGATATGCATTAACTATGATACAATTAAACTTGTGCGGGTGAATCAGTTCCTCCCATAGTGGATATTATCTTGACATGGAGGATGATATTCCTCGATTCTTATGTTCAGTTCATAGTGTATTATTGTTTTAGGTTTTGTGGAGGTTAAATGGTTTTATATTGGTTGTGTAGAAAATTGGTGGTTGTGGATGGTATGGGATGATGCGGTGCTATTCCCAATGAGAGGTGGTTGTGTGGTTGTGGAGTGTTCAGCGGCCATTTTTTTGGTGTGTTTGGCTGGTGGTTGCATTTTTTGTGTGATGTGATCTTTGAGATGTATCCCTTAGGGTGGTTATTCAGACCCCTTCGCTTTTGATATTGATTTTGGAATCTCAAGGTCAAGAATAATTTGAGAGGTATCAAATTTAATAGTTCATGCCATAACAATCCATTGCATTTTCTTTTTTCTATGTTTTAGATTCTTAGATGAGGGCTAGCGTGGTCCTGGAGGTTTTGGATATTAAAAATATGGATGCATTGGGAAAACATTCCTTGTAAATCTTATATTGTCTTTAAAAGTTTTTCATGAATTTTATAGGTCTGGTTCACAATGTGTATATTTTAGGGGTTAAATAATAAAAAGGTGACAATTTTTTTGGTGAGTTTAAACCACAAGGATTAAATGGTGTGAAGGGGGATTACATGTCATGTAATTCTTCTATGGAGTGGGTCTTTATATGTTGTATCACCTTGGTTTTTTTCTCCAAAAATACACTTTATCTCTCATTCCAGGTGGTCAATGGTGCTCTCTTAAGGTGTTTTGGGATTCCTTTAATGGAGATTGATCTGTCACTTCCCTTATTCAATCCTTAGACTCACATCATCAATCCATGGAGATTTCTATCCTCATTATCATTTGTTTCCTTTGTTTTCTTATTCATAGTTTGATATGATGGTGTGATTAGTGTGGGGTTATATGTTTGGGACGTGTTTTGATGATCATAGAGTGAGGTGTTGGTTGACCCACCAGTTTCTTATGTGTAGGTGGTTCTTTGGTGGTTTCTTTTTCACCCTATATTTCACAGTGATATCGAAAAGCTTCTTTGAGGTAGGGGATCCTTATTCTCACCCTTTTACATTCTATATGTGGGAATTGCATGATTTTTCTTACCTTTGAGTGGATAGTAAGGGTCGGTATAATAATATAATTAAATAGAGTGTCTAAAATTTATATATATTGGGGATTAATCACATTATTTACAATTTTTTATATATATTTTTGACTTTGGTATTCCCACCTATTTTTAATTCTAAAAATAGTGGCTTTTGTAATCCTTGTTTGCACAGTAGTTGATATATGTGATGGACCTTATTATGTTGTTGTGTCATCATGCCCTGGATAAAAGGTTAAAGAACTTATATTTTGATAATAATTGGTTACCCTTGTATATATTGTTATTTTATAATACCCATGCTAATATAAATAATCAATATTATTAAGACCCTGAATAAATGTGAATTCGGGATGTGTTGTTGTTTTGTGTGGTTTCACTTTTTGTTATAATTTCTATGGAGTGTGGTTTTTGTGCGGTGATGTTTTGACTGGATAGATTGTGTGGTATATGTAGAAGTGATGTGATGGTTGGTTATCATGGATGTGATTTGGGAAGTTGTGTGATGTGGTAAGTTGTGTGTTGTGGCATAGTGGTTATGGCATGGTGGTTGTAGTGTGATGGTTGTGGTACCTGGCAGTTTTGGTTATATAATAGATGAGATAAGTGGTTGTTGTTTTATGATATGGATTGAAAAATTTTGTGTAATGACCATGGTGGATGTGTGTTGTTGTGGAAATAGTTGTGTGGTGTGGTTTTTTTAGTTTCCCATGTATTAGTGGAAAAAATTACGATACTGAATGAAATGAATAAAATAATGAGTTGGAAATTTTATATAATGGGGTATAAAATGAAATATGATTAATGGATTAAATTTAATTGAATTAATTCAATGAGTGATGTAATGTGAATTGAAAGGGATAATGAATAAAACTGGTGGAACTTGCAAGCTGAAAATTGAAACTTTTGTGGGGATTATGTGGAGGTTTTGTGATGTGTTGCATATAATGGTGGCATTAGTTATGACAGTTGACATATGATTTGTGGTGGTGATGTGGTGCTTTCTAGTTTTGTTTATGTAAACCCTTAGGTTGGGTATTTTTTTTTCTATATCTATATCATTTATGTTATTTTATTTTATATATGCCCCACCTGGATTGGATAAAATTACCAATGCTCATAAGTTCTGGGTTCTGGATGTTTTTTCCAATATCTAGGAGGGTAGTAATATCAATGGTTGGCTACCACCTCTCCCATTATCTTCCTTTAGTAGTGATATGTGGCCCATTTTTTTTCAGGTGATTTTTGATGTGTGGTCCCAGGTGTCTTCTGGATGAGTTGTGATGTATCGTCCCAGGTGTATTATGGGTGAGTTGTGATGTGTCATCCTAGGTTTCATTAGGATGTGGTGTTGTGTGATATGGTGTGATGTGTGGACCATGTTTGTTCATGTGGGATGTGATGTGATGTGTGGACTATGTTTTTGAAGGAGTTATGTGATAAGATACGTGTGGTAGGGATGGGAGAATAGGACATTCGACATTAGGGCATGAGAGTGGAAAATTAGTGAGGAAGAGTTAGTAGGGAACCTTTATTTGTTATGATCTCAATATTAAATTATGATATCATATATGTGATTTGGTGAGTGAGCCATGGTGAGGCTGGGTTTAGTTAGATTACTTGTGTAAGTTATTATTGGTTCTACTATTTCTTTTTTGGTGCATTAGTATGCTCTTTTCATATGTGCACTTGAGGCCTTGGTTATGTCCCTACTGAGTTTACCTATTACAATCACCCCATATATATAAACTATTTTCGAGTTTCTAGGAGGAATTTTGGGATTGATAAGTGAATTACTATATGTGTTGGATTTGTTACTAAGTTACTTTTGTAGACTTGTCTTTTTTTTATTTACTTTGGAGACTTCTATATGTATTAGTTTTATTTTATTCATGTAATGTGGGAGAGTTTTTTGTTTACCTTCACATAGTCTGCTAGATTTGATTTTTGTTTTTTATTCTATCTCCTGATCATATTCATTTATTGAGAGTAATACATCTCATATTGTGATATTTTTATACCCTCGATGCTAGTTTCCATCCTGGGGCCTACTGTATGTGGGACTTTGGAGTTATTATCCCCCCCCCCTTCATTGCAGAATCTTTAGTGGGAGGGGGTCAGGACAACTATGGTGGTCTCCACTCAAGATATCCTCTCTAATAGTTAATATGAATTCTACTAGAAAACCATTTTCTATTTGGTAAATTGTTTGATGTTCTACCCACCATATAAAAACCCCTCTAATTTCATCATCTAAAATAACCGATCACACAGGACCAATTATTTTATATCGCCACTACGAACCTCTCTCACGCAAGGGAAGATTATGGACCCTCTATCATAGATTGAAGGTGAGAAATGTATCCCAATAAAAACTAAAACCAACTGCTCTAAATTTAGGATATCATGCTCCTCCTACATTTTCTGAAAATAGAGTTAACAAACCTGACACACTAGGTGTAAGATCCAATATTTTTTCAGGTATATCCCTCTATGATATTTTTGTTTGAGCCTTGGTGGTTGAGTCTTGTTTAGAGATGAAGATCCTTTTTTAGGAAAATGACTTAAAGTATGGAGATTTTTGTGTTTGAATTAATGGAGTTTGGTTGTAAATGAGTCAATAGTTACCAAGGATTCTATGTGAGTTGATAATCCTTAATGGGGGTTCAGGTTTTTATAAGGAAAATGGGATGAAAACTACATTTGAATAGTTACACGTCGTGTAACTATAATACACATCATGTAATTGTATCCAGACACATTTCATGAATGGTTATAGGTTGTGAACTGATTCATGACATGAAGAGAGTTCACATCAAGTAAGTATATTACATATCATATAATATCTAATAAAAATAAATAATAGTACAATGCAATGGGTTTTTTAGAATATCCCTCTAAAAATAAATACACAATGTGTAACTATATTCCATGTCATGTAATTTTCTAGAAACGTTTTCTTAAAGGGTGTCATGCGAATGATTTTCTATTCCCCTCATGTGCAGATCTTTCCTCTTGACCCTAAGGCACATTCTAGGAAATTTTAGAGTGCTTCTCTTGATTCCAAACATCCCTTTTACACATATGATCCCTAATAAGTGGTTTTAGTGAGGTTTTTCCTTCTCTCCCTTTGATCACCGACCATTGTGGTGTAATCTATTTACCATGTGCGTTATTGGTTTTGACATTGATCGGTTATGATCTAGGAACCTTCTTGCAATCATCTAGAACTTCGTTCTTGTTGGAGAATCCTGGTGATCATCAATTAAATGTAATGGTCTAAAACATTATCCTATGGTTTGATAATTTTTATGTATGTGAAATATTTCAAATGATCCAACATATCATGCACCAAAATCAAATTGAATGATGAATTGAATTTTTACATAGAGTTCCTTTGTATCCAATTGTATTTTGATATAGATTGTGGCTACTCTTTGGGTGAGAAATCCCTTGAATATAAATGGATTCTTTAGTGGATTAAATTTGTTTAACATGACATGGATTTTGGTTGATTTATTGATATATATTCACCTTGGCTTGGATTTTTTATTGAGATAACTGGAATTTCATTTGTTATGCCATTTGATAATTGAAAAATGTAATTGAAATACAAATGGTAATTTTCATAATCAACTATTGATCCTTAAGATGTGATATTGTGATATCATTGTTTCTATGACATGTGTGGTGATTTCTATGTTGTAATTATTATATGGGGTGTTGGCCAAGCTTAATTGTTGAAATGTTTACATAGGGAATTTTTCTAGTTTAAATGTTGGGATGATTATATACTGATCTTATCTCTAAGACATTCTGAAATAAATATATACCAGGCTTGTCTATGAGGCATGCTGAAATGATGATATATCGGGCTTGGCCCTGACACATGTTGAAATTTTGATATACCGAGCTCGGCCTTAACTAATTGTTAAAATGATTATATAGTGGTTTTGACCTAGATTTTTGAAATTTAAATACCTTGGTTATAAGTTTATAGTTGTAAAGGTCATAAGACATGCTCAGAAACATTTCGGCATAGAACCAAGGAAGGTTATGTTATCCCACATTTATAATGTTTTGGTTGGCATGGTTGTGATAAATTCTTAGAGATATTCCTATATATAGTTGAACTAGGTAGATGTGGTTTTAATTTAATTTTTTACTTAATTGATTAAAAAATTATTTCATTATTGAATAAACTTATTATAATACTGGTTATGTTAGATACAGTGGTGTCGACCTACAGAGTAATACTCACACCATATTCGAGCATTCATTTGGTACCTGAGTAGATTACATGGTTATAGGTTTATACAAAGGAAAAGGACCTTATTGTTGATTTTTTTTGCTTGATTGGATAGAGTTCAGAATTGGGACCGACAAGGTGTTCGGGACTAGGGACTTTTGAGTCTTTATCTGAGTCTGATAGTCTTTTATTTTTATTACTATAGAATGATATTAAGTTACATTCTATCACATCATTACATTATTCCCATATTATTTATTAGATTATTCAGTTGTATTTATTGTTGGTTTCCACTATATTGTATTATTTTCATTATTTCCACAGTTTGGTATTTATTCATTGGTTTATATTTATTATTTTCCAATATGTTATAACTCTAAAACCAGGGGTATAATATCCCCATTATACTTATCACACCCATTATTATATTCAGTAGCCTCTAAAATATGAGGATGTGTTCTTGAAGTCTCATAATTAACCCATTTTGGCTATGTGAGAGAGTGCTAGATCAGGGGATGTTAAAAGGATGTATCATAGTACACTAAGTTTATTTTCTATTTCTTTAATATTTGGGAAAGGTAGAAAGGAGACTAGGATGTTTTGGGACTTGGTAATGATCCTTTTTATGGGAGTAGCTACCCATGTTTAAGGGAAAATATGAGTTCATAGGGATGCCTTGTTGTTTATTTTTTTACTTGTTATAGTTGATGTTATTTCACATTGGGTGATTCACATGATGTGTGGTGTCATCATGTTATGATATTATTTATTCTTCATATTTATACTCATGGAAAAATATGGAATAGGATGAGTATTCAAGCATAATTATAAGCTCATAGGGATATATATTGACTATCATTTCTGATGATAGGAAAAAATATATTACATGTGATATATACTTTTTTGTATAACTATGAAAACAGATTATTGTTATATCTTCTAAATGAAATAAAATAAATAAATTGTTATATCATGGTAAAAAACTTTTAATAAATTCTTAGAGAGACCAGTAGAAGTGGTTCTCTATCATTTTCACTTGTTGAGGTAAAACCTATTCTTATAACTAGTTTTTTAAGGAGTGTGTTTTTCTTGTAGATAAAATGTCTCCTTGTTATCTTTGATTTGATTGTTAGGATAGTGGAAATCAGTACACTTATAACACAACTAAACTGGAGCTTCTCATGGTTTCTGAGGATCATATGGATGTTCTAATTAACAGTGGATTCTTGAGGTTCATGAGATCTATGTAAAAAGAGACTGTTCACATAGTGCTTTCATGTATGAGCTAACAAGAGAGTTTCAGATACAAAATCTGTCAATATTTACTGAGGAGGGAGGCCCCTGGGAAACTGAGTTCTAGATTGAGTCATTCCAGATTATGTTAATAATATTTAGACACCCATAGATATTATGGTGAATTATGACACATATATGATTCATGGACCAACTAAGTATTGGTGGGACATTATAGAGAAGGCAGGGTAGAAATAGGATTTATCATGGAAGGCATTTGAGATGAATTTTTTGAGCCACTTCTATCATGACATGTTGATGTATGAGAAGGCTCGTGAGTTCATGCACTTGAAATGGGAGGGCATGTTAGTGTTGGACTATTCTGAGCATTTAACTAACCTGTAGGTTTTTTCATCATCCTTGGAAGATGATGAGATCTATAGGGATAGACATTTTTAGGATGATATTAATTATGATATCAGATTACATGTGAAAGTATTACGTCTAATTCATTTTCTATATGTGATAAATTAGACACTCATGACAGAAGGTAATCTGAGATAGGCCCCAAAGAGCAGCTATGATATTTTAGTAGGGAAAATATGAACTCTGTTCTAGGGGAAAAAATAATTTTTATGATAGTTTTCTCCAAGGAAATAGCAGGAAAAGTAGTCAAGGTAGTGAGAAACCATATTAGGTTCGTGTTCTATTTTAGCTATATTAGTGTTTAAAGGTGCTCCAAAAACGGACTTAGTGTTCATACCTCAATTTTCAGTGTTTTTCTTGCGGTAGTTTGGGCCACCTATAGTGATTTTTTAGGGGAATGCAGTAGCAGATCATTGGAAATGTAATAGGACAGGCACCAAAATCTAGAAAGGTCTCAGCTACTCCTTAGTAGGAAGGTAGCTGAAGTTCCACATGATGTTCTGTTCGAGGAAATGGATGTGGTAACCTCATTCAGAAATGGAAATACCAATTACATTGTATAAATTAGGGGGTCAGGATGGAGCCTAGGGAATAAGGGATAGTCAGAAGCACATTATGCAGACTACTCTGCTCAGTATTGATACAGGACCATCTACTGTCAGAGGTATGATTCTTATATCATCTACCCTTTCTTATGTTTTATTTTATACATTAGTATCACATTAATTTTAATGTAATCTTTTTATAAATGGTTTAGTCTTGGATGTGGAAATATTAGATGGGGTTTTGACCATCGACACACTGTTGGGAGTGATGTCAGAGAATATTAAACATTGCAAGGTGTGTTCCCTAGATATTGGTGGATAATATTTATTTTGGGAATTGTTCATGTTCATTATGGAAGGATTAAATTTTATTTTTCAAATAGATTAGTTACTTTTATACTATACTCATATTTATTATTACCAGAGGAGAGTTATCTTTCTATCTCTATAAGGAGATAACTTTTTTCACCAAGGTGAGTAGGATCTTCAGCCTGGTTATGCATGACTAGTTCAGTGATTATTAGATTGTATCACATCACAAATAACCACTATGTCTCTAAATAATTTTTAAATACTATAGGATTATTTTCCTCCATTTGTAGACAATTTTAAGGATGATTTTTCAGATGAGTTTGGCATCTTACCACCTAAGTGAGAGATCGAGTTTACGGTGGATTTGGTACCGGGAGAAGAGCCAGTTTCTATCCCACCTTATAAAATAGAACTAGTAGAGCTTTCGGAGTTGAAGGTCTAGTTACAAGAACTAGAATCAAAAGGTTTCATATGGCCTAGAACATCTCCTTGGGTTTCTCCAGTTTACTTCACTAAGAAGGATGATGGGAATTTGTTCTTGTGTGTGGATTATCAAAGATTGAACCAAATGGAATTCAATAACTTATATCCCCTTCATTACATTGATGATCTCTTGGATTAGCTGAAAGGTGATAAAAACATCTCCATGTTCGGCTAGAGATCTAGATACCATTAGTTGACTGTGAGATCATCAGACATACCTCAGACTGCTTTTAAAAGTAGATATGTCTTGTATGAGTTCATAGTGATGTCATTTGGTTTGACCAATGCATCAGTGGTGTTAATGTACATGATGAATTGGATATTTCATCCTTTTATATATATTTTTGAGATGATTTTTTTGAATAAATATTAGTGTACTCCCAATCATCATACGATCATGATTGGCATCATGACATCATTATAAGTATATTGAGAGGCCATCATCTTTACACCAGGCTAACCAAATTTAGTTTATGGATTGATAAAGTGAAAGTTTTGGTCAATGTAATCTAAGAGGTAAGAATTTTAGTGAACCAAGAGAAATTTGTATCTATAGTGTATTAGAAGAATCCCAAGAATGCCTTTGATATTTGGATATTTCTAGGTTTAGAAATAAATTATCAGTGATTTATACAAGACTTCTTCTATTTGGAAGCACCAATGTTAGGGTTTACTAAGAAATGGGTGAAAGTTTTTGGGACTGATGCTTGTGAGAGAGATTTTATAGAGGTAAAAGGAACAAAAACCTCATCACCTATCCTAACTTTACCAATGTCAGGTAAATATTATACCATGTACTATGACGCATCCATAGTTGGACTCAGATCAGTTCTGATCCAGGAGGATTGAGTGGTTACTTATAGATCCAGATAGCTAAGACTGCATGAGATGAATTACCCTACTCATGATCTAGAGTTATAAATACTGGCACATTCCTTGATATGGTGGTGGGATTATATCATGGATTAGAGTATTGTGGTATACAAGGATGATAAGAACCTCTAGTATATCTTTTCTAAATGGTACTTAAACCTTTGAAAGAGGATGTGGTTTAAGTATCTACAATATTTCACTTCAATTTGGATTATAAACCGAGAAAGGGAAACATCATTGCTGATGCATTGAGCCAAAACATGCAAAAATATGTAGTATAGGAGTCTTATGATGATTGGTAGGTAATGATCCTATTTTAATACATGCATCTAGATGTCCAGGAGTATCAAGGTCAAGTATCTCTAACTTCAACATCTATTATACCCATGATTTTCTACCATATCAAGACCCAGAAATTATTTGATCTAGAGGTCTTAGTTCGAATAGAAAACTTATATGGTGGGGAGACACCATTAGGATAGCCTCTCTGTAGTGGAAATTGTATTTTTTACATGAATGATTTTGGGTTACTACGGGTTTGTGTAAGGAGATAATGAAAGAGTTTCATGATTTAACATGGGTGGTAAATAATTAGTTGAAAAATATTTATCATGATCTCATTAGATTGTACTGGTGGTCATGAATGAAGAGGGAGGTAGTAAGCTTTGTAATGAGATGTTTCACATTTCAATAGGTTAAAGGAGAGAATTAGAATCCATCTAGGCTTTTTTATCCTTTTCTCATTCCTAAGTTGAAATGGGATGATGTAAAAATGAATTTTGTGATATTATTAACTAGGAAAACTGGTAAGAGTGATGTTTTATAGGTGAATGTGGATTGACTGATGAAGTTATCCTATTTCTTTCTTATCAGGGAGACCTTCATGGTTGATGATCAAGGAAGTCTTTACATGTATGGGGTAGTTTGGATACATGGTGTTATGAAGAGTATCATTTTAGATAGAGATCATCATTTCATATTGTAGTTTTGATAGGGTCTTCAGTAGGTTTCAGGATCATCAGTTATTTTGAGTGTGGCTTATTATCCTAGGCTGATAGTCAATCTGAGAAAACTATTAAGCTTCTGGAGGATATATTACAGGAATGTGTTCTGGATTTGGGTGGTTTTTAGGAGTGTCATATAGAATTCATAGAGTTTTATTATAATAATATCTTCTAGGCATCTATCTATATGGAAATTTTGAGGATTTTTATGGAAGTTCATGTTGTTTACCTCATTTTTGGTTATAGGTTGGTAATTCAGTGCTTGTTAGGCCTAGCCTCATGTAGGAGGTGTCTAAGAAGGTTTAGTTGATTAGGTAGCAATTGGTGGCCACACAGAGTAGGCAGAAATCTTATGTTTACCATAGGAGATGACCTTTGGAGTTTGATTTTGGTCATCGTTTTTTCCTTCAGGTGTCACCTAGGTTGGGGAAACACCGTATCAGGAAAGAATGAAGGCTAGCTCCCAAGTTTGTTAGGTCATTTTGGATAGTGGATAGGTTCAGTTCAGTGGTGTACCTTTTAGAACTTCCATAGTGCTATAGTTCCATGTATGATGTGTTTCATGTATCACAACATCAAATATATTATTTAGACCCTTCTCATGTGATATATGTAGAAGATTTCAATCTTGGTACTACTGTGAACTTTGAGGATCATCCAATACATATTTTAGAGCATAGTGAGAAGTATATCCTAGGTAGGAAAATTCCTTTGGTTCGAGTCCAGTGGTTGCATGGGAAAGTTTAAGAGGATACCTAGGAGAGGGAGTCTAATATTCAATCATAGTGTCTATAATTATTCATTGAGACCTCATAGTGATTCTTAGAGTACCTCAGAAATAAGCTATTATATGGTAGGGAGGTTGTAAGATCTTGTCTCTTTCCAAGTAAAACCCACTTTGAGCTTTTCATTTGATCCTTATTGGTTGAGTTTTGTTCAGAGACAAAGAGAATTTGTTAGGGAAATGACTCAAAGTATAAGGATGTATGTGTTTTAATTAATGTATTCTTATAGTAAATGGTCTAATTATTACCTAGGATTCATGGAAAGTTGAGAAGAAGTAAAGGTGGTTAAGGTTTTTATAAGAAAACCGAGCTGAAAACTGTCTACAAAATAGTTAGTTGTTGAGTATCTATAATACATACCATGTAATTGTATTCAAAAACATGTCATGAATGGTTACAGGTCATTAATTGATTCATGACATGAAGATAGAACATGTAATGTAGGTATATTACACATTGTGTAATATTCGATTGGAATAAATAATAATCTGAGGTGATGGATTTTTGGTATATCCTTTTAAAAATAAATACACAACGTGTAATTATATTACACAACATATAATTTCCAGAGTAGTTTTCTTCAAGGGTGTCATGTAGCTGATTTTCCATTCACCTCACATGAAACTCTTTCCTCTTGACCCTAGGGAACATTACATGTGATTTTGGATCACCTATCTTGATTCTGGATGTCCCGTTTATGCATTTAATCCCTGGTAAGTGGTTTTGGTTATTTTTTTACTTCTCTCCTTTTGATATCTGACCATTGAGGTATAATCTCTTGACCGTGTGCATTTTTTGTTTTGATCTTGATCAATTATGATCTAGGAACCTTATTTCAATCATCTAACCCTTTGTTCTTGTTGGTTAATCCTACTGGAAGAATTTGTTGATTGTCATTTAATGGTTGGGGGTCTAAACCTTAACCCTATGGTTTGATAATTTTCAAGTATGTGAAATATTTCAAATGTTCCAACATATCATGCACCTAAATTAAATTGAATTATGAATTGGATTATTCATTAGAGTCCCATTGGATCCAATTGGATTTTGATCTAGATTTTGGTTGTCATTTGGTTGAGTGAACCCTTGATTATAAATTATTTATTTAATGTCTTAAAGTGTGTTTATAATGACATTTATTTTGGGTGATTTCTTGATATAGGTTCACCTTAGATTGGATAGTTTATTGAGATAATCAGAATGTTATTGGTTATGACCAATTGATAAATGAAATGTGTAATTGAAAGATAAATGGTAATTTTCATGTTTAACCATTGAACCTTATGATGTGATATTGTGATATCCTTGTTACTATAACATGTGTTGTAATTTCTATGTTGTAATGATTAAATGGGGAATTCACCCAGCTTAATTTTTTAAATTCTTATATGGGGTGTTGGCCCGGTGTAAATTTTGAAATGCTTATATACTAAGATTGGACTTAAGACATGTATAAATTATTATATACTAGTGTTGTCCCTGAGGCATACTGAAATGATGATATATCAGGCTTGGCCCTGACACATGTTGAAATACTGATATACCAAGCTCATCCCTGACTGATTGTAGAAATTATTATATAGTTGGTTTGACCCAGATTTGTGTAATTTATATACCTTGGTTATAATGTTATGGTTGGAAAGGTCATAAGGTAGGCTCATAGATAGTCTGGCATGGCACTGATTAAGGTTATTATATCCATGGTTATATGGTTTTGGTTGGAATGGTTGTGATTCATGCTCATAGATATTCTGGAATATATCTGAATCAATTTAATGTGGTATTAATTTAATTATTTAATTAATTAATACACTTGTTTATTTCATTATTTCATACACTTATTATCATACTGGTTATGTTTGACATGGTGGTGTTAACCTATTGAGTAAAACTCGCCCAATATTCAGGTTGTCATTTGGTACCTGATAAGATTACTTAGGTGTAGGTTTGGACAAGGTAAAATGACCTTGTTGTTGATTGTTTGATTGCTATATGGGCTAGAGTTTTGAGTTGGGACTCACATAGGGTTCGGTATTGGGGAATTTTGATCCTTTAATTGAGTCTTATAGTATTTTATTTTTATTTCTTCTAGCATGAAATTTTGTTACATTCCATCACTTCATTAAATTATTCCCTTTTATTTATTAGATTATTTAGTTGTCTTTACTTTTGGATTATGTTGTATCATATTGTTTCCATTATTTTCTCACTTTAATATTTATTCATTTATTTATATTACTTATTTTTTGTTGTTTTGTAACTATATAAAAAGAGGTTATAGTCTCCACATTATACTTATCACACCCTCGCTATGGGTCATCAGCCTCTAGCATATGAGAAGGCGCACTTGAAGTCTCATAACCAACCTGTTTCAGCCACGCGATAGAGTTTTAGATCAGGGGACCACCTAGACTATTAGAAAGTAGAGAGTGCCACCCAAGTCCACCTATAATAGGCTAGGGGTTTGTGACTAGCACTGAGAAGTCATATCACACTCATGGGAAGCCTTGACCTATAACAACATGAAAAAGTCTCATATCTTCAATACATAAGGAAGAAAACATCACTAGTATATACATATATATATATATATATATTAAATAAATTAAAATGAATATAAAAAATTCAGTATAAATATACTAAGCTAAAAATAAATAACATGTATGGATAACATAATGTTCAAGGGGGGAAATTCATTCCAAATATCCTAAGAGGAAAATCAAAAAACAACGAAGGCAAAGAGGTCATCACATCAAGCTACCTCTAAACACAAACATCACCAGTTTCCATTAACTCATAGTATCACCAATCTACACCAATGCTGCATCCCAAAAATTAATTGGGTATTTTAATCAAACATGCTATAACAACTTCAAATCCACAATATCATCTATTTTCTATGTGTTGTCTATAAATACATAACAAGTGAGGGCCCAAGACCCATGTAAGGGTGAGTATAAAGATAATAAGTAAGACATGCTAAAACCCACAAAGAAACACAATGTAATATTTCCAATCAAACCCCTTGATAAAACACTATTATATTGAATATTTTATTGATAATAAATGATATAATTTAATCACATTGTGTTAAATATGTTTAATTAGAAAGTATTTGGGATTAGATCATTCATTTGAATATATGATGAAAATTCCAGTTTTACACTTTTAAAATCACTGTAGTATTTCAATAAAAAATATTTTTATTTGAATTATTTGAACTTAATATTTTGTAAATGTTTTCCTTAATTCATGTGATAAAACTTTTATTCATGACACTAGATAAAAAAATGCATTTGGATGGAGTAATCGGGTCATAAAGTCAAAGGTGGGCTGGACACGCCAGAATGAAAAATCTTCTGTATTGAGGACATAACTCCTTCATCTATGCTTGGATGGAGCCCAAATTTTTATAGAAGATAGAGTACCCATATCCTCACATATTATCCGTCTGGAAGGATGGCCAATTCATGAGTTTCGGGGGTAAAATGGTCGTTTACATTTGGAATAAAATATTTGTTCGAGATTCCCCATTCACACTTGAAACCACTTTGAACCTAGCCTCCTCTCCACTCTATAGATTGGTGTTTTTATCATTTGGTGGGGTTGTGACATTAATTGGGAAGTTTAGGGCAGAGTATAAGAGCTTACACTCCAATTATCCAAGCAATTCAATAAGGGTATCTCTTGAAGTAAGGATCCCTTCGTTGAAGCCCTATTCTTCTTCCTCATGTTGTAATGTTTGTGTTTTCATAATAAACTTCTTTGTTCCTCTTTTATTTATTCTATTTTATTCTGTTTTGTTTAAATTTATTATTCTATTAATATTCCTCTTTGGTCTGGAATTCTTGAGTAGAAGCATTATTGGGTTATACCCATTATAAACCTTTGCACATGCAAAACGCTTCTACGATGATTACGCCACCCATGGAAGAGTAGTCTTTTTGTAATCGATCTATCTTATACCCTATTCATTTAATTATTTTGAATAATTAAGATAATGTAATTAATTTAATATGATCCATGAATTGTGTTTTTGAATTTTAAGAAACTAAGAAATCAATTATATAATTAACACAAAAACACGCGAGGTTGAGATTTTGTGTAAATTGTTAGAGCGCGATCTTAATCAGTAATGCAAGACCAAACGAGATAAATTTGTAGAGTTCAAATATAATCCATAAACACAATTCATCCTCATTTACAGAATCGATATGTGCTCTAATTAACCACTGATCATATGCTAACCTTAGAACAACAATCAAAGCAGGGTGCTGTGATTGCGTGTTCGAAAGCTAGCCTAGGGTTTAAGTAATTCAATCTTTGTGGTTAAGTTAACTCTTGTAGGGTTCGAGGGTTAACAAATTAGGGGATCATAATTAAGTGGATATTGATTTAAATTATAATTATTAATAATTAAATGAAGAGGTAGAGTTATATCGATTAATCCTTTTAAATATTTCCTAAAAAAATATCATTTTATTGTGTCATCTTAATCAAACTTCATTTTAAAACTAAAAATAAAAAAATGAAATCTTCTTCCAGAAAAAATCTTCTAGATTTATAAACTATAAACAACCCCCATCCTTTTAAGTAGTGTTTTGATTTTATTCTCTTTTATTTTTATAATACCTTTGAAAAGTTGTTTTAATTCACTTCCTCCTTTGACAGACGACCGTGGTCAGCCACTCTGCTGCACCTAAGTACCCCAAAATCACACTAATCATTTGAGGGTTCCCACGACAGTGCTCTATCACCCCTCGGTAATAAGGAGTATATAAAAGTAATTCAAGAAGGATAATCCAAATATTATCATCACTAGAATTTCCAGGGACACTAAGAGATCTTAGTCATCTCAACTCTAAACCTTGGAAGCCACTTCACATGAGAAGATCAAGTTATTCATGACACTAAAGAGTATATAAATCCTAAAGTATATATTAATATATAAAATAACATCTTGAAGGAAACCCCTGGGGTGTTGAGGAATCTTATTCCCCACAAAAGTCAATATTTCTCAGACTTCAGTCAGCTACATCTCTTATATATTTGATAAAGGAAATCCCACTCATCCTTAAAGAACACTCACCTATCGAGGTAGCCCATGCTTACCTTGGGTAATGGATGAAACTAGATGTTTTCATATAAGGGACACCATTCATCTAGTAATATCAAAGAACACTAATGAAACAATCAAAGAGATAAATTCACCTTGTTGGATAACACCTTAGCCGAGGGAATTCAACTCATGAATGGTGGATTGAACCCTAGGATATGGGGCAAAATGACCCCATTGAATTTTAACTCACATATAGAGAATCTCATCCAAGAATACGAGAATATTGACTCCAAAAAAGTTTTAATTACAAATATATAATCACACCTTGGGCCATATAAGGATACTTAACTCTATTTATATTTGTAAGAACCCAGGTTTTTAGAACGGGTCCAAATCCCGACATCGTTTGAATTTTTGCTGGTTTTTGAGAAGTCTAGAATGTCTGGGCAGTTTCTGGAAATTTCCAGAATACATGCCACGTACTTTAAGTACACACTATGTATGTGTTAACCGAGAGACCGGCCATGTGCTAACCGAGTACATGTCGTGTGATGACTGTGTAGAAGTTTCTTACTACACGGCATGTATTTATAGACACGTCGTGTATCCTTAACCGTGCAAGGCTAAGTGCATGTCGTGTGGTGCCAGGTGTAAATTTCCATCTGCACAGCGTGTAGCCTTCCTTGACACGTCGTGTAACCTTGTTCCATGTAGAGTCCAAGTCCATGGCCGTGTGTTGACCGTGTACCCGGTCCAAGCTGTAACGACCCAAAGTTTCATTAATTGAAAATCCCTCTTGATCTAGTTAAATGTCTCTTTATGAAAAATGTTTTTATAAGATGTCAACTTCTTTGGTTTTATGTTAAAAATTGTGACTATTTTTAATATAGCCATTGAACAGTGATCACATGATTAGTATAAATATAAGGCTTTAACGAACCCAATTTTACTCAGACAAAGGAAGCGATGGCCTCATCTAGTAGAATTGCCCCATACGAAGCCCATTTGTCGGAGCTCAGAAAAGAGGTGGCATCCTTGGGCTTCGACATTGACCAAGCCCAAGCTAAGATTCACCATTTCAAGCTCAAACGGGACCGTCTACGGTAAAAGTGTAAGTTAATTGAAATTATTACTCGAGCGATGTTATCTGAGCCGCCCCAAGAGTCTGTCACCATCGCACACCTTACACTTAAGTCTTATGCGGCTGTTTCAAGGGGTTATGTAACAAATAAGTAGTACTATGTTCATGTAAATTATTTTTTTTGTGTATATAATAATGAATATAATTTCTAGTCATTTTTGATACATTTTAAATAGTTTTTAAAGTACAAATGGTGTTTTTAGTTATTATTTAATTAAGAAATCTATTTTATTAAATTAAGGGATTTTTGAATTAAATAATATTTTAATAAAAAAATATTATTATTATTAAATTAATTAAATATAAATTATCTTATAAATTTATGAATACAATTAAAATGTTATATTAAGGTTTGAAAGCCATTTCTATCAAAACCCGTGAATTTTCGATAAATGTTGGTTTTTATTTTAAAAGTGAAAATTAACATGTTTAGAAATTTTTTTAGATAAAATAAATGTTATTTCTGGAATCAGGATGTCGAAATTATCCAACGGTGAATTTTTCATAATTTTCTGAGACAGCCAAATTTTTGGGTAAAAATTAAATACTGTTTAAATATATAATGTGTTTTATGGCATCATAATGACCCAATGGTGATGTAATAAAATACTATAATCCTTATGTTCGGCCAATATATGTTTTACCATTAAAATAAAGTGATTTTGGGTTTGTTTGACTTATTTTTGAAAGCATTAATGAACCCCTCAAGACTTATTCAACACTTTGCCTTTTTAAATTAATTTCCATGGGAGTGTGACTCACCTCCACATAAGCAACCTTATTATTTTAATAAGTTAGGACCTTGGCCTTGTAAAATATTTTTTTCCTCTTTCCTTTTCCAGAAACCATGGGAAAAAACCATGGGATGGTTTGTGGTTTGGATTAGTTTAATATAAGGGGTCCCAAACCTAAATAATAAAGAATTCTCTCACCTTTCCTATATAAACCCACCCAAGATCCCACTTAATCCTCACTAAAATCCTTTGGAGTTCGTCCACCCTCTGACATACTCTCTCTAGAATCTTCCCAAGGTGCCCCAAGCTCCCAAGAAGCCTCTCACAAGCCTCTCTCTAGCCTTTGGAAGCACACTTCCAAGTAAGGGTTTTTTCTTCCTTTCTCATTTTTGTCAATTTTATTTAAGTTGTATTTCCCTTTTAAGTTCAATTATGAATGCTGGGGTATGGTTTCACACCTCCCCCATACTTCCCTCTTATGGTTTGAATTATGGGAGACCCCTTTCTCTCTCATTAAATGCCTCCCATGTACACCCGTTACTATGCCGAAATTCCGAAAGGAACTTCTCTCTCTTCTTTTACATTCAAGCAATAATTTTGTATCATGAATCTAAATTCCATTTAAATTGTTGGGACATGTATATATATGACCTCCTTACTTTCAATTACCTGTAAATATGATTAGGAACCCCTTTCTCTCTCATCAACCTTTTTTATGAATCTTATGTCACGCTGTTACGCTGCCGAAATCGGATTGATTTTCTAAGCCAATGTCTTTGTGTAGTGAATATCATGCCCATTTCTTCATCAAGGGTATTCACCTTTATGCACATTTACATATTGATTGTAATGTTTCATGTATTAATTCAACATTCCTTTATCGTGGAATAAATGATTATGTTTTATGAATCCATGTTTTATGATCCATGTGGCACACTTATGCATGAAATGAAATGTTTAAGAAGGGTGCACCCTTATAGCGCTCCAATGCATTGGGTAAAGTATAGTATCATGATACGCCAAGTGCAATGAGTGTTTACTCATGCTAATTTAAGGGCAATGAGGGTTTACTCGTGCTTCATGTGCAATGAGGGTTTACTCATGCTCCATGTGCAATGAGTCACGACTCATGCTAATTCAATGTTAAGTGTTGTTGCCACATTTCCATTTCCATGTTATGATTATCATGCTTTATCATTCCTTTATGTTCATGTTTCTTTTATGCTCTATTGATATTCCTATTGTCTAACATGTATTGTACTCATCATGTTATTCCATGTGTACTCCCTTACTAGGCTTTATAGCTCACCCTTTTCTTATGCATGTCCTTAGGTTATCCCATGCAATGCTAAGTACGAGGGAATTTAGTGGTCATGTAAAGGAAGTTTTCAATAAAGATGTTGTATTTCATGTTTTAAGTTTTTAAGTAATGATCTTAATCCCCAAAGGCACTAAACCTCTCGATCTTCTTTGTTGTATCAAGTGAAGTTTTATGTAATGAATCATGTTTAAGTTGTAATAAAAAGCAGGGTTGTCATAAAAGTCATGTGCTGGACTCCGCCTAAATCAGAGTACGGAAACACAACTACACGGCATGTACTTTGGAATTACACGCCATGTACTTTTATTTTTATTTGATCGTCTGAGCCACCATCACGTCTTATTTCAGGAAAACACTTCTTCTTCCCCGTTGGACAAACGGTTCATCCAAGAACCTCCGAAAAACTCAAACCCTCCTAGATTCTTCATACGTTGTCCATTCTTCGATCCGTTGGTGGCTACGGGACTGCATTGGAAAGGCTAACCCTGCACACCCTTCTTCGTCCTTAATTCCCCACCTATTCCTCTATAGATTCCATCCGAACAGAGTTTTTGAATTTGGCAGAAACGCATATCTACCGCGATTCAGACCAATTCATAGGCTGATATCAAAGGAGTTTCATCTTACGAGTACAATGTGGGTGTTGCATACCTTCTTTCGTGTTTTCGTAGACTTTTGGGGGTTGCGACCTTCGGGTGAAACATGGGGTATTGAGCGACACCCTTGTTTAATTATCTTTAATATTTTATCTACATTGTGGGATGCCTATAAGTATTCCTTGACCCTTCTTGTGCTTGAGCGAGGCCGGGTTAGAGGACATAGCTTGTTTGGGGCAATTCGGTCGGGGGTGCTGAAATGCGTATGAATTGGACCATTATTTTAACTGTCATGTTAGACTACTTTTTAAATATTTGAGTTAAACTGCTGAGTTTAATTGTTAAATTAAGAATGAGTTAGGTACTAGTATGAGACATCACAAGTTAGTGCAATTTAAATTGTTTAGCAATTGCCTGTTTCAAGTGATGATTTGAGTATAGTTATGAAATGTTTTATTTTGCCTATGTTGAACTGCTTGTTGTGTTGGGAAAGTCCCAAATGTTTTTTTGAGTGATGGGGATCACAAAATGGGGCTTTTGCTTGGTTTACCTTGGGTGGTTGCTACCACGGGATTGGGCGTCATGGACGTCAGTTGAGGCAGTTGGATTGTCGGGTTGGGCTTTGGCCCGGGTTACTTGGACGGCGAGGCCATCAGACCTAAGCGACAGGTTTTCAGGGGCATGAGGAGTCAGAAGAGTTGTGGCTTGGGAACTTATTGAGGTGATTACCACTCATCGGGTACTTTTGAGTAGTGTGACCACATATAGACTCTGAGATGAGTTAGTATGTCCACTCACTGGGTAGAGGCCCCCGGTAGATGCGGTTAGGTATATTTGGTTTGGGGATTCTTTCTATAGGAATCCACATGGAAGGTGAGGAGCCTTCGGGAGACAGCTTTGAGGCGGTCGGGTTGGGGGCAGAGGCTTTCTATTATTTGAGGGCATACATTGTTGTCCCTCCGGTTATTATATGAGGACAGATATCGTTGTTCCTCTGGATGTTGTTCCATGGGAAAGTTGAGCCTATGAGATGGGTTACAATGGTTGGGCATGCCTTCAGGACGTCAGTACTGGAGACACATGGTGTCAGGTGGCATGAGGTGTCGGGCTACAGACCAGTGATTCCGGCATTGGTTGAAGTAGGTGACACTTCCTGGTGCCTGCTGAGCACCAGTGGAGTTTGTGTTTACTTTTGAGCAATTGTATTGTTTACTATTTATCTTATATAAGCATGTCTGCCTAAACACTTATATTAGGTAGGCACCCTTGGGTGGTATCCTTCTGAGACTTGTCTCACACCCTACATGGGCCCTTCGGGATGCGTGTAGACTTTATGAAATTGCGTGCAGGTAGGGGGTCAGCCTCAGGAGCTGGACCATAGTGTTGTTGCATGGAGATGGTATGGACTTTGAGTTCGTGCCATGCTGGAGTTTCTTTTTTTAGTTTTCCTTTTTGTATCAGAATGATTACCTTATTATGTAGAAACTGTTGGTTAGCCATTTGCACCGTTATATTTGATCTGTATGACTTGCTTTAGATGCATGCCTTGTTTGGTTATAGTAGTAGTTGCTTGTATTCTCAGAATTTTGTTCTGTTTACTTTTTGCTGCTGTTGTTTATATATTGCTTCTGCTAGTTTATCGATATTTGATCTTCTTCTTCTCTACGGGTCTGGTTCGAGTCTGCTGAGTCATTTATTTCTGCTGCATATTTTAGTTTTGTACTCGGACCAGTACCATTTTATTCCTATGAGAGGGTATATCCTCCCCACTATACCTAATCATACCCTCATTGCTAGTCGGCACCCTTTGGCGTTCAGGAGATGTGCGCCTAAGGTAGTGACACCCGACCCGTTCGGTACTATTCGGGTGGCTGGCCGAGTTCGGGTTGTTATAATATTCACCTGTTGGAGTGGATTTCATGCCTCGGATATAGAAGATGAGACCCCATACCCTACCAAGGGAAAAGGTAATAGGGGATCGTGTCCTCAAGGCCTATAGGGGATACATAACTCTTCCCATGATCATCCCATATACACAGGATCATACAACATGAGTAGAGGCTGGGATACCTAACCTTATCTAGGGGAATCATAAACTCTTTAATAATGTACCACAAAAAACCCTACTCATAAGTATCATTCAAACATCCAAATCCTACTTAAATGAAAGTACACAACATTCTTCCTAGGTTACATGACATGTACCCCATAATGAGTCACATGATCAAGCATTGGTGCCCTATATGGAATGAAAAATTTCAAGTACGTGATGTATGAAACATTACACATGGAATATAGGTCAAGGTATGACACTTTTAATGTTCCTTACTGCATGAGTTGTGTTTTACTAAGGGTACATGGGGTGTGTGTAACGCCCCGACCCCAGCTACCCAGAGTCGGTGCATTAATTACATAACATTGGCATGATCATGAGAAAGATCAAGTCTCGAAAGACCGATTAGTTTAGTAGCCTTGGAATAACTAGATACATCCATAAATTTTTACATTATATCATAAAAAAAACATCTTGTCTTCATATCCCCTTATACTATCCCTGCAGGTCATTCATAAATTACTTCTTCATAATCCTGGAAAAAATAAAACATTGAAAGGGGTGAGCTCGGATGCTCAGTAAGGATAACATTATAGCAGAAGCTTTCATAAATAAGCATAAACACTTAAGGCAATTTATAACTAAAACAAAAGCCTTTTAAACTTGAACTTCAGCATAAAATGGCAAAGGTAAAATGAAATAATTCCATTTACTTACTCACATGGATATTCTACTAGTCGAATGATCACATGCAATATCAATAACCACTTTCATAATGATGGAATGCATAATGCCAGACTATCATAACCACATAGCCAAGGCCTCGTGCCAAGACTATAAATAAGATTTTGCCAAGGCCTTGTGCCAAGACACTAGTTTGTCTCATGAGACCTACTGATGCATCGAGGAGCTATAGCGGGCTCCACCCGTCACTTATTAAGTCCAATGCATTCCCATATGAAAAGGTTTAAACATAACGTAAACATTCGTATTAAACTAGCATACGAAATGTCAATACTTTCACCACAAACCATGAATGGTATAAAAATAGCACATCCACAGTCAAACATAATTCATTCGATACAATATGGAAGATTGTATTGTATCACATTAACCTCAATCAATAATAATGAAGGATGTTGACATAGATGAAAATAATCATCAAAACTATTTGAGAGAAATATCCCCCTTTTCTTGAAAACATTTAAAAGTCACACTATTTGTCAAGAAGCCGTTTAAAAGTATATTTTTGAATCAAAGTGTCCCATACCACTTTGAAACTTTTAAAATGAGTTTTAATTTTAAAACTTTAATGTCCATATAAATAAATCCTTAAAACCATTTTTTAAAATATGGACATTAATGAGCATGATTTAGAAGAATAATTCTTTAAAACAATTTAAAATGGTATTTTGGTTAGAGTTTCTAACCAAAAGAGAGACACTTGAATACAAATAATTGAGGTAATCAAAACATTGTAATATCATGAGAATAAAGGAATTCATGATATACTATGTCAAAGTACATTATATACACCACATAAAAGTGATTTGGTGTATATCATCAAAGAAGTCTCAATGGAATGTAAATTGAGATGAAATTTCTCAAAAAGGTTGTATCCTTAGGTTAAGGATAAATCAATGACATAATTATGTGTGACAAATATAAATACACTAAATATGATTGGATATTCAGTGTAAAACAATCAAAGGACATTCACACATATTCTTGTAAAAACAATACCAACGAATTGGATGTTTAACTCAACAAATGGAGAATGAGTTAAAATTACTCTTATCAAATTCATATCAATGACTTGAGAATTACCAATGGAGTGATTATATGTACCAAACTTCTATCCACAGGAAGGGGAGTGGAAATTATGACATAATCAAATGAATAGTGATTCCACACATAATCTTGGGGTAATATAATCAATGAAATATGTGTAAAGCCAAATGAGTGGAAATTGAAATCTCAAATTCCCTTATCGATTAGGTAACTTAAGAAACATACACCCATGAAAGAAGTATCATACCATGATGATGTAAATACCCATAAATTAAAGTATATTACACAATGAATACGATCATGGGCAGTACACATACACCACATGCAATAATTAAGTGGTGATCAATGGAATTCTCACGGAATTAAAAGTGAGATAAGAAAATCCCTTACATTGTACTTTTTCCTTGGTTGATGGTAGGTTTACCTCCTGTATAATGGTGAAATAATTGTTATTGAATAATAAAAGAATCATTTACATTAATATGATATCATATATGATCTTTTATCATTGATTTGTTAATAATATTTTAGAATTATCGTCATTTCGGGTGTTAACGGGTTCATTTTACTTTATATTCTTTGTTATGTGAGACATATTCTTTATTAATGGGATGTATATTATTCATATCCAGAATGGTATCAAGTTCTTAAACATCATTTTTAAATCATCAAATGATAATTATACTTGAATGGATACGATGGAGAATGAATCTCATCGCGTTCGTGGAGACGGTAGTCCGTACGTACGCACGAACGCTACTTCCATTTAATTTTTATTTTAAAAGAATCAAATCCAAATTATACATAGGTATATTACTATTCCAGTATAATATAATATTTTATATATGTTACTTAAGTTCATTTACACCATCCTTTATACGTTCCATGTGTGGTATGAACGAGTCATATCATTTTAAGGGGGCGGTAGTCCGCACTTCCTCAAATGAAATTATCGTATGTATATACAACATGAAACGAATAATGGTATGAAATAAAATGGAATTACAAAAGCTTATATATAAAATATATATCATTAATATCATATTTAATTACAGTGCCATCCTAATGGCCACCATGAGAGGCGGTAAGATGTATTTGAACAATCATCGTTTCGTGAGGCGTTAGTTTGCCATCCACAGAAACATTATGTTCATCATCCATTAGATGGAGTTGTGTGAATGTGTAGTTTGAATCCTTCTTATAACAACATCCTAGTATATTGAGGATACTGTTGTTGTTACAAAAGAAGGGAAATAAAAAGATTTTGGGGGTTGGAGAAGCAAAATAAATGAAAATACTTTAAGAGAAATTGTTACCTTTAATTTAGGTAACTCACTTTGGTTGGAACCAAAGGACTTCTTGAAATGATTTCTGCCTAAGGGGAAGCTTCAAGGAGGAGGAGAGGGATTTGGGGAGCTTAGTTGGGCAGAGTTTGGACGAGCCAAGTGGCTTGAGAGGTGTGAGGAATGAGTAGAAGTGGTCTCCTTTTATAAGGGAGAGGAGGGGCTCTTTAGGAAAGAGTGAAAGTATTACTTTATAATATAATTATATTCGGTTTATAATGGTCCAAAAATCATTGAGGTCGAAGATAAGATGACTCTTATTCTAAATAACATCAACCAATAAGAATTGGACAGGTTTTAGATAATATTTTAATCATTATAATCTTATTTATTTAAATGATTTATTAATGAGGTAAACATTGCATCATTATTGTGTCATTAATAATTTAAATTATTTGATGTCTAAAAATTATAAATAAAATATCATTATGTAGGAAATCTTTTTAGCTTTCTAATGAATATTTATAATCGAAAATCCAACATGTATAACCCTATGTAAAAATTGTTCTTCTAAAAGATGTAAGCTTATGCCATTTTTATTTTTATTTTAACTTTATTAATATAAAGTGTCATTATCACTTACAAGTGGATTAATGGGGTCCCAAAATTGACCCAAAGATGCCCATGGTCGACCATGTATCAACCAATAGGGTTAAGACACGTTTTAGGGTAATTTAGTATTATTATAATATTATTTTTTAACCCTTATTTACCGGATTTACCCTTAACCATGGTAAATAAAATATTTACCGCAGTAATTATTCAAAATGTCTAAAAATAAAAGTTACCTATTTACACAATTTGAACATCCTGATTCCAAATATGGAATCCATTTTTCTAAATTCAAAACACAGAAGTGGCAGAAATTAATTTAAAATTAATTCCCGCTGTCAAAACAAAAAGCGTGTTTTTAAGAGATAATAACTATCAAAAGATTGACACTTGTTTATGTTCGGTTTAATTGTAAAATTATGTCCAATGACCAAAATTATATTAAATGGTAAAAATATATTCTAAATATACTTTAAAACCACTCAAATTCATAATTTATCACTATTAATTATTTTGATTAAAAAAGTTGTTTTTAATTAAAATTTAGTAATTTTTACTATTCATCAAAATATGAAAGTTATCCGAAAAGTACCAAAATTTCACCTTAGGCTAAATTTGATATTCCGAATCCAAAAATGAAGTCCATTTTGAAATATACAATATATATAATTTCAAAAAATTAAGTATTACTATTCATAACGGCTAGTTTGATCGGTTGTGGTGTGTGTTAAAACTCGAAGTTGCGTACAACACACGCTGCTGTTTTATTCAAAGGAAAGCGTACCGTGGAAGCTTGGGATGTTTTATTTTAAATTTTTTTTTTTTTTTGATGTCCCCATGTAGTCAAAAAGTTTAAAATATTTTATTTAAAAAGGGTTCACTATTAAAAGTTGGTAAAACTATAATACTGAAGATGAATTTGTTCTTACATTATGTCTAAGAAACTCATAATATGGATTCTAAAATTATAAGGATTATATAAAGTTTAAAATTTAGTTAATACTATTCATAACCTTTTTTGAATGGCTTGTTTGGTAAGTCATGGTGCGCTTGAACTCGGTGTTGCGTGTAGTGCAAGTTATTGAATTATTTTGAAGAAATAACACACTATGAATTCTTGGGGTGTTACATTCTCCCCTCCTTCAATAAATTGCGTCCTCGCAATTTGAAATTGTTCTTCGAAAATAAAAGTTTGAAAATAGAAAATATATTTGTGGGAAAACCCACATCGGAAATTGGTTTACTAAAATTTAGTCTTAATATGAGGAAAAGAGAAATGAAAGGGTCACCACCAAATTATGATCTCGATTAGGAGAACATTGGTGGCAATTAGAGACATATAATTGGAGGAAAAACGTAAATATTTATAGGTAGTGGTTGAGGTCATCAATCACAAACAAGTATAAAATTGAGGTCCTTAAACTCATCAATCTATGATGATTTGAAGTACCATCGGTTCAACAAAATATAGGGTATTGGGATCACACATTTTTGACATTTCAAAATATCTTAGTTGAAATCCCACATCGAAAAATGAATTAATGAGGCCTCTATTTAAAATAAAGAGTGGAAAGTATGAAGATTACCGAAAATAACACATACTAGGGTTCCATGTAGGAAAATATGGATATGGAGGAGAAATCTAACCATCAATTATCTGATGGAGAGTGGTAGAGAACATGGCTATGAAAAGGCCAACAATCCCAAAGCCATAAATTAGTGATGATTTAAGGTACCATCTAGGACAACATTTTTTTAAAGTTACATTACATAAGGAAGAGGAATTCATTTATGATATTGACTAAGAACATTATGAGATATACTTAAATTTTAAGTAGATTTTCATTCTTTAATAAATTTCCACCACTAACTCAATTTTTTTTAAACGATGAGTATTCAAGAAGACTTGGTCACACTGGGAGAGCTAGAATAAACTTCTATAGAATCACATGATCCATGCAGGATAAACCATATATTTACATTGTCTTTGAAGATTAATCAAAACCAAAATGGTTAGTGAATGATCTAATGATCCCCCAAAAGGATATTCATTGAGATAAATATGCACTAATCTTAATTTCTAAAATTAAACCAACAATACCCCAAAGTTAAATAGATACCATTCAATAACCAATTGTCCTTAAAATCCTTTAATATAATCCAAACTAATATTGAAACCCAAAACATAGAAGAATTTGATTATGTAGTCTCCCATGTTACATTGTATCTCCAAATTACATCAAATACTCTTAAAGTCACATACTTAAATGTAATCAACATCATCACATATTCTCTGTTATAGGTTAATCATTTCCATAAATAACCCAAATCACTATAAATCAACAATAAAAATGTAGATAAAAATCCACCATTACTCTACAAATGAAACCTCATTGTATTCTATTTTCCTTGGGCATATAGTGTTCCTAACAAAATGAACATCTTCCAAAATAACATTTATCACTTAATCACCAAATCATTTTCCTATACCAAGGGTATTCATTTGATAAGACATAAGAACCCAAATCATCTTATTATTGATCAATAAAATCATTTAACAAAAAAATAGTCATACTAACCAGGGACTTCACGTAGTCTAGTGGTAGGCGATAAATCCCAATCGCACTTTGGTTGTGGGTTCGATTCCCACAGCTTTGTCCGACGCGGCGGGTTGTCACACGGTCTACATGTTGTCCTTTTTCGAAAACTATATTCTATAATATTACCAAAATGAGATAAATTTTTCAAAATAACATAATTTAACCACAAATGTTATATCATACTTTGCATTTTCATCCTAAATTATAATAACTTATCATTTTCTCAAACCCCAATGATCATATAAAACCAAATGGTTATTTATACCTATATCCACAAGAGAAGAGACAATTATTCCTCAAATATCATTCTCACATGGAAAACTGAGGGGTTACAAATACAAAAGAAAATTATTCCAAAGTAAACCCATCAATAAAGAGCACTAACACTTTTAAACATTTCACCATCCATTTATTTCCACATAGGTTCTTCATCATATGTTCCTCGGGTTCCCACATTGCCTCTTCCATCTTATGATTTATCCATAGATCTTTTACCAGACGAGTCATCCGGTTTCTCAACACTTGATCTTTGGTATGAATAATTCTGATAGGCTCTCCACAATAAGATAGATCTGGTTCCAGTTATAATTCTTCATAGGTGAGTACATGCGTTGGGTCAGGCATGTATTTTGTCAACATGAACTCTGGAGAGACTAGGCGGATTTTCCTTTTGGTAGAATGCGTTCATGTGTCACAATGGTACCTCAAAAATTTTTCCAAATCATCTACTTCCTTTACCCAAAAACTCCTCATCCATTTTGGATTATATCGATGGAAGCATCGATGCATCATAAAAAAATAGGTATTTCTTATATATAATTTGGAGACATCGTCTTTAACATGTTTTTTTAGGAAAATTCTCACTGATTCATCTTCAAATATTTTAAAATAAGGTTTTGGTAAATTAGTTTTCGTATATCCCAAAAGACATAAATATATAATTTGATACATGTAGGCTGCTCGAAGGTCTCCCTCTTCTGCGGCATCTAAAAAATCATTTAGTGCATCGTAATTTTGAGATAAAGTGAATAATTTGAAAAGACCCTGATGGTACTTCCCACGCTTAGCGTGGTAAGAAAGTTGAGAGCGCAACATTATCCCACAGTCGGTACTTGATCCTTGAAAGAATCGTGCAATGCTAGAGGTATTGGATGTCTCATAAAGTTGTTTGCATGTAACTTGGACATTTGAAAAAGTTTCAACATCGTCTGCGCATGACTTCTGGATAATAATTGTAAGTAGTTCTTCAGGAAGAGAGAGAAGAGTTGTTCGTGATCTTGCTCCCTCCATGTTTCAACTAACAAAATAAAATACAATTAGGTTTTTTGAATACTTATCTAATAGGAAAAAAAAGACATAATAGGATATTCTTGTAATTGAACAATATATCCTAACTTGGGGTACCCTATGTTAAAATCTACATTATCCGCTATCTATTTGCCGACATATATTCTTAGGGGCATTTTTTGTATTCCCTTAATAATGGTTTATACTAATCTTGTGAATTTACCAAAGCATATCCCCCGGGAGTGTCGTAACCAAGAGTGCAGCAAGGCCCGTTGTCGTGTACCAGTTCCCGTTCGAGTCTAGCTCAAAGCGGTGTTTTCGGGTTTTACCCCTAGGTACATCTGTGCCAGAGCCACCTCTACCTGCTCGTATCCAGACAGGGATGTATTGCTTGGAAAACTCACAAAATCATTACAATACCAAAATTCTAGGAAGTTCTTCTATACTAATCCTCAAAGTTCATCTTAGGTCTACGTGCTCTAATCAGATTTTATCTAAATCTAGCTTCCAAGGTTTGTACTAAACTTCCTCTGATACCAACTGTAACGCCCCGACCCCAGCTACCCAGAGTCGGTGCATTAATTATATAACATTGGCATGATCATGAGAAAGATCAAGTCTCGAAAGACCGATTAGTTTAGTAGCCTTGGAATAACTAGATACATCCATAAATTTTTACATTATATCATAAAAAAAACATCTTGTCTTCATATCCCCTTATACTATCCCTGCAGGTCATTCATAAATTACTTCTTCATAATCCTGGAAAAAATAAAACATTGAAAGGGGTGAGCTCGGATGCTCAGTAAGGATAACATTATAGCAGAAGCTTTCATAAATAAGCATAAACACTTAAGGCAATTTATAACTAAAACAAAAGCCTTTTAAACTTGAACTTCAGCATAAAATGGAAAAGGTAAAATGAAATAATGCCATTTACTTACTCACATGGATATTCTACTAGTCGAATGATCACATGCAATATCAATAACCACTTTCATAATGATGGAATGCATAATGCCAGACTATCATAACCACATAGCCAAGGCCTCGTGCCAAGACTATAAATAAGATTTTGCCAAGGCCTTGTGCCAAGACACTAGTTTGTCTCATGAGACCTACCGATGCATCGAGGAGCTATAGCGGGCTCCACCCGTCACTTATTAAGTCCAATGCATTCCCATATGAAAAGGTTTAAACATAACGTAAACATTCGTATTAAACTAGCATACGAAATGTCAATACTTTCACCACAAACCATGAATGGTATAAAAATAGCACATCCACAGTCAAACATAATTCATTCGATACAATATGGAAGATTGTATTGTATCACATTAACCTCAATCAATAATAATGAAGGATGTTGACATAGATGAAAATAATCATCAAAACTATTTGAGAGAAATATCCCCCTTTTCTTGAAAACATTTAAAAGTCACACTATTTGTCAAGAAGCCGTTTAAAAGTATATTTTTGAATCAAAGTGTCCCATACCACTTTGAAACTTTTAAAAGGAGTTTTAATTTTAAAACTTTAATGTCCATATAAATAAATCCTTAAAACCATTTTTTAAAATATGGACATTAATGAGCATGATTTAGAAGAATAATTCTTTAAAACAATTTAAAATGGTATTTTGGTTAGAGTTTCTAACCAAAAGAGAGACACTTGAATACAAATAATTGAGGTAATCAAAACATTGTAATATCATGAGAATAAAGGAATTCATGATATACTATGTCAAAGTACATTATATACACCACATAAAAGTGATTTGGTGTATATCATCAAAGAAGTCTCAATGGAATGTAAATTGAGATGAAATTTCTCAAAAAGGTTGTATCCTTAGGTTAAGGATAAATCAATGACATAATTATGTGTGACAAATATAAATACACTAAATATGATTGGATATTCAGTGTAAAACAATCAAAGGACATTCACACATATTCTTGTAAAAACAATACCAACGAATTGGATGTTTAACTCAACAAATGGAGAATGAGTTAAAATTACTCTTATCAAATTCATATCAATGACTTGAGAATTACCAATGGAGTGATTATATGTACCAAACTTCTATCCACAGGAAGGGGAGTGGAAATTATGACATAATCAAATGAATAGTGATTCCACACATAATCTTGGGGTAATATAATCAATGAAATATGTGTAAAGCCAAATGAGTGGAAATTGAAATCTCAAATTCCCTTATCGATTAGGTAACTTAAGAAACATACACCCATGAAAGAAGTATCATACCATGATGATGTAAATACCCATAAATTAAAGTATATTACACAATGAATACGATCATGGGCAGTACACATACACCACATGCAATAATTAAGTGGTGATCAATGGAATTCTCACGGAATTAAAAGTGAGATAAGAAAATCCCTTACATTGTACTTTTTCCTTGGTTGATGGTAGGTTTACCTCCTGTATAATGGTGAAATAATTGTTATTGAATAATAAAAGAATCATTTACATTAATATGATATCATATATGATCTTTTATCATTGATTTGTTAATAATATTTTAGAATTATCGTCATTTCGGGTGTTAACGGGTTCATTTTACTTTATATTCTTTGTTATGTGAGACATATTCGTTATTAATGGGATGTATATTATTCATATCCAGAATGGTATCAAGTTCTTAAACATCATTTTTAAATCATCAAATGATAATTATACTTGAATGGATACGATGGAGAATGAATCTCATCGCGTTCGTGGAGACGGTAGTCCGTACGTACGCACGAACGCTACTTCCATTTAATTTTTATTTTAAAAGAATCAAATCCAAATTATACATAGGTATATTACTATTCCAGTATAATATAATATTTTATATATGTTACTTAAGTTCATTTACACCATCCTTTATACGTTCCATGTGTGGTATGAACGAGTCATATCATTTTAAGGGGGCGGTAGTCCGCACTTCCTCAAATGAAATTATCGTATGTATATACAACATGAAACGAATAATGGTATGAAATAAAATGGAATTACAGAAGCTTATATATAAAATATATATCATTAATATCATATTTAATTACAGTGCCATCCTAATGGCCACCATGAGAGGCGGTAAGATGTATTTGAACAATCATCGTTTCGTGAGGCGTTAGTTTGCCATCCACAGAAACATTATGTTCATCATCCATTAGATGGAGTTGTGTGAATGTGTAGTTTGAATCCTTCTTATAACAACATCCTAGTATATTGAGGATACTGTTGTTGTTACAAAAGAAGGGAAATAAAAAGATTTTGGGGGTTGGAGAAGCAAAATAAATGAAAATACTTTAAGAGAAATTGTTACCTTTAATTTAGGTAACTCACTTTGGTTGGAACCAAAGGACTTCTTGAAATGATTTATGCCTAAGGGGAAGCTTCAAGGAGGAGGAGAGGGATTTGGGGAGCTTAGTTGGGCAGAGTTTGGACGAGCCAAGTGGCTTGAGAGGTGTGAGGAATGAGTAGAAGTGGTCTCCTTTTATAAGGGAGAGGAGGGGATCTTTAGGAAAGAGTGAAATTATTACTTTATAATATAATTATATTCGGTTTATAATGGTCCAAAAATCATTGAGGTCGAAGATAAGATGACTCTTATTCTAAATAACATCAACCAATAAGAATTGGACAGGTTTTAGATAATATTTTAATCATTATAATCTTATTTATTTAAATGATTTATTAATGAGGTAAACATTGCATCATTATTGTGTCATTAATAATTTAAATTATTTGATGTCTAAAAATTATAAATAAAATATCATTATGTAGGAAATCTTTTTAGCTTTCTAATGAATATTTATAATCGAAAATCCAACATGTATAACCCTATGTAAAAATTGTTCTTCTAAAAGATGTAAGCTTATGCCATTTTTATTTTTATTTTAACTTTATTAATATAAAGTGTCATTATCACTTACAAGTGGATTAATGGGGTCCCAAAATTGACCCAAAGATGCCCATGGTCGACCATGTATCAACCAATAGGTTTAAGACACGTTTTAGGGTAATTTAGTATTATTATAATATTATTTTTTAACCCTTATTTACCGGATTTACCCTTAACCATGGTAAATAAAATATTTACCGCAGTAATTATTCAAAATGTCTAAAAATAAAAGTTACCTATTTACACAATTTGAACATCCTGATTCCAAATATGGAATCCATTTTTCTAAATTCAAAACACAGAAGTGGCAGAAATTAATTTAAAATTAATTCCCGCTGTCAAAACAAAAAGCGTGTTTTTAAGAGATAATAACTATCAAAAGATTGACACTTGTTTATGTTCGGTTTAATTGTAAAATTATGTCCAATGACCAAAATTATATTAAATGGTAAAAATATATTCTAAATATACTTTAAAACCACTCAAATTCATAATTTATCACTATTAATTATTTTGATTAAAAAAGTTGTTTTTAATTAAAATTTAGTAATTTTTACTATTCATCAAAATATGAAAGTTATCCGAAAAGTACCAAAATTTCACCTTAGGCTAAATTTGATATTCCGAATCCAAAAATGAAGTCCATTTTGAAATATAAAATATATATAATTTCAAAAAATTAAGTATTACTATTCATAACGGCTAGTTTGATCGGTTGTGGTGTGTGTTAAAACTCGAAGTTGCGTACAACACACGCTGCTGTTTTATTCAAAGGAAAGCGTACCGTGGAAGCTTGGGATGTTTTATTTTAAATTTTTTTTTTTTTTTTGATGTCCCCATGTAGTCAAAAAGTTTAAAATATTTTATTTAAAAAGGGTTCACTATTAAAAGTTGGTAAAACTATAATACTGAAGATGAATTTGTTCTTACATTATGTCTAAGAAACTCATAATATGGATTCTAAAATTATAAGGATTATATAAAGTTTAAAATTTAGTTAATACTATTCATAACCTTTTTTGAACGGCTTGTTTGGTAAGTCATGGTGCGCTTGAACTCGGTGTTGCGTGTAGTGCAAGTTATTGAATTATTTTGAAGAAATAACACACTATGAATTCTTGGGGTGTTACAGTGTGCCTCTAGGTTATACAAAATATAGGCTTCTCGGGTTCCCTTGGAATGAAATCCCTATATACACTGAGATGGGCATGTCACATGGTGTGTATGCCGGATCCCATGGTTGCATGATATTTAAATCATAGGGGAAACCCTAGCATCACATTCATGAGATGCATGAAAAGTGTTCTTCTAAACTACGCACTCATTAGTTGGGAATTTTCTAGAAATGTCACATCTTTAACATGATTCTAGTTTTTTCATATACTCAACTAATTTCTCCCTTAATCAAGCAAGAAATTCCTAAATGGAGTCATCCAAGATCATAATGCTATAAATTTTATATTTTGGACACCCTTCATCAGAAAAATGAATTCTCATTTTCTACTCACATCAACGCATGCCCCGGCTTGAAAAACCTTAATCCTCATTCTTCATTGTATTTATATAGCCTACCAATGATCCTCTACCAAAAATGCAATCCATAAATATTCCTTCACTGGAAAATTATTCTTGAGTAGCTAACACCAAAATTTTGATCACCAATCATATTTTTCATTCCCCACATCTCCACCACATGAGAAGAAACCTATTCCCATCACTCCATCACAAACCTCCACCTTAAAAAAAGTCATTATGTTACCACCATCAACATAAATATACAATAAATGAACATGGTTCTGTTATATAATCCTAATGATAATCATACAGTATGATGTTTGAACCACCAGCAAAGAATTGAATGTTGGTGATGAATGTGAATAATGGGGGGAAGTTATGGAGACACAAAATTTTTATAACGATGATTACATTACAAGATTTATCATCATATAGGATTGTGTAAATCGGAGGAACAAAGGAATAATTTCAATTTTCAACAATAAAAATTCACAATTGAAAAAATCAACCAAAATTTATAAATTAATAAGGCTAAGTCAAATTCAATTAAATATTAAATTATAAAGGTCTAATATGTGATCGTGGAAGTATCAAATATTGGGTATAATCCAAAAATAACCAATACCTACATCAGGGCACATTGATATTTTCTTCTACCTATTGTCATATCCATGATTATGTTCATCATTGTTGGTAAATTCGATCATCAATGCCATCATGGATTTATTCTCTCTCCTTGATCATCCATCAATAATGCTTCAATCCTCCATCACTTGCCAAAAACTCTCTTCTCTCTAGGTTTTCCAAATATTGAATTAGATAGTCCTAGAGGAGTGTCATGAAGGGGTTATTATATATATATTTTAGTGTGTCTCCATTTAATAACCAATTCATTAACTAATTAAATTATTTAGTTATTTTGACTATGGAAATAAATACCCAAGAAGCCAGTGTCAATGAAACTTATGTCATGAAAAGTGTAAAACCTATACTCCCAGATCCAATCATATTCATTATTCCCCGTCCAAGACTCTATTAATGATACATAAGAATATCACATAAAAAATATTATGTATTGACTAAAAGTAATATAATATTTGTATTATGTCACTTCCAAAGCTTCAGGACACTCACTTTTCCACACTGGATCAACCTAGGGTAAACCCCATAATTCAGAACCAACAAAACCCTCAAAAAAATTCCAAGATTTTTAAATATAGAGAAATAAACATTTTACCCCTTGGAAGGTATTGAGGCTAAAAACATCAATAAAAGGAACTTAAGTCCAGAATAGAGAAAACCTAGGTCACCACATCCTCCCCACCTAAAATATTTTCATCCTTGAAAATTATATGACTATAGATGCATTACAATAAATTTAATGAATAAACATATATAGAAAAACACCACACAATTCCACACTAATTCTTTATCTTTAGATATTTGATCTCTAATAGAACTCAAAACACCACTACATAAGGATGGAAAATATGAATTCATTAGTAAAATTACTATCACCAATCCATTTAAAGAAAGAAAGAAATGAAAATAAGAAACTTCTCAACGAAAAACTCTTATGAGAGATCCCCATTTCCAAACTTTTGAAGAAAATTACTGAATGATTTCATGGAGATAAAACCATCTACTACATACAACATCCCTTGGAATTAGACCAAAAAACATGTCAAAGCTAGAAAATATTCAAAGCTACATAGTTCTTTAAATTTTCATCAGAAGCCTCTACCACCAACTACCCACAAGTTATAATCTCCATAATTGATAACTTATAACATAAGATAAAAATAGACTTCCATCCAGACCTTGACACCATCATACTTGAGGTTTCCCATTCACATAGCAAACTTTGATAGACTCACACCCTCAGTCAATGTTATATCGATATGGATTTCATCTTTGATTTGTGAGATCTATTTATGAGGACATAAGTTGAAAAAAACACATTAGAAAATTGATCAACATTGCACTACTACTCATTGAGTGACCCAATCATCCACAATATAAAGCAGATGGTCCTAACTATTCATATATCCCTGCTCATTCATGAAACGACCCGAAACACTAGGAAACACCATATCAGAAGAAGGATGGGTTTTCATAACCCCAAGCCTACCACTAATAGGCTAGGGTATAGAGATAAGATTTGATAAGGCATAATATAAATGGTATCCCTTTTCCTAGTTTACCCTTACACATACACCCAACCATCTCTATGAAACAATGCATATGAATAATAAAAAGGGTTGTAACAACTAGATTGAAATAATGCACGAATTAACCTCAAGGGAATACATCATATTATGATAGAAGAAAACAAAATTATAAAGGAAAAAATACATTCCCATCCTGAAATAAATTCCAAACATAAAAACAACTAGAAGAAATAAAATTTCAAAGAGCTCAGACCATGATCTCCAAGCCTAACCATGGTACATGGCCTATGAACCTGAGTATCCCTATGCTCCATTTAAAACACTAAAAATTGTTTCATTATCTTCATAAGACCCTACCCATGTAGGAAAACACCATAGAGGCTTGAGTATATACATACCTAGTAGGGAACCCTGATAACTAAAGGGGAAGCAATAAAAGATAGGATAGAAGTATTCATCTCAACCCAAAGGAAGAGGGAAAAGAAACCCAACAATATATATGTGTGTGTGTGTGTGATCATAAAAAAATCCAGATGATATAGAAAGGGGATATTCATCTCACAGCCTAGTCTAGGATAATGAGTTTGTCTATAGATCCAAAGGTCCATCATCAATGACTAGCATGTCATGTGTCTTCCTGAAAAGGTCAAGTGGAGGACCTACACCTCACCACTGATCCACAGCCTTAGGGGGAACAATCTCCAATAGAAAGAGGACCCATTCCCTAGTACATTAGGGTGATTCCACTTAGTAGATGGATAGAAAATCTATTCCCTAGTGTGTCAGGGGTATGCCACACAAAGAATAATGGACCTGCACCCTAGTACGGCAGGGGTTGACACTCGGTAGATATTGAAAGAGGAACCACATCCTAATACATTATAGGGATTTAAATCCGTATATTGATAGAGGACCTTCACCCTGATACTTCAGGGGGATGTCACTCAAATGATAAATGTTGATAGAGGACCCATGCCCTAGTGTGTCAGGGAGTGCCACTCAATGTATAGAGGACACACGCCCTAGTGCATTAAGGGGTGCCACCGAAAGTATAGAGGACCCATTCCGTATTGAATCAGGTGTCCCAATCAAAGTAATATAAGTTTTATGTGTAACCCACACCTTGGTATGACTGAGGGGTTTTATAAGGACCCTAACCTGAAACCCAGGTTCATCTCTAATAAATGTTTTGTAACATTTTTTAAAGAAACTTACATAACATTCATTAAAATAGAGTAAATTACACCAATATAGATTCTACAGAATTAGATACAATCTTATAATTTATCATAGTTGAAATAAAATTAAATAAAAAAATTAATCTTCACTTCCATACACACAAAAATGATAGCGTCCAACTTTGGAATTCAAATTGACCTGTGAAAATATTTTTGAAACATAGGGTGAGAAATTTTTCATACTCGATAAGGGGGTTAGAAACAATTAATAAATTATTTTAAAATATTTACTTGAACAAAAATAAATCCTTTAAATCATTTTATTAAAAATAAAATACATTTCTCAAGACATGTCATCATCATTTTCTGAGAGTTACTGAAAACATTTTTAGGCGAATCTTATGCTCAAAATTAATATACTTATTTAAAAACTAGATGTATGATGTTTTGTGAAAATATGAATACACATGAACAAAAGTACATGAAATCCCACTTAAATATATATAATGGTCACATATAAATTATCCATAACATACCAGTGGTTCAAATACAAATTTACACCTGAAATGATACTTGTTCGGTATTTTTACATAAGAAAAATGTTCTTAACCATGGGTAATATACTAGTCTAATAATCACATTAATTACTAGTTAATAGCTTTATATTAAGGAAATTAATAATATGGTACATCATAACCATACTTTCAAGGCCTCGGGTCAAGACCATAAATAACCATTTTTTCAAGGCCTTATGCCAATACACTAGTTTTTCTCATGAGACCTACCAATGCATCAAGGGCCTATAACAGGCCCTGCTCATCACTTACTAAGTCCAATGAAATCTTCGAGGGAATGAGAAATGTGGGACTTCATAATCATATTTCCAATGCCTTATTCTAAGACCATACATAAACATTTCATCAAGGCCTCGTGCCAAGACACTAGTTTGTCTCATGAGACCAGTCGATGCACTGAGAGGCTTTAGTGGGCTTCACTCATCACATAATAATCCCAATTCATTCCTCATATGTATAATAAAAATATGCATTTAAATCAAAGTTTCTCATACCACTTTGATTTATTTGAATCTTAATCATAGATAAATACAATGATAAACTCTTGAGGTACATAATCTTTGAACAATCCAAAGTGTCCCATACCGCTTTGAAAAGATTAATTCTTAATCCAAATAATATTATAAAAATATTAATCCCATACTTGAAATAAATTTTTTTATTTAAATTTCATAAATAAAAAAGGATAATTAAATAAACACACACATTCTCTCTAAAATACATTTTTACATAAAATTATTAATAAGCATCTTAAATAAAACATTTTAATTATTGAATAAATCCATGTGCTAGATAATCTCGAAAGTAAACCTTAAAATTAATTTTAAACCATTATACTATTATGAATAAAAGGTGTGTCGATGTTATAATTAAATCGTGTCTAAGGTTTTGTGTAGCTACAACATCCTTAATTTTAAAATAACCCGATGACATGTTATATTCATATTTTATAAAAATACAATGATAAGAATTATAACATTTCAATAAAAAAATTATCTTGTGTGTGTGTGTATATATATATACCATGAATTTAATTTATAAAATAAAATAACTTAATGTATCCATAAATAAATAAATAAGTAAATATATATATATATATATTCATTTATTTGGAATGGTATATATAACACTATAATATGTGGGATCAATTAAAATTTAATGAAACATTTGATAAATAAAAATATCCATATTTAAAAAGAGTTAAAAAATAGCATGATACACATAAAAATAACCATTTTTATAAGAAAATAAATGACTATGAGTATATGATATTTATATAAACAAACATTAATCGTACATGCACTTATATTTATATATGAATATGTAAACATTAAACATCATGAAAATTCACTTATTCACAACTAAATTTCTTAACACATGATATTTTCATAATTATGTGGAATACTATTTATCATTTGCGTATTTAAACATTTCATTCATAACCCATAAACATCCATTTGAAGGTAGTTTCGATAGATGTAAAATTTATCCAAAGCACCTGCTTGTATGTGTTTTGTGCGTAATGTCATGAGTAATCTTAGTTTTGGCCATATGTCAATAATCATAAATGGCATGCACATAACATGATTTTTATCTCATAGAATTTGAAATTGATAATTTTTAATTTATAAACATATATATACTTTAAATATGACACATGCATAATTTCATGAAATAATGATGATGCTTAAATATGAAATAATATTGAATTTAAAATTAATTATTAACATAGTCATGAATTAAAGTTTATAAAAAGAACTTTAATTCCCATAATGGTCATAAACACACAGACACACACAAATATATATATATATATATATATATATATATATATATATCCGTATGGATTTTAAAATAATTTTATCTCATATTTTTAAATGTTTCGCATTGAGCATTTAAAACTTGTAACAATTGTTTAAAATGTTGATAAATAAATACACACACACACACACATATATATATATATAATTAACATTTAACACGCATCATCATGGAATAAATTCATGTTTGAGAAAATCATCGATAAATGAGAAAATTCATTGGCAGAACTAATATAACATCAAATTACAAACTTTGATCTTAACATATGTTGAGGCAGATTTATTAAAACATAATTTTCATAAAAAAATATATTAATTTAATGCGGAACATAAAATCAGTTAATTAAACTCACTACACATCAATGAATTAAAACATGAATTAATAATTAAAAAAGAGTTCTTTATAATTATAATCTAATTATCATAAATATTTAATCTCTATTTTATTATAAATTATGAAAATAATTATAAAAAACTGGATAGATATAAATATATATGTATATATATATATGTCTTAAATATTTTGATAAAATTAAAACCCCCCTTATAAAACATTAAAAATAAAAATAAAAAAACTCATACTAAGGGTTCTCTTAAAATAGAATAGCATAGAAAAACTAGAAAATATGTAAACTAGAGTAAATTATCTTATTATTTTGAAAATCCATATTGAACAGTATATTACCCATTCACAATAAGTTTGAAAATAAAATCATAATGTTGAAATATTTTAAACAAAGAAAACCCTTACTTAACTTAAATCAAAAGAGGCAGTGGGTTTCTGGAAAAAAAGAGAGAGCTTGACAGAGATAAATTTGGGAAGAATTTGTGTGTGCAAAATGGGGTTTAAATAATAGGAGTATATATTTTATATGTAAAGTTACAATAATTAAATACACCGATCAAAACAAATTTTCCCAAAGAAAACTAATAATTGATGCAAAAATATTAAAAAAATAAAATAATAATTGATGATAATTGATGCAAAAATATGTAAAATAACTAATGGGCATGGTGACGGTTAGGTTACAAGATTGAGGAAAACCTCATAATTTTAAATTTCTTTATGTTATTTTATGTATAATCATTCAATATTTTTATTTTTTTTATTCTAACAAATCTTTCTCTCCTTAATTTATCACACCTCTTCCTTATCCCATTTGGGAAATTGTGCCACGTTATATTCATTACCCATTAATATATATATATATATATATATATATTTCCATTTAAACAAATAAATTTATGATAGTCATAAAATAATAAAACATATATATAATATTAAAAATGATTGTTATATATATTTAACATATTAAATAATGTTTTTCAAAAATTATATAAATTTATAAAATATATCATGTTTTCTTCTTTTTATTTAAATTCATTTTTGTGTGTATATATATATATATATATTCCATTTTAACATGTTTAATTATATATTCTTTCTATATGATTCTTTTTTATTTAAGTTTCATTTTTTTCTCTTTTTTTTTATCATATACTTTAGTGTTTTTCTCAAGTAATGATTACTTTTATTATCATTCCTTTTTATCCTTATTTCAAAGTTTTATTCATTTTTTCTAAAAATATCTAATTATAATATAAGTTTTGTTTTTATGGATAAATTAATAAAAATAAATTTGTTAAACAATTTAAAATTCAGAATTTAAATAATTATAACACTAATATATTCATTACAAAATTATAAGTCATGGATAATAAAATATATTAATTTAATTTATTAATAATAATTTAGTAGTTTACATAATTTAAAATTATATTTATAAACTTTAAAATAATTACAACTTCAGGTAATGTTTATTAACTTTAAAAAAACATTCTTTAAAACAATTTGTCCTATCATTAATTTTTATTCCTATTATTATTAGATTTACCTTTAATTCATAAATTTTTTTATTAAAATCATTCTTTTAAATTAAAAAAATATAAATACTTAATTAAAATAAAATTTCAATTTGAAATTCTTGGGGTGTTACATTATTCCTCCCTTAACTAAATTATATCATTGTAATTCATTTGTTGGACTAAAAAAGAATTCTTAATTTCTGTATTTTGAATTAAGAAACACTTGGACTGCTCGACCTCTAGACACTACCATTTAGACGATAATATCTAATCTCCAAAGTATTCTAGAATCATTCATCTGATAATAATTATAAGGATCTGAACCTGAAACTCGGGTTTAGCTCTTATAAATGTTGTGTATTTTTTAAAATAAATATACACAACATTCATTACAAAATAGGGCCTTTCACTGGTCTAGATTATGAAGGATTAGGTAGAATCTTACAATTTATAATAATTGAAATAAAATTAAATAAAAAAACCAATCTTTGCTTACACATGTGAAAAAATGATGGCGTCCAACTTTGGACTTCAAAGTGACCTGTCCAAATATTTTTGAAACATAGGTTGAGCAATTTTACAAGCTTAGTAAGGGGGTTAGAAAAATTAATAAATCCTTCTTAAACATTGACTTGAATAAAAATACACCCTTTAAATTATTTTCATAAAAATAAAATACATTTCTCAAGACATTCCATCATCATTTCCCTAGATTTACTGAAACCATTTTTAGGAGAATATAATGCTCAAAAATTACTATACTTATTTAAAAACTAAAAATATGATGTATTGAGAAAACATTCATACACTTGAACAATAGTACATGGAATCCTACTTAAAATTTTATAATTGCCACATATAAATTATCCACAACATATCAGTGGTGAATATACAAATTTACACATGAAATGATACTTGTTTAGTATTTATACATAAGACAAAGGTTCTTAACTATGGGTATTCTACTAGTCAAATAACCACATGAATTACCCATTACTATATTCATTTTGAGAAAATACATAATGTGGGACATCCAAACCATACTGTCAAGGCCTCATGCCAAGACCATAAATAACCATTTTGTTAAGGCCTTATGCCAAGACACTAGTTTATCTCATGAGACCTACAGATGCATCGAGGGGCTATAGCAAGCCATGCTCGTCACTTATTAAGTCCAATGAAATCTTAGAAGGAATGTATTATGAAGGACTTCATAATCATACTATCAAGGCCTCGTTCCAAGACCATACATAAACATTTCATCAAGACCTTGTGCCAAAACACTAGTTTGTCTCATGAGACCTACCGATGCACCGAGAGGCTATAGTGGGCCTCACCTATCACATGATAAGTCCAATGCATTCCTCATATGTCTAATAAAAATATTCCTTTAAATCAAAGTTTCCAATACCACTTTTATTTATTTTAATCTTAATCATAGATAAATACAGTGATAAATTCTTGAGGTAAATAACCATTAAACAATACAAAGTGTCCCATACTGCTTTGAAAAGTTTAATTCTTAATCCAAATAATATTATAAAAAGATTAATCCCATAATTAAAATAAATTTATTTATTTTAAATGCACAAATAAAAAATATAATTAAATAAATTCATTCATTATCTCTAAAATACATTTTTAAAATAAAATTTTAAATAAGCATATTAAATAAAACATTTTAATTCTTAAGGAAATACATGTTCTTGATAATCTTGAAATTAAACCTTAAAATTGATTTAAAACCCTGTGATTATTATGAATGAAAGGTGTGTCTATGTTATTCTTAACACAAGTACAAGGTTGAATTCATCTACGACATCCTTAAGTTTAAAATAAAATGATGACATGTTATGCGTATTTTTTCTAAAAACATGATGATAATAATCATAACATGTCAATAAACATTTTATCTTTTGTGTGTGTATGTATATATACATATACATATATAAACCTTGAATTTAATTTATAATATAAAATAACTTAATTTTTCCCATAAATATATATATATATATGACATGGTATTTATAATACTCCAATTCATAGGATAAATTCATATTTAATATAAATTTTGATAAATAAAAATATACATTTTTAAAAAGAGTTAAAACATAGCATTATACACATAAAATTAACCATTTTCATAAAAACATAAATGAATTCGAGTATATATATATAAACATACATTATTCACACATGCACTTATATTTATACATAAATGTGTAAAAATTAACAATCATTAAAATTCACATATTCACAACTAAACTTCTTAACACGTGATCTTTGAATAATTATGTGGAATACTATTTTTCATCCACATATTTAAACATTTCATTCATAACCCATAAACATCCATTTGAAGGTAGTTTCGATAGATGCAAAATTTATCCAAAGCACATGATTGTATGTGTTTTGTGTGTAATGTCATGAATAATCTTGGTTTTGTCCATATATCGATTGTCATAAATGGAATGCATATAACATGATTTTTATCTCATAGATTTTTATATTGCTAATTTTTAATTTATAAATGTATACATAACTTAAATATGACACTTTTATAGTTTCTTGAAATAAATTATAATGCTCAAATATGAAACAATCTTGAATTTAAAATTAATTATTAATATAGTCATGGATTAAAGTTTCTAAAAAGAACTTGAATTCCTATAATAGTCATATACATATATACACGCACATATATATATAAATCCTTATGGATTTGAAAATAATTTTATCTCATATTTTTACATGTTTTGATTTGCGCATTTCAAACATGTAACAATTGTTTAGTATGTCGATAAATACATACACACACACACATATATATATATATATAATTGACATTTAACACTCATCGTTGTGGAATAAATACATGTTTGATAAAATCATTGATAAATGAGAAATTCATTGGTAGAACCAATATGACATCAAATTGAAAACTTTGTTCTTAACATTTGTTGTAGAAGATTTATTAAAACATAATTTTCATAAGAAAAATATATTCATTTAATGTGGAACATAAAATAAATTAATTCAAATCACTACACAACCATGAATTAAAACATGAATTAATAATTAAAAAATAGTTCTTTATAATTATAATCTGATTCTTATAAATATTTAATCTCTCTTTCATTATAAGTTATGAAAATAATTATACAAAACTGGATAGATATCCATATATGTGTGTATATATATATGTTTGTCTTACATAGTTTGACAAAGTTAACACCCCCCCTCCCACATATAAAACATTAACAATAAAAAACAATACTAAGGGTTCTCTTAAAATAGAATATCATAGAAAAACTAGAAAATATGAAAACTATAGTAAATTCTATTATTATTTTGAAAATATAGATTGAATAGAATATCACCCGTACTGAATACGTTTGAAAATAAAATCAAAATTTTAAAATATTTTAAACTAAGAAAACCCATACATGAATTAAATCAAAAGAGGTAGTGGGTTTCTGGAAAAAGAGAGAGATCTTGATAGAGAGAAATTTGGGTAGCATTTGGGTGTGCAAAGTGGGGTTTAAATAAGAAGAATATATATTTTATATGTCAAGTTTCAATAATTAAATTCACTGATAAAAGCAATTTTTCCCAAAGAAAACTAATAATTGATGCAAAAATATTAAAAAAGTAAAAGAATAATTGATGATAATTGATGCAAAAATATATATAAAAACGGATGGGCATGGTGATGGGTTAGGTTGCAAGATTGAGGATAAACTCATAATTTAAAAAAAATAGTTTATTTTATGTGTAATCATTCAATATTTTTATTTTTTTTATTCTAACAGAAATTTTTCTCTCCAATTTTCTCTGCCTCTTCCTAATCCCATTTTTGGAAATTGATCCATGTTATATTCATTACCCATTAATATATATATATATATATATATATATATATATATATATTTCTTTTTAAACAAATCAATTTATGATTATCATAAAATAATAAAAACGTGTATATAATATTAAAAATGATTGTTATACATATTTAACATATCAAATAACTTTTTTCTATAATTATATATATTTATTAAATATATCATATTTTATTTTTTTACTTAAATTCATTTTTTATATATATTTCATTTTAACATTTTTAATTATATATATATAATTTTTTTTTCTTTAAGTTTTTTCTATTTCTCACTTTTTTTATCATTTACTTTAGTGTTTTTATCATGTAATTATTCCTTTTATTATCATCCCTTTTTATACTTATTTCAAAATTTCTGTCATTTTTTTCTAAAAACATATAATTATAATATAATTATTGTTTTTTATCGATAAATTAATAAAAATAAATTTGTTTCAAAAATTAAAATTTAGAATTTAAACTATTGTAAAACTAATATATTCATTACAAAATTATAAGTCATGTATAATAAAATATATTACTTTAATTTAATAATAATAATCTAATAGTTGACACAATTTAAAATTTTATTAAACAACTTTAAAATAATTACAACTTTACATAATGTTTATTAGATTTAAAATTTAAAAATAAATTTCTATATATTAATTTGGCCTATCATTAATTGTTATTCCTATTATTATTGTATTTACCTTTAATTCCTAAGGGTTTCTATTTAAAATAATTATTTTAAATTATAAAAATATAAATACTGAATTTAAATAAAAGTTCTATTTGAAATTCTTGGGGTGTTGCAAGTTTCCAACCCAAACCTCTCTCGCTGATGATCTTGTATGATCCTTACCATCATCAATCATCTACTAAAGAAGCATCATGTTTGGATTATTCCACATCAAACCTCGAAATCCACTAATAATTTCACATTTAAATTATACATGAAAAACTTCTTAGGATATGCTACTTGTGGGACAAAATATGAGTCCTCATGAAGGAGATAAAAAAGGTGTAAGTTTCTTAAATGGGTAAATGGTGTGTATGGGGTCCACATGATGTGTGGCCTCATTCCTCTACCTAGAATTATTCTTTTATGGATATGGATTAGATCCCATGTCATCATGCATAGCATGTATCATCCACCTGGTGCATACCTGTGTCCTCCTGGCCATGAAAGTGTTCGTCAGGTCATTCCTATGTACTTGGTTGTGCTCGAGTACCGGCCCATGCCCATGTACTCCTAGAGTACATGATGTGTCCTCTAGTACTAATTTCTATCCATGTGTATTTGTCACATGTTTTTGCCACCTGGGGAGGGTCACATAGTGTGTGGGACCATCCACATAGTGTTTGATCGTTAACTCGACTAAAACCCCTAGCCACCATAGAAAAAGAGATACATGTTTTGTGTTCCTCTGAACTATATAGAGTGTATTTTAGTTTTTCATAGAAACTCCATGTTATTCATGTGTTCACTATATTTTTCAACCTCACCATTATTTCCACTTGTTGGCCACTCTAAATCCACCAAAATAAAATGTAATGACATTAGCAATTGATATCCCATCCTTTAGTGGTTGGAAATCAGATTCTGACCACCTACACGATACCCGTAATGGAACCCGATGCATCTCCCATTGCCTTCCATTTCCAATTTAGATACCATATTTATGGAGGCCTCACTCTCATCCTGTAACATGTCCCAATCCATACAAAAACCATCAATTTGCATGTCATTTGTTCTACTATAATAAATATGGGGTTCGATCATGCTCAAACCCACCCTGGCAATGTCTAACCGAAACTGTATAGGACAATGGTGAAGAACGCGATCAACGGATAGGGGAAAATCACAAGAATAGAGTAAATAATTAATTGGCCAAGTATTATTTTCCAAATATTATATAATGGGGATGTATGTGGGAGATATCATGGAATAAAATTCATAATTTAATCGATGAAATCAAATTATTGAAATGGTATCATATGATGAATGAATAAATCAGATCAAGCGTTGATAAATGAATATACATGATCAATATTTAATTCAAAATGGAGAAATACACAATTGGTGAGACCTACCTTGATTATGGATCGATCATTGGTGAAGAAATAATTTTCTAATGATGGAGAGTACCACTTGCATTCGCTGCCTCTCGATCCACCTCGATCTGATCATTATTTGGTATCTGATGTTAATCTACCAATGAAGAACACTCTTGTCCTCCTCTCAGAACTCCCAGGGTTATGCATCTAATCCTATATAATTTCTATAGTAGAAATTATATAGTGTAAGTTAGTTTAATTTTATTGAATGAATTAATTAAATAATTTAATTAACTAATCCAATTAATGTACCTGCCAACAACTTCCTCATCTGAATTTATAGAACTGACCAACTTTAGGTCTCACTTAGTGTAGACCCTTTGTTCTAGACTCAATCGTGGTTTCGAATTTCTGATCTAAGTCTCCTCTAGGGATATTTTCCATTATTTATGAAAAAAAGTACATGTGTGATATTAATATATTTAACATTTTTATAATATCAATTTTGGGCACACTAGGCTTCATAATATCATTCTGTCTCAGCGCCTATCTAGTAAAATATTCCTTAATATATTTTAAAGTCTTACAAGAAAAAATAAGGTCACTAAATTATTCCCCCTTTAAGGATTTTCATCCCATGAAGGAATAAGCTAAACAAAAAGGTGGAGATATAGAGTCTACATTTGGATCTACCACTCCAAGGAGTCCTCATGCTTGATCTCTTGCTTCCACAACACACGAACCAAGGGAATGGTCCATCCGGATATGATCCTCTCTTGTTAATCCTTGATCACCATTAGGAACTCCTCAATGTTGGATCCATCCTCAATTTCCATCTCATCACAATCAATGATTTGTGTAGGATCATATATGTATCTCTTCAACTGTGACACATGGAAAATGTCATGTACCTTCTCTAACTGTGGGGGGTAAGGCTAGGTAGTACGTAACCTCACTAACCCTCCATAAGATATGAAATGTCCCAATGATCCTTGGGGATATCTTGCCTCCCCATCCTAACCTTTACAATCCTCATTGTGGGGAGACTCTTAAGAAAACATAGTCTCACTACTCGAACTCCAAGGGTCTATGATGTCAATCTGTATAATATTTATGTTAGTTTAGGGTTTTTATCATCTTCTCACAGATCACCTAGATATTTTCTATCATTTCCTACACCATATCTTTCCCAACAATAGATGTCTTTTCAATATCGGTTCAATATAAGGATGACCTTCATGGTATCCCATAAAGGGACTTGAAAGTTTTAATGTTGATTATAGAGTGATATATTTTATTATAAGATAAATCTACCAATGTAAATTGATCCTCCCAACTCTAACCAAAGACAAAAATACAAGCTCTCATCATATCCTTGAACACCCAGATAAGTCACTCATTATGTCTATCATTCTGGGGTGAAATGTAATACTCATCTGTAATTGTGTCCTGAATTCCACCTGTAGGCCTCTCCACAACCATGACGTAAACCACACATCACATTTGGAGACAATCAGCAAGGGTATATCATGGAGTCAAGTGATCTCTTTCATGTACAACTATCTTGGACTCTCCACCAAATTCAACTCCCTGATGGAAAGTCAGTGTGACAACTTCATGAGTCAGTAAAAAATTAACCAAATAGCATCATGGCCTATTTCTATACATAGAATCACTATCACAAATTACATGGATATACCATCCCATTTACACTATAGTATCTCATGAGGTTGTGTCATAGCTATTGGAACCTGGTGTCTGGCATTCACCTAATGACATTTGAGAAACCAAGAGATTAATTCTGTGACACTCCACCTAATGTCAGCCAACCAAAAACACCACTAAAGTTCTCTATTCGTCTTCCCTACAATGGTATGTACCTCCAAAGGATATGTGTGAAACTCCCTCATCATCTTCTCTCACATCACAACCAAAAACACCATCCTTCCCTGAAAAATGATGACATGTTCCCCTTATTCATAAAATCAATTTGTTGAATCTTCTAGAGATATCTAGTCATGTAGAACGTCATAGTATATGTCTCCCAACTAATACTACCTCACATTTTAGAGATGCATCAGATTCAACACCATCATCTGAAGATAATTTTCACCCCTCTCCTTCATAAGGGTCGGCTATAAGGAATCCAAATACTCATATGACTCATACACAAAATGAAAGTAGTAATTCATACTAAGGGATTCTTCCACCAAGTTTCCCTTCCTATGATTACAGACTATCTCAAAGTCATAGTCCGATAAAAACTCCAACTGATACCTCTATCTCAAGTTATGATCTCTCTAAATGAAGATATACCTAAGACTTTTATGTTCTAATTGAACAAAATAGGGCTCTCCCAAAATATTGGGCTCTCCCAAAAGATAGGCCATCCACATATTCAGAGAAAATACAACCACTGCTAACTCTAGGTCATGAGTCTCATAGTTTTTCTCATGGGGTCTTAACTGCCTCGACCCATATATGATCATTTTCTGCCTCTACATTATCATGAAGTTGATCCTAGATCTAGAGGCATCATAATAAATTATGTACTCCATGTTCTCCTCTGGTATTCTAAACACAGAAGTACTGGTCAGCCTCTTCCTTGACTCCTCTAAGGCCCTCTAACACTGCTCGGTCTAGGAAAATGGTTTCCCTTTCCATGTCAAGGCAGTCAAGGTGAATAAATCTTGTATAATTCCAACATGAACCTCTTATTATATACTACTAATCCAAGAAAAATACACACATATAACATGCTCTTGGGTGGATCCTAAGAAATCAGCACATCAATCTTCACTGGGTCCACATCAAAACCATGCTTAGAAATGATATTCCTTAAAAAGTAAACCTCACAACTCCAAAACTGGAACTTCAAGAACTTACCATGATTAAGTTTCTCCCATAGTAATTTTAGGACTATCCTTAAGTGCTCTAAATTATCCTCTTCTAATACAGAGTAGATGAGTATGTCATTAATGAAGACAACCACAAGCTATTCCAAGTATGGGTGGAAGATCTGGTTCATCAAATCTATATATATAACGAGGGAATTTTTCACAAAAAAAATGAATCACCAGGAACTAATAGTGTCTATAGAAAAATAAGAATGCCAGATTTGGAATATCATCCTTGAAAACCCTCAACTGGTGGTATCCAGACCTAATATCGATCTTCGAGAAAAAATTCACACCTTAAGACTAATCAAATAGGTAATAAATCCTCATCAATGGGTACTTTTTCATTATCATTACCTAGTTCAAATGATTATAATCAACACAAAGTTGCAAGATCCATTCTTCCTTTTTCATGAAAAAAAAAATAGAACTTCCAAAGAGGACACACTATGTTTGATAAAAACCTTCCCTTGAAGGTCCTACAACTACACCCTTGGCTCTCAGAGCTCGGTAGGGGCCATATGATATGTTGAATAAGATATCGGTATGGTCCCAGGTCAAAAGATAATGCTAAAATCAATCTAATTCCTCATAGGTAGTCCCAAAACATCCTTGGGGAAGACATCTATAAATTCTTGTACTTATAAAGAAATCCAAATTCATGAATATACTTTTGGTCCAAGGGATAAAATCACTAACTTATGGGTGATGGACTATATCCTACCTTATGCAAGGCACATTCACTCATCCATTAGATCTTTCATACCCAAAAGTATAATCTCATAACATCTGACCAAAGGAATCTGACCTACCTATGATGGTAGTAGATTTGGTCTTGTACCATGGAAAAATAGTCCATACCCAAGATAACATCATAAGGTTTTATCATGCTGACCAAAATTTCCCACATGAAACTCTATCCACCAAAAGATATCTCAAACTACCCAAAAATAAGCAATATTTAAGAATCAAACCCAGTAAAAACCTAAAGAAAAAGTTGTTGTGTTAAGGTCTCAATGGGGAGCTCTAGATCACACATAAGTGATATGGAAATAAATAAATGAATCACACATATTTCTACAATTACTGAATCAAGTGTGTAAAAAAGAACATATCATACCTCATATTGTCTCATGAGATATTGAGTCAAAATCCTCCTTGGCCTGCAGTTACCTACGACCCCAACCACCATCTCCCTAAGAAAAGTACGGTATACCTAGTGGTGGTGGTAGAATTAGCACATAACCTTTACCACCATAAATGGCTCCTCATCCTAGGGTTATACACACTCCTGTACCTTCACCAACTCCCTAGGTGATTCCCTAACCACGTTTGTGAGAACACTGGTCATGGTGTTGCCTCTTCCATAGCGGTCCATGCCCTACCTGCCTACCCTCCTTGACATGTCGAGTTGGGAAATCATGATCAATGTGACCACACCCATAACATGAGTATCATCTCCCCTATTCTAGATGAATTGTTATTCTATGTGAACCCAACTATATATGTCCATGTGACTGAGACCATCCATGAAGAGGTCCCCTATGTCGAGGTCCTACTAATTCTAGCCTCTATAGATGACTCAATCCCATAACACCCACTTCTGAGAGGACCAGTTTGGGATATAACTAACACTGAGAGGGGGGGTGAATCAGTGTTGGGGACTATTTAAACCAATTCCAACTTTTATCCATGTACCTCTTAACCTGTTAGGATCTTGATTCTATTATTCTCTTTTCCCTATCACATGCAATAATAGAAAGCAGTATAAAAATATGCACATGATATTTTTACAAGGTTCACCACTCAATAAGATTAGCTACATCCTTTCCATGCATGGGTATGACCAGTGCATGGATTCTCCACTATGATGTGATGTGAAATTATAGTGGAGTGACTAGGAAAACAATCCTCTATCCAGTATGAGTCCCTACAATTTATAGGGGTGGGAAACAATCCTCTTCCCTGGACTGGTGATGACCTAGCCCAACTTGCAGTGTCTAGATAGTTATTTATACTGCCTATGGAGACGTTCTTCTTCCTTCTTCCAAATTTAGGTTCTACTCTTGTTCTTATTTGATGCACTTCACTTTAATACTTGCAAGCAGTAGGAAAGAAATTCTTCCTTCTTTCCTTCTCTTCTTTTCTAATGCAACACCAGCTGCACTAGGCTTCTTCTTTCTTCTTCTTAGTACAACAACCAACTTCACTAAAACTTATTCTCTCTTCTTGGCTATAATCACATATATCAATGTGATTATTCATGCAGTGAAGATCGGTTCACTTGGAATCATATGAATTAAACTACACTAAATAATTGTAGGCTTCAATTGGGCATACTATATTCTTCTTCTTCTTATACTCTTCTTTTTATGCAGAAAACCTGTAAGTTGCACACTCTACTTCTTCTTATGCTTCTTCAATGAAAAACCAGCTCCATTGAAACCTATGCTTCTTCACATGTTCTCTTTCAGTACAAAACCATCTTCACTGAGACCTTCTTCTTCTTCTTCTTGCTAGAATCACAAGTTCTCTTTGTGATTGTAAAAACAATGAAGTCTAGATCAACTTAGCATCATCACAGTTTAAGAGAAGCTGATAAGATCTTATAGAAAAACTCACAGCTTGAACGTCAATCCTTACTTGCACGCCACCCTTCTTGCGCGCCTCCCTGCTTGCACGCCACCTTTTTGTGCGCCACTCAGCTTGTGCACCACATGATTGTGCGCCACTAACTACTTGTACACCACTATTGTGCACAACTCACAACTTGTGCACTACCTATTTGTGTGCCACTCAATTTGTGTGCCACCTTCTTTCGAGCCACAACTTGCATGCCACTACATTCGTGCCACTACTTCTTATACGCAACACACTTTTTGAAGACACCTCCCTACTTGAACACCTCTGACAACTTGTTTGCCACTTCTTCTTGTGTTCCACTCTACTTGCATGCCACCCTAATTGTGTGCCTTATAAATAACCCTCAGTTTGCGTGCCACTTCATCTTGCACGCCACTCTCTACTACTTGCGCGATCAGAGCTCAAATGTTTTCTTAAGTGTTGAGAATTGAAAAATGAGGAGTCTAGTTGTCTATTTATAGTCATTTTGGTGACTTGTGTGCCACATACACTTGCGCTCCACTCCAGCACTTTCGTGCCACTCCAACACTTGTGCGCCGCTCCAGCACTTGCACGCCGCTCCATCACCTGCACATCATTACATCACTAGCACGAAACTTTCTTTCCTTTGTCATATTTTGATATGATTATGTTGAAATATGAATTGCGCACAACATACACTTGTGCGCCACATATACTTGCATGCCACACTTGCACGCCATTTTTGAATTGTGTGCCGCTTTCTTTATTTTTCTAAAAACACTTCTTTACTCTCTCTATCATTCATAAGGCTTGCATCACAAGTTCTCCAAACTTATGATATGTGTGAAATACAAATCAGTAAAGCATCGTCATAGTTACAATGGAAAGTAATGAAACTTTACTATCTTCCAGCAGAATCATTCCTTCCAATCAAAATTGTATATGACCGGCATCATCATTTCTCCTCCATTCCATTGTAAGGCTTGCATCACAAGTTCTCCTGGCTTATGATATTTGTGAAATACATATCAGCAAAGCATCATCTGGTTTTTTCCATTCTTTTTGGAATATGAATTCCAAAGTACTTCTTCATCCTCACTTAAAATCCTCAATTCCTTTTGGAGTGTTAATTCCAAATAACTCCAATCATCTCTCTTCATCCAAAAGTGCAGGCTTGAAGCTTCTTCAAATACCTTCAATGTTGCAGACAATATATCACCTTTGATACATGTATTTGGAACTTTGTATCAGTTTAAAAATCATCTGAATTGATCTTCTTAGAGAATTTCTTAAGTATGAAATCCAATGATATGATTCCATAACAATTCTCCTGACAACCTCACTTCAGCCAATCTTCACTAACTTTTTAGTCCTTCTTCATCTCCTTCTTCATTTTGATGAGTATTGACAACTGTTGAAAACAAATACAATCTTCATACACAAAGTGGTCCCAAAAATCTCCCGCTTTGTATTTTGTTGTCAATACCACAAAGTCTCCTTAAATGAATGTGTCAATGTCAAAATAAGAATCTTCTCTCTCCCCTTTACTTGTTTCTCTCCCCCTTTCATTTCAAACTTTCATTTCACTTTATCTCCCCCTTATTGACAATAAATACAAAGTTCATGGTAGAGTGGGTATCAGTCCTTACTTAAGCAGTGTGCCATCAATCTTTTCACTCTAAGTATACTTGAGAAAAGCTCGAAGTATAAAACAAGATAATTTGATTTAGACAACAAATTTTTCCATTATCCACTGATCATGATACCTTATGAGATGAGATCTCCTAAACTTGTCTTCTAGGGTTTTCCACTTTCATTCCAGGACAAAGATATTGAATGTGATAGGAAATAATCAATCCTGAAATTCCTGCACTCACTTCAACAAACTAATCAAAAACATTCAAGTGTAATTAGCAAGATAAGTGGCCTTGGGGAAATTTCATTATTCTTATGTCACTGATTGACCTAGTTACTCCCCCTTTGTAAAAATATATTTATTTTGAGTAACCAAGGATGAGAGATTAAAAAATGACATACCTTTTCAATGACATGATCTTTAGAAAATCTTCAGAGTAATTGAATTTTATACCAACTTATGTTGATACTGATTGAGATAATTACTCTGATAGCTTCTTCATGTGTCTCCCTCTCAAGGGAACACTTCTCCTCACTGAATCCTAGGTTATCCCCCTGATATCTTACTTTACCTTCAATTCCTTGTATGATAATAACAAATACAATACACAAAGATTTAATGGAATAAGGTGGATCCTATTTTCTCCATCAATGTGAAAAACAAGGTTTAGATGATCTTCTCAACCCAGATGCTCCATTATTCACACTTTCACAACTAATATTCAATGCTGACTGTGATTGTGTGGACCTCACTATTTATTCCATCTCTTTGTGTGTGAATATTCTTTATTCAAGGGATTTCAAAGCACTAAAATCTCCTGTTGAAACTTTCATCTTTTTGAGGAATTCTTGTTGGGCTGGAGTAAATTCAAAGAATCATTTAATAGTATGACCATCCTTGTTGCACCTCACACACAGAACTTCCTTTTCTTCATGTAGAATCTTCTTTTTTCTTTTAGTACTATTATTAGCCTGTGCATCTTCCATATTTCTCATTCTTTGAAAATTTTCTATCCAAACCACCAAAATATAATTAGGGACTGAGGCGTCATGATTGGATCTTATACATGGCTTCTTCTGAGTGGCTTACTTCTTAGTAGTTATTTTGGATGCACCACCCTTCACCTTATCGGATTTAGAATCCATGGACTTCTCATCTTTCCTTCTTGAAATCTTCCTGGGTGAATTTGTTTTCATATTATTTATTTTATTTCCTCCCAAGGATGCTTCTTCATTCTTACTCAGCTTCTGTTGTCTTCTTTTCTTATATGAACATGCACCATTCATATGACCACTCCTATTTCATACATCATAGATGTTATATAACATTCCAAATATGTTTGCAGTATACAGATGCTTTTGGATCTATGGATGTTGCTTCTTATTCTCTAGATTTCTCCCCCTTGAGATGATCTTTCTCTGTGCTTTTAAATTTAAGGGGTTAATGAGCTTTATTTATTCTTTTACATTTAAGGGTTTGTACCAACAATCTAGTACACAATGCCTAAATCTATTACAACACCATCATTGACCAACAAACCTTGACTTCTCCCCATCTTCTTTATAAGGTTGCTGAATCTTCTTCTTGGTATGTTGTGCTTTATGTGGGGAGCTATATTCCACACTCTTTCCCCTATCCACCATAGCCATGGTGGTAGGTTTCTTCTCACTTTTCTTCATCCATACTTGTTTAGAATTTTTCTTCCAACACGTACTTTTTGTAGAAACAAAAACATTAGTACAAGTTGGTATGGATGGTACCTTTACTTTCTCAGCTACTTTTGATAGATCAATGAGTGAAGCCATGATCTTCTTATCAAATGTTGGAGGTCTTTTGATAGTAGAATCCTCCATTGAGCATTGAATACTGACAGCAACTGTTTCCTTCTTTTGTGGAGACTCAATATGTGTCATCTCAATATTGGTAAACTCAGCTTCCAATTCTAGACATCTCATATTGAAGATGACTTCCTGGTCTTCAATCATAATCATCTTCTCTTAACAAGCCTTATTTAATCTTTTAACTTCATATTCATGCATCTTTAATTTGTTTTGTAACAAAGAGTCAAGTTCTTTGATCTTCTTGGAGTTTTCTTCCAAATATATCTCCTTGACATCATTGCTCTTTTTCAGCGCATCTTCAAGTTCATGGATCTTCTCTTATAGAGTATTGTTGACTCCCTCTTTCTCTTCAACATCTTTGAACCACTTTGAAGAACTTACTTTAAATCTCCTCTTTGTTACTTCAAAGGCTCCAACCTATCTGGAAAGATTTAAACATTCAAATTTTTTTTCTTGTAATCCTTTCTCCAAAGCATCAATTTCTTCTTCCAGTTGAGTGATATTTTCCTACATGCATTGAAATACTCCACAAACAAGAGATGCACTCTCTTTAGGAATACCATGTAGAATCATTCTTAGTCTATCAACTGATATTTCTTGAGATGTTTTAGATTGATCATCACCACTTGTGTCAACATTTTCATCATGAGAAGAATTTCCAAATGTACTAACACATACCTCCTTATCATTTTAGGTAGGAAGGTTATCCATCTTCTTAGTGGAAACTTGATCCACCTTCTCATAACATTCCAAGTCTGGTGTGTCTTCAATGTCTCCCAGATATGGAGAACCAAATACATCCTCTGTTTTAGATTAGAGGGACTTCTTATTCAACTTTCTCTTCTCTTCATTTTTTCTACTCATCATGGTATTGATAGATATAGCCTTCTATTCAGGGATAACTGAATCTTCACTAAAATTTCATTTCATTGATAATTCAGGAAAGAAACTCAAATCTTCAAAAGAGAATAACTTCACTGTAGAGAATCCAATAGAGGTTAACCTCCCTCTGATACCAATTGAGAGGACCAGTTTGGGATATACCTGACACTAAGAGGGGGGTGAATGAGTGTTGGGGACTTTTTAAACCAATTCCAACTTTTATCCCTATACCTCTTGACCTATTAGGATCTTGATTATCTTATTCTCTTTTCCCTACCACATGCAATAATAGAAAGTAGTAAAAATATGCACATGATATTTTTACAAGGTTCACCACTCAATAAGAGTATCTACATCCTTTCCGTGCATGGGTATGACCAGTGAATGGATTCTTCACTGTGATGTGATATTAAATTATAGTGGAGTGGCTAGGAAAACAATCCTCTAGCCAATGTGAGTACCTACACTTTAGGGGGGTGGGAAACAATCCTCTTCCCTGGATTGGTGATGACCTAGCCCAACTTGAAGAATCTAGCTGGTTCTTTATACTACCTATGGAGACAGTCTTCTTCCTTCTTCAAAAGGCAGGTTTTTCTCTTGGTCTTCTTTAATGATCTTCACTTGATTACTTGAAAAGCAGTAGGCAAGCAATTCTTCCTTCTTTCCTTCTCTTCTTTTCTAGTGCAACACCAAATGCACTAGGCTTCTTCTTTATTCTTCTTAGTGAAACAACCAACTACAATAAAACTTATTCTCTCTTCTTGGCTAGAATCACATATACCAATGTGATTATTCAGACAGTGAATATCGGTTCACTCGGAATCATCTGAATTATACTTCCCTAAATAATTGTAGGCTTCAATTGGGCATACTCTGTTCTTCTTCTTCTTCTTATCTTCTTTCTATGTAGCAAATCTGTAAGATGCACACTCTTCTTCTTCTTCCACTTCTTCAATTCAAAACCAGCTACACTAAAACCTACTCTTCTTCACATTTTCTCTTTTCGTGCAAAACCATATGCATTGATCCCTTATTCTTCTTCTTCTTTCTAGAATCACAAGTTCTATTTGTGATTGTAAAAACAATGAAGTCTAGATCAACTTAGAATCATTAAAGTTGAACAGATGCTGGTAATAACTTCTAGAAAAACTCATAGATTGCACGCTAATCCTTACTTGCACGCCACCCTGCGTGTGTGCCTCCCTACTTGCGCGCCACCTATTTGCGCGCCACTCAGCTTACGCGCCACCTGCTTGCGGGCCACTAACTACTTTTACACCATTATTTTGAAAAACTCACAACTTGCGCGCCACCTGTTTGCATTCCACTCAGCTTACATGCCACCAACTTGCATGCCACAACTTGCGTGCCACAACTTGGGCACCACTACTTCTTATACGCAACATACTTCTCGAAGACACCTCCCTGCTTACATGCATCAAACAACTTGCACGCCACTTCTGCTTGCGCACCACTCTGCTTGCGTGCCACCCTACTTGCGCGCCTTATAAATAACCCTCAGCTTGCACACCACTTCAGCTTGTGCGCCACTCTCTACTACTTTCGTGATCAGAGCTCAAATTTTTTCTTAAGTGTTGAGCATTGAAAAATGAGGAGGAGAGTCGTCTATTTATAGGCATTTTGGTGACATGCGCACCACATACACTTGCGCGCTGCTCTAGAACTTGCGCTTTACTCCATCACTTGCACGTCATTACATTGCTAGCGCGAAACTTTCTTTCCTTTGTCATATTTTGATATGATTATGTTGAAATATGACTTGTGTGCAACATACACTTGTGTGCCACATATACTTGCATGCCACACTTGCGCCCATTTTTGACTTGCATGCTGTATTCTTTCTTTTTCCAAAAACACTTCTTTACTCTCCCTATCCTTCATAAGGCTTTCATCACAAGTTCTCTAAACTTATGATATTTGTGAAATAAAAATCAGAAAAGCATTGTCATAGTTACAATGGAAAGTACTGAAACTTCCCTATCTTCTAGCAGCATCTTTCCTTCCAATCAAAATTGTATATGATTGGCATCATCATTTCTCCCCCTTTCCATCGTAAGGCTTGCATCACAAGTTCTCCTGAATTATGATATTTGTGAAATACATATCAGCAAAGCATCTTCTGGATTTGTCTATTCTTTTGGAATATGAATTCCAAATTACTTCTTCATCCTCACATCAAATCCTCAATTCCTTTTGGAGTGTTAATTCCAAAGAACTCCAATCATCTCTCTTCATCCAAAAGTGGAGGCTTGAAGATTCTTCAAATACCTTCAATATTGAAGACAATGTATCACCTTTGATACATGTATTTGGAACTTTGTATCAGTTTAACAATCACCTGAATTGATCTTCTTAGAGAATTTCTCAAGTATGACATCCAATGCTATGATTCCATAACAATTCTCCAGGCAACCTCACTTCAGCCAATCTCCACTAACTTTTTAGTCCTTATTCATCCCCTTCTTCATTTTGAGGAGTATTGACAACTTTTGACAACAAATACAATCTTCATACACAAAGTGGTCCCAACAACTTCCAACTCCAGTTGCATGGAATACCTCAGAAAGAAATTTCTCTATCAATATCACCCTCTCTATCACTCCATCATATATGAGAATGCACAGGTGAACTACACTAGAAAAAATTTCCCTGTAAAGACCCATCTTGAACTTCTACACCCAGAAGTAACCATACCACACCTTGTCTAGGGAGTAGCTTGTAAGTTCAGTGAACCTCATGGTATACTCAGAAACATTCATACTACCCTAATGCAACTTCATAAAATCTTGAATCTAAACTGAGTTCAAGAATAAGGGTTAATATTGCTAATGAAATAGATGTTCAAAGTCGGTCCATGAGAACATCATCTCAACATGATTCTGCTTGACTTGACTCCACCATAACCCAACTTATCCCTAGAAAATACTGGATGCTAGTGCAACCATTTGATTAATCAGGGTTTCCATGATCTTGAATACTCAGATCGTTGACTCAATCCAATCATACACTATTTAAGGATATGGCTCATGATGGAACCTCACCGGAATTTGGAACTAGAACTCACGTAGTGTTATAATCTTGCAAACATCTTCAATGTGCCTTGATAGTGCTAACTATTACTCAATATTCAGGGTTTTTTCTATATCTCTTCCTAGGGGGAAGACCTCATGACATAGACCCTAAACTGAGGCCTCATATCTCATCAGATCGTGTTCATAATCCTGAATCAGTAACCTAGTTGGTTGTCTTCATAGAGGTATCATGAAATTGATCAAGACATACCATGGTAAGATGAGAATATATATATATATAGGGATCTAACTCAAGAAAATCTTTAAAGGACTCAATATTATATGATGCATGCACCATGTTCACTATAATTGATGTCTCGGTATTTTGAATCTTCAAGAAGGTAGTTAGAGTCTTGGTGTATGGATATGTCAGTCGCAACACCAACATTGGGTTCCCTAACATAAAACCTACACTTAAGAAACTTCAAAATTGTTTCCCTAAGAACCAACCAATCCTCATAAGGGGAAAATCCAAACATTATTTTGAGGATTAACCACCTATTATACTACTATGTAATGACCCAACCCCTGGGGCCCGCCTGGGCAGCGAAAGGCCAAGTTTTCAAAACCCCAATCCCACCTTCAATAATCCAAGGTCTAGTAGAAAGAACTGAGAAGGAATAATATAAATGGGATCCCATTACCTAGTGTATCTATTTTCATGCACCCAAAAGTCTACATGTAATAGTTCATATTAATAATAAAAAGGGTTGTAATATCTATAGTAATACCATGCATGCAATAACCTCTAGAAAATACATCAGTGTATGATAGAAGAAAAGAAATTTTAAATTTAAAAATACATGCCTAACTCAAAATAAAGTCCCAACCTAATAATAATTGGATAAAATGAAATATTAGAAATCACGAACCCTAATCTTTAAGCCCAACCACCATACACAGACTATGGACCCATGTATCCCTATACTCCACAAAAAACATTATTAATCAATTTTTGTCTTCATAAGACACGAAACATGTGGGAAAATCCCATACATGAGTGAGTTTATACATACTCAGTAGGACACCCCGATAACTGAAGGGGGAATAATAGATGATGTGATAAAAGTATTCATCATAACCCAAATAAATATGGAAAAAAACCCAAAAACATATGTATGTATATATATATATATATATATATATATTCTGATAAAGAAACCTAGATGAGAGAGAAAGGTTATATAATTGTCACAACCCATCCTAGGACAATGAGTCTGCCTAAAGCTCCAAAGGTCCATCATCCATTTCCAATATCTTGCATGTCTTCCTGAGAAGGTCAGGTGGAGGACCCACACCTCACCACTATTACATGGGCTTAGGGGGGAAACTCTAATAGAAAGATATCATATACCCTACACTACAAGAAAACAGCCATTTAGCGGCGGTTTTAAAAACCGCCGGTAAACGTGTTTCGGGCCGCCATTTCGCGGCGGTTTAAAAACCGCCGTGAAATGCCATAATTTTTTTTATTTTTTAATTTTTTAATTTTTTTCTTAATTTTTTTCAGGGATTAGCGGCGGTTTTGGTAAAACCACTGCGAAATGAAAGGAAAACATAAAAAAACACGAGAAACCCCGAAATCACTAAAATGACCATAACTTTTGATCTGGGCATCCGTTGGAGCGCCAAGACTAGTCAAATCGAAGCTCATGAAGTGATCTAGAGGCACATATAATCAAAACCGTGAGACGGTCTAAGGTGTGGAAGATATTAGAGTTATCAGAAAGTTGAAAAAAGTTCTCCAACTTCAAACGGCCATAACTTTCGCTCCGGGTGTCTGCTTGGGCTCTACCATGTATCAAATCGAAGCCAACGAAAAGAGCTACGCACCAATTTGACAGAAGAAAACTTTTGTCATGTTTTTCGACCCCAAAAACCCTTCTGAATGCCTCCGAAACTCCGTTTCCGTCACCAGTGTCCCGTCAAACTTATCTTCAAATTGACATAACTTTCGATCCGCATGTTAGTCAGACTCCTCCACCTGCCAGATCATAGCTCGTTCAATGAGCTTCAGTTTGATTGGTCGCGGCGCCCACATGCACTCCTGGATCATATGTTATGTCTTTTTTAGTGGGTATCGGGTTTGTTATGTTTTTTGATGCCTCGTTTCTAGCACCCATTCCCCGTCAGCTTTTTTTTAAAATGGTTGTAACTTCTGATCTGCCTGTCCATTCGGACTCTTTCACCTTTTAGGTCGAAGATCATTTCAGGATCTTTGATTTGACAGGTCGCGGTTCTAAAACGGACTCTTGGATCATAAGTTATCTTCGTTAATGTGAGTCCAATGTTTTTGTCTCTTTATGACTGTTTTGACGGGTTTTAACGATTGCTCCATTTATTACTGTTTATTTGGGTTTCCATGACTTGTTATCATTATCAATGGTTTTTTGTGGGTTATTATGATGATTATGTTGAATTATTAAGGGGTTTTCCAGAGTTGTCATGAGTTTTCATTCGTTCTCATTCTTTCTAATGCCTCGTTCTTTATGTTCTTCTCCATCCGTTTTCATGCGTTTTCATGATTTTTCATCCTTTATCACATTGTTTCATACTTTTTCATGTGTTTCCTTTATTATTTATTATTTATTATTTATTATTTATTATTTATTATTTATTTATATTTACTTATTATTTATTATTTATTATTTATTATTTATTAGTACTAATAATAAAATATTATTATTAATAATAATATTTGTTACTGGTTATTTATTATTTATTATTTATTATTTATTATTTATTATTTATATTTATTATTTATATTTATTATTTATTATTTATTTATTTATTATTTGTTATTTACTTATTATTTATTATTTATTTATTATTTATTATTTATTATTTATTATTTATTATTTATATTTATTCATTATTTATATTTATTTATTATTTATTATTTATTATTTATTATTATTTATTATTTATATTTATTTATTATTTATTATTTATATTTATTTATTATTTATTATTTATATTTATTATTTATTATTTATTATTTATTATTTATTATTTATTATTTGTATTTGTTATTTATTTTTTATTATTTTTTATTTATATTTATTAATTATTTATATTTATTTATTATTTAATATTTATATTTATTTAGTATTTATTATTTATTATTTATTTATTATTTATTATTTATTTATTATTTATTATTTATTATTTATTATTTATTATTTATTATTTATATTTATTTATTATTTATTTTTTGCTATTTATATTTATTTATTTTTTATTTTTTATATTTATTTTTTATTTATTTTTTATTATTTATTATTTATTATTTATTATTTATTATTTATATCTATTATTTATTTATTATTTATTATTTATAATTTATTATTAATTATTAATTATTTATATTTATTAATTATTTATTATTTATTATTTATATTTATTTATTATTCATTATTTAATATTTATTATTTATTATTTATTATTTATTATTTATTATTTATTATTTATTATTTATTATTTATTATTTATTATTTATTATTTATTATTTATTATTTACTATTTACTATTTATTATTTATATTTATTTATTATTTATGTTTATTTATTATTTATTATTTATTATTTATTATTTATATTTACTTATTATTTATTATTTATATTTATTTATTATTTATTATTTATTATTTATATTTATTTATTATTTATATTTATTTATTATTTATATTTATTTATTATTTATATTTATTTATTATTTATATTTATTTATTATTTTTTATTTTTTATTTTTTATTTATATTTATTTATTATTTATTATTTATTATTTATTATTTATTATTTATTATTTATTATTTATTATTTATTATTTATTATTTATTATTTATTATTTATTATTTATTATTTATTATTTATTATTTATTATTTATTATTTATTATTTATTATATATTTATTATTTATTATTTAATATTTATTATTTATTATTTATATTTATTTATTACTTATTATTTATATTTATTTATTATTTATTATTTATTATTTATTATTTATTATGTATATTTATTAATTATTAATTATTTATATCTATTAATTATTTATATTTATTATTTGTTTATTATTTATTATTTATATTTATTTATTATTTATTATTTATTATTTATATTTATTTATTATTTATTATTAATTATTTATTATTTATATTTATTTATTATTTATTATTTATATCTATTTATTATTTATTATTTATTATTTATTATTTATTATTTATTATTTATTATTTATATTTATTTATTTTTTATTATTTATTATTTATATTTATTATTTATTTATTATTTATATTTATTAATTATTTATATTTATTATTTATTTATTATTTATTATTTATATTTATTTATTATTTATTTTTTATTATTTATTATTTATTATTTATTATTTATTATTTATTATTTATTATTTATATTTATTTATTATTTGTTATCTATTATTTATTATCTATTATCTATTATTTATTATTTATATTTATTTATTATTTATATTTATTTATTATTTATATTTATTTATTATTTATTATTTATTATTTATTATTTATTATTTATTATTTATTATTTATTATTATTGAGTTTATATCTATTATTTATGTATTATTTGTTTTTTCAATTAATATATATAAGTATATTAAATTCTGTTTATTAACCACATGATGAACTTGGTGGAGTGGTAAAGTCTTTGGAAAATATGCAAGAGGTTAGGGGTTCAAATCTCACCAAACGCAGTATTTCTTTATATTGCATGGGCATGTGCATGGGATGTGCATGCATGGATAAATAAAGTAATACAAAATAAATACAAAATAAATAAAATAAATAAGATAAATACGAAATAAATAAATAAATAAATATATAAAATAAATACGAAATAAATAAATAAATAAATACGAAATAAATAAATAAATAAATAAATAAATACGAAATAAATAAATAAATAAATAAATAAATACGAAATAAATAAAATAAATAATATAAATAAAATAAATACCAAATAAATAATAAAAATAAAATAAATACGAAATAAATAAAATAAATAAAATAAATAAAATAAATAAAATAAATACGAAATAAATAATTAAATAAATACGAAATAAATAATTAAATAAATAAATAAATAAATACGAAATAAATAAATAAATAAATAAATAAATAAATAAATAAAATAAATAAATAAACTAACTAAATAAGTAAATAAATAAATAAAATAAATAAATAAAAATTAAAAAAATTAAAAAAAATCTTTAAAAAATCTTTAAAAACTGTAACGAATAGTTTCCCGACGCACGATTTCGCGGCGGTTTTTCAAAACCTCCGCCAATCTATTTAGCGGCGGTTTAAACCGCCACGAAACGAAAAAAAACTACCGCTAAATCGTGATTTTACCGTAGTGCTAGTATGTTGGGGGGATTCCACTCAGTTGATGGATAGAGGACCCATGCTCTAGTGTATCTGGGAGATTCCAATCAAAGCATGGAGGACCTTCACCCTAGTACGATAGGGGGTTCCACTCAGTAGGTATCGATAAAGGACCAACAGTCTAGTATATTAGGTGTATTATAATCAATATATAGATAGATTACCCACTCACTGGTGCGTCAGATGGATTCCACTCAGAGGATAGATGTTGAAAGAGGACCCCACACTCTATTATGTCCGGGGGTTTCACTCAAATTATAGAGGACCCACTCCTGAGTGCATCATGGGTTTCCACTCAAAGTATGTAGTACCCACTCCCTAGTGCATAATGGGGTTATACTCAAAGCATTGTAAGAAGTATGGGGGACCCTCACCCTAGTATGATAGGGGGTTTCCAATATAGGCCTCTCCCACTGATGATCCTACCTAATCAATGCCATCATCAATCATCACCTAAAGAACAGACACACTCAGAACATTCCACTTTGTACCTTGAAATCCACTACAAATTCCACCATCACATTCTATGTGTAAAACTACTTAGGATAGGCTACTTGTGGTACAAAATTCGAGTCTAGATAAAGAAGATACACAAGGTGGAAGTTTAATTTAGGGGTATACAGTGTGTATGGGGTCCACAAGTCATGTGGTCCTACTCTTGTTCAAATTAATGTTCCCCTATAGACACCACATAGAGTCTATTTTATTTTAAATTCCATGTAAGGGGCCAACACGGTGTGTCTCAGCAACCCAGGGACTACCTGTGTGCTCCTGATTATGCCCATGTTTGTCGGGATGGAGTCGTATACTTGGTCATGCTTGGGTACTATATGATGTCCATGTAATCCCAAAGTAAATGGAGTGTCCTCCCACATGGGTTTCTTTCTATGTTCAGCTAGCACAAATATTAACCACCTTGGGAGGTAATCATGTTGTCGAGCACATTAAATTAGAAATTATTTTATCTATAATTTTTACAGTTTGTAAGAAATCCCAAGTCATCACTTGATGAATCATTAGATCATTAATTTTTAAATGAATTTTTTATTATGAAAACAAAATGGGAATGTGATTTTAAAGAACTTGGTATTTTTTATTCAAGAACCAAATAAAATTGCGCAAGTGATAAAACAAAGCAGAAATTAATAGATTTGTTTAAGCGTGATCAAGTTATGAAAATATCATGATACTCATTTTTCATTACTTATAGATATATGGGTGAGATCATTTAATCACTATTTTATAACACCTAGAACCATAAATTTACTAACTTTATACTAGGATACCTCTTATGGTTTAGTCAGAAACACAAAATGATTCACTGATTACCACCAATGATTGTGTGATTTTTGTTCGACTTCATAACCAAAACTCTCCAAGGTAACACAAAATGAACTCACCAAGTTTTCCATGTTTTGATGTTATTTCAGTGTGATAACATGAATAAATGTAAATGGCCATGGTAGTGTTTATGTGTATTCAATAAACCAATATTAACCACACAAAAACTACAATTGAAATAGGGAATAAGAAGTGGTGGATGGTGTGTGAAACATCACATGAATGGGTACCCCCAAAAATGATCATATGAGTTGGATTATGACATACCAATACATAACTCGATTAAATAAAAAAATATAATGAATAAAAACAATATACAAACCTTGGATTTAAAATATCATTCAAATATTACAAACATGAAGCTCAGGATTTACATCATGTTCCTCTCCAGGTGATCATAAGGAATTTATAACTCCATGGAAGGGGAGGAATCCATATATTTTAAAAAATCTCTTAAAACATCTCAAATATTACCCTTTGATCTAGAAAAATTTTAAAATTAGTGGTAGGAGTAATTTTATGGGAAAATATATCAAAATTTCCACAAAAATAAGTTAAGTGCCTAAGGGACTAGGTGACTATTCAGGGAAGACTTTTCTCTCTACTTTGTCTAGTTGGTTGACTAATAAAAACTTGTCCAATTGACTTGAAATTTGGTGGATATATGGACATTCGAGTTAGTTGTCAAATAGAGGTAGAATAATACAAATTGGAGGTTTGAATCCTGATTTATATCCAAATAACTATAGGTATGTCCAATTTTTTAATTTCTTCACTTGGGGGCCTCTTTTGGGCATCTTGTGCTTAGATATAGCCTATGTTCTAGTTTGATGAATTGAATCCCAGTGATATTATAATCCTAAAAAAAATGAATTTTTATATTTTTATGCATTTTTTGAATATTATTATAGAAACATTGAACTACTATCAAATTATTTCATTATATAATTACATATTTTAAAAAAAAATTAAAAAAAAAGTATTCACAGGTATAAGTGTGATAATATATGAAAAAATAATATTATAACCCATAAAAAATTTAATGAAATAAAGGATATTATAACCCATAAAAAATTTAATTCCCAAGTATAAGTTTGATAATATATGATATATAATAGTGCGATCACATCCCCACACCTAAAAATTTTTACTCTTGGGAAAAGTATTATATCTTACTCAACTCTCGTTACAAAATATAAGGTGAGAAAACTTCCAATATTATTTTGAAATGAAATCCATCATATATAATTTAGGAAATCAATTTTCCTTTAATTATTCTTCTCTCGCATTCAAATTTTTCTAACTTCATTCATTCACCCATGAAACATGTCGCATCCTACCACACCTAGAAATTTTCCCCCTTCACTCTAGGAACATATGAAAGTGGATTTATGATCATTTCTAAGATTTCATGTGATATTACCATATAATTTCCATGATTTTAAATTTTATACCAGTAGAAAGTATTGTTCTAATCAATAGTACTTACAACAAGTTATTATGAGGTTTAAGGGTTGGTCGGATTTGTTGTTTAAAAATATGAGGCAGAAGAGGAGTGTTTAATATCTTAACTGAAAAGCATGTCAAAATTGATCAAGTGTTCACAATGAATTTAAACACTCAGACCCTAAAAGAGTGCATCACTCCCAACTCACTATCCCCTATTTTCCTTTTTTTTGTGGGTCATATCTAATAATTGGACAATATGTAGTTTACTTCCTATTTTATCCATTTATTTTTTTCTTTTGTAATTTTTTTAGTGTAAAGTACTATTTTTTTATATACAATTTTTTTAAGGTAAACAGGGAAACATAAATAAAACAATGATATAATATGGATTTCTAACCCACTACCAAAAACAAAATTAGTCACCCTTTCACTCAACACATCATAATGGATTTTTCCCTAAAATTCCCATGGAAACACCCTCTCCCCCACACTTTCTGAAAATAAAACAAGAATTTACACAAGATATGGGTAGATAGGGATAAATTATAGTGGAATTTGGATACCTGATAGTCATTTTATGGTCACTAAATATTAATAAGGTTCAAATGTTAAGGCATTCCAAAATAGGAGTTACATATACAAAGGGATTTTCAAATGAATGATGGCCTCTATCATGGGTGTACCACACTTGAATCTTATGGATTCAAATAGAATCAAGGAAATTTATAGTTTCTTTACATGACCCAAGTCTCTCAAGAAAGTTATTAAAAGGAATAATATTCAATAAAGGTATTATAATTTCTCTTATTTAAGGGATTAAAAAAATTCGTTAGTGCTAATGATGCATGGGTTTCAAAACTCCATTAAACACCTAAGAATGATTTGAAAATAAAAAATCTATAAAAATATTCCATATCAAAATTCATTTAAAAATTCATTTTCAAAAAACAAAGTAATTTTCCACATAGTCAAATCTATCATGAAAAATTATTTTGTGTAATCTTTTTGAGATCAATTTTTATCTAAACATAAAACAAAGAAAAATATTCCAAAAATGGAAAAACAATGTTTATTTTATTTTTATTTTTAGTGTTTTTTTCTATTTTTTTAATTCCTAACCATCCTATGTCACCCTCCCTTGAACCTAAAATTACATTATCCTCAATAAAAGTAGTTGCAATAAAGATACAAGTAAATAAAGGTAGGTATAAGGGACAAATTTCTAACTAGTGTCATATGTGGCATCCATCAACTAGATTTACTCCATTGGATGATTTGGAAAATCCTCGTAGATGTTTTTAAGTATCTTCCAATTAATGGTAAACCTCTAGAACTCTTATCATGAAAACATATATTAAATTAAATGGGTAAACATTAGTAATAGTATAAGGGTCAACCCATCAAGAATGAAGCTTACCTAGGTAGAGCTTTAGCTTGGAATTGTACATGAGAACCTTCTCACCAATATAAAACTTCCGCTAATGAATCATATCATCATGGATATCCTTTTTCTTCTATTTATATATATGGGAGTCCTCATATGCATCATGATAAATTTCTTCAAACTCTTGAATTTACAGCTTTCTATGCTCACCTGCATCTAAGAGATTTATATTGCATTGCTCAATAGCCTAATATGAATGGTTCTATAGCTCCAAAGAAAGCTTAAAAGACTTTCTGAACACAATTCTATATATTAACATTCTGATTGGGATTTTAAAATCTATACGGTATTCCCAAAGTGCATCAACCAAGAAAAAATTGCAGTCCTTCCTATTGGGTTATACCATTTTTTTCAATATTCTATTAACTTCCCAATTCAAAATTTTTTCTTATCTATTAGTTTGGGGAAGATATGCAGTAGAGAATTTATGAAAAAACTCATACTTAGAGATTATGTTTTTCATGTTTTTATTACAATAATTTGAACCCTGGTTGCTAATAATGAATCTTGGAAAACCAAGCCTACTAAAAATACGATATCTCACAAAAATCAACAAACACTTGAGAGTCATCAGTCCTTATAGACTTTTATTCCACCCATTTAGATGCATAGTCAATATTCAATAATATTTACCCAAATTCAAATAAACTTTGTAAAAGGTGTTATGATTTTAATTCCCCATTCATTAAAGATATCACAAAATAACGTGGTTTGTTGGGGAATTTCATTCCTCTTGGAAATATTCCCTATGAATTGACATCATGTTCATGACTTAAAAAATCTATGGGAATATCTATGTAATGTTGGACAACCAAGCCTGGATTCAAGGAACAAGTGAGTTTTATGTTGAGAGACAAAGTGGACCCCATAATCCAAAGTCTGGAAGATTCTCAAAATAGGGGTGAACTCATAGTTGGGGACACATCGACAAACAACATAGTCACTAAAAATTATCCACAAGTACATGTTATCCCAAATGTGCGATCATGAATAATTAATAATAATTTATGATAATTAAGTGACAAAATCTATGGGGACCCTAGATGAAATAAGAAAATTCCCGATGTCTACGTACCAAGGATTAAGTTCCACAAGATCACAATGGTGGTCATGAGGGGAGAATTCTCCAATGGGAAGGGTGAGTCAAAATGATGGTAAAATAGTGTGAAAATACTACTATTATGGTCATCTACCAAATTTTTCACTCATAACTTATCTTTAATATCTAGTTCAAACTCTTGGAGAAAGAGTATCCATTGTATGAGGTAGGGCTTAGGTTTGGGTTTCTTAAGAAGAAACTGAAGGGCAGAATGAAAAAAAAACACAATGAAGTTTGACCTAAGAAGATATGAACTAAATTTTCCAAGGAAAATACAATATAAATAATTTCTTTTTTAGTGGTTGTATAGTTTGGATAGGAAAGTTCAAGGGTGTATGAGGCATACACAATGAAATAAGGATCCCTCTCAACCCTTTGTGGTAAAACTTCCCCAACTACAAAGTTAGATGCATCCCACATTAGTTTGAATAGGAGATCCCAAATTTGTGGCTATATTATGGGAGGTGATGTAAGACACCTTTTTAGTAAATTAAATTCATTATCCTAATTTTTATCAAAAACAAAGTCAAAATATTTTTGTAACAATCAAGATATGGAATGTGTTATCTTACTAAAGTCATTAATGAATCAGTGGTAAAACTAGCATAACCTAAGAAATATTGCACCTCACAAACAAATTTTTGGAAATGGAAGGGATGAAATTACTTAAATTTTTAATTTATCAAATTGAACTCCCTTATTTTAAATAAAATTCCCAAGAACTATCCCTTACTCAACCCTAAAATTGAATTTCTCATAATTTAATTAGAGATATTTTCAATGAAATAATGGAGGATAGAATATAAGTGTTCCAAATATTTATCAAAGAAAGATCCATAAATAGTGAAATAATAAATTAAAACTTCCGTACAATTCTTAAGGTACTCAAAAAATATCCTCAATATACAACACTGAAAAGTACAAGGATCATTACAGAGACCAAATTCCTTCCTCCTATATGAAATGTGCCAAATGGATTATGAAAACCCTGCTTTTTATTACACAATTAAACATAATTTATTGCATAAACTTCACTTGATAAAATATAAAAGATCGAGAGGTCTAGTGTCTTTGGGGATTAGGATCATTACATAACAACTTAAAAACATTAAATACAACATCTTTATTGAAAACTTCCTTTACATGACCACTACATTCCCTCGTACTTAGCATTGTATTGGATAACCCGAGGACATGCATAAGAAAAGGGTGAGCTATAAAGCCCAGTAAAGGAATAATCATGGAATAACATGAGGAATACAATACATGTTAGAAAATAGTAATATCAATAGAGCACAAGGGAAGCATAAACATAAAAGCATGATAAATCATGATAATCATAACATGGAAATGTGGCAACAACACTTAACATGGAATTAGCAGGAGCCAAGGCTCATTGCACATAGAGCATGAGTAAATACTCATTTCACATGAATATTGAGTAAAACCTCGTTGAACTTGAATTATCATGAGTAAACATCCATTGCACATGACATATCATGATACTATTCTTAACCCAATGCATTGGAGTGCTATAAGGGCACACCCTTCTTAAACATTTCATTTCATGTATAAATGTGCCACATGGATCATATAACATGGATTCATAAAACATCATCATTTATTCAACTACAAAGGAATGTGGAATTCATACATGAAACTTTATAATCAATAAGTAAATGTTCATAAAGTTGAATACCCTTGATAGAGAAATGGGCATGGTATTCACTACATAAAGACATTGGCTAAGAAAATCAGTGCAATTTCGACAGTGTAATGGCGTGACGTAAGAATTCAGAAAAATTGTTGATGAGAGAGAAAGGGGAGTCTCATCATATGTATATGAAATGGACAGTAATGGGGTTATATAGATACATGTCCCAAAAAAAATTAGGTTCATGATACAAAATAATTGCTTAAATGTAAAAGAAGAAATAGAAATTTCTTTCGGAATTTCGGCAGAGTAATGGGTGTACATGGGAGGCATTTAATGAGAGAGAAAGGGGTATCCCATCATTCGAACATAAATAGGGCATTATAGGGGAGGTTTGAAACCATACCCCAACATTTATAATTTAAATTAAAAGGTCATAACAATTTAAATAATATTGGACAAAAATGAGAAAGGAAGAAAAACCCTTACTTGGAAGTTTGCTTCCAAAGGCTTGAGAGAGGCTGGAGAGAGGCTTATTGGGGGCTTAGGGCACCTTGGGAGGATTCTAGAGAGATTAGGTCAGAGGTTGGACGAATTCCAAAGGCTTTGAGTGAGGAGAAAGTGGTATCTTGGGTGGGTTTATATAGGAAAGGTGAGGGAATTCTTTATTATTTAGGTTTGGGACACCTCACATTAAACTAATTCAAACCACAAACCATCCCATGGTTTTTGCACATGGTGTTTGTCAAAGAGAAGTGGAAAACAATATTTTATAAGGATAAAGTCCTCACTTCTTAAAAGAATAGGGTTTCTTATGTGGAGGCGAGTCACACTCCCAAGGAAAACAATTTAAAAAGACAAGATGTTTAATAAGCCTTGAAGGGACCATTAATGCTTTGTAAAATAATTCAAACAAACCCAAAATAAAATTATTTTAATGTTAAAACATATTTTGGCCGCACATAAGGCATATATTATTTTATTACATCACTATTGGGTCATTATGATGTCATAAAACACATAATATATTTAAACAGTATTTAATTTTAACCCAAAAATTTGACTCTCAGAAAATTATGAAAAATTCACCGTTGGATAATGTCAAAGTCCTGATTCCAAAAATAATATTAATTTTATCTAAATAATTTTATAAATATGTTAATTTTCACTTTTAAAATAAAAACTGACATTTATCGAAAATTCATGGGTTTTGGCAAAACGGCTTTCAAACCATAATAAAAATTACAATTGCATTCATAAAATTATACAATCATTTAAATTTAATAAAAATTAATTTAATAAAAATAATAATATTTTTTTAAAATATTATTTAATTCAAAAATCCATTAATTCATTAAAATATATTTCTTAGTTGAATATTAACTAAAAACACTATTTGTGCTTTAAAAACCATCTACAAGGTAACAATAATAAAATGAAGGTATATTCATTATTATATGAAAAAAAAATTATATGAATATAGTGCTAATGTCTTGTTATATAACCTCTTATAACACCCGCATAAGACCGAAGGGTAAGGTGTGTGATGGTGATAGACTCTTGGGGTGTCATGGATAACATTTCTCGGGTGGTAATCTCTATCAACTTCCACTTCTCTCGTAGGCAGTCCTACTTGAGCTTAACATATTCAAGCTCAGCTTGGTCTTGGACAAGAGTGAAGCCCAATGAAGCCACCTCCTTTCCAAGCTCTGATAAATGGGCTTCGTATGGGGCACATCTACTGTATAAGTCCATCACTTCCTTTGTCTGGGTAAATTGGATTTGTTAAAGACCTATATTTATACTATTCATGTGATCACTGTTCAATGGCTATATTAACAACGGTCATAATTCCTAACAGTATTTTAAAATCCAAAAACATAAAACCAAAGAAGTTTACATTTTATATTAACATTTTACATAAAGAGACATTTAATTAGATCAATAGGGGGTTACATTAATGAAATTTTGGGTCGTTACAATCTTCCCCCCTTACAAAAATTTCACCCTCGAAATTTTTTTTCCCACACTAAAACAGATGTGGGTAACTCTGCTTCATCATTTCCTCCGATTCCCACATTGCTTCTTCAAACTTTTGGTTTTTCCACAACACCTTGATGAGGGGCATTGTCTTATTTTTTATAACTTTTTCTCTATGATCTAGGATCTCTATTGGTTGCTCCTCAAAAGAAAGATCATCCTATAAATGTACCACCTCTGAAGAGAGTACATGTGATGGGTCCGATATGTACTTCCTTAAGAGGGATACATGAAAGACATCATGTACTTTTTCCATGGTAGGTGGAAGTGCTAGCCGATATGCCACAACCCCGACACGATCAAGAATCTCGAAGGGGCCAATGTACCTTGGACCTAACTTCTCTTTCTTTCTAAACCCCATGACCTTCTTCCACAGAGATATGCATAGAAATACCATGTCTCCAACTTTAAACTCAAGGTCTCATCGACGGTTGTCTACATAACTCTTTTGTCGACTCTAGGCTGCCTTGATATGCTGCTGCATGGTTTTCACCTTCTCTGCCATTTCTTTGACCATTTTTGGTCCAAGCAACTTACGCTCACCGACCTCATCCCAAAACGTCGGTGTTCTACACCTTTTCCCATAAAGGGCTTCATATGGTGCCATTTGGATGCTTGAGTGGAAACTATTATTATAAGAGAACCCAAACAGAGGAAGATGTTGATCCCATCCTCCTTTAAAGTACATTGAGAACACTCTCAACATGTCCTCAAGTGTTTGGATAGTCCACTTGGATTGGCCATCAGTTTGAGGATGATTGGCCATACTGAAGTTCAGTTCAGTATTCAGAGCATGTTGAAGACTCTGCCAAAACTTAGATGTGAATCTTGGATCTCTATTAGACACAATAGATAGTGGTACTCCATGCAGCCTTACCACTTCCCTGATATATATCTGTGCCAGTTGATCTAATGATAAATCCTCCTGAATATCAATGAAGTGTGAAGCCTTTATAAGATGATCCACAACAACCTAGATTGCATTGTTTCCTTTGGATGTCTTCGGAAGTCCAGTGACAAAGTCCATGGTGATGTTCTTCCATTTCCATTCTAGTATGGGAAATGGTTTCATCATCCCCTTAGACTTATGCCTCTCTGTCTTCACTTGCTGACACACCAGTCACTTTGATGTATATTAAGCGATCTCCTTCTTTATATTATCCCACCAATAATGCTCTCTGAGATCTCGATACATCTTTGAGTTTCCTGAGTGAATAGAGAAATTCAAACTATGTGCATCATCCAAATGTTACTTCTTCAGCTCCGGACATGATAGAACACATAGTCCTTTCCCAAATCTCACAATTCCTTCTTCATTAACATTAAACTCCGAGGATTTCCCTTTTCTGATAGCTTCCACTTTTTCCATAATTCCCACATCATCTTTTTTAGCATCCTTTAACCTTTCCAAAAGTGGCGGTTGAGAAATCATTTGTTAAAAGATTGATGACGTTACCTTCTTTATGATTCCCATGTCCATCTTCATCAAATCTAAGAAGATTGGATCCTTTTCAATTCTCATCAATGATAGAATCACTTGGTCCTTTCTACTTAGGGCATCTACCACCTTGTTCGCTTTCCCAGGGTGGTAATGGATTGAGCAGTCATAGTCTTTGATCATCTCCAACAATCTTCATTGGTACATGTTCAACTCTTTCTGTGTGAATATATACTTGAGGCTTTTGTGGTCCGTATATATTTCACACTTCTCCCCAAATAGATAATGCTGCCAAATTTTCAAAGCGAATATCACTACAACCAACTCGAGGTCATGTGTTGGATAGTTATTTTCATGAAATTTCAATTGCCTTGAAGCATAGGCAATGACTTTTTCATTTTGCATCAACACACATCCCAAGTCCTTCTTCCAAGCATCACTGAATACCACAAAAAGTTCTCCACTTGTGGGTAAAGTGAGCACGGGCGCAATGATAAGCCTCCTTTTCAAATCATTGAATCTTTCTTTGCATTCATCACTCCAAGAAAACTTTACTCCCTTCTGAGTTACCTTGGTAAGAGGGTTATACAATCATGAGAAATTTCTCACAAATTGTCGATAATATCTAGCTAACCCCAAGAAGATACGGATATCTGTTACCGATGTTGGCCTCAGTTATCCCTAAATTGCATCTATTTTGGAGGGATCCACAGATATCCCATTACTTGTGATGATATGGCCCAATAATGAGACCTCCTTAAACCAGAACTCACACTTTCTGTACTTTTCATAGAGCTTCTCCTTCTACAAGGTCTCTAGTATAGTTCCCAGATGATCCTCATGATCCTCCTTGGTTTTGGAGTATATCAGAATATCATCTATAAAGACTACCGAAAATTTGTCGAGGTAAACTCTAAAGACTCTATTCATCAAGTCTATGAAGATTTCTAGAGAATTAATGAGTCTGAAAGGTATTACTATGAATTCAAAGTGCCTGTATCTTTTACGAAAAGTAGTCTTGGGGATATCTTCCTTCTTCACCCATACTTGATAATATCCTGACCGCAAATCTACCTTGGAGAAGTATTGTGCTCCATGTAGCTGATCAAAAAAGTCATCTATTCGTGGGAGAGGATACTTGTTCTTTATCGTGATTTTTTTAATCTCACGATAATCGATGCAAAGGCACATTGACCCATATTTCTTCTTGACGAAGAGGACTGTTGCACCCCATGGTGAATCACTTGGGTGTATAAACCCTTTATCCAGATTCTCCTGTAGTTGTTTCTTCATCTCTTCAATCTCCACAATATCCATTCTATATGGAGTTTTTGATATTGGCAATGCCCCAGGTATAAGATAAATTGAGAATTCAACATCTCTTCTATGAGGAAGATCAGACAATTCCTCGAGAAACACTTTAGCGAATTCCCTCATAATAGGCATGTATTATAGGATGGTTTCCTCCTTATACTCAATCATATGAGTCAGATACGCATGCTTATTGGGCAGTAATATCCACGTTTGAGATGATAGATCTAAATAAGATTCATCTTCCTCCTTGCACTTGTATAGAATCGGGGGTCGATTCTCCACATAGAGAGTGATTTCCCTCTCACAGAAATTTATGTTGGATCTATATAAGGAAAGTCAATCCATGCCAAGAATTTCATCAAATTACACTAAATGGAGTATGAAGAGGTTCACCAGGAAGTTCAATCCACATATTATGATATGGGAGGAGTTATATTCATGGGATGCAATGATTGCCCCATTTTTCGTACTCACCAACAACTTCATTTTCATGATTTGTGGTGGTTCTGGGATTGTTCTACTAAACTTTTGAGATATAAAAGAATGTGTAGAACCTGAATCAAAAAGTGTGTTCTCTATTCTTGAATGAATAACTAGTGTACCTATCACCACTTTATTGTCGGGGTTTAATTCGGCAGTAGTGATCGCAAAAGCTCACCCTTGCTACCTTGGAGGTTGTTGGTTGCCTTCGAAAACCCTTGGCTTAGGGAACTAATTTGTAGGATGCCCTAGTTATTTATAGTTATAGCAATGAACAACACATTGATGTTCGAACGGAGCATTCATCTCCTATGTTTCAGTTGTGGGTTTTTCTTGTCGGTAGTTGACAACTAGGTGCCCTTCTCTTCCACACCTAAAGAATTTCCTTTTCCCCTTTAGGAAATTTTCGGGGTGCTTCTTTCCACACCTTTGGCAAGTGGGGTGATGAATCTTCTTAGCACCATTGGATTTATCCATCATACCACCATCATTGAAGTCCACCTTAATCTTCTTATCCCCATGATACCCCTGAGATTCTCCAATCTCCATTTCGACCTTGTGGGCATATCAGACAATTTTCTCATAGCTGTCGAAGTCACGGATTGCCAGTGCTTTTCACGGGCTTGTTTTCAGCCCACCAAAGAAGCGGTCAACCTTGAATTTGGGGGTAACGACAAAGCCGGAAGCGTATCATGCAAGCCCTGTAAATTTTTCCTCATACACTCCAACAGATTCATTGTATTTTTTCCTGAGGGAAAGTAATTCCATTTCCATCTTAAGTCGGAGGGTGCGCGGAAAATATTTATTGAAAAGCATCTTCTAGAAATCCTTTCATTCAAACGCCTCGATATCCTCCTCAGGCTTAGTATTTTTGATCAACTCCCACCATTGATTAGATTCACCCTACATATGATAAGCATCTAGGATAACCTTCTCTTATTTAGAACATTGAAGGATGGAGAAGATCTTTTCAATGGAGTTGATCCATTGTTCAGCGATTGAGGGATCAGATGATCCATTAAAAGTAGGAGGCCTTTGTCTCATGAAGCTCTCAATAGGACTTGTTATTTCTTAAGGGGGGTTGAACATTCCTCTTGACCCATGTTTATATTCAAATCTTGAGTTAGCTGAGAGAGAAGCGTGACAAAGCTCATGATTCTCACTCCCATTGGATTGGGCATCTAATTAGTATCGTCGTCACATTGATCTTCACATCGGTTGTTATCCCGAGTCCTCCTATTACTGGCCATTAGCTGGAATAAAAGGAAAGTTTGGGGTAACACATAAAGGGTAATCCAAGGACAAAACTGAAGACCTATAAATAACTTTTATTTTCTTAACATTTGAATTTATTGGCTTTAGTATATGTTATCCAGGATATACTTTCTAACATATATTCTTAGGGAATTTTTTTGTCCCTTAATAATGGTTCATACTAAGCTTGTAAAATTTACCAAAGCATATTCCATGGGAGTTTCATAACCAAGAGTGAATCAAGGCCCATTTTTGTGCACCAGTTCTCGTTCAAGTCAATCTCAAAGCGGTGTTTCTGGGTTTTACCCCTAGGATACATCTGTTCTAGAGCTGCATCTACCTACTTGTATCTAGACAGTGATGTATTTATTACACATAGTCTTGTCTCTAAATCTTTACTAGGGTTTTCTAATCCTAATCTCAAAAATAACTAAACCTATCCTCTGATACCAACTATGACAACCCTACTTTTTATTACACAATTAAACATAATTTATTGCATAAACTTCACTTGATAAAATATAGAATATTGAAAGTTCTAGTGTCTTTGGGGATTAGTATCATTACATAACAACTTAAAACATGAAATACAACATCTTTATTGCAAAATCCCTTTACATGACCACTACATTACCTCGTACTTAGCATTGCATGGGATAACCTGAGAACATGCATAAAAAAGGGTGAGATATAAAGCCCAGTAAGGGAATAATCATGGAATAACATGAGGAATAAAATACATGATAAAAAATAGTCATATCAATAGATCATAAGAAAAGAATAAACATAAAGTCATGATAAATCATGATAATCATAACATGGAAATGTTGCAACAACACATAACATGGAATTATCATGAGCCACGGCTCATTGCACATGGAGCATGAGTAAACCCTCATTGCACATGAAGCACAAGTAAAACCTCATTTCACTTGAATTAGCATGATTAAACACCCATTTCACATGACGAATCATGATACTATTCTTAACCCAATGAATTGGAGCTCTATAAGGTCGCACCCTTCTTAAACATTTCATTTCATGCATAAGTGTGCCACATGGATCATATAACATGGATTCATAAAACATCATCATTTATTCCAAGAAAAAGGAATGTAGAATTAATACATGAAACTTTATAATCAATAAGTAAATGTGCATAAAGGTGAATACCCTTTATAGAGAAATGGGAATGGTATTCACTACACAATGACATTGTCTTAGAATATCGGTGCAATTTCGGCAACGTAACGACATGACGTAAGAATTCATAAAAATGGTTGATGAGACAGAAAGGGGAGTATCATAATATGTACATGAAATTGAAATTAAGGGGGTCATATAGATACATTTCCCAACAATTTTAATTTAATTTAGAGTCATAATACAAAATAATTGCTTGAATGTAAAAGAAGAGAGAGAAATTTCTTTCGGAATTTCGGTATAGTAACGGGTGTACATGGGAGGAATTTACTGAGAGAGAAAGGGGTCTCCCATAATTAAAACATAAATAGGGAAGTATGGGGGATTTTTTAAAGCATACCCCAATATTTATAATTGAAATTAAAAGGGCATAACAATTTAAAGAATATTGGACAAAAATGAGAAAGGAAGAAAAACCTTTACTTGGAAGTGTGCTTCCAAAGGCTTGAGAGAGGCTTGAGAGAGGATTCTTGGGAGATTTTGGAACCTTGTGAGGATTCTATATAGAGTAGGTCAGGGTTTGGATGAACTCCAAAGGCTTTTAGTGAGAATAAAGTGGGATCTTGGTAGGGTTTATATAGGAAAGGTGAGGGAATTATTTATTATTTAGGTTTGGGACAACTCACATTAAACTAATCAAAACCACAAACCATACCATGGTTTTTTCCCATGGTTTTTGGAAAAGATAATTTTAAAACAATATTTTATAAATCCAAAGTCCTAACTTCTTAAAATAATGGGGTTTCTTATGTGGAGATGAGTCACACTCCCAAGGAAAAAATTTTAAAAAGACAAGATGTTTAATAAGCCTTGAAGGGTCCATTAATTCTTTGTAAAATAAGTCAAACAAACCAAAAATCACATTATTTTAATGTTAGAACATATAATGGAAGAAAATAAGTCTTATAGTATTTTATTACATCACTATTGGGTCATTATGATGTCATAAAACACATAATATATTTAAACAGTATTTAATTTTTACCCAAAAATTTGACTATCTCAGAAAATTATGAAAAATTCACTGTTGGATAATTTCAAAATCCTGATTCTAGAAATAATATTAATTTTATCTAAATAATTTTCTAAATATTTTAATTTTCACTTTTAAAATAAAAACTAACACTTATCGAAAATTCATGGGTTTTGACAAAAACAGCTTTCAAACCTTAATAAAAATTACTATTGCATTCATAAAATTATACAATCATTTATATTTAATAAAAATTAATTTAATAATGATAATAATATTTTATTAAAATATTATTTAATTCAAAACTCCATTAATTCTTCAAAACATATTTCTTAGTTGAATATTAACTAAAAATACTATTTGTGCTTTAAAAACCATCTACAATGTAACAATAACAAAATGAAAGTATATTCATTATTATATACAAAAATAATGTACATGACCATAGTGATAATTTCTTGTTACATAACCCCTTATAACACCCACATAAGACCAAAGGGTAAGGTGTGTGATGGTGATAGACTCTTGGGGTGGCTCGGATAACATTGCTCAGGTGGTAATCTCTATCTACTTCTACTTCTCTCGTAAGTGGTCCCACCTGAGCTTAACATATTCAAGCTTAGATTGGGCTTGGTCAAGAGATAAGACCAATGATGACACCTCCTTTCCAAGCTCTTACCAATGGGAATCGTAGGGGGCACGTCTATTGGGTGAGGCCATCGCTTCCTTTTTCTAAGTAAATTGGATTTGTTAAATCCCTATATTTATACTAATCATGTGATCACTATTCAACGGCTATATTAACAACAGTCACAATTCATAACTATATTTTAAAATCCAAAAACATAAAACCAAAGAAGTTGAAATTATATATAAAAAATTTACATAAAGAGACATTTAATTAGATCAAGAAGGGTTTCCATTAATGAAATTTTGGTTCGTTACATGGATAGGTAAATTTTGTCTTTTCATGATCCTCAAGAGCTATATGGATATGAAAATAACCTGAATATCGATCAAGGAAATAATAATAGAACATAAAATCCAATATTTCTAACATTTTTTCAATTAAAGGTGGAGAAATGTGGTCCTTTTGTTCAGATTGGTTTAGTTAATGGTTGTCAATATAGGCTCACCAACTATTTTGAACAATGTTGGAACCAATTCATTCCTTTCATTTGACACTACTATTATTCTAGTTTTGGGGAACAATTTTCACTGGGTTAACAGATTTACTATCATATATGGCACAGATGATCCTAATAGTAATAAATTTACTATGTTCTAATTTTACAACCTCAGGGAGGGTGGGATTTAAGTGGCATTGAGATTTCCTTATGGGCATAGCCTCATCATATAAAAGTATACGGTGCATGAAAATAGATGGTATAATCCCATGAATATCATCCAATTTCCATCCTATCACCTTTTTACACTCTCTAAAAAGGTCTAGTAGTTTATATTCCTATTTTGAAGAGAGGTTGTTGGAAATAATGATAGGAAATTGGTAAATACCCTCAAGATAGGTGTATTTTAAATTGGATGGAAGTGGTTTTAATTCCAAAATTGTTTGTTATGGATTAATGGAGGATACTTAGTAAGATTTAGGTCTATGAAACAATATATCTACTCATATTTATTCTATATGTAAAGAGAATCAATGTAAATGAGATTTTCAGAATCATCTATGGTCATGGGTACCTCATAATTAACACACTCATCAATTAAATCACAAAATTTACAATTTTATAAACCCTCAAAACACTCTAAACATGAATTATAACTCAAATCATTCAAGTGTGAAGAAGAGTAAAATGAATCAAACTATGGGTCTAGGAGAGAATGTTTTATGTGTGTCATTAAGAGAACTTCCATCAAATAGATATGAAGAGTGAAGTGCCCTTCAATATGGTGTTTTATAGAATCAAGGATATTTAAACTTACCTTATCTTCCCCAGACACCGTGGATAGTGTACCAAAGTGAATGTTGATGATTATATCTCTTGTTTCAAGTAATTTTATTCTAATTATGAGAGTATCATGTCCTTGGGTACAAGTATCTTCCATATCAAGAACATATAAGTCTATAGGGAAGATGAGATTCTTCACTCACATAAGTATGTCCTTAATCACTCCTGATGGGTTTTTTTCACTATGATTGGAAAGTTTCATGAAGATACCAGTTGGATAAAGCTATCTAACCTATAAAAACATATAATGAGGCATTAAATTAATTAAAGTACCTAAATCAATAATTTCATCATAAAATAAGGTATCCCCTATGGTGAAAGGTATCATAAAAGTGCCCAGATCCTTGAATTTGGTTAACATCATTGGTTGTATCAAATATGAGACATTACATCAAAGTTTGATTCTTCTATTCCCCTTAAATTTCCATTTTTTTGTGCAATTTTCTTTAAGAAATTTGGCATAGTGAGGAATTATTTTAACTGCATCCAAGAGAGGAATGCTAACTTTTATTTTTTAAAATGTACCCATAATCTCTTTGTAAATTTAATTATAAAATTTTTTTCATGGATTTAGTGAGTCTTCGGGGAAAGGGAAGAGGAATGTATTTTTTAGGGGAATAATTAATGATAACTTTTTTACCATTTTTGTTTTTTTATTCACTTCAATCTTTTTAGGGTATTGAAAGAGATCTTTCAAGAGGGGACATAGTTTTGGGGTGGAATCATTGGAGGGAGAAATTTATTGACCACTATGAAGTGTGATAGCACATACATTACCTTTTCCCTTAGGATAGGAAATGGGTTGTGATGTTAGTTGTCCAAAACCTTGAATCATTTTCTCATTGATGGTGTTTTCTAATTATCCCACTTGAGTTTATTGGCATTGAATAGCCAATTTTGTGGTCTGTTGGAACTAGAGGTTATGGGTTTCCATTTTCTTCACCATTCAATTGAGTATTGGTCAATATTTGGGAGGAGGGAGATTTTTTGAGATAGTTAAGTATAATAAGGTTTCACACATTTTCCTTTTTGATAGGAGTTCTATTTAGGGTATCTCAATTTTCCTCTTTGTTGGTGTTGTGGTTATTCTTTCCACACATGGTTGGTATTTGGCCTAAAGTTCTATTTATTTAATGGAGATACTTTCCAAAAAGGAATATTAAGGAAAAATTATCCACATGACTTATATGAATCCTAAAGTTGTGAGCACTAGTAAAAAAATGATTATTATTAGAACAAATACCACAATTCAATGGAGAGGGTAGAGTGTGTGAATTACCTGGAGGTTGGGCTAATTGTCTTTGAAGGGTATGCATTTCATCATGTTTATTATCTACCTTTTAATATAGAAATAAATGAATTAACTTGGTAACTCCTTGGGTGGGTGAAATTACTCATGTACCAAATTGTTGTGCATTTTGATCCATGTTGGATATTAATTCATGGGTGGTGGTAGGAGTTTTACCAACTAGGTCACCACTAGTTGCAGCATCTATTATTTAATGATCCATGGGGATAAGTCCCTCATAGAATTATTGGATGATAAATTTTTCACTAATTTGTTGGGGGGACTCAAACAAAGTCTTATGAATCACTCCTAATATTCATGAAGGGTCTCTCCTTGTGATTGCCTAACCGAACATATATCTTTTCTAATAGATTTGGTTTGGGCGGTAGGGAATAATCTATCATGAAATGGTTTTTTAAGGTTATTATAGCCACCAATTGTGGTAGGTACATAGTATATATAGAATTTGTCTACACCATCAAGGTATAAAGGGAAGGACCTAAACATAACGAGGTATTGAGACACATTTTGGGGTTTCATGGTGGATCACACTATGGGAAACTCTATGAGATGTTTTTGAATGTACTCTCTAGAAAAACCATAGAATTTAGGGATGAGGTGGATGAGGCTTGATCTTATCTCAAATTTATCTTCTTCAAGATATTGGATGTATATGGTTGGTACTCCACATCATGGGTGGTCAATTCTCTTAAGGTTCAATTATTTTTCATCCATGCTTTATGGGGTATGATTTGGTTCGATTTTTGATTGGTTTAGGACCACATGAGGTTCCAAAAGGGGTTCCTTAGTGTTACATGACTTTCCTACTTAGGATGACCTAATTTGTGAGTGAATTTTATTTTAAATTTCTTGTCAATTTCAAGTAATATTTCTTTTCTAGATACTATCATGCAACAATGATGTCAAGTTTGTTTTTTTATTTATTTTTATTTATTTTAATTTTTTTATTTTTTATGAAAATATGAATTCAAAAAAACAATTAAGTAAAATAATGGAGAAAATAAAAGCTAAATCTATATTATATAACTATATAGAGAGAAGGAGATAGAGAGTAGAGACACAAAAAACAAACAAAAACATTCAAAAGGTGATGGGGTAAATTGAAATAAGAAATAAATAAAAATGAGAAGAAATAAATAAATGGAAAAAATGATCTTGGAACCCTATAAATGTCACTAAAATTTGATCGTGTTGTCGAGCATGCCAAATTAGAAATTGTTTTTAATATAATTTCTACAGTATAGTAGGAACCTTAAGTCTCCTATTGATGAAGCCTTAGATCATTAATTTTAAAATGATTTTTTACTATGAAAATAAATGGGGAATGGGATTTTATAAAAATTGGGTTTTTTTATTTAATTAGCAAATAGATTTAATCAATTGATACAAAAAAGAAGAAATTAACAGATTCGATTAAGCATGATCAACTCGGGGAAATCTCATGATGCACATCCTTCATCACTTAAAGATATAGGGTCTAGATAATTTAATAAATTTTTTATAACACATATAATTATAATGATAATTATTTTATACTAGGATACCTCCTAGGGTTCATTCTAAAACACAAAATGATTCACAATTTATTATCGATTATTTTTTGATTTTTGTTCGACTTCATAGCTAAAACTCACAAAGGAAACACATAAAGAATTATACATGTTATCAAAGTTTGTATTTTATTTTAGTATGATACCATTAAATTAATTTACATAAAAATTGTATTGTTTATATGGATTCAATATACCAATATGAACCACACAAACACTGGAATTGAAAGGGGGATGAATAAGTGGTGAATGGTGTGTGAAACATCACATGAATGGGTACCACCAGACATGATCTTATGAGTTTAAGTATGAAATAACAGTATATAACTTAATTAAATAATAATATAATGTAAAGAAAAATAACATACAAACCTGGAATTTAAAATATCATTCAAATATTACAAACAAGAAGCTCGAGATTTACATCACGCTCCTCCCTGGGTGATCACAAGGATTTTAGGACTCCATGGAATGGTAGGATTCCATATATTTTGAATAATCACTAACCAAATCCTCAAATATTACCCTATGTTTGATAAAAATTTGATAATGAGGGATAGGATTGGTTTATGGAAAATATAAAAAAATCCAAAAAATAAGTCAAGTGCCTAAGGGGATAGGTTACTATTCATGGTAGACTTTTTCCCTCTATTTTTTCAGCATGGTTGAATAGCCAAAACGCCTTTAATTAACTTTAAATTTAGTACACAATTGTACCTTTAAGTTATATATATAATGTATGTATATTAAGACCATTTGGTTGTATGAAACCATAGTCATGTCCCAATAACTACAAGTTTTTCTACTCTATCTCTCCTAGTATTTCTTCAATTGTGGGCCTCCTTTGGGCCTCTTGTGCTTAGATCTAGCCTCTGGTTCATTTGGATGAATTGAATATTAATGATCACATAATCCTAAAAAATTAATTTTCACATTAAGATGACTATAATGAATTTTATGATAGAAATAATGAACTACTATCAAATCAAGACATTCTGTAATTACATCTTCTTAAGTATGTTTTTAAAAAACATATTCAAAATATAAATTGAGTGAAAATGGATTTAAGAATGGGATAATAGAGCCCATAAAAAATGAAATTCATTAGTATAAGGTTGATAATATATGATATATCATTGTGCGATCAAGAGAGTTACACAGAATGTGGGCCCAACCACACAGTGTGTGACCCTTAACTCGCCTAAAAACCCTAGCTATTTTGGAAAAGAAGGTACACGGTGTCTGTTCCTCCAAAATACAAGGCATGTACTATGTTTTTTCACAGAAGCGCCATGTTCTTTACATGTTTTCTATATCCAACCTCTCCACTGTGATTTATGCCATTTTACCCCTCTAAATCTATTTAAATTAAAGGTAATGACATCGCTTGTCAATTTCCTATCCTTCAATGGACATAAATAAAAATCAATCCCCTGTATGATGTATTTAGTGATTCTTGATGCATATCCTACCATCAGACATCACCGCTCTAGATCCCAAATCTATGTAGGCCTCACTCAAATCCTACAACATATCTTGATCCATAAGAAAATCATCGATACATTTTTTATTCATGTTATCACAATGAATCTGGGGGTTTCGATCATTCTTGAACCCACCCTAGAAATGTTGAACTTTGACCATATAGTCCAAAAGTGAAGAACATGATGAATGAAAAAGTTAAAAGTAAAATAATATAGTAATTAAATCATTAGAAAATAATTTTTGTCCAACAATTATATAACAGGGATATCCGGGGGAGATAGCATGGCATAACAGTTATAATTTAATCTATGTAATCAAATTATTGAAATGGGCTCATGTGATGAAAAGATAGTGTAGATAAAAAGAAGATAAATTAATATATATGCTGAATATTTAAATTAAATGTAATAAATACACAATTGATGATCCTTACCTTGATTATGGATCGATCGTTAGTGAAGAATGCATTCGCTAATGATGGAGAAGACCCACTGCATTTTCTTTCTCTTGATCCACCACGATCCAATCACTATTCATCATCTGGTGTTTATCTAAAAAAAGAACACTCTACTACTCCTCTAAAATATCCCATTTTTATGATAATAACCCTATATAAATGATATAGAAACAATTATATAGATGAAATTAGGCTAAGGATGTTAAATGTATTAATTTAATTAATTAATTAATTAATTCACTTAACATACCCACCAATGGATGACTCATCAAAATTTATGGTGTAGACCAACTTTAGTTGGAACCTAGGGTAAACCTCATGTTCCATATTTAACCTTATTCTCATATTTCTAATCTGAGGATCCTATTGGGAGATATTCTATTATTTTTAAAAAACTATGCATGTGTGATATTAATATATTAAATATTTTTATAATATCAATTATGGTCTCATTGGGGCTTGGAATATTATCTCATATCATCAACTAGCTCTGAAAATATTCTTTAATATACTCAAAAGTATTTCAAGGAAAAAATAGGGTCATAACATGTCAGTTAGAGTCCCATGTAAAGAACCTACCTGAGTGAAAAACATTAACAGACTCTTGAGATAACCTCCTCCTCACAAAAAAAGTTTTACCAAGGGATGGGTATACCCAAGCATAACCACTATTCCTGACACACTAAGAATTTTTATTTACAAAAGAATTATATGATCAGGATTCCCATCATGACACATATCATGTGAACAAAAGAAGAATCATTATCCACCTAAGTGAATGGAGGGAATGCTCCCCAAATTTTAATAAAACCTTTCAGTCCAAAAAGTTCACTAATTAAAAATATCATCCATAGTATAATTTACATGAAAAAAAGTTTTGGGGATTGCATTATCAACTAAAGAAGAGAAAAATCTCCCTTTCCAAGAAAGAATCAACTGTCTAATGAAAACTTCCCTTATACTTCAACCACACAAATCCAGATTTCATACCACAAGAACCCAAAGGCCTAATATGATTCACCATGAATCGTATAAAGGGGATATTTGGTTTGAAACAAGGAAACTCTAAAATGATGCTCATCATCCATATTATGTGGGTAAATTTTTGCACCAACTTCTTTCCATGGTTTAATCATAGATTACCCTACTCAAACACCCTTGTATTAATCAACATTTATAGGGAACAAAATGTCTTATTATCATATAAGGAACACAAACCCACACTAACTAACTGAGGGGAAACTAACTTTACATCCAATGATTTATCTCATCATGACACACCTGAGGGTTCTTTTCCACTACTATAGAAAAAACTCACCTCATCCACAAAAATGGAAACACATTTTGACTCCCATGGGGTGGGAGGGTAACCAATTCACACTGAGGTGGGTAACACCACTCCTTCTATCCATCACAAAGGTAATCTAAAAATTCCCCTACCTCCACTAGAGGTAGACTCACTCTACTAGGAATATGAGTGGATAAATTTTGAGATTAATGGAATCTTCCTAGATAACCAGGGTCTAGCCTAAAGGTTCCACAGAAATCTCAAAATCCCGAATATATAGAACTAGGTGAACAGAATGTACCTATGATAAATAATATGATGTTCCATGGGTAAATGGACACATATTGTACATAAATTCACATCAGTCACCTACCCAATCATAGGCATCCACTATACGCATCATCTCGTAGCTCAATTCATCATCACTCTAAACTAGTCAATATTTAACCAAAGGATGGTAATTATGGGAAATAATTAATTCATATCCTAACACTAATATATTTCACTAAACCAATTATCCACCAAAAACTATGGAAAACATATAGGTCTAAAAAAATAGACCTCTGATTCCACCATACATGTCATAGAAGTCTATCCATAGCACTACACCAGCTGTCTCCAGGTGTAATGCTAACATGATCCCACAAACAAGGTACACTCCTTCTAAGACTCCTAATCTATCAAGGCTCACTTGTTGGGATCTACCATAGGTGGTGTCACTATAAAACCCAACCACAACCCAATAAATATTCATACGGAGTCTTCCTAAATCACTGATCTCAAATGATTTCACCAAAAAAAGACTCAGAAAACACCTTGCAAAGCCTGTTCACCCTAACATTTACTTAAACAAGGTCATTATACCATAGAAAAGGTTCAGCATTCTACATTAAAAAATAAACCTCTATCTTGGGATAAAAATAAAACCACAGTAGGGTATTCCTATCATGATTTCAAGAAAATAATCACCCACTATTAACTCTAAAGTTACCTTAGATAAATGTAAGATCACTGAGAGGGAGAGGGGTGAATCAGTGATCACATTTTCTTTTATAAGAAAGTTTATTAACTTATTAAGGAAACTCTCTTAACCTATGAAAACATGTTAGAGTCATAATCCACTCAAATATTAATCCCATCTTCACCTTTTGTTTACAAAAAAATATAGAGATATCAGTACATGATATTTATAAGGTTTGGTACAAATACCCACTCCTTCACATGTTGGTTATTCCACAAAATATGGATTCTTTTACTATATTTAAAATATTAAAAAGTCACATGCATAAATTGGTTATTCACCCCATAAATTGTTCCTCAAAGTAACTCTATTTCAAACCCTGAGCAATATGCTCTTATTACATAGCTTTTTATACCCCTAATTATTCTAACTATATCCTCTTTATTCAGAGTTGTTTATACCCCCATAAAAAACTATCCTTTTCAACAACTAGTTATACCCCCAGCTACAAGATATTTCCTTTTTCTTTTCTGATATGTCGTATAAATATCTTATATTTCTCCCTAATAAAGTTATATCACCTTCACATATGTATAAACTTAATTATTTTCAATAAGTAACTTAAGATTCCATTTTCATTGAAACTTCATCTTGATCTTTGTAAGACTTGCATATTCGAAATTACAATTTACATAAGTTGTCTGAAAAATGTCTTTAAAAAAGGTATGTTTGATGGTCTCTATCCATTGGTCTCTATCTGATCCACCTCAACTCACTTCATTTCTATCAATGTTTCTTTGTAAGATGAACCTCCATCCATTATAATTGGTCTGATAATTGTCTATTAGATAAAGAATACTCATTCTAATAAAATGATTGCTTAAAATGAGTAAGAACTCAATAATCTTCTCACTATGATTATTATTTATATTATATAACTCTATCTAGTATCTCTTTTTCAAACTAAAAGTTAACATGGTTGGAGACTTAGTCTGCCACAAAAACTTCAGTGTCTAAACCTTTTTCGTAAGGATTAACAGTTTTTATTATAGGTTTTACATTCACCTCTTTTATAGCTACACTTCCTATAGTTTAAGTAGGAACTAAAATATGTTTTCCCACTCACTAAGAATTTTTATGTTGAATATTCATCTCAATTTTATTTCACAAGATACTTTTCAACACTTATAGAACATTTCGGAATACTCATGACATTTCTTGAAAGATCCCCTTTCTTCGAACTTCCTTAAACTCAGTGTTAAGAAACTTTTGTGAACTTTCTTAACCATGGAAAGATAAAAAATATTGAAGATAAACTCAACATCATAATGATAAATAATTTATATAGTTTATGAAAATATCCTTATATCTTGTTTGTCTAGTGTATGTCTATCTATTTTCTTCACAAGGACTTATCTGTCTGATATTACACCTTCAATATTCTCTCTCTGATGGATCCTATAAGATTCCCTTGTCATATGAACCTACATTGGTTTCCCTTTGTTAGGAAACCTTTTTCTATTCAGCTCAAAATATGTGTGTTTTATGGAATATCATATCTTCTTCTAGTGTTTTTGTTGTATGTTCCTCACTATTATTTTAGTAGCTCTGTCTGATATAAACTTGTTCACTGTTCGGTATACTCTTATTGGAAATCATATGCCTAATCATTTTTCCTTAAAACTTTGTTTGATACAAACTCATTCACATTTCTCCATCATGTGACATTGGAAAATATTCATCCATTGGATCTTCATAGTTTCTTCTTAATAGACTCCAACCATTGAAAATTACTAGAAATATATATCTAGTTATATGCTTATGATTTACTCCATCCAATAGCTTTATGTACTTCTCCCCCTATTTCCTTCTTTTAACATAGAGTGTGTATTTTTGATAATATGCACAAATTTATAAATCCTATTACTCTAAAATTATAACCCATGACTTCATCTGATAATAACTTCTTCATCCAATGGTATTTTTCTAGAAAATTTTTCTGTTGGTCTGCATTCAGTGGTTCATGCATCACCTTCTTACAAATATTTATCTAGAACATCATTCCATTTGTTGGTCTATGTACAGTGCCTCAAACTTTGAATTCAAATAAATCTTCATCTGGAACATCATTATGAATTTATGATTCACATTATGAAACATTGTACAAATTTTAAGTCTAATATCCTACAACTTGATATTTCCTTATAAACCCACTTCTCAAACTTTTTACAAACTCATACAAATTTCTCTTTGATCGTGACTTTCTTAATTATGTTATAACTTGAATAATGGATTTATGTCATCTAACTTTTTAAGGAATGTATCCTAAAAAAGTTTAATGTACATTATTATACTCCTAAAGGAAAGTTTCTACACTTTATAATGATACTTTCTTAACTTATTTAAGGAACGATTCCTCTATAATTCAAGAAACATATTATCAAAAATTTATCTTCAAATGCATATTGACATATTTATATCAAATAAAACCAAACATTATTTGGCACAACATACTCATACTACCACATAGGAAGCTCAAAAAAGGATTCTTTAACTATACATAAAAATTTTGAACCAAATGGAAGGGATAGTTTCAAACTCTAACTAATCTTATACCACCCAAGGATAAGCCTTGCCTCCCAAACTCTTGAGGCCTCTATCATCAAACACATTCAGTGTAACCAGTATACCAATAGTCTCATCCAACCCAATGGAAACTATCATTATCATTAAAATATATATTTTCATTAAGAATAAGGGAAGAGAGACCACCTCAAATCATAGGTTTAGGACACCTCACAACTGAGTCTTAGGAAACAATGTCTTGTCACTCACTAATCGATGGAGAGAGGACCGACCATAGGAATGGGATAATCATATCCTTGCCTCTATATAAAATTTGGGTATTAACGGGTATCACTCTATGATCAATAAGATGAACCCGAAAGGGTAAGATAATATCTAGATGATATGACATAGGAAGAACATAAAATATCATAAATGGCCACTATATGATGCATATACTGACTTGCCTATACCCCACAATCGATATATTAGAGTTTTGGGTCAAATAACTGGTTATTAGAGTCCTGAAAAGGGTTGTGTAATCTAAGAAACATGTGTTAATATCCCTAGTTGGTTAACCACACTCAATACCCCCTTAACATCATTTATGTAAGTTCCCAAACCATCCCTCACATGACTGTTTACTTCAATCACTATCCCTAGGATAAACCCATTTTGATACTAATTTAAAATAGAACAACCCACTTGGGCCCCACCTAGGCTATCGATAAGCCAATAGTGATCCCTAATCCGACCAATAATAGACTAGGGGCTGGTGACTAGCATTGAGAAGTCATATCACACGCATGGGAGGCCTTACATAATATCAACTCTGCATCAATCTAATACATCCAATGCACAAGGTTAGAAACAAAACCACTAAGATATATATAAATTAAATAAAAAATATTGAATATAAAAAAATTATGATAAATATACATATCTCCACATAGATAACTATATGGATAACATAATTTTCAAGGGGGAAATACACACCCATCATCCCAAGAGGAAAACGAACAACCAGTTAAGACAAAGAGTCCCTTACAACAAGCTGGATCCATAAAATAACATCACTGGATACCATTATCACCAAGTATCACCAATATATGCCTATTCTACATACCAAAAAAACATTAGGAATCATCTCTAAACAAGCTACATCAACTCTATATCTACAAGATCAACTTAGACTTGTGTGAAATTTGCACAGACACAACATATGTAGGTCTAAGACTTTTGCATAGGTGAGTATAAACATACTTAGTGGGATTCCCCCAAAAACTACAAACAATAACGAAGAAACAATTGATCTCAAATACCCCATTTATAAGGGGTAACCGGAAGGAATTTAAAAATTATATTCCAGATATACTCATTACTAGATGTTTTAGGGACACATAGAGGTCTCAATTGTCTCAACTATAAACCTTAAAATCCAAATTACATGACCAGCTAGAGGTAATCGTGGCACTGAGGAGTTAATGATTTATAAAGGATATAGAAAGTAGAAACATCACATACTTAAGGTAACCCCCATGGTTTCAAGGAATCTCTATGTCCCACAAAATTCAATACTTCTTAGACATTAGTTATCTACACCACTATGACAGTCGATGAAGGGGATCCCACTCATCCCTAAAGCACACTCACCTACTGAGGTGTCCCATACTATCGGGGGTAAAAGATTAACCTATATGTTCCCATAAAAGGGACACTAGTCATCCAGTATGGTCACATACCTCTCAATAAATACCCAAAGGAAAAAAAATACACATTGTTGGAAGACACCTCATTCGAGAGATTCCAAATCATTGATGGGGAATCACACCTTGATCATAGGGGGATACCTAACACTATAAAATTTCAACTCAGATATAGAAGATTGTACCCTAGTATTGGGGGATACATGACTTCATTAGAGTTCAACTTTCAAATAGATAATCGTAACCTGGACCCTAGGGGAATACCTGACACCATATATATTTTCCCATATGAGGTAATCGCACTCCTCGAGTATAGGTGACTGGATACCAGACCCTAACTAGGGAAAAGGGAATAGGTGATGATGACCCCAAGCCCTACGGGGGGATACCTAACCCTACCCATGGTTGACCCATAAATAAGGAATCTCATAAATAGATTAGCAGTTTGGATATTATACCTTATCTAGGGGAATCAAAAACTCTTCTTCCACATCCCATATGAAGCCCTACTCATAAGGATCATTAAAACATACAAATCCGAGAGAGAGGAAGGTATAGGAAATTCTTTTTATGGTACACAACATGTATCCCATAATGAGTTGTACACCCATGTATTGGCACCCCACATGGTGTGAAAAAATTCAATTTCACTATGTGTGGAACATGCCACATGGTGTATAGGCCCAAGTTTGGAACTCAGCATGTGAATTGCTACCTGAGTTGTCCTCTACCAATAGTACAGGGGGTGTGTATCTAGGATACACAACATGTAGGATACCCAGGTTCCTAGGGAATTCACTCCTTTTAAACTCTAAGCTAGTCATCTTGGGTCATGTGATGTATGGGCTCAGCACATAGCTGTGTGATATTTAAATCACAGAGGAAACTATCATGTCTAAACCATGAAACACATGGAGTGTGTTCTTCCAAACTACACACCATATAGTCAGGAATTTTTTTCAAACACTTTAAAGATTTAACACTCTTCTAGTTTTATTATCACCTCTTCTGATTTCACCACTAATCATGTATTAAACACCTACATGGAGTAAACTGAGATCATACCATCATCATAAGTTATATTTGATCCAACCTTTATTGAAAAAATAAACTCTTGTTTCCTCCTCACATCTCCCGTATTCCCCAACTCATGAAACTATAATCCTCATTCTTCGCTGGATTTATATCGCCTTCCAAAAATAATCTTCCAAATGTGTCATTTTCAAATCCTATATCATTGTAAAATGATTATTTTCTACCAAACACTGAAATTTTGAACCCTCAGTGTAGTCATCATTCTTCACATCTTCAATTCATGTGAAGAAAACTATTTCCATCACTCTATCATGATCCTCCACCATCCTGATTCCTTACTTGTGTTAACACACTCAACAGAGATCTCTAATTGATGAACACAGTTCTATTATATAATTTAAATGATAATTGGACCATGTATTTTTTGAACCACTAGCCAGGAATCAAAATCTGATAATGAACATGAAGAATAAGGGTAGTGGAGAATAAAAAGTATATAATGATGATGAACATACATGATTGATCATCACCTATGATGGTGTAAATTGATGGAAAGAATAAATAATATCAATTTCCAAAAACAAGAAATCATAATTGATGAAATCAACCAAAAATCATAGACTAACAGGTTTATGTCAAAGTCAATTATGTATTGGATTAGGAAAGACTAATCTGTGATTGTAAAAATATCAAACATGTGGTATAATCCCTAAGTAACAAATCCCCACCTCATGTCACATTGTCCATCACTTTGATTTTTTGTCATATACATGGTTTTGTTCATCATTGTGGGGAAATTTGATCATCATTGTCATCACAGATTCTTTATCGCTCCTTGATCTACCACTAATGCCACTCCATTCCCCCCTTTCACACCCAAACTCTCCACTCCTAGGGTTTACAATAATTAAAGAAGATAAAACTATATGATTTTCATAAGGGGTTATTATAGAGTAATTTTAGGTTATTTAAATTTAATAAAAATGTATTAAATAAAAAAATTATTAAATTAATCTTCTTGTGATAGAAAACACCTAAGATCCCCAATGTGAATGAAAATTATATCACGCTTGGGGTAAAATTCATGATCAATATCTAACTATGATCTTGATTTCCCCATATGAGATTCTATTCATGATACATAAGCATCTCATCAAAAAATACTTATGCATGAACTAAAAAAATATAACTTTATTATTATATTACTTTAAAGCCTTCGTGGCACTATCTTTTACACATCGGCACAACATAAGAGTAAACCATATATTTTAGAACCAACATAACCTTTAGAAAAAAATTTAGAGATTTTATTCTAGGGTAAAATTTCAATTTTTCCCCTAAGAAATTCTTGGGAGCAGAAATTTCATAAATAAACTAAGTGCAAAATGAGGAAAATCTGGGTCATTATAAGATTCCTCTACTATAATCATGAACTGCAATGCTTCTATCATTCCACCAAGATCTCATCAAGCACCAGAGCTTTAATTTCATGAAGTCTAACCATTACTCCATGAATTCATATCACACCCCATGAGAGTTACCTCTTAGATGGTAGTCTCTAAATAAAACTAGGGAACTTTACCAAATGTTAAACAAGCTCCTCTAAAATTCCTTTAAGGGGTTCACTATCCCACTTACCAAAATTCATTCATCATTCATAGAATGAAAGTTGATATACATTTCAGCCTCTCGATAGGGTTCAACCATGGTTCACCCTTTGAAAGTATATATGTACTCCTTAACATTCATGGGAAGTGAATTTCCCTTATGTGTGCTCGGCATATAAAGTCTACACCCGTCACCTGATGGGAATCACACCACAAATTTATGAGGGTGGGATTTTCTTGCCACACTTGAGGGGATCCCACTAACTACTTGAGGTGGATATCACCTCACCTACTCAACTAAATATCACCATCAAGTAATAGCACTGGTAACCAATCCACACTAAGATATATACTACTGGATCTCATCTTTTCCAAGAAGGAGTCTCACAAAATACCTCTCTCTCCACTAAGTATTACTTATATCACTATAAGGGGTGGGTTAAAGGTAGTCTCTTTAATTGGAAACTCTCTAGCCTATAAGGGTATGGATAAGGGTCCCATTTTAATTTAAAAATCCCAAAAATCTGATGTGAAAGGAATAACATGTGCATGTACAATCCTTTATGAGGGTCCAAGAAGAAAGGAAATGAATAATACTCTAAACAGCACCTATTGATGTCAGATCATGGTTATTCATCACGTGAATCCTCTTTAGGATCTAACTAAAAGCACTCTAAACTTGAAAAGAACCAACCAAATATGATTATTATGGGGTATGATCATAGTTTCATTCATCTCCATTAGTTAATGCACCATCAGTACTACCATTGAACAGCTCCCTAGAAGGCAACTATGCCTAATATAGGGAGGTATTGGATCTCAATTATTAACGCATGTGGAGGTCCTTCCAAAGAATCACTTTATATATTTTAAGTGGAAAGATAACCTTATATTATAACTAGGGTGAATTTCCACTAATAATTTCAATATTTACTTAGGGTATTATAGCATAAGTAATTTCTTAGGAAAACACAACCACATCTCAATAACTCCTCTCTTGGACTATCCACCGAAAACATGAAGTTTGAAAAATTCCAACATGAATAATTTTATAAGAACATCTCAAAAGTTCTAGGGGGATCAATGTGTACTCAGATACGAGCGCTCTACCCTACAGAGGCCCAACATCCTTGGATAAATTTCCCTATTGAACAAATACTCAAATTCTAACCATGGTAGACTGGTCCCATCATGTGTTAAAAAAATCTCATGACAGATCATTGTGTCATAAAAAATTCTTGTTACAAGAATCAACATGTGGCTAGTAAGTTCCCAAAAAATGGAAGAATGATATTCAAACTCCAACCAAACCTCCATCACTCAAGGATCAGGTTCACCTCATAAACCATTGAGGCCTTTGTCGCCATAACACATATAGAACACCCATACCACAATAGTCCCATACAACTCTACAAGAACCTATATCCACTCAATGAGAAATCACTATACTAAGCATGAGGGGGAATGAAATTGTCTCTAATCATGGAGAAATTACATATCTCAACAAATTCTTATAAATAGTGCTTTATTGCCTCTCTATAATCATAAGGGAGAACCTATACCTCATCAAATAGCATGGAGCAGATGAAGGTGTTGCACTACAATCAGGTGTAACACACAATAGATAAAATTAAACAATAGATAAGAGATGGGATCTGACTTTATAGATAAAGGACCTTCACCCTAATGAGAACACAAAAACCATATAGAAAATGGGGAGTAAATACCAACCCCCCCCCCCAATTAAACTCTCAAATGTAGGATATTAACCACATGTATTAGAGAATATCTGGATGATCTGACATAGGAAGAACATGAAGTATCATAACTAGCCACTATATAATGAATATATCAACTTTATTTTAGCTTTCAATGATTTATTAAAGTATCAAGTTGACTAATATAAAATTATAGTCCTAGAGAAATGATACTTCAATTGTTTCACCTATGTCGGTCTCCCTAGACTGATAACAAAACTCTAAACCCCATTAACATTATTTCCCTAAATTATCAAACTAGTCATCACACTAATGTTAACTCCTAACTCTTCCCTTAGAAAAAACCTTCTCGAATAGTGCCGAATAAGAATATCACACATTATGGGGGATCATACCATAATTAACATGTACATAATGCACACCTCCACACAAGACATAATAATTTAGTAATTATAAGATAATCTAACTACAATATATATAATGCATGTGACATAAACTAGGATTTAAATAGTTAATCTAATATGAAATCTTCAATAAAAAAGATGAAAGATACATTTCCAACAGCTAAAAATTTAAAACTAAATATAAGTAATTGAGATGAAGAGGTCCTTATAGAAGGATGTCTCCAAACCTAAATGTTTCCTACTAGTATCTTCTCCTAGTACCACTAAGCTCTGCAAACATCTCATCCACCAAGGTCACCACTAGGTTTTGGATCTAAACAATTCATAATAGATCCATGTCCATTAGGACCATATCTAAACCATGCATTATCTATGTATACATGACATGTTTGGGCACAAATCATGTACTAGGGTGGGTAAAAAACCTAGTATGAGGCCCTAAAAACGATAAGGAAAAGAAAAACCCACTTGTTAGCTCAATACTCCTAATACTAGAGTGAAACTAAGAGGAAGTAAAGTAAAAGTAATATATATATTCTAAACCACTAAATTTCTCAGAGACATATAGATATTTTGGTATTAATATCTCCAATCCAATAAGTTTTGAGCCTCATGAGAAAATAGGGATTCTCAGAGTACTAAATAGTCAATGAAATCAGAAGATGATAACCCATTTTACATTTCATCTCGAAGTCCATCAAGGGGGTTCCTAAGGATTCATGAGTCCCATACAATCATATTTTCTCAACCATTCTCCCATACAACCACAAAAATCTATCAATGGATACCTAATACTCGCTAATGTAAGTATTCCAGTTGAGGATGTGTCACACTGTACTACCCATAAATTCCATGTCACCATCTCAAAAACTATAGGGGAACCCACACCTTGACTGGGAATAGATATTGGTCAAGGGATTAATGACCCCTACCATCATAATTACTCAATAAATTTTATAAAGTAGATAACCCAGTACAGAAGGTAGGGCCCCACTCTGCACAACCCAACTATAGGTTAGATCAACATGCTGCTCCAAGAATCCAATCTACCCAGGTTGAGAAACCCACATAACCTCTCCAAATAGAACTATAGTCAAGGATCTCTTTCCCTACACAAGATATTTAAATAGGAGGAATACCAATTCCACATATATAGAATATCATTCCCCTAGTAGGTAGGGGAAAACTGACCCTATCTGATCTATATATAGAGGATCTCACACCCCAAGTAGTGAATAGAAAATGGGGGGAATACCAACTTTATATTAAAATTGGTGGGAGTAATCATGCACCATGACACAACCATACCACTATGTAGGGTTTCTAACCTTGAGAAAACTCTTATCATTATTCCAAGACCTATTCATAATCTATACAAAGATAAATCTTTAAACTACCTATATTACCTTGAAAATTACCTCATATGGCCGAACAGAGCACATCATTAAAATATATATAGAAGTTATACTCAAGATAGGAAATTTTTTATCTAAAATAGAAACTCAGTGAATAAGTATCCAAAATAATCCAAAAATTACAAGGGTGTGCTACATGTCCTGTTTCAGGTAGGTTTCAAAACCACTTGGGTCAGGTTATGTGGCACAGGATTTAGATAGAAATGGGAAACCCTAATTTTCCCCCTTTTTCTTCCTGATCATACTAAAACATCCCTCAAGGTCTCTACTTCTAATCCCTCGATCATCGAGCATGGCCGACTTCTAGTAGTCACAGTCAACCACCATCATTACTGGACCTCATAGTCTCCTTTATTAATAAGAATTACCACTTCTCAAGCTATCATCAATTGAACTCACTCCACCTCATTACCTTTCCTTCACCACTACTGATAATATAACCACATGACTCATCTCATATCTTCATTGTCCCAACTTCCCTTTTCCATTATTCTACTGACTATGGCGGGAAGCTCTGATCCACACTAAGAAAATTCAAAACTTGTCTATGGGGTAGAGGAAATAAATATGGTGGCCAGAAGAATCAAAAAATTAAAAAAAAATAAAACAAAATGATTATGGGATAAATTTTTACCCAAAAATCAATTCCAATAGAACTGAAATAAAAAACAACTAATTGCCCAAAAATTCTACATGAAATTTATACAAAATAAAAGATAAAATAAAACAAATAGGCCTATCTCAAGGGAGATAAACCAATGCTTCAATCCATTCCTAAGATCTGGTAACAGAATCATTCCATTATTCATGGTTCCTTCAATATATCCTCTTCTCCATTATTCTTACATGCTAAGATTTTTACACATAAACTCATCAAACTGGGTTAATAATGATTAAATGGGGGATTAGTGTTATCTAATTAATCCAATTAATCAATTAGTTAATTAAAGTAAACCTTTAACATCCAACCTGTAGGAATCCAATTGGTAATGATGTTTTCAATATCCCTGGGATAAAACTCTCAATATGGACTCAACAAAATGCTTGAATTTCCCATTATAAGATCTATTTTATAGGGAAATAAAAATTCATGAAAATTTATCTAGTCATATGTAGGAACCATTAGATAATTTTTCCACGGTCATCTACAAGGTTAAATTTACCTTTTTACTCCTAAAGATGTCCTGATACTTCAAAAACTCAAAATTTAGCTATCCCTTTGTGGGAAAAATTATATCACTACATGGTCACTCTCCTATCTCTCAATCTAGGGTTTAAGTTGATGAAAAATGAAAAAAACCTAGATATAAATAATAAGGATAGTTTAATATGGTTACTTTAGGGTTCACACATTAATAATAATTTAAAAAATTATTTTACTAACATTCCCATAATGGGCCACCTCAGGAGTTGAAAGATGTTATCATGGGCACTTTCAAATGATATGTGATTTTTGGGTACTTAGGTGTAGTAGAGTGGCTGACCAAGGTCATCTCTCAAAGGAGGAAGTAAATTTCACAACTTATTAAAGGCATTTTTTAAATAATATAAAAGAAAATAAGAACATGAATTAAAAGTATATGGTTTGTTTATCATTTATAAATCTAGAATAATTTTTTTGGAAGAAGATTGTATTTTTTTTTTGAAATGAAGTTCGATTAAAATGACACAACAAGAAGACATTTTTTTAGAAAGTATTTTAAAAGGGTAATAGATCTAACTATACCTCTTAAACCAATTATTTATCATTATCATTTAAATTAACATTCACTTAATTATGATCCCTTAATTTGTTAAATACTGAACCCTATGAGAATTAACTTTACCATAAAGATGAAGTGGATTTAACCCTAGGCTAGCTTCGGAACATGCATTCGCAGCACCCTACTTTGATTAATATTCTAAGGTTAGGTTATGGTCAGTGGTAAATTAAGGAAAAATTCCTCTTTGTATATTAGAATTAATTGAGTTTAGGGATTATATTTGAAGATTAAAAATTTATCCCTTATGGTTTTTTATTACTGATTAAGTTCTCACTCTCACAATTTACACAAAATCTCGTCCTTGCGTGTGTTTGTGTTCATTGTTCAATTTTTTGATTAGTTTCAATTAAATTAAAACCTCAATTAATTGATCATATTATTTAAATTATATTTTATCATTTATTCAAAATAAATGAGTGAATAAGGACATATGTGGATCGATTACTAAAAAACTATTCTTCCATGAGCGGTGTAGTCATCGTAGAAACGTTATGCAAGTTCAAAGGTTTAGAAAGGGTATAACCCAATATTGTTTATACTCATAAATTCAAGCCCAAATAGTAGTATTAAGAGAAGAATAAAATTTAAAATAATAGAATAAGTGGAATAGAAACTAAGAGTTTATTGAAAGCACAACAACATTACAACAAAGAAGAGGAAAAGAAGATTATTTTGGAGAAGATCCTAGTGTAACAGCCCAAGATTTTATAAAAAAATATTCTTTTTAATTTTATTAAAGTCTTGTGTTGTACGCTACACCAAAAGGAGCTTGCACAACACGCATCCTTGACTTGCCTTGCATTACACGCAATCACGACCTTCCTCGATAGCGTGTGTAATACGCAATACCGAGTTTCACTAAACAACGATATGCTATTAAAATATTATTAAAACTAGCCATTATGAATAGTAATAACCACTTTTTAAAACTTTGTAAATCTTATTTTTCAAAATGAACTTCATTTTTGGATTCGGAGTATCGAATTTAGCCTAAGGTGAAATTTTGGTACTTTTCGGATAACTTTCATATTCTGATGAATAGTGAAAATTACTAAATTATAATTAAAAACAACTTTTTTAATCGAAATAATTAATAGTGATAAATTATTAATTTGAGTGGTTTTAAAGTATATTTAGAATATATTTTTACAATTTAATACAATGTTGGTCATTGGATGTAATTTCACATTTAAACCAGACATAATCAAGTGTCAATCTTTTGATAGATATTGTTTCTTAAAAACACGCTATTTGTTTTAACAGCGGGATTTAATTATAAAATTAATTAATGAAAATTCTATGATATGAATTTGGTAAAATAGACTTCATTTTTGAATTCGGAATATGAAATATAGCTTAGGATGAAATTTTGGCATTGTTCTGAAAAACATCAATTTTTGATGAATAGTGAAACTACTAAGTGGTAGTTAAAAAATTAATTTCTTCATAAATCTTAATTTTACCGCTTCTGTGAATGGAATTTCAAAAATCCGAGAGACACGGTTGATGTCAGTAAGTAAAATTTGGTTCAATGAGATGAAAATAATTTTTGGTGAATAGTAACTTTTTACTTTTTTTTACCACGGTTAATAGTAAATAGGGTAACTAAGGGTAAATATGATATTACTATTACCCTAACACATGTCGTAATTCTATTGGATAAGTGTAATTAGACCAAAAACAACCTTATGAATATAATATGACCATTTAGGTCCACTTGGATTAGATTATGACATTTAATATTATATTATTTAATGAATAGTTAAAATAGTTAAAATCAAAGTTTAATAACTAAAACATTTTTAATATGGGGTTATACATAAGATAAATTCGACTATAAATATTTATTAGAAATCTAAAAAGATTTCCTACATAATGATATTTTATTTATAATTTTTAGACTTTAAATAAATTTATTTATTTATGACACAACGATGATGCAGTAATTACCCTTTTAAGGAAATATTAACATAATTGATGTTATAAATGCTCAAATGAATGTAATTTGAGACTTTTTATGAATTCCACTAATTTTATAGGTTACTATGATATATTAATGTTGATTTAATCAACTTGGTTCGAACATATAATTCTGTTATGACTTTCACAAAAATCATATATCAAATAGTGTCAAAATTGACACAAAATAGTTTTTAAATCAAATATTATATTATTAATTGTTATTGTATTCCTAAAAATCTAAGTTTCGGCCAAATGACTTAGATAAGGATATATATATTAATAATAAACAATTTGGGGTTCGTTTGGCATGTTATAGTAAGTGTATTAACCATATAGTGAAAGAAAACAAAAAGACACGGTAAAAGTTAAATTAATTAACTTAGAGTTAAATCTAATTGATAAGGTTAAAATAATACCCTAAACTTGTCTAAATCCTATTGGTTGATAGTATTTCGACCCATCCCCACTTTAGCTTCGAAATAAGACCCTTTGGAACCATTATAAACCGATTTTGACTTTAATATAAAATAATATTTTGAGATATTCCTAAGGTGACCCTCTCCTCCCTTATAAAAGGACACCTCCTCCCCCTCCTCCTCACACCAATTTGAGCACTCAAGCTCGGCCAACCCCTGCCAAAATCTCTTCTCCACTTCCCTAGAAACATCCTAGAGGTTCTGGTCTTCCTCAAAGACCAATTTTAGTTCCCTAAGAGGAGGTCTCCAAAAGGCGCTTCAAAGAAGAGGTAATTACCGTTACCAATTCTTTCATCTTTATTTCTTCTTCCACTTATTCTTCTTAGGTTGTTTCATTATGAAGTAATAACATCAGTATCACTCATATACTGATATGTTATTATAAGTATGAAACAACCCTATTTCACCATCTATCTATCCTACGGAAAAAGAAATCACCGCGCGTGCGTACGTACGGAATACCGTCTCCACGACGCGATGAGATTCATTCTCCATGTTAACCATTTAAGAATGATTATAAAGTATATATAAGAAATAATAATGAAATATATGACATTATAAAGCTACTGGATTCATGTATATATATATATATGTATGTCATCTACTTACTTCCATTCAAGACAATAGGGAAAGGAAAACAGTGTTCATGCGTATGTACGGACTACCGTCTCCATGAACGGTGTTTTTCATTTCATTTATCTATCTATTATATATATATATATATACTGAATATATATGATATATAAATCATATTTTATATTCTGGAAGTAAGTAAATCATGATATAAGTAATAATAATGTCAATAACAACAAGTCAAAACACCTACGATAAAAGAAACGATTTTACCCAAAACGCTTCTTTAACATGGAATTTACAAAAGAACGGGTAATATAATGTCATAAGTGAACCATATATGATATCATAACAATGAATATGATTCTTTAATAAGTCAATGACATTATTTAAACCATTATACAGGAGCTTCGGACACGTACAAAGCAAATCGGACCTAAGGTAAGGGAAATATCACAATCTCATTTTTATCCGAGATTGTTTATTCGTAAGTATTTACTGGGGTGTATTTTATCATCCACGTCCATGTTTCATCAATATGTAATATTATTTCCATCCACCTACAATTGTTTAAATCCATTTTTACCTTCGGTGAGTTTTTAGTAAAAGAAATGAAAGGAATCTTTTGTCGTTTTTGTACGAGGTACTTTTTGACTTTTCCGACAAAAGTACGAAGAATGTTTTTTTAAACTTATACGGCATGAATGGATTTTTAAAACATTAAATCCAAGAAGATTCCTTTACAAGTTTTCAAGTTTATTTTTAATCAACTTCTTTTATTTTAAAGTCGTATGACATGTTATGAAAGGAAAAATGTTTTTGAAGAAGAAAGGATATTTTCCTCAAGAATGGAGTTCAAGTGTTTTATCAAAATTATTTTCTATCTAAGATAATAAAGGGTTATGTTTTTATCCCTATTATTACATTGACTTGATCCTGTTGTGATGGAATTATTTTTATGAATTCCTTTATCTTTTATGAATTGATTTATGATGTCATGATGTTTCAAGAATCCCATTTTTGTTACATGTGTTATGCGATGATGTATGTTTTATGATTATGTGGCACACATAAGAAAGGATTAATTATAAGATGGGTGGGACCTATATCTCCCTCCAATGCATTGGGTAAAGATTTTATATCTCATGAGATAGACATGGATGGAATGGTAGGTTATACCGGTTCAGTGAAACAGGACTGAAACGAGGGTTACTCGATTCAGAAAGGGACTTTGTCCACTAAGATAGTCTTGGCAATGAGTCTTGACTAACAAGAAATGATTCTCTATGATTATGTGTGAATGCCACAAAGTTTCATGTTTTATGTTATGATTATTGTGATTACATTTCACTGCCATGATTTACCCCATGTTATGAAATTATGATCTCTTTTGCAGGTTAAGATTTCCAAAAGTTATGTGCTTATGTATATGATGTGATTGATATTTCTTTTGTTTACCCTTACTGAGCATTTGAGCTCACCCTTTTATGTTTTCTTTTCCCCAGGATATAAATAAAGGTTTTAGGTATAAAAAAAAGATGATCTTTATGAGAGATGTTGAAGATCTTTCACCACGATTAGAAGATTATATTCCGAGTTTCCAAAGACACTAAACTATTACGGTCCTTGTGTGTGTGTTTTTGTTATGTACTAAGAATTCCGCAAATGTAATGTAATGTCCATGTACGTCAAGATACGGGTCTCTACACCTAGCTTGGTAGATTCTCACCTCCAATTGTGAATTTAAATGGTGTATAATTACTTCTCCTATGCTCCCAATCTCCTAATTCATGTCCCAACCCCTCTAAATAATAATAACACTAATTTATAGAGTGGAGGGGAGGCTAGGTTTTAATAGGTTTCAAGTGTGAATTGGAAATCTCGGCCAAATATTATTAAGCCAACTTTCACAGACCATTTGACCTCCAAAACGTGTGAACCAGCTATTATTCCAGAATAATGATTTCTGAAAAATTAGTTTGGAGAGATCCTATCAAAATTTGGGCCCAATCCAAGCTTGGATGAAGAAGTTATGGACCAAAGACAAAACCAATTTCCAATCTGGTGGGCACAGCCCACCTTTGACTTCATGGTCTATTTAGTACAACCAAATGCACGATTTAGCTCCAATACCCTGAAAAAAAGTGGTATCCCATTACTTCAGGAACATAGTTAAAAAATTTCAAGTTCAAATAATAAATATTAAAATATTTATCTTCGAAATACTACAGTGCACTATAAAAGGTAAAACTTGAATTTCTATCAAATTTTCAAATGAATGATCTAATCCCAAATATTTTATAAATAAACATATTTAACACAATTTGAGGAAATTTTATCATTTATTATTAATAAAATATTCAATAAAATGGATTTTATCAACTCCCCCACACTTACCCTTTTGCACTCCTCGGCAAAACCACATATCATATATTCGAAAAAATTGTGACAAGATATGCATATTCAAATTTCTCAATCCACAGTGAAAATATAGGTGAAGTAATAATTCCATCAAGAGTTGATATCAATAAATTTTAAATTCATTTTCTCATAAATTGTGTCTAAACAAAATCCAGTGAGATTCGTAACACTAATCATAGAGATACAAGTCATGGGTCTACCATGCCACTAATTCTCCACGTGTGTGTGTGCCAACCATTCCAAGCTTGTCTCTCCACACTTTATCTAGTATATTCAGGTCAATAAAAAATCTTCTTCTTACCTGATTCTATTCCACCAAATCTTTTCAACATCCTTTGTAATCAAATTCCAAAACCCACTCATTTAAGCATTCCCAGAAGTTAAACTGTGATCCCCCGACCTAAATATCCTCACATGTTGTACATTTCTTCACTCCCCTCTTTATTGATTGTTTTTTTTTTTTGATTTTTTTTGATTTTTTTTAGAGGGAGTAAAATAGTTAGATATTAGGTACACACACATAGTTTAATCTGGTATAGGGATGGAAACAATTGGAAGAGAAATGAACGTATGGAAAGACCATGTTATAAGCTAAAAAGGATTACTTACCCTGAATATACATTCAATTGGGTAAGAGAAACTCACAAGTAATGATTGTGTGAAAAAATGTGTGGAGAAATCAATGAAAAAATTTACCATGAACAAATATCACAAATAAGGATGTCAAAATCAGAAATTTTTTATAATGACACAACCATTCATATAATCAATGAATTCAATTTTTATAAAAGTCAACCCTTGATGGTGAAATATTACACATGCTTATATTTATACCAATGAATTTTGAAAACATGCATTTTCTATATGTTCTACATGATAATGATACATGATATATTTTTTCCTTTTTATTGAATTATTTTTTTTTGAAAATTTTAACCAAAAACTTAATAGAAAATACACATAAAACACACCAATGAAAATCCTAAATATCTACCCCAAAATGTTTTCCCCTCCCACACACATAAAATATTGCATTGTACTCAATGTGAACCTATGAGATGATATATGCACATGAAATTTAGAATTTTAAATAGGAAAAGGAATATAAAAGTTAAAGGTTTAGGAACAGCCTGATATGCTCAAGTGGTGATGGGGTCATACAGTGTGATGAAATCCACTGCATCGATAGGAAGTCCCTCTGTGTATTTCTTCAAAATTTTACCATTGACTGAAAATATCCTTCTTGTGTACTCTTTCGTGATCTCCACTACACCATAAGAAAAAACATTAGTCACAACATAAGGACCTAACCACCTAGAATGAAACATACTAGGAATCAACTTCAGTCGTGAACTATAGAGAAATACTTTCTCTCCAACATGAAATTCTCTTTTCTGGATCATTTTTTCATGAGATGCTTTTGATATTTCCTTGTAGAGCCTTGAATTCTCATATAAATACAATCTAATCTCCTCAAGCTCTTGAATTTGCAGCTTCCATTGGATTCCATCTTGGGCCAAATCCATGTTACATTTCTTTATAGCCCAATAAGCCCGATGCTCAAATTCTATGGGGAGATGACATGATTTCAAAAAAACAATCCGAAATGGGTACATACCAATGGGTGTATTGTATGTTGTCCTATAATCCCACAATTAATCATTCAATCACTTTCTCCAATACTTCCTATTTGGCTGCACGGTTTTCTCCAAAATTTGTTTCAACTCCCTATTCGAAACCTTAGCCCGACCATATGTTTGGGGGTGGTATGGTGTTGATGTTATGTGTGTCACCCCATACTTCAGAAGAAAGGAAGCCAAATTCCAATTGAAAAAGTGTGTCCCTTGGTCACTGATAATGGCCTTTGGTACTCCAAACCTACAAAAAATATGTTCTTTGACAAAGTCCATAACAACATGAGAATCAACAGTTCTGGTGGCCTTACCCTCCACCCATTTTCTCACATAATCAATAGTAACCAAAATATAAAAAGAACCAAATGAACTAAGAAAAAGAACTATAAAATCAATGCCCCATACATCAAAAATATTGCAGAATAATATGGGTTGTTTGGGTATCTCGTGTATCCTATAAATATTACCAGTGTGTTGGAAACATGGGCATGACTTACAAAACACATGATCATCGTGAAATAAACTAGGACAATACAATCCAAAGTCCGAAACTTCCCAAGCTATCTGTTGGGGTCCAAAGTGTCCACCACAAGCAATTTTATGATAGAATTTCATAACAGACTCAAACTCATGATCAGGAACATACCTCCTAATAACTTAGTCACTACACATGCGCCATAAGTAGGGATCATCCAACACATAAAATCTATACTCACTATTTAACTTTTTGAATTGATGTGTCTTTAAATTTGAAGGAATTTTATATGCAACAAGGTAGTTCACTAAATTATCATACCAAGGATGTGTACCTGAGATGGAATAAAGATGTTCCTCAGGGATAGAGTCCTAAAGTGGTACCTGGTCCAAGGTGTCATCCTCTAGTGTGTGAGTAAGCCAACTCATGTGGCCTGCCACTAGGTTTTCCCACCCCTTCTTGTCCTTTATATCAATTTCAAATTCCTAAAGAAGAAGCATCCATAAGATTGGCCTAGTCTTTTCATCTATCTTCATTAATAGGTACCTCAAAGATGCCTGGTCAGAAAAAACAACTACTTTAGATCCTAATAAATATAAATGGAATTTATCTAAAGAAAATATAACATAAAGAAACTCATTTTATGTGGTTCTGTAGTTTGATTGGGCTGAATCCAATGTCCTTGATGCATATGAAATCACATGTGAACGTCCCTCCACCCTATGAGATAAGACATCTCTAACTGTAAATTTGGAGGCATCACACAAAATCTCAAAAGGAATCTCCCACCATGGGGGTTTTATGATCACTGGAGTGGTCAGACACTTCTTTATCTCATCAAATGAAGTCCTTCAAGAATCATCAAACACAAAATTAGAATCCTTTTGAAGTAATCATGAAATAGGAAGAGAAATCCTACTAAAATATTTTATGAAGCACTAATAAAATCATGAATGCTCTAGGAAATATCTAACATCACACACACATGAAGGATAGGTTAAGGATGAAATGATATCTACCTTAGATCTATCAACCTATATCTCATGTTTTGACACAACATTCCCTAAGAAAATCCCATGCTCTACCATGAAATAACACTTTTTAAAGTTTAAGACCATATTATTCTCAATACAATGATTCAAAACCTTTCCCAAGCAAGAGATAAAATCATCAAATGATGACCCATACACTATAAAATCATCCATAAATACCTCCGTGCAGGTCTTAATAAAATCAGAAAAAAATACTCGCCATGCATCTCTGGAAGGTACCTGGGGCATTGAAAAGTCCAAAAGGCATCCTCTAGTAGGCAAATGTGTCGAAGGGACAGGTAAATGTAGTCTCCTCCTGATCCTCCGAAGCTATAGGAACCTAAAAATATCTAGAAAATCTATCCAAGAAACAATAATGGGTCTTCCCAACTAGTCTCTCGAGCATCTAATAAATAAAAGGAGGGGGAAATGGTCCTTGTGAGTGGACTGATTTAGTTTCCTATAATCAATACACACATGTCAACTATTTTGTACCATCATTGGAACTAACTCATCTTTGTCATTTTTAACAACTGTAAATCCACTTTTCTTAGGCACAACCTGAATAGAACTCACCCATTGAGAATCTAAAATGGTATAAATTATACCAGCCTTGATTAATTTTTCAACCTCTTTTTTAACAACATCTAGAAGGGTTGGATTGAGTCTTCTTTGTGGTTCCCTAACCGGTTTAGCCTCATCCTCAAAAAGAATCATATGTTTGAAAATGGAGGGGATAATACCTGATATGTTAGCCAAGGTCCACCTGATTTCCCTGATGTTCTCCCTCAGAAGATTTAAAAAAATTATTCATGTTCAAAAGAGATATTTTTAGAAATTATAGTAGGTAATTTCTCACCACTTAGCAAGTATGAGTATTTTAGATTTGGTGGTAATGGCCTGAGTTCCAATATAGGTCATGATGTATGGATGGAGATAGTGAAGAAACTAAAATATTTGCACAAATAGCGTCAATATCAGAATAGAAATTATCACAATCATTGAATAAAACATCAAATTCATCAGAATACTCCACATCCATGTCATAATTAGATTGAACATGATCAAAATCAAAATATGAATCCATTTCAAAATCAAATCTAAGAGATTCTTTTTCATTCTAAATAGGTGTGTAATTACTCATAGTCATCAAACTAGAACCAATGATCATAATCTCCCTAAGCATAGGACAATAAAATTCAATGGTTTTTTTATTTGTTGGTTCAAAATGGGAGATAAAAAATACAAAATGGTTCTTTGAGGGGAACTTCATGGATTCCATAACATTAAATATCACAAATTCATCTCTAAATTCCATGGAAATTGTACCCTCATTGACATTTAAGATAGTTTTGCAGTTTTGAGGAAGGTCCTGCCTAAGATAATGGGAGCATGATAACTTACCTGATCATCCTCCATGTTAATCATGTAGAAATTTACTAGGAAGATCATGTCTCTTACCTAAATAAGAACATCCTCAAGGACTCCTTCTAGATATGCTATAGCTCTATTCCCCAACTGCACCACCACTCTTATCGGCTTCAACTCACCAACCTGTAAAGAAGATAATACAGAGTGAGGCATCACATTTATGGAAGATCCTAAATCACAAAAAGCATCAGAAAACTATAACTCCACTATGGTGCATGGGATGGTGAATGTCCCAGATCCCTGCACTTTGTTCGAATCACTAGATTTGGTGTAATGAGTGCTTACACATTCCTTCCAAGATTGATCCTCTCATTTCCCTTGATCCCTCTTCAATTGGTACAAAGTTATTTAAAAAAAACATTCCTTGGGATTTTCTTGATGGATTCAAGTAGAGGGATGTTGATCTCCATATGCTTGAATGTATCAAAAACTTCTTTTTTGAATCTCCTCTTCAACCATCTTCTTTTTTTGTAAAACCCTGTTTGGAAAGGGAAGGGGTTTAGAAAGAACATCATTAGTCTTTTTCTTACTGTTATCTTTTTCTTTGGGTTGCTCTTCAGGTGGTTTTGAATGGGTCTTCTCCGGAGTTGAGGTGAATCCCAGTGGAACGATATTTGTAGATGTATCAATTATTTTCTTCCCACTTCTCAATGTGATAGAACAGATATTACCCTTGGGATTTGGAGTTGGTTAGGAAGGAATATTTCTAGATTTATTACTTAACAGTTCATGGAGGGCAGTGGAAATCAGTCTCATTTGTATCTTCAACTCTCTCAACTTTGAACCATGACTCTTCAGCTCATTATGTTGATTAAGAAAAATTTGTTTCAAAATATCATCAATGTTAGAATCTACCTTGGGTGGAGGATTCCCTTATTGTTGACTTGTTGATTCTTAAGCTTGAAATCGCCTTTGGGGTTGTTGGAGACCCTATTGGTAAGGTGGAGGTTGCTAGAAGTTTTGTTGAAAAGGGGGCCTTTATTGTTGTCCAGAGGTATACCTCATGTCTGATTGATCCTTCCACCATTGGTTGTATGATAGTGAAAAGGAATCAAACTTCTTTTGGTGATGTTTCTATTGTTACTACTGATATGGTCTCCTAAGAAACACGGATGCACAATCTTCTGTTTCTTGTAGTTGGGAGCAACAGTTAGTTGGGTGGATTATCTCGGTGTAAATGCCACAAGGTCATGAAGGAGGGGGTTGGGATATATTTTGATCAAATTCAATCTTCCTCACCATATTGGTCAATTATTCTAACTTATTATCAATCATATGACTTTCAAGAGAAGAAGGGTGTACCTGATGTACTCCTCGAACATGGGGTTTACCTCAATCACAAAATCGTTGAGAGTTTTTTGTTATATTGTCGATCAATTCATGTGTAACTACTGGTGTCTTGTCCACCAATGATCCTCTAGTCACAGAATCCACCATTATTCTCTACATAGGTGTGAGTCCTTCATAGAAGTACTGGATGAGGAGTTTCTCACTGATTTGGTGGTGTGGACAGCTTGCACACAACTTCGTAAATCACTCCTAGTACTCATACATTGACTCCCCTTATGATTTCTTGATCCCTGAGATCACCTTACAAATGTAAGTGGTCCTTGATGATGGAAAAAATCTCTGTAAGAAAAGACTTTTCAAATCATTCCAACACAATACATCTTCAGGTTGTAAATAATACATCCAATCTTGTGCAGCTCCATCAAGTGAAAATGGGAATGATCTTAGTTTGATTTGATCTTCAGATACATTTATTGGTTTTAGGTTTTAGAAAACCACATTAAATTCTTTAAGGTTTTTATTGGGATCCTCACTAGAGAGTCCATGAAATTTTTAAAGCAGGTGAATTAACACAGATTTCAGTTCAAAGTATGATTTGAGATTTGGGTATGCAATGAAATTTGGTTGAAAATTAATATCAGGTGCAGCCAATTCTCAAATGGTTATATTAAGTTAATTTCAATTATTTTCATCTATTGGTTCTTGTTTTATGTTTTAATTTGAATTTATTCCAATTTCAATGTTCTAGGAGTAAAGGAATTCTCCAACTAGTTGAATGTTGAAACTTCTCATAGATTGAGAATGTCTGATTCGAGTCCTAAGGCTACGTTCAATCTCAGGATCAAGATCTAAGAGATATTCTAGATTATCGCATGTCATAAATAAAATAAAAATAAAAATAAATAAATTAAACCTTAATAAAAATGATAATTTTGATTTGATGGTCTAAAAAAAGGAGAAGAAAAAAAAAGAAGAAAAAAAAATCAGATTCGGTAAATAAGGAAGAAAGAAGAGAAGAACAGAATAAAATGTAAAATAAAATAAATACTTATAATTGGTTGAAATAATTACTTGCCTCCTTATAAATGGAACCAATTTGAAATACGATGCCATGGTCACTTTCAAATGATATTCGATTGTTGGGTACTTAGGTGCAGTAGAGTGGCTGACCAAGGTTGTCTCTCAAAGGAGGAAGTAAATTTAGCAACATATTAAAGGCATTTTTTAAAATAAAATAAAATAAAATAATAACACTAATTAAAATTATGGGGGGTTTTATCTTTTATAAATCTAGAAGAAGTTTTATGGAATAATATTTCATTTTATTTTTTTGTTTTTTGTTTTTGAAATGAAGTTCGATTAAAATGAAACAACAAGAAGATTTTTTTTAGAAAATATTTTAAAAGGCGTAATCAATCTAACTCTACCTATTCACTAAATTATTTTTCATTATCATTTAAATTAACATTAACTTAATTATTATCCCTTAATTTTTTAAATCTTGAACCCTACGTGAATTAACTTTACCACAAAGATGAAGTGAATTTAACCCTAGGCTAACTTCAGAACATGCAATCATAGTGCCCTACTTTGATTGATGTTATAAGGTTAGCTTAAGGTCAGTGGTAAATTAAGGCACATTTTATCTCTATAAATTATAATTAATTGTGTTTTTGGATTATATTTTAACACTATAAATTGATCCTATATGGTTTTTTATTACCGATTAAGTTCGCACTCTAACAATTTACACAAAATCTCGACCTCGCGTGTTTTTGTGTTAATTTCTCAACTACTTACTTAGTTTTAATTAAATTAAAAAATCAATTAATTTATCATATTATTTTAATTATATTATATCTTTGATTCAAAATAAATTAATGAATAAGGATAGAGGTCGATCGATTACTAAAAAACTACTCTTTCATGGGCGGTGCAGTCATCGTAGAAATGTTATGCAAGTGCAAAGGTTTAGAAAGGGTATAACTAAATCTTGTTTCTACTTTTGAATTAAAGACCAAATAGGATGATTAATAGAATAATAAAATTGAAAATAATAGAATAAGTGGAAGAGAAACAAAGAGTTTATTGAAATCACAACAACATTACAATAAAGAAGAGGAAGAGAAGAGCATTTTGGAGGAGATCCTAGATGGGTAGATTCCCTCCTCCAATTGTGAATTGAAATGGTGTACAACCACTTCTCATATTCTCCCAATCTCCTAATTCACATACCAACCTCTCCAAATGAGAAAAAAACTAATTTATATAGTGAAGGGGAGGCTAGATTTAAAGAGGTTTCAAGTATGAATGGGGAATCTCAGCCAAATATTTTTAAGCCAATTTGCACCGCCCATTTGACATCCAAAACGTGAGAACCAGCTGTTCTTTTAGCAGAAAAATTTGTTCAAAATTGGGTTGGAGAGATCCTACAAAAATTTAGTACCAATCCAAGCTTTTATGAAGAAGTTATGGCCCAAATACATAACCAATGTCCAATCTGGCGGGCCCAGCCCACCTTTGACTTCATGGTCTATTTAGTCAAACCAAATTCACGATTTATCTCTAATTTCATGAACAAAAGCTATATTCCATTAAGTCATAAAAACAGTTAAAAAATTTCAAGTTCAAATAATAAATATTAAAATATTTATCTTTGAAATACTACAGTGCACTATAACGGGTAAAAATTGAATTTCCATCAAATTTTTCATTAAATGATCTAATCCTAAATATTTTATAAATAAAAATATTTAACACAATGTGAGGAAATTTTATCATTTATTATCAATATAATATTCAATAAAAATGTGTTTTATTAGGGGTTCATAATGTGAATGGACTTTACATCACCCCAATTGTAAATCTATAATTTTGAATTCAAAAAAGGTGTTATAATTTCCATATGATTCTCTATTTAGGGGATATTAACATATGAACTCATAGGATAAAACATTATTTAAATGATAAATATGAAATATCCCTTAAAATTATTTGCGCTAAAAAAATCACCAAAACTTAGCCCAGGGTAAACATTGCACCTTGAGATCAGCGGGACCTTCAAATAAAATAATATATGATGTCATATACATTGGTAAATATAACACTTTAGCCTTATATATTTTGTGGGAATCTCAAAATAAAAAATTATTTAACACTCGATCAATAAAATCTCTAGTTCCTATATCCTCCCATCCTTAAAACCTTTTTATCCCTGAAAACGAAATAACTAGAGCTACTAAACAAGGAATTTGGGAATTCCCATTTCCTTAAATTATTAAATCTACCTTGTAGTTTCTAAAAATCTACAGAACCTATTTATTGAATGAATATTCTAGAAGAGGCTATGGGAGTATATTTAAGATATCTTCAACACCAAACTATTATTGATTTGAAGCTTTGTTGAATTAATGGTCTCAATCACTAATTATATTCACATTGAAAAGATATTAAACTTATTATTGGTTTTTTATAATGTGGACATAAAATTTATATGTAGTTAAAGGAATGGGTTAATGTTTTACAACCAACCATCCTCCTTACATACATGCTTCATTTTTCTCCACAAGGAACTATAAGCCACTTCCAAACTCCAAATAAGTATAATGAATATTGATGTATCTGATCTTATAAAATTACATATGCATGGTGTATCTAGTAGATCCAAGTAGTCCCTTGTGATTAAATACATCTGTTGTATTCCACCTCTTCTAGGCTAGATTAAATTGAATGTTGATGGTGAAACCTCAAGTGAACTAGGTCACTCAGGTAGTTGGGGGGATGTTCCACACTCAATGAGGCTTCATGAAGGTTTGTTTCTATCAATAATTGTGAAAAATATTTTCATATAATGTAGAGATCTGGGATATGATCCATGAAATCAAATATTCAATGAGATTTGGATGGAACTATTTTTGGATTGAATCTGACCCATTTATTTTCATGGATATTATGAGAACCAAATCAAGAAATGTTCCTTAAAGACTTATCCCACATTTGATATAATGTATTCAATCAATAATTAACTTTTAATTACACGTGACACGTGCCTTTAGAGTGTAAAATCAAGTGGTGGATTAACTTTCAAAAAGTATCACTGTGGATATTAGTTTGATGTGGTTATTTGTTTTACCAAGATCATGTCTTCACTTGGTGAACTTGGATTACAATGGTGATCTTTACACTCATCTTTGTAAACTCTCCTTATAACATCTAAACTGTATTTTTATTTAATAAATTTTTGAGCTAATTCTAGATACTTTCTAATTAATAAATAGAAAATATAAATTAATTTTACTTAATTGATTATATTATATTATTTTTACTAACTCGTATATTATTATTATTAATTAATATTTTTTATTTATTATTTTTATGAAATTATTATTTTTAGTTATTTTATATGTCTTAAGTATTATATTAAATTTCATTTTGAATATATTTATAATTTATATTTTTTAATCTTTTAAATTCACCCACTTAAATTAAATTTTAATATTTTATTTTGAAACAATAATAATTTATTCTATCTATATTATTATTTTTGTATTATTTTGATGAAAATATTTTTTTTATTTAAGAAATTTTTATGTGTTTATTTTATGTTTTAAATATCATTTTGATTGTATTTATATTTTATATTTTATAAACTTTCAAAGTCTCATACTTTAAATATAAAAAAACTTATTAAGTTTCAACTAGGTAACTTTGAAAACTTATAAAGTATAAATTATAAGTGTAATCAAAATGGAACTTAAAACATAGACTAAACATATAAGAAATAATTGAAAATAAAATTACTTTTTTAAACATAATAAACAAAAAAATAATTTACATGACACAAAAAATATAATTGATCTCAGGATGTACCCCCAACCCTCGTTCCACCCAAAACACCAGCACTAATGTAGGGTGTCAATAATTATTATTAAACATATAATTAATAATAATTTTTATGTTGTGGTTTAGGATTACCTGTGTATTAAATTCACCCCATATTTCTGCATTGGGCCATGGCTCAAATCTTTATATCCCCCTTTTAATAGGGATCTATTATTTCATTTATAGTATAATAGGGGCCCACATTGTAGCATGAAAAGAAGCATTAAGAAGGAAGTTTGGAAGGAACAATCATATGGCATAGTGTTATATGCAATTTATGTAGTGTGAAAATAGGAAAACATAATTGGGTGGATGGATTGGAAGAGTTAAGGGTGCATTGGTGCATATCAATAATACCTATACCCACACATACTTATGATGTGGGATAGAGGGCAGACCAACCGTGCAATGACCAGCATAGTGAAACTTTTTTTATGACACAACACAACTTAGTAGGTGATGTTGTAGGACTCCATATAGAATTTGTCGAGTGGATAGCTTAAAAGATAAATGAATTTGTTGGAACCAATCAATCGACCCATATCCCACAAATATTTTGGATGTGGGTGTAGGTTTGTTATCCCTTCTTTTCAGTGGGATGGTTTGACCTTTAGGTAGAGGATACAGTGTGATTATTGCTGATATAGAGTAGTGTGATGGAATATTGGTGACTTGGCATGATGCAGGAGACTCTTTTGAGATTTTGGGTCATCTCCTCCAATGGGTCTTTAGGCCACAATCAATCGGGTCTTAGGTTCATTTAGAACTTGGGTCTTTAGGCTACTTCATGTAATAAAAATAGGTTTATTGATTGTTTGTTATTTCTTATAGGGAGGGATGAGGGTTGTCCCGATAGGATGTCTAGACGTGTGTGCTGTTTTCGGTTTGTAATTTCATCAACCAAATATAGATAAATAATAAATAATCGGTTTTTAAATAGCATTTTTTGTGTCATTTAAAATTTTATGTTTATTATTTTAATGAAATTATTTTTATTTTTAGTTGTTTTTTATGTGCATAGTCAATGTTTAAAATTCTATATATATTGGATTTATATTTTAAACTTTATATGTTTTCAAAGTCACCTACTTAAAACATTATTATGTTTCAAGTATGTGATTTTGAAATATTATAAAATATGAAATAAAAATACAACCTAAATGGAAATTTTAAAATTGAATGAACTCATAAAAAATAATTGAATCTAAAAATAATTTCATTAAAAATAACATAAAAATATTTCACCTACTTTAAATTTAAGTATAAAATCTATATTTAGAAACAATAATGTTTTGTGCCATTTATATTTTATTTTTATAGTATTTTTAATAAATACTTTTCATTTTCAATTATTTCTTATATGTTCATTCATTGTTTAAAATTTCAGTTAAATTGTATTTATAGTTTATATTTTATAAGATTTCAGTGTCACCTACTTGAAACTTTATTGTGTTTTAAGTAAGTGACTTTGAAATATTATGAAATCTAAAGTATATATATACTATAAAATAAATTTAAAACAATTTTTTAACTCATAAATATTAATTTAAAATAAAAATAATTTCAAAAAATGTGAAAAATATAATTTAAACACAAAATAAAGTTGTTTTAAAACATGCAATTTATATATAATTTTTTTCCCATGAAATTTTTTCCACTTGATGATTATTTATAATTAATTTCATTATTGGATATATTATTATTAAGTATTATTAAATGAATAAATAATTAGATTATATGTAACATTTATAACAATTATTAATTATTTATAATTAAAATATAAATTATATTACTTTTAAAAATTATTATAAATGATTATTAATTGTATACTGGATTATTAATTATATAAAATGTTTATAATTAAATGTTAATTATATATAAATTTTTTTACAATAATAATTATACTAATATTAAGTTTTATAAATAAATTTAACATTAATATCATAAATTTCATTAGTAAGTATTATTAATTACAATATTAATTATATTAAAATTATTATTTATTATTAAATACATTGTTTTTTATGAAAATAATACATTATTATATATATATAATTATATATTTTTTATATTATTAATTTATGTAGGATCTTTCATAATTGATATTGGTATAAAAATCACCTCATCCTATCATATTTACATGAAAGCCTCAGATAACTGCCATCATGTGTTTCTTTATTGAAATCTCACAAAATCTATCTGGAACTTTTAATCGAATTAGTTCCTTTGTGAGCTACACCTTGGTGAATACATGTCATCCTTTGTGGGTGCTATTAAGAGCCTCTAACTGAGTCATCAAATGAAGAAAATTTTTCATGTAATGGTTGAAGTTGGTTTTTTCTATATTTAGAAGGCTATAAATTCTATTAGGTTTAATGATCAGTTGATGAGTCTCTAGGATAGTTGCATTGATATCACAAGATATGTTCATCTATCCTGGAAGATCTAAGCTGATTCCATGAATAATTTTTTTAATGATCTAATTATCTCTCAATTTCTTAGTACTCCCTATATCCCTAGGAAACTTCTTCACAACAAATATGTATGATAGATACCACCCCTTCTACCATATGTGAAGGTAAATGTGGAAAGTGAGGTTTTGGGATCCCTAGGTGCTGCCGATTGTGGAATTATTTTCAGGAACAATAGAGGGTTTGTTAAGGGAGCCTTTGATTATTATCTTTTCTTTTGCACATCTTTTTAGGCTAAGAAATGGGTGTTAATTTATGTTATGAAACAAATTCCTTAATTTGGATGGCGCAACCTAATAATTGATACAAGATCTATGCTTGTTGTCAACCTTATCAAACACAGGTGTACCAAAGTTTAATGGAAGATTTATTTTTCATGGAAGATTTTTTTTTCATAGATTGTGTGGAATCAAGTTATTGTAACTCATGTCTATAGGGATTTTAACATAGTGGTTGATGTCCTTGAAAATAAGGTGCTGCAAGACTGTGACTCATTTTGTTCTTATGTTCTTCATGAGGAATTTTTTCCATTACATATTTTTAATGTAGTGGGTGATTTGTATACTCTAATTACTTATCCCCCTCTTGTATTGTCATCCACATTTTATTTTATATAATGGGAATGGGTCAATGTGATAGATATCAGGAAATATTTCTGATTATTTCTAATTATAGTATTAAATAAATTATTAATTACATTAAGAATTTAATTATAACTAGTTATTATTAATTAATTTAATAATTAGATGAAAAAATTACATTATTACTATCAATTACATAGTTATTGTTATGTATTATTAACTATATAATTAAGTATACCGATTTCTAACTACATTAATAATTATATTATAAAATTAATTACAATTTTTTTTACTTTTATTATTGACTATAGTACTTATTAAAACAATATTAATAATTATTAACAATAATTAATAATTTCATTTTTTGTTATTATTTACAAATGTATTTTTATAATATTTTTTTAATAAGGGTGTCAATTATTAAATATTAGTAGTTATTTTTGAATATAATATTAATTAAACTATTAATTACTGTATTATATCTCATTATTAATATTTTTTTAAGTATTATTAATTATATTTTTATTATTAAGTAATTAGTTTTTATTATTAATTATTTAAGGTATTATAGTCACAAGAAAAGGAAACACACACACACATGGTGGGATAACAAGGCTTAAAACTCATCACTCTCCCAAGGATAGACTCACAATAAAGCTAACTCGTTATAATTTTTTGTCCCAAAGGTCTTGTGGCCTAAAATCCCATTACATTACATTACATGGTTTAGTGGACCCAGACTACCCTGAAGTCCCTTAGCCTATAGGTATGGAATTTAGTCCATAGACCCTGGTCTATAGGCCTTTTTTTCTTCCCACCCAGATCCTACAGAATATTGTGCATCATATGCCACCTCATGTGGCCTATGTCAACAAATTATTCATCTTTAGTTATCATCACCCCCACTATATGCCACCAAATACTATTTCATAGTATCTAGGTCTTCATTTGCACTAGGTCACATCACCCTAGCCAAAATCTATGTCGTATCAGCGGCCAACACCTTGGACTTGTGGGTCATGAATTTATTATCATGACTTTATTATCAATAATATTATTATCATGAATTTATTATTATCATAACTTTATTATTCGAGTTAAAGTCCCTTAGAAAATTGTTATATGAATCTCACATTGAAAATTAGGAAAATACATTAATAACTGAACCCTTTAAAATAGGATCTTAGGTGGGATTTTATGTAATGTTTTTGGAATACTTTAGTTAGAGTGATACTAAATAAAAAAACAGTTAAATAATGTTTAATTTTTTTTATAGATATATATATATAAAAACAAAATAAAACAAAAATAAAAAAATGTAGTAGGCTAGATAATTCCTTATTTGATAATTTTATAAAGAATTAATTGTCTTAAACAATTCCCTCTTTGAAATTAATTTTAAGATAAAGATATCTAAGACAGTGCCTTATTTATTAAACTTTTAAAGAATTTCTAGTTTGAGAAAAATCCTTCTTCAGAAGATTTATGAAGAATGTTATTTCTAAAATATCACCCACCCTTCTGTCAAAACCACACTTACCCTCATCGGTAGATTGTAAAATAGTTTCCCAATCTTCCTATTTTGAGAAAAAAATAATATTTCCCTTATATGAAAATAAAACTCCGAACCTCTATTGTCTGAGGATTGGGCTCACCTCAAAAAATCATGAGGTGTCTATCATCATAACACATGTACTATATCCATTATATGGGAAGACATGTCTAACATAGAAATAATTATCATTCACTCTATAATAATGTTTTGACTAATCATAAAGGGGAGAGGAATTCCCTTGAATCACTGAGTAAGAATCTATCTAAAAAAATCTCAGAAAACAATGCTTGATTACTGACTAATAGCAGTGACAGACCCAAATATATTCACAATCTCATAATAACCCTACCACTACACAGGGTTAGGCTATCAGTGGGTAATACCCTTTATTTTATAGGATGGACCCACAAATATTAGAGTATATTTAGATGAGATAGCACATGATTGACATAAAATATCATATCTAACCACGATATGATGCATGAACCAACTTATTTGTAACTTTTAATTAGTGTCCTAGATATCTAGGTCAAATAAATGGTAATTAGAGTCCTAGTGAAAGATATATCAATTAAAATAACTACATTGGCCTCCCTGGTCTGATAAAAAACTCAAAACTACCTTAACATCACTAACCTAAATTCCAAAACCAGTCCCCACATGACACTTAACTCTAAATTTCATCACTATCAATTGACCACTTTGATACCACTTTGACATAACCCATCCCACAAAGGACCTACTTGAGATGGAAATAAATTGAGTGTGCCACCAAAAATCCATCTCTAATAGGACAGGGGATATTGACTAGAACCGAGTATTCATATCACACAAGAAGGGAGACCTTAGCCTATATCAACCAAAAAAACATATATATCCAATGCATAAAATAACCAAAAACACTAATATTATATATATAAAAATAAATTAAGTCTATAAAACAAATTCATGAGATATCACATAGTGAGTACATCACCACAAAGGAGAAATATCATAACACTATACATCTGATAAGGTATTTAAACCCAGCGAACTTAGAACAAGGTGTAACTCTTCCATGCTACAAGGTCTCATAGATTGATCTCTGAATACAATGGTCACTTTTGAAATCATAAACCACAAAGCTCCATCTAGAACCATCAAGTGCCTGCTCCGACCAAGACATGATAACTCTACATCCACCTAGACTACCTCTGAACTACATGTCATTTTCAATGACATAACATGTTTGATCACAAATCCCGTTCATGGGTTAGTATAAATATACATATTAGAACACTCAAAAAACCACAACAAAAAGAAAAAATAAGTCATATCAAACACTAGAACAAGAAGGTAGTCGATAGTGAGGAAATGAAAGATGTAGATATGTTAGGCTGCTAGAATCCCCAAGGATTGAAATAAGTATTATTCATCTTATATATAATCCATGAAGGTCATACCTCATGGGAAACTAGGGATTATTGTAGTATTGATAAGTTCTCAAAGATTGAATCCAATAGCCCGTCTTTATTTCGCATCTCAAAGGCAACCAAGAGGTGCACGATCCAAACAGATAATCCTTTCTAATTTCTACCTCACCACTATAATATTTAAAGTGAAACCCCCTCCTTGTTGAAGCATCTAATCATTAAAGGGAGTGTTACACCTTACTTTTCACCATTATCATGTCATTGTTCTAGAAACTGATAGGGTAACCCAAACCTTGTCCAATAATAGATATTGGTCAAGGAAGTATTAACCTCTTGTATCCTAACTACTAATATATGAGAAAACCAATTTCACATATCAATAACTATTGTAGGGTAATCAAACCACTCCAAATGATAAGTATTGATTGATAGAGTAACCAACCTTGATAGAGGACCTACACCCCATCTGAGCTCGTAGATGAGGTAGTATCCAACTCCCTAGATAAAGTAATCATTTCCAAAGTATGTGGGGGAGTACCTAACTCCATAATTAATATAAGGGACTCATTTCCTATTATAAACATGTTTCCATGGGATTTTCTACCCCATGAATTCTTTTATCACTGCACCCGATCCCTATCATCATACTTATAGAACTAAGGAGGATAAAGAAATCATATCACCATGGAATTCCCATATAATGCTAAAGAGACGTGTCACATCACATTCTATGTGGGAAAATGGTAAGGACGGGATACCCAAAAGATGAAATACGAGTCCCCGTTAAGGAGATATGAAAAGAAACTAAGGCTGTAAAAGTACAATGTATGTAAAATAAGGTTACACAGTGAGTAACCCCTCTAGGGAAGCCTCATCGTGTACTTCCATTCTCATGGAATGTGAAGTCAACCTACACAGTTATCACTATGATGTAAATAGTTTATGGGACCAATGGGATACTCGTCGTGTATCCCTAATATATAGGTCTCTATCATCTTGGGTTAAACAATGTGTCATAGCCAGTAAACGATGTGTGATGCTCGTACGAGTACTCAACATTTACCACCAGTCAACTGAGTCTTATAGTTCATGACTACATGATGTGTCTCCATATACACATGTAATGTGTTTTATGGATGTAACTTTGGGTGTGTACTATTACTCAATTCATATCATATAGGACATACATGGAGTGTACTCAAACTACACATTATGTGGTTGGGCTTGTACCTAACCACCCAACATAATCTTATGCATGTAGAAGTTAATGTCATGTAGACTACATGGTGTGTGAATATATACCACACATCATGTGATATTTATAATCTTTTTTAACCCAAGTGACAGAGCTATATAGGTACAAGATTTGTGTTCCTATGAACTACATGTAGTTCATCTATGTTCTTCAACTAGATTTATAGATTCCTTTGATTTTCACATCATTCCTACCACATGAAATCTCCCCCAATCCCTATAACATCCCACCACCCTGATCCATATACTAGTACTCAGATTAGCAGAATTCTATATGACCTCAAGTGTGCCTCCTCATATGCCAAAGGCTTCTGACTAGAAGTGAGGTTTTGTAAAGACAATGTGGGGAAACTATTCCCTAATATTAGAGTATAGTAACAGCAGAAATAAAATGAAGCAGATGACATAAATATACAATAATAAAAACTAAGAAAAGTGAAAATAAATAAATACAATACTAGATCCCCCATGGGTAGATAATACACAAGAAATACTGAAGAATAAAATAAAAAATGAGGCTCATAGCCTATCCCCCATATGGTCACTAGTTCTACCTGGTATCATCATCCAACTCCAACATAGGACATCAAACCAAACACATTCAATATCATCAGTCTGTGTCCAAAACATAAAATTTCAAATAAGAATAGTATATGATTGGGTACTCACACATTGTGGTGGCCTAGTCAGGGTGTGAGTATAAGTCGGTATTCTACCACCAATGATGTCCCTAAATATATCATGTCTAATAACTAGTGCATGAAAGGATGATCAAGGTAAAAATATAAAAAAAAATATTTAAAACATTTAAACTGAAAACAAAAACATAAATATTGAACTTGGAATCCATTTTCACCCTAAGAATAGTACAACCAGCTTTGGCTAGTATTAGGGTATCTCTGAATGCGTCGTGAACACTATGCCAACCATCTTCTGACCATGGGTAATATACCAATCCCTACTCCAAACCAGAATCTGAGAGTAATATACAAATACCTATAGCCTCAGATTACACCTAAGGTCTGTGTGTAACCAATTTTTAACCATCATTATCAGTGTCTCGTGGGGGCTATGTTCACCCCAATTTAGCCATCAATACCAACATCCCTAGTGTCCATGTTCACCCTAGGTTAACCATCAATATTAGCATCCCTCAGAGTCCATGTTCACCTTGGGTTAACCATCAATTACATCACCCCTATAGGGGCTATGTTAACCCTAGATTAACCATCAAAAATAATTCGTATACTTTTAAACTAAAAATAAATGCATAACTTTACAATAGAACTACAATGAAGAAAACAAATAATAAAGGGGAATTTCATATTTTTGTAACTAAAATAATTCAATTTCTAATTTCTAAAACCTTTTCAAGAGCCCTATAAATCATTAATACTATATTATCATTTCAAATCTCATTCACAAACAACCATTTTCCAAAACAAAAAACATGTCATCAAAACTATTTCACATTCCCATATCTAAATCCAAATATATTACCATTATAAATTTCACATTTTCAAATAAACCAAATTAAACTTTCTAAAATCCCTTTCAATTTTCATAAACAACCACATTTTTAAATCCACTTTCCAAAATTACCATTTCAAGATAAACACTATCGATTATCCAAATACCCTAGTCATATTATCATTTAGGGTTCTATTAGAAACACCCTTGTATAAGGAATGACATATAATGAGGTGTGTTAACCCAGAAAATTACAACTTTTAAACACTTTTTAAATTTTAATGTCATCACTCAAAAAACCAGTGAGATAGCCATCACATGAAATTAAAAGAAAAATAAGACTATGGGTGAATTTAGGGACCACCTACCATAATAAACATTTTCACACTTTAATCCCAAGGGCATAAAAACTTTCAAGGCCCACTGAGTCTCACATCCCTAACCAATACTTAACCTACACCACAATGCCTCAATAATTAATTATAATCAATGGATACAATTGATTTAAAAAAATCCAACTATGAATAAACTATGAAAACCTAATGAGAGCTATCGCTATATCGAAACCCATTCTAAATTCTCTCCAAGGACCCATTACATACATGTGACTATATTTTAGGCCAAATACCTCACCAAAAGCACCTAGATAAAAACTATTGAATATTATATTTGAGGTAAACCCTTAATAAAATTGATAACACAACATACATCCAACGAAACAACATGCAAAGATATGCATACAAAATCTCTGGATCTATTCTATAAGGCCTAAGTGAAAACCCCATGATAATTAGATGATTCCACCATGATTTGGTGGAATCAACAAAAAAAACTTAAACCAGATAACTCGAAAATTAGATATGAGGAAGTCATAAAGGAATATATTCCATCGGAGGAAGGAGACCCACCTAAAATGATAAATAAATATCACCTAGAATCACCAAACCCATGGGGGAATAAAAGATAGAGGAAGGCTTGGATGAATGGGGGTGTTCACACCTAAGGGAGAAGGAAAAGGGGGTTAAAGGATTAAAATATCAAAGGATAAAAATGGTTTTTTTCACTTTTTTTAAGGGTACATAGTTTGGTCGCATGATTTGAAAAACCAAGTATCATCCATGCTTCTGTCACTGTCTAGGACCAACCACTTTTCATGGTTATGGAACATGGTTTCACAAACCATACACAAACCATGCGATATATCTCTAAAATTTACTATAGATAATTGCATGGTTTATCATACCCTTCACAAATTTTAACAAACTATGTTCTAAGATAAAATGAGTTGTGTAGTTGGGTGAATAGTAAAGACAAACCATGTGCTAATTGTGTGTCATGTACTGTCTCTCCAAAACATGAAAATCCATGCCCTAGACTCCATAGGTACCCCCAAAGACCTTTGAATCCTGTAGAGAACATAATTAAAAACCCAAATTGGGTATTTTTAAGGGTTCCAACCCTCAGAATTCTACTTCAACATCCAGTTTAGAAATCAGTTCATCAACCAAACTAAAAGTTCAAACTCCTAAATTTAAAATGCTTGTATGGAAACTAGATCATAAAACCTCCACACCATAGTTCTTCTCTTCCCAAAGAAGTCTCAATGGTCAACCATTTTTGTCCCCTAAGATACATCGGTCACTAATTCAAGGTCAAAAAACCTCATACCATTCCCAAATGCCCAAAACACATCCAAGACATAACCTCCAACCAAGGGTTCCAAATCATCTAGAACCTGATCTAATGACCATTGTAAAAATATAAATACTAGGATGGAACTTACCTTATCCCATATATCATTAATCACCAATGGTGTGGTTATCCAAGCACCTGACAGGCCTTTGGTGCTCCCCACCATAAGCTTCAAGTTACAACCACCAATTATGGTGCTCTAGTGCCTCTACCATCAAAATTTCCTATTTAACTCCACTTCCATGATCCTATGACATGAATTTCATGATTACCAAATCATAATACCTTAACATCCATGATAATTCTAGTAAAATTTTAGAGATCATCCTTGTTCTGAATTTCAAATGAGTATGGATGCATAACCTTCATCCATTCCTAAGCTAGAAACATACATTATTTTCCTCAATGCCTAATTCAATTCTCAAAATGAACCTATCATCTCCAAATATACATGTTCTATGTGGATTGTAACTCGCTGAATATAATTCCATATGCAAGCACAATTTGAACCATCCTAGATTGAATTATCTCTAAAACACTTAGGTTACACTACCAACACATTACCGAAACATTTATTCATGATAACTTCAAACCTGGAGGCATCTTATGATCTCCTAGACAAGTTCACCAAATTCTATACCCAACTCTTGATGGGGTCTTGTGACTAGCACTACTTGAAAATCTATTTTTATGTTCAAGTTTTCATGTCACTTATTTATAACCGATATGAAAATTTGGGCATATTAATTTTTCATGTCAGTTTTCATAAAATTGATGTGAAAAAGTGGGTGTTCAATGCTCTTTCATATCAGTTATATAATTTAACAGATGTAAAAAAATAGGTTTTTACATCGGTTATAGTGTAACCAGCATGAAAGACCTATAACTATCCATTTTTTCACATCGGTTATAAAACAACCGACATTAAAAAACTTTTAAAAAATTATGTATTGATCGAGGGTTTCATTTTTTGGTCTACTAGTTTCACGAAGGATCTCTTGTTTCTCTCTCGCTGAAGCCTAAATTTTCTATTTTCTTTAATATAGTGGTCCAAATGTCACCTTACGATCTAAATCAAACCATAGGGTTTCATCGGCCTTAGGTTACGCATCTGAAATAAGCCTACAACAATTTTGTTTCTAACTTTTCATTAATTCTTTGTCTTAGAATATTTAACCTATGATTGTTCAATGGGGTGTTCTTCATTCTTGCATTACCATATTCATTCATTTGGGTTTTTTCATCTTTGTCATTGCATGTTCGATTATAGATATGCTCATCTCCAACTAGCTTACCTAAAGGTTTGAATATATTTTATACTATGTTAATTATTTGTTTCTAAAGTACCAATTATTTTTTTAGGGATTGAGAAGTATTTATTTAGAGTGATTTGCTAGTTTTTATGTATTGTAATCAAAATATTGTTCTATTTATCACTGGGTGATAATTGCATAGTGTTAGAAGTGGGAGGTTGTACTGTTTAGTGGTTGTTTCATGTTGCAGCTTCCATAATAATTCATTTTTTGGTCTAATCAACTATAAATTACTGATATTTTATTTTATTTTGTTGTTTTTTTGAATTTAGAAAAATGTTACAAATATAGATTAGGAAACCGTCACAACCCTCTGTATGAAAGTTCAATTTATTAGTAATAATGGGTTTTTCACTTAATGATGGTTTGGTTTTGATGATTATTTAAAAATATAGTGGTTTTTTTATTAATATTCAATGAAATTCATTTTTTTCTAGTTAACTAACTATTTCATGGAAATTAATTTTTTAAATCTTAATGTTTCATAATTGAGTTAATACCATCGACATGGGTGCACTGTGTAATATTAATTTTTGGCTATTCTATTTTATGAACCAAATAGAGCTTGTAGAATAGTTACCATATTTGTACTCTTTCATTTTTTTGAATCAAACATGATAATTCATTATAAATGAATTTAGGTGAATAATTCCTATCCTGGTTTGGGATTAGAAGCTTTTGATTTTTTGTGGCTTCAAAGTTTCAGTATAATAGTGTATCCCCTAAATTTTTGACATAGGAATATAAATTATATTTTAAATTATAATTCCCTTTTTTCCTGATTGATTAATTAAATTATAATAAAGTAACATAATAATAAAATCAAGCATGGTAGTTATTTTATAGGTCTGCATCTTGTTGGAACAAGTTAAATTCAAATTCTTAGTGCACGCCTTACTTGATTGAGACTATATATTCTACTTATAATTTTTAATGTGTTAATTAGTTCCTTATTTTATTTAATTTGACATTTTTTTAAACTAAGATTGAATTTATGATTAGATTATATAGTTAATTAGAATATAGAATAAATTTTTTATTTTTATAAATAATCAACTACGAAATAGTTTTTCTCATTCTATATATTTTTTATGGATATTGTTTTATGGATATCATTGTACATATTTTTTATTAATTTCATAAGTTTATATTAATTTATTTTTACTTGAGAAATTTTTTAAAGGAATCTATTTTGTAATTCCCTCTACATGAATGAATTTTCTCATCAAAATTTTCTATTTTCCTTTTAATGTTTTCATTATTGATTTTCTATATTTTTTAATGTCATTTTTAATATCAATATTTTATAAATTACTACATTTTTATATTTATTTTTGATATTTTTTATAGATAATGAATCAAATTTGGATTAATGCACATAAAATAGGTGCTGAATATGTGGAATGTGTCAATGAATTTTTTGTAATTTTCTATAAAAATGATCCAAATAATGACATGTTTTTATTTCCATGCCTTAAATGTTTAAATTTAAAGAAGTTGAAAATTATAGAGATAAAAGATCATTTAATTTTTCATGGTTTTAATTCGAGCTACAGCCCTTGGATTTGGCATGGTGAAACCAAGAAGAGTTCTAGATCTATTGATGATGGTTCTTTGAAATATGATAAATTTGATAAACTTGATGAAATGATTCATGATATTTAAGTAGAGGCAACTAAGAAACAACCGATAATTGAGAATTCATATGGTGATGATGAAAAACTATTGTATTTGGGTTGTACAGAATATACGATTTTAAAGTGTTAAGATTGATAAACCTAAAGGCGAAACATGGATGAAGTGACAAAATTTTTACAGAGTTACTACAATTGTTGAAAGACATTCTTCCTAAAGACTACAATCTTCTAGATTCACATTATAAATCCAAGAAAATATTATGCCCAATGATATTGGGGTACAATAAAATACATGTATACCTGAATTAATGTGTCCTATATAGGAAAGAATACAAATTTCTGTCAGAGTTTCCTAAATGTGGGACATCATGGTATAGGTTGAAAGAAAAATCATAGGCTGATTTAGAAGTTTTAGAGACCCCTACCAAAGAATTTTGGTATCTTCTTATAATTCATCATTTGAGATGTTTATTTTATAATTTACATGATTAAAATAGGTTAATATGGCATGCTGATGAGTAGATATGTGGTGGAAAAATACATCATCAAGCTAATTTTCCACAGTGGAAGAACATTGATTACTAGTTTCCTATATTTGGAAATGATGTTTGAAATCTCATACTTGGACTATGCACAGATGGAATGAATCCATGTCGAAGACTTTGTATCACACATAGTGCATGGACTTTTTTATTGGTAATTTAAAACTTATCTCCTGAATTTTGTATGAAGAAAAAATATTTCATGTTGAGTTTAATGATCAGTAGACCAAAACAGCCTAGAAATCATATTGACATTTTCTTGTCACCATTAATTGATGATTTGAAACTGTTATGGGATGAAGGTATAAGGGTGTATGATTCTTATAAAATGGAATATTTTCAACGACATGTGATTATTATGTTCACTATAAATGACTTCTTGGTATATGTAAATTTTCCTAGATACAATGTGAAGGGGCATAAAGCTAGTTCAATTTGTGAGCAACAGACTTCATATTTTCAACTGCATCATGGTAGAAAAATAGTATACATGGTTCGTCAAATGTTTTTACCTATGGATCACTCTTATAGAATATTGAAAAAGTATTTTAATAGATCAAATAAATTTGATATTTCTCTAAACCATTTATCCACTGATTAGTATTTTGAGAGGGTGAAGAACATTGATGGGGCATTTGGGAATACACATAAATCTGGTAATGATTGAAATATTTAGAAGAAACGTTCATTTTTAGCTACCATATTGGATATATCATGAGGTGAAACATAACATTGATGTCATGAACATGTTGAAGAATATATATGAATTTTCTATTGGAACATTGTTAGATATTAAATGAAATACTAAAGATGGGTTGAATGCAATAATGGATTTACTTTCAATGGGAATATATTTGGAGTTGTCTTTCACTTCTCATGAAAGGTGAACATTCCTACCCCTGACTTGTCATACCTTATCCAAGTGGGAGAAAACTAGATTTTGTTAATGTCTTCATTATATCAAAGTTTCACATGGTTATTCTTCAAATGTAAAAAAAATTCTTCTTTAAAGGATTTGAAGTTGATAGGTATGAAATCTCATGACTGTCACGTCATGATGCAATAACCCCTACCAGTTGAATTACGTGGAATATTTCCAACCCATGTCAGAATGACTATCATGAAGGTGTGTTATTTTTTTAATTAAATTTTTAATAAGGTGATTTATTTGAATGCATTGAACATTTTGGAGAACACAATGGTTTCAATACATTTTCAATTGGAAATGTATTTTCCTCCGTCTTTTTTTTATATCATGGTGTATTTAATTGTTCATTTGGTGTGAGAAATAATTCTTTATGGAGCTATATATCTATGTTGTATGTATCATTTTGAAAGGTATATGAAGATATTTAAGGGTTATGTTAAGAATCTATATCGACCTGAAGCATCCATTATTGAGAAGTATATTTATGAGGAGATCACAGAGTTTTGTACAAGCTATTTTTCTGACGTGGAGCACATCAGATTACCTACATATCACCATGAATGGGTTAATTTTTGGTGAAAGAGTATCCATGGATTGAAAGTAAAGTATTTGAGAGGTGAAAAGATAAAGAAGTTACGGTTATACATCTTTAATAACATATATGATTCTCAACAATATATAACATTTCATATTAATGAGTTGAAATAATGGTATCCAAAGAAGAAAGATATGTGGATTTTGAAAGATCATAACAGAATTTTTTTCCATGGTTTAAAGAGACAATGAAACCAGAAGCATTAGAAACATTGAAATGTTTAGTGGGTGGTCCAAGTTTAAATTTGATAACATGGTCTCGGTATAAAATTAATGGATATACTTTTCATATGAAATATCGGGAAAACATAAGTGTGGTTAAGAATATTAGTGTATCGGTGTTTGTAGAAGCAATGCATTTTTCAAGTTCCAAAGACAAAAACCAAATCTTTGCATCAAACTCATATTATAGAGCCATTACTGAAATACAGAAGTTTGATTACATTAAATTTCAAGTTCTATTGTTTAAGTGTAAATGGTTTTTCAGTAACAATAGTGTTTGATAAGATGAATTTAGAATGACATAAGTTAATATGATTAAATTGGATTACACAAATGATCTTTTTATCATGTAAACACATGAAAAATAAATTTTCTATGATCTTGATCAATCCGATATACAGTGTTCAATTATTTTATAAAGAAGAAAACAGTATTTTTGTGATGATAAACTTGACAAAGATACTGATTTATGTGAGATACCTATATCCATGGAAAAATTAACAAATAATATTGATGAGCACATCGAAGAAATGGTTTGTACTATATGGAACGATCATGAAGAAGGAATTTGGGAAAATAATATTTAGTGAATTCCTAATATTATAGGTAACATATGTTTAATTATGGTTTATTTTTTTAAATTTCACAAGTTAGATATTTTAATTTTATTTTCTTTATTAAAAAATGTATTATAACTAATAAGTTAAATTGTTTGTTTATATTAGTATAGTTTTGTCTAGTTTTACATGTTTACCATTAAGAAACTTATCTATTAATTGATTTTTTTTAAACCAATTATTTTAAATTTAAAATTTTAAATAAGAAAAAAATGTATTTTATAATGGTTTATTATAAAATATTTTTTTGTTGTAAAAAAGCTTTATAAGGTTGGTGAATTTTTACTATGGAATTTCATCTCTCACTAATATTGTTAGTTTTCATTAATTTTTTTCATTTAATCTATCATTGATATTTTATCATTTTAGTTAACTATAACAAATATGAATAAAAATTTACTGTTTTTTAGTTTACTTTTATTTTAATTTGATAATTGTTAATTTTTTATTTACATTTGCATGTAATTGTTGGATTTTTTTATTTTTGTACTCATTGATGTTGCTTTGATTTGTAGGATAATTAAAAATCAATACTATGATCCACCACATATTTATAGAGGTGATCATACTCATACCTCTGACGGGAAACTTACACATGCTCCTATTGATGATCCTCCTCATCCTTCTTTACATGATACATCTACTTCTATAAGGGGGAAAGAGTTCGAGGGTTGGTAAACGTGGTACCACACATTTACCAAAATTATCAGTTGCTCATACCCAAGAATAGAGGATACCATTGGACTTTGATGATAATGATATTCTAATAGGTCCAAAGGAAAAACAATTAATGAATTATGTATCATTACAGGATAAAAGCAAAGTTATTATTTTGTATGATGATTGGTGAAGTGTTGATAAAGCGAAATTATCACTATTATGGGAGACCATTTTGGTAATCTTGTTTGTTATTATTTTACTTATCTTGAAATTTTTATAGTAATATATGTTTTCCCCTTCTTATTAGATGACATATGATATACCAAACACTAGGGGAGTAGGAAGGAAATGTATATCATTGGAAGCTAGGATATGTAGGGATTTTAAATCATCCCTCACATCACGGTTCATTTTTGGGAATAGATAGCCTGAAAATCCAAGTGATATATATCCATTTATTTATGAACATAAATGGAAACAATTTGTTGAAATTATACAACGAGAAGAGTTTTTAGTAAGTGAAATGTTACATTTTTAAATTATTTTTTGTATTAATGACCATGTTAATGATTTCTTTATTATTGATTCTTAATTTACAACAATCAAGGAGATCTCATAAGGAGCTTCAAGATAAAAATGTATACCCTCATATGTTATCTTGGGGAGTTTATACGTTATTGGAAGAACACATGCTAGAAGAAAAACTTTAAAATCTGAGAGCCGATTCATCAGGATCGGGAGAGGTTTCCCCTCCTCCTCCCCCAACTAGAAATGAAAAATGGAAGAGGGTTCAAATGGGAAAAAAGGGAAATATCTTATGGAAGAGTTGAGAGTTGTAGATGATGAGATTTTAATATTTTTATTTATTTATTGATGTTAAATATATTATTTATATATTGTGATTCGTTATTTATTTTTTCAAATATTCCATACAGGATTATCTTGAGAAGCATAGAATTCAAAGGATCTTTATTGTTGAGGGTAGATAGGATATTTTAGCTACAACATTGGAAAATCCCAAACACCTAGGTCATGTACGAGGATACCCACCAAGTTTATCAGTAATAAAAGTGTTTCCACATTCAAAATATTCTTCAAAATATTATGTTTATAAAAAATAGAATCTTCAAAAACCAAAGTTCAAGATATTCAAGCGACGATAGAGGACAGGATCAGAGCTTCTATACCAGTGATGCTTTCAGAAATGCAAGGACAGTTTCAGCCTCTTGATCTGACTCCTCCACCTCTACCAATAGATCCCACTCCTCCTCCTTATCTAGCTCACACATATGTGTTTCCAGACTCCACTCCTTATCCAACCCCAACACCCCCACCTCCATAGCTTCCAAGTTACTATGAATTATTTTTTGATGATACTCATCATGTTTTTACATATGGGATGATATATTATATCAATGATACCATTCATCATCTCCAAATTGAGATACAGAAGCATAGGGTTACTGTACAAGATATTATAGATTAATCAGCAAAAATACCATGTCTTACAGATGAAGTGAGTATAGTTGGACAAAGTATCAATCATTTTTTTGGTTTTTCCATCTAGACTACTTTTTCATATTACCATAGAGGTATTTATATATGTTATATTTAATTTCATTTTGTTATTAATTTTTTTCTCATTTTAAAGTTGATATATTTTTCAAATTTGTTTAGGAATACTTTAAAGTCAAAGAAATATTGTATAGATAACAAAAAATTCAATGTTGTGTGACATTATATACAAATTCTACTGGTCTTGATCTATTGTCAACATACTCAAATTTTTTATTGGGAGTATATGACATTTCAATTTTATACTTCTATTTATGGCTATAAAATGACTTTCAAACTTTTGAAAAATGATAGCATGGAGCTTATAGCTAGAGATCAATTGGGAATCAACATGATACAATCTTTTCCCATGTAAGATGATTCAAAAAATTGTTCCTTTAATTTATTGAAAATTTATAATTATGTCTTATTTGTATTAGGTATCTATATAAAATTTGTACATAGCATGAAAAGAAAGATTTATATGGATTTATGGACCCACAGTTTATTTCTCTTATAGCTAGAACAATGACCAATACTCAAAGAATAGTTTATATAGCTGAAAGATTTCAGAAGAATGTCATCATTCAGTGTTGGATGTTTCCATATCTTTAAAGGTATGAAATATTTTTTATCACAATGTTTTATATATCAATTAATATATTAACAAATATTATTAAATTTTCTTTTATATCAGTGGTCATTGGATATTGGGTGTTTTTTGTTCAATAGAGAAGACATTGTATTGGATATTATCTATACATAGTGAAGTGAGATAAAATTTCAAGAATATATTGAAAATGTAAGTTTACTTATTTTAATAATTTTTTATATTATAATGAATAAAATTTATTATATTCATATTATTTTCAAATAGAGAATAGGATTTCTTTAGAGATATGACATGAAAGAAGATAACCAAGAGTGCCAAGATAAAATTTGTAAAATCTAAGGTGAAGTATCATTTATAATTACTAAATTTTAGATATATTAATTAAAAATGTTATTTTGAAATAAAATATCTTTGAAATAGTTTCATAAACATCAAGGTGGAACATAATTTGGATATCATGTTTTAAGATTCATGTATGAAATAATTTATACCGGGATAGTTACAAAGTTTCATAAGGTTAGATTTCTTTATAAAGATCCCCATAATATTTGATATGTTTTATTGAAAATTTAAGTCAAATTATTTTTTTATTATTTTTGTATTATTTTTGTAGCATCTTGATGATGAATATTCATATAGTGAAAATGAGTTGAGACATTTAAAAATTGAATGGGAAAAAAAATTTACATGTTTTATTGGTTTTTAGTTTATTTTAAAGTTCAGTGGTATGTGTATTTTTTCTAGATTTTGTGATGCCTTTTATGCTCCCTCTTGTGCTATTTTTTGGATGTTGTTGGTGGGGGATATTAATCAATGTAAATTGGTTTTTAGTTTATTATAGTGTTCAATGGTATGTGTATTTTTATGGATATTGTGCTGCCTTTTCTAATTTATGCCTCTTGTGATATTTTTTGGCTGTGGGTGGAAGCCTTTTCTATTTTTTGGCTGCTGCCAGTAGAGGAGATGAATCAATGTATATTTTTTAAAAAAATCATGTTTTTCATTTTTTTATTGGATAACCAACGTGAAAAATAAATTCACATAGTTTTTCATGTCGGTTATCCAATAACTAATGCGAAAAACCATTTATCACATCCGTTATGTAAATAAATGACGTGATAAAGGGTCCAAAATAGGTTTTTTCACTTCGTTTATTGGATAAATGACGTGAAAAAACAAATTTCTCACCATTTATCACATTGGTTATTCAATAACTGATGAGAAAACCCATTTATCATGTTAGTTATTTTAAATAACTAACATGATAAATGGTGGATAATGTGTTTTTCACATCGGTTATCTAATAACTGACATGAAGAACCAATGGGAGGACTTATTTATAATGGTAGTTTTAAGTAACCGGTGTGAAAAACTATATTTATTATGTCCCCTATAACCACGTATCCTAAAAAAGAAGTGAAAAAAACATTAAAAATCGATGTGAAAACCCCTTTATACACTAGTGTAGATCCAAATATTCCTAAAACTATCATGATGCCCTATTGTACATTGATGAATCACTAATCACAGCACCATCAAATCACCTAATTCCTCCCACATCCCAAATCCAATTCTTAATCTCAAACCACCATCATGTTTGATTCCTATTTGGAATTCCTTTAGGAATCCAATTGTGCATCTCATTTCTTGCACACGGACATCCCACTACCACCACAATTGTTCAACAGCCAATTCCAAACACCTACATCCTTTACAGCACAAGGGTCTTAAGCCCATAACTGATACATCACTCCCTGCTATAGGAGTTTCATTATCATTGATTCACTAAATAAAATATCAACCACCATGACCTATGATCCATTTATCATCAAACTCTAGGTTTTGATGTGGACATATCAATCTCATCAGAGTAAAAAAAATAAAACATCAATTAATAGTCATTCTCTACTTCTGAGATTGGCACCCATGACATTCAACAATAAATGGTCCCACATTAGGACCTTGTTATCTGATGGACGATGGTCCACAAACCACTATACAACTTTACTTACACCGTTCCTATAGCATATCCTCCAAGGTGAGAAATTAAAACCATGTGTGTTACTCATCCTGAGCGACGCTCAGTACATCACATTGATATCTATAATTCCCTCCAGGTTTCACCTGGGTCAAATGCACCACAGCATCCTGATCTTGATCCATTCTAAATGTCACTTTTCACTACAAGGACATCTCAAATCTTATTCCAAGGTATCATTCCTCCCTACCAACAAGCATCTCATCAACCCTCATTCACCTCACACTAAAATAGAATCATCCACCAAAACCCACTACTATCCCACAACTCGGCCAAGAAGCCGTGAACTGATGCACATGGTGGTACTACCACCACCACACAACTCGAGCTCATTGACCACAACCTGAATGATTTCAAATGAAAAAAAAAACAACCCATTTTTCATATATATGGAAAACCATCCCCACACACATCACCTTATCACATCAAAAAGAAATGGGTGCTTTCTTCTAAGCCACCCAATTTCATAACCCAAACTATATTACACATCTCATAACCCAAACAACATTGTACATCTCTAGAACATGCCCAAAACGATGATTTCACTAAAAACCTTAAGATCACATGATCCCCTATGATTATTCACTAAACCTAACTCAATATCCCTTCAGTAAAACATTATCATAACTAGTCACACATTCCCACTCAATAATCTAACCACATCTTCTAGTTCGTTAGTCCTATCAAGCTAGAGAAATGTTTATTGATTTCAACCAACAAGCTTAAAATTTCCCATGATTCAAGCCTAACCACACAAACCCCATTATCTCAAACATCATTCCAATACCAGAAGAATATACCCATGCTCTAATAACCCTAAACTGATCCCCACAAGGTCAGCACTGATTATCATGTCAAGTCTTGGTCGGAAGAGTTGTGTTGGGCATCTAAATAATCGTAGTCCTCCAAAACTGGATTTAAAAATAAAACACAAGCACTCAATTTTCTTAACTTATAAATGATCTGAGACATAACTCTACATTTAACAAGACTTTGATAGCATCTTTTGTGCATCAATTTCACACACTGAAGCATCTACCCATGTTTTGTGTTCCTGAAACACTAGAGAAGTAGAGCTAACCCCTCTCACAGTAACCCTTAATCACTAAATTCACCAACTCAAGACCAAAACTTGACTCATATTCCAAAAATTTATGTTCTCTCACATGTATCCCCAGGATAAATCCTCACATGATCCATTATTCATGGGAAGCACTCATACCCCCATTCCAAAATACACTACCTTTAACACGCCAAGGCCAACTACTTACTCTAGGTCTTACACCCATCTACACAAAATCACTACTAATAGATACACAATTAAAGAAACCCATTATAGGTTCAAAGACACAACCATTAAGTCACAAACAAAGTATATGAAAATCATCCAACATCCTAATATCTGGCATAAGTATATCCAATGGTCTCACCACTGGAGATCTCTCTCTATCCCCAAACCACCCATACTCAAGGTTAATATATATACATAAATGATACACATCACATATATTCATAGAGATCCTATTATTTCTTATTCTACTTTAATTAAATTTCACCATATAAAACCCATGGATTCACATTTTAAAAAAAATTCATTACCCATCATTTTAAAACTCCTAAACTTTATTAAATTTCAAAATCCATGGTTTTGGATATATAGAATAAAATTCACAAGTTATAAGTGGAAACACATTATAAGTTTCTTACTGACACTTTATTTATTAAAATCCATCTATTTATAACTCGTTTATACCTACCTATTGACCAAAATTTTCCTGAGGTGTTAGTTAAGTATAGTGACACCGTACACTTATATGTAAACCATATAAATGGTTACGGACACTATAAATACCAACCCATCTCAATTTTATAACCATGGGAAGATACAAATTACTATTAGATATAAACCAAAAGTATTAAATGACATGTTGACATGACTTAATCTTAGGCACTATCAATCACATGCAATATACGAATGACACACAAATCCTATATTCCTAGAATGATGCATGAATGCACACACCCTCTCTTTTAATACCAAGAAAATATTTGAAATCATGTAAAGTAATAACATACCACCCATGTAAGCCACTCAAGGTGGAAATCAATCAAATGTAAAATAACAAATCAAGAATAGAAATTCCCATCCCTTGATACTTGGATTTTCTCCCGTATGTGGAGCTATAGCACCCAGGAACAAGCCCATTACCAAGATTTGTTAACTTCATAGTCTCTTTTCAACCATGATCAAATATTAATACAAAATAAACATGCTCATATGCCACTTTGTAACATCACACCACCATGATCTATAGATCGGTGCCCGAACCAGTGTAGCACTGTATGACCTCAAATGTGCCTCCCATATGCTAGAGGATTCCAACTAGTGGTGAAGGCATGTGTTGAAGATGTGGGGAGACTGTACCCTTACAGAAGAGTATAGTGATACTGGAAATAAAATTAATCATATAACATCCATTTACAAACATCTCAACTAGAAAAAGTGTCAATAAATAAATAAAATACCAGATGCAATAATAAATGAATGTGTCACACCTACAGAATTGAATCCCCCAGGGGAGGATCATACAAACTCAGTACCAAATAATAAAATAAAAATAGAGGCTCGTAGCATATCCCCCATCTGGTCTTGAGTCCTTCCTAGTCCCATCATATGAATCTAATCAATGACATCAAACCACATGCTTGCAATAATATCGGGTCTTTCCCAAAACTTGTACCTATGAATAAGACAATTTTATGATTGAGTACCCAAATTCTATGGCGATCCAATTAGGGTGTGAGTACAATTATTTAGGTCACCACCAATGACATCTCTAAATATAACCATTCTAATAACTAGTTAATACAAGGGTTCTCAAGGTAAACAATTACATAGTAGCCATTTAAAAAAATTAAACTGAAAAAAAAACATAAACATCGAACCCAGGGATTGGGTTCACCCCGAGCATAGTGCATACCTACTTCGGCTAGTATCAGGGTGTATCTAAGCATGTTATGAAAATTGTGTCAAGCATATCCTGAATATGACTAATATACACATCCCTGGTCCAAACCTGAATTTGGGGTAATATACCCATCACTGGAACCTCAGTGTCCACACGAGGGTTGTGTTCACCCTAACATTAATTATCAGTATCAACATCCCCTAGGGGCATGTTCACCCCAGGTTAAAAATCAATACCATCACCCCTCGGGGGCCGTGTTCACCCAAGATTAACCATCAAAACCAATTTATATACTTTTAAAAATAAATAAAATGTACAATTTTTTCATAACACTAGAATAAAGAAAATAAATCATAAAAGGGAATTTCATATTTCCATTCTAAAAAAATTAAATTTCCATTATCCAAAACCATTTAAAGATCCATTTCTATAATTAAGACCATTTTACCATTTCAAATGTCATTCCTAAAATACTATTTTCCAAAACCAAAAACATGTCATCAAAACCATTTCATGCTCCCATATCAAAATCTAAATCCATTTCCATTATAAATTTCACATTATCAAAAAAACCAAATTAACCTTTCCAAAAACCCATTAAACTATCATAATCAACCACATTTTTTAATCCAATTTCCAAAACTACCATTTCAAGATAAACTCTATTGATTAGAAAAATATCCTGGTCATATTATCATCAAGGGTTCCATTAAGAACCATCCTCTAATAATTCTTAATACATAACAAGGGGTGTTAACTAAGTTAATTTCCAATTTTAAACACTTATTTAATTTTATGTCTATCACTTGGAAAGTTTGTGAGACACCCATCACATGCACTTAGAATCCGAAGGATATTGTGGGTGAATTTAGGGACCACCTACCATAATCGGCCCTTTCACACTTTAATCCCAAGGTTTGGAAAATAGTTAAGTTCCATTGAGGTAAACATCAATAAACAGTACCTAACTTACACCATGATGTCTCAATAATCAGTTATAATTAACAGTTATAATTAATTTAACAAACAAATCTCATCAATAATAAACAATGAAAACCTACTGGGAGCTCTCACTATATTGGAACCCAAGACAAATGATCACTAAGGACCTTGGATGTACCTATGACTATATTCAAAACCAAATGTAAGAACCCGGATCTTCGTTCAGGTATGTTTTTCCTTTTTTCTGGAGTTTTTAGGAAAAATGATTTTTCTAGAAATTTTCAAAGTACACGCCATGTACTTCCTGAGTACATGCCGTGTACTCTGACCCGGCTCGAAGTCGTGTGCTGGTCGTGCCTGGGCCACACACACAGTGTGTAGGGGTGACGTGGAGGCCGATTTTGGTGGAGTAGGGAAGGGACCCAGTCCACTCTGTGTACTCTAAAAGTACACACCGTGTACTTTCTTTTTTTCACTAAATGGACCGGGGTCGCGCCTAACCCCCAATTTCATCTTCATCTCTAAATTTCGTCCGCTCGAGAGAGACCGTATGGCCGGATCTTCGACGATCTCCTACCTCTTTGTCCGTTCTTTGATTCGAGTGCGGTCAATTGTGTTGGAATCGCAATGGTGAGCTCTCACTTCTTCTTGAGTCTTGTTTCTTGATTCCTCCTGGTTTCCAAGTTATCGTAGGTTAAGTGTATTGTGTTTTTTCTCAGATCTATGTCGTACCAAGGGGAATTTGTCATCGTGGTTCACGTATATCTATCACCTAGGATCAAGGTAGGTGGTTTGTGCCTTTCTGTAGAAAGTTGATGAATATTTTTTGAAAATTTCACCAATACCCTTGAACGGGGTATTGCGTGTTCCTGTTTTGCCCTTGTTGTATTGCCTTCTTTGCCTGATTTCTAGAGTAGATGTTTTTCCTGTGATTATGGTAGCTTTACTGTACCTTGAATGGTTTCTATGCTTGTTCTACCTGTTTGGCATTTTTCCAGTTGCCATGCCTAGTTTTAGGATTGTGGACTGTTGCCTTGTTTTGCTGCTGAGCCTTAGTTGATAGCCAAGTAGTTCTTGAGGTTTACTTGGATGATGTACATGCATGTTGAGCATGTATTACCTTTCACTTAAGACTGTGAGAACCTAGAGTAGTTGACCAAAGGGAGAATTGACGGAAGGGCTTCTCCATGGTGTCTTTTAATTACGATGCGAGACCAAAGGGGGAATTGACGTTGAGTGCTTCCTTAGAGAGTCTGTAGTTCCTCGACGTGGGCCACAGGGGGAATAGACATTGAGTATTTCCCTAGAGATCCTTTAGCATGATACGAGACTATACGGGGAATTGACGGTGAGTGCTTCCCCAGAGAGTCTGCTCAATTTCATAGATGAACCAGAGGGGTGAGACTGTGTGTGCCTTCTAGATGGTAGCTAGTACTTATAGGTTGAACCATAGGGGTTTAGGCTATGAGAGCTACCCAGAGGGTTACCTGTTTTCTTCTTGTTGTTGGTTTCTTACTTGTGTAGTTTATTTGTTAGAACTATGTATTGTAGTTGCTCGTGCTTTCTTATTTACTGCTTCTTGTTTTATTACTTGCCTTGTATTCATTGACTGTTAGGCACAAATATTTGGGTGATTGCCTACTGGGATTGTATCTCACACCCTGTTTGGGCCATGATTTTGGGCCCAAGTAGACTATATTACTGTAGGTATAGATAAGGGCAAGCACCCTTCTACTTCAGGATATTGATTGCGCTGGAGCTGGAGAGCATGAGACCGAGCCGGGGCTCGCGATGCTGAGGAGTTTATTTTCTTTTTCTTTTTCACTCGTTTTCAGTTGTATTCCAGCACGTTGTTGTGTTTGTTTATTTCCATAGATACTTGTACCTGCTGCATTATTGTCATCATGGATATATATATATTCATTGTCTCCACTGTTTGGTTTCTGTTGTTATGCATGTTGTTACTGATTCCGCTATTGATTGTTGTTTTCCACAATATACCTTACCAAATGAGGGAATAGTTTCCCCACTGACTCACCAAGGCCCTCACTACTTTTCGGCAGCCTCTGGCGTTCGGGGAAACGTGCTTGAGGTCATGTGGTGAACCGGGTATGGGGCACCAGTGGAGGGGCTCCGGATTCGGGTCATTACAAAGTGGTATCAGAGGCGTTCTTTTCTCTTGGTTTACTGTTTAGAAACTTTAGATAGGGATAGGACGGATTCGGTACTTGGTATTAAGCTGTTCTCGAGAGTAGCTAACCCGTGTACAGGGAAAGGCTATACTACCTCGTTAATTGAATTTTTCTAGTTTTGAGTTTTATGGTTGATATGTTTTCACCTAGAGTGATTCGCATGACTTGTTTTGATATTTTGGTTCTATTTCTGTCGCAACCCGATGAGATGAGGGTATGCCATCTCATGTATCATATAGGAACTTTTAGAAATCACATTCCATGTATTCTTGCCATGCCATCTAGGGTGCATTAGCGATTGCATGCTATTGTGATAGGCCTTGTGTAGATTATGCATGTTGTTGTGATAGATTCTTGATAGAATCCCTGCTGTTATATTAGAGAGCTGTTGTTTTCCCTTGTATGTGACTATAGGAGATGTCGAGCTTTGATTTGCGGGGAGTATGGGCCCTCACGAATCGAAATTTGGCATCCTTTTCCCCTTGTTTTTAGTGGTTCTGGGAGTCTGAGTAGTTTCTGAGCTACTACCCAGAAAAACCCAGAATACATGACGTGTACTTTTTGGATACATGTCGTGTAGTTTTCAGGCCGTGTTACTAACCGTGTGAGAAGAACATGGTGTCGTGAAAGTAACTTTAGGAACACGCCATGTATGGTAGGTACACGTTGTGTAGTGATGAGCCGTGTACCCGGTCGTGTCACTAACAACACAGGTCGGGGAAGCTCGGGTAGCACACACCGTGTTGTAACAAAACACGCCGTGTAGTCCCTTCCAGGCACCTAGCTGTGTCACGAACAACATGGGTCAGCGTGACCGTCTCTCAGACACATCTTGTTGCTCTTGGAACATGCCGTGTAGTCTTTCCAGGTACCCTTCCGTGTCACGAACAACACAGGATGGTGTCACCTTGCCTATACACGGCGTGTTTGTTCGGAACATTCCGTGTAAGGTTCATCCATGTAGACGGCCGTGTGTTTAACAACACGGGCCGCCGAAGCCTTTTCCACTACACATCGTGTCCGTAGTGAACACACCGTGTAGTCTCAGTTTAAGAAAAACCGTGTGGGTTAGCCGTGTAAGGAGACTCGGGAAGGGGAACAGTTTTCAAGTACACATCGTGTGTGGGTTCAACACGCCGTGTAGTTTGAAGTGTACACGACTTGTAAGGCAGGAGTACACACCCATGTCAGTGGGTTAAGAAGACATGCCTTGTAGTTTTATACACGCCGTGTAGTCGTGTTTTGCAAACTTGTGTGTTTTTCTTCCCCTGTTTCCATTTTGTACTCTTGTGTTCTCTGTCCTTGTTTTCCTGATCTAAGGTGTGCTTTTGATCTTTTAGATCTATGCCTCTGAGATGTCCTCCGGTCGTACGTCTGTCATCGGGAAGTGATCAGACGCCAGATAGGACTGATCAGGGACTTCCTACCGATCCTCCAGTCAGGCCAGCCTTGGCACCAGCTGTTATACCAGTTACAGGTGCAGATATGTAGTTCAGGGAAGGTTTCATGAGGATGATGCAGGCCTTCCAGGGAGCGCCGCCTCCTACCACGTCTATGGAAGACTTGACGTGGGTTTTCCAGTAGCAGCATCCTCTTACTTTCTCGGGGGAAGGAGGACCTCAGGCTACAGAGTCATGGCTAGAAGCCATGCTGACTATCTTCGAGCATCTAGATACGACTCCAGATAGGCGGGTCAATCTCACCACCTACATGCTCTGAGAATCTTCCAAGAGGTGGTGGGACGTGATCTCGCAGGTGGGTCAGTAGCAGGCTATGGTTTGGGAGGAGTTCCAACGCGTGTTCTATGACTACTTCTACCCGGAGACCCTGAGGGTCGACCGAGCCCAGGATTTCATGAGCTTAGAGTAGGGTACCCTTTCTGTAATGGAGTATTCCGCTCGTTTCACCGAGATGCAGTGCTTCACCTCCAGGATGGGAGTGGGGTGTTCTTAGCAAGGAAGTCTGAGGATGGTCTCAGGAGGGAGATCCGCTCACAGGTGAACATCTTCCAGCTGACTTCCATTACATCCATCGTCTACCAGGCACTGATTGCGGAGCACAATCTGAGAGACTCTGGAGCTGCGAGCCAGGGCGGTTCTGCTTCCAGATCTAGTCTTCCTCTAGATGACAGCAAGAAGCGCCATAGAGAGCCTACACGTGGTGATATGAGGAAGTGAGATGCATCACTAGGCATCCAGGTGACATGTTACCAGTGTGTCCAGTCAGGGAACACGAGGCTGCAGTGCCAGAGGGACCTCATGGAGTACCGATCTTGTGGCAGGATGGTTCACCTTCAACGTTTCTGCCAGGTCTTTTCACCAGCAGCTGGTGACTGGGGTTCTTCCATGACTCCTTGTTCAGGAGAAGCACCACCAGTTTCTCACCAGTCGGGGAACTGGAGTTCTTCTGGCAATTCGGGTTGAGGTGGAGGTCGTGGATGTGGCAGTCAGCCACTAGTTACTCAGCACCAGCAGGGAGGTTCAGCTCAGAGTGGTCAGCCAGGGGCGCAGGTCTGCGGTACAGGCCATTCTTTCACCGTGGAGTAGACTTATCAGGAGCAGAATCTCAGCCCTTCTGCTGTTTGAGGTACGATTTCAGTATCCTCAGTTTTATCTTCCATCCTTTTCAATACTGGTGTTATGCATAGCTTTATCTTTGTTGCTGTTGTGGAGATCCTTGGACTCTGCGTCTTTTCTTCTGTCAACTCATTGACACTAGACACACCTTTGGGGACGAGGACATCTAGTGTACGCCAGTGTAGATAGTGCCCTCTCGAGGTTGCAGGGTATCGCTTCTTATGGGATCTCTATGTCCTAGAGATGACAGGCTATGATTTCATCCTTGGAATGGATTGGTTGATTCCCTTTCAGGCAGTCGTCGACTGTTATCGCCACAGAGTGAGTTTTGTTTCACCAGAGGGCAAGTCTTTTCTTCATAAGGGTGAGTGGGGTGTTCGGGCGAGTTGGGTAGGACTCGAGCATCTTGGGCTAGGAGGGGTGATGGACCAGATTTCTAGTCTTTATCTGGATGATTAAGGGACTCCACAGTTGGATTTTCCTCTAGTGGTGGATCGCTTCAGGGACGTCTTTCCAGAGGACTTTACAGGTTTGCCTCCGGAGCATGACGTAGACTTCTCTATTGATCTCATGCCTGGAGCGGCACCGGTGTCTATTCCTCCCTATAGGATGGCTACACCTGAGTTGCAGGATCTCGAGAAGCAGTTGGAGGAGCTACAGGCTAAGGGTTTCATCTGAACTAGTACTTCTCCTTGGGGTTCGCCTGTCCTATTTGCAAATAAGGCAGATGGTACCTTTCGGCTTTGTGTGGATTATCGGAAGCTGAACTAGTTGACGGTCAAGAACTGATATCCTTTGCCAAGAATTGACGACATTTTCTATCAGCTTCGAGGAGCCTGGGTGTTCTTGAAGATCAAATTGAGGTCCGGTTATCATCAGTTGCCCGTTAGACCATCAGATATACCTCTGACAGCCTTCAAGAGCAGGTATGGTCTATACGAGTATACAGTCATGTCGTTCAGTCTCACCAACGCACCTGCAGTTTTCATGTCACTGATGAACTGAGTGTTTCTTCCTTACTTGGACTCCTTTGTCGTGGTCTTCATGGACGATATCTTGGTGTACTCTCACACTCGACATGACCATGCCACACATCTTGAGATCATTCTGAGTACACTGAGAGAGCATCAGATTTATGATAAACTCTCAAAGTGCCACTTTTGTATGGATCATATTCACTTCTTGGGTCATGTCATCTCAGAGGTAGGATTATCAATGGACCCAGAGAAAGTGAGAGCTGTAGTTTCCTGGGAGTAGCCGAAGAATGTCTTTGAGGTACGGAGTTTCCTAGGGCTGGATGGATACTACAGACGCTTCATTCGGGATTTTTCTCATCTAGCCGCACCTTTGACAGGTCTGACCAAAAAGGGGTCGAAGTTCTTATGGTCAGATTCTTTTGAGTTAGCCTTTCAGGAGCTGAAAGGTAGGTTGACGTCAGCACCGATACTAGTCCTACTGGAACCAGGAAAGAACTACATTGTTTACTATGATTCTTCAGGTATCGGGCTGGGAGCTTTGCTTATGCAGGGGGATGGAGTCGTTGTGTATAGGTCTCGGTAGTTGAGGCCACATGAGAGGAACTACCTAATGCACAATCTAGAGTTGGCAGCTTTTGTTCATGCCTTACGCTGTTGGAGACACTATCTGCTGGGAGAGCACCTTGTGGTCTTCACTGACCACAAGAGTCTTAAGTATATTTTCACTCAGCAGGATCTGAACCTAAGATAGCACAGGTGGTTTGAGTACCTTCAGTCTTTTGATTTTGAGCTTGCCTATACGTCGGGGAAAGGCAACGCAGTGGCAGATGATTTGAGCAGGAGAACTCAGATTCAGGCAGTTCAGGAGGCCAGCAGTGAGTGGCAGCTGATGGCTCTGTTCTCTGAGATGTATCTGAAGGTGCATGAAAGACAGGGACAGACTTACCTTTCTTCTATAGATGTTACCTCTACACTTCTTGATCGGGTACGGAAGAGGCAGCTATCAGACTCTGAAGGCTTAGTCCTACAGGAGAGTGTGTCAGGAGAGGACCCTCTTCCTGGATGGGAAGTGGGCGAGGATGAGATCTTGTGTTTCCAGGGATGTTTATGGGTGCTAGAAGATATACGCGAGGATCTGATATGGGATTTTCACTCCTTAGTTTGGGAAGTTCATCCTGGTGTCACCAAGATGTATCGGGATCTTCATCGCCAGTACTGGTGGCCAGGTATGAAGAAGGATGTTGCTAGTTTTTTCATTAGATGTTCTACTTGTAAACAGGTGAAGGCAGAGCATCAACGACCAGAAGGCCCTTTACAGTAGTTACCCATTACGGAGTGGAAGTGGAACGATGTCGCGATGGAATTCATGACTAGGTTGCCGAGGACGCCTCAAGGGAATGATGTTATTTGGGTTGTCGTCGACAGGATTACGAAGGTTACACACTTCTTTCCGATTAAAGAGACCTTTAGTGTTGATGATCTGGGACGAATTTACATCCAAGATATCATTTGTATGCATGGATTTCCACACTCCATTATTTCAGATAGGGATGCGCGCTTTACCTCTCAGCTATGGTAGGTACTTCAAAAGGACTTGGGTACACAGGTACTTTTGGGTACCGCATACCATCCAAATACTGATGGCCAGTCCGAGCGCACGATCCAGGTTCTTGAGGATATGCTCCGAGCTTGCATCCTAAACTTTGGAGGTTCTTGGGAGAAGAATATCCCTCTGGTGGAGTTCGCCTACAACAACAGTTTCCAGGCGACCATTCATATGGCACCATACGAGGATTTGTACGGTAGTCCATTCCGATCACCCTTATGCTGGTTGGAGGCAGGAGAGGCAGCTTTGTTGGGACCTCATCTCATTCAGGAGACCTCAGAACAGATAGAGTTGATTTGGAAGAGGATGGCTACGGCACAGTCTCGACAGAAGTCTTATGCTGATCAGTGGAGACGACCTCTGGAGTTCGAGGTTGGGGATCAGGTTTTCCTATGCATTGCACCGAGGTTGGGACACAAGAGGATTCAGAGACAAGGTAAGCTATCACCACGGTACGTCGGACCATTTGAGGTCATGGAGAGAGTGGGACCAGTCTCCTATCAGTTAAAGCTACCTCAGAGGTATCGGGCCATGCACGACGTCTTCCAAATCTCTCAGCTCCGACGTTACTTTTCAGACCCGTCTCACGCCTTTCAGCCTGAGGAAGTCGATCTTGAAGCGGATGTGTCATTAGAGGAGCATCCTATCCGGATTATTGATCGTAGTATGAAGGTCCTCTATGGGCGGTCTGTTCCTCTGGTATGAGTGCTATGGCAACACGGGCAAGTATAGTACGATACCTAGGAGAGGGAGGCCAATGTATGATCACAGTGTCCAGAACTGTTCGGGGATTCTTCTTCTACACCCTGTTTAGGAAATTTGGGGACGAATTTCTGTAAGGGGGGAAGTTTGTAAAAACCTGGATCTTCGTTCAGGTATGTTTTTCCTTTTTTCTGGAGTTTTTAAGAAAAATTATTTTTCTGGAAATTTTCAAAGTACACGTCGTGTACTTCCTGAGTGCATGTCGTGTACTCTGATTCGGCTCGAAGCCGTGTGCTGGTCGTGCTCGGTCCACACACACGGTGTGTAGGGGTGATGTGGAGGCTGATTTTGGTGGAGTATGGAAGGGACCCAGTACACGCCGTGTACTCTAAAAGTACACGCCGTGTACTTTCGTTTTTTTCACTAAACGGACCGAGGTCGTGCCTAACCCCCAATTTCATCTTCTTCTCCAGATTTCGTATGCCTGAGAGCGACCGTATGACCGGATCTTCGATGAGCTCCTACCTCTTCGTTCGTTCTCTGATTTGAGCGCGGTCAATTGCGTTGAAATCGCAGAGTGAGCTCTCCCTTCTTCTTGAGTCTTGTTTCTTGATTCCTCCTGGTTTCCAAGTTATTGTAGGTTGAGCGTTTTGTGCGTTTTCTCATATCTATGTCGTTCCAAGGGGAATCTGTTATCGTGGTTCATGTATATCGATCATCTATGATCGAGGTAGGTGGTTTGTGCCTTTCTGTAGAAATTTGATGAATATTTTGTGCAAATTTCACCAATACCCTTGAATGGGGTATTGAGTGTTCCTGTTTTTCCCTTGTTGTATTGCCTACTTTGTAGGATTTCTAGAGTAGATGTTTTGCCTGTGATTATGGTAGCTTTACTGTACCCTGAATGTTTTCTATGCTTGTTCTGCATGTTTGGAATTTTTCCATTTTCCATGCCTAGTTGTAGGATTGTGTATTGTTGCCTTGTTTTGCTGCTGAGCCTTAGTTGATAGCCAAGTAGTTCTTGAGGTTTACTTGGACGATGTACACGCGCGCTGAGCATGTATTACCTTTCACTCAGGACTGTGAGAACCTAGAGTAGTAGACCAAAGGGAGAATTGACGGAAGGGCTTCTCCAGAGTGTCTTTTAATTACGATGCGAGACCAAAGGGGGAATTGACATTGAGTGCTTCCTCAAAGAGTTTTTAGTTCCTCAACGTGGTCCACAGGGGGAATAGACATTGAGTGCTTCCCCATAGAGCCTTTATCACGATACGAGACTATAGGGGGAATTGACAGTGAGTTCTTCCCTAGAGATTCTGCTTAATTTCATAGCTGAACCACAGGGGTGAGACTGTGTGTGCCTCCTAGATGGTAGCTAGTACTTATAGGTTGAACAATAAGGGTTTAGGCTGTGAGAGCTACCCAGAGGGTTACCTGTTTTCTTCTTGTTGCTGGTTGCTTACTTGTGTACTTTATTTGTTAGAACTATGTATTGTAGCTGCTCGTTATTTCCTATTTACTGCTTCTTGTTTTATTACTTGTCTTGTATTCATTGACTGTTAGGCACAAATCATTGGGTGATTTCCTATTGGGATTGTATCTCACACCCTGTTTGGGCCATGCTTTTGGGCCCAAGCAGACTATGTTGCTGCAGGTATAGATAAGGGCAAGCACCCTTCTACTTTAGGATCTTGATTGCGCTGGAGCTGGAGAGCATGGGACCGAGTCGGGGCTCGCGATACTGAGGAGTTTATTTTTTTTCTTTTGCACTTGTTTTCAGTTGTATTCCAGCACATTGTTGTGTTTGTTGCTTTCCATAGATACTTTTACCAACTGCATAATTTTCATCATGGCTATATATATATTCATTGCTTCCACTGTTTGGTTTCTGTTGTTATGCATGTTGTTACTGCTTCCACTGTAGACTGTTGTTTTCTGTTGTATACCTTACCAAATGAGGGCATAGTTTCCCCACCGACTCACCAAGGGCCTGGCTGCTAGTCAGCATCCTATGGCGTTCGAGGAAACGCGCTTGAGGTCATGTGGCGAACCGGGTACGGGGCACCAGTGAAGGGGCTCCGGATTTGGGTCGTTACACCAAATACCTAACCAAAGACACCAAGTTAAATGAAAATTAATATAAAATTTAAGTAAATCCCTTAATAAAATTTCTGGATCAATATACCTCCAATGAAATGACGTGTGATGGCATGAAGACACTATCTCATGATCTCTTCTATAAGGTATGAGTGATATCCTCATGAGAATCAGTAAATTCCACCATGATCTAGTGGAATCTCTAAAAAAAACTAAACCAAAGAACTTTAAAATTATAGAGGTGGGAGGAAATGAAAAGAGGCCACTAGAAAAAAGAAGACTAATCGAAAACACTAAAGAAATTACCCTTGGAATAACCCAATACAAGGGGAAATGAAGTATGGAGGAATGATAAACTGGTTGGGGTTTTCATGCTAGGGGGGAGGAAAAGGGGGTTTTTGGTTTATAAGATCATAGGGGAAAAATTACCTTTTCCACTTTTTTAAGGGTGCATGGTTTGGTCACATGGTCTGACAAATTTTGCACTAACTTTGTTTCCCTTGCTATCCAAGACCAGCCACTTCACATGGTTATAGCACACGGTTTCAAAAACCATTCACCAACCGTGATTCATGTATCTAAAATTTATTTCAGATAATAGCACTGGTTCCTAGACCCCTTCGCATGGTTTAATAAACCATTTCTCTATAGAAAACAATCTACACAGTTAAAGTGCATGGTTAGCACAAATCATGTGCCTTGTCATGTCTCCCCAAAACTTAAAAATTCGTGATAATAACCCCTAGGGAACCCTCTAGACCTCTAAATCCCCTAGATAACTTCATTCCAAACCTAAATTGGGTCTTTTGAAAGGTTCCAACCCTTGTAATTTTGATCTGATGCCCTATTTAGAAACTATCCCATCTACCAAACCAAAATTTCAAACTCTTTCTAAATTTAAAACACTTGTATGGACACAAGATCATAAAATCCCACCATTATGCCACTATCCAGTGCCATAAATGTTCTTTCCAACTATCTTATCACCCCCATTGGACCCCCATATGGATGATCTATCTTCCCTCAATTGAATCCACATTGGTCAACTACCTGAAAGTATCTCTATGAGCATTGACCATCATCTCACTCACCTGCTATCACTTATGCATGTCGTAATTCACTCTGAATTGTCACCAACACTTGAATCCATTGTCTATAATGAAGGTAAGTGATACACACCATCATGAGGGAGCAATAAGAATGGGGTAGGGATAATTTTGTCTGATTTGAACACAACAACTCAAAATTATCATCAAGGAAGCATTTTTTGATAGATATTAAGGGTAAAAATCAAGAACATAAGAATATTTGATGCAATGAAGGTGTAGACTTAGAAAAAATATCTTTTAATGGGATAATATCCATCATAATAATTATTAGTGGAATCAATAATGTCAAATAATCATGGGATGAATGCAAGAGACTGTGAGATAAATGATTTATCACGTGAATAATACAAATTCATGAATCCCATGGGAAAACCTAAATAATGGTGAAAATGGAAAAGAAAATCCCTATGATGATGGTGAATCACCACAATTTCAATTTTTTCCATTTCATGGTTTCATTCTTCATCACCACCTGATCTGGTCATTCATGTCATCATAGATTTGGTCTTATTCCTTCCATCTGAACCTTACAGAAAAACCTAAGGAGGATGTTATAGGATATTTTAGGGTTTGAAAATTAATAATAAATTATTTATTTATTTTACTAACAGACTCACAATGATCCTCCTCTGGGGTTTCTAATGAAAATATAGTTCACATTACCCCTAGTGTAAATTCTTCATTTTGAACTCAACAATGGTGTCAAAATTTCCAACCAATGCTCTATTTAAGAGATATCAACATCCACGCTCATGGGATAAACATTTATTGAAATAATAAATATTAAATAATACTTAAAATTATCTATGCTAATAAATTCAACAAAACTCAACTTGGTAGTAAACAATACACCCCGAGATCAACATGACCTTCAAAAAAATCATGATGCCATATGCTATGTTAAATTAACCATTTGATCCATGGGGAGGTATAGAGACTCTGAAACTCAAAATTTAGTTAAGTATCAATTAGGGAAAATTCATGTCACTACAAAATTAGTGTGTATCCCTCTAATCCACTCTCACTGTGGCATCAGGTTAACTTACCTAAAATCCAAGATCAGCACCTAGTAACACATCAAGTCACTCATAGAGAAATAAGTTAATATCGCAAAGTCAAAAATCTTCCTATGAATGTTACTATGTAATATAACATATTTGTTTTGATATATAATCAAGAAATATTTGTAACACCATGATATCTTAAAAAATGAATCAATTCTTGATATCATACAATACTTGCAAGACTGAGTTTAAACAAACCATGAAATAATATTATTTTAAATATGAATGTTATAACATAGCCATTAAATAGGTGGTTATGAATAGGATTAACTAAATTATGAAAATTATATAGTTTAAAAATGTATAAAAAATAAATTATTTTATATTTATTATAAAATAAAATAAGAATCATTTTAATGAAAAATAAATGTTTTCTGAAAAAAACTATATTTTTCAAAAAGGTGGTTTCTTCACGCTTTGTGCACATACATTAAAATTAATTTTTACAAATTTTAGAAAATTTATTTTAAAAAACTAAATTCATTTTTTAATTCATAATATTAAAATTATATTAGGTTGAAATTTTGGAATTTTTGGAAAATATTGATTTTTCAATGAATAGTTAAAAATATGGACTTTATAAAAATGTCATTTATTTTCAATAAATTAAGTAAATTAAAAGTATCATTATGTTTATAATATGATTTAAAGTAACATAATTATTCGTTATTTATGTTTAATCTACTTAATTACTTATTAATCAGCATTATATTTTATTTTAGTAAAAGTTTATTTTTGGTTTTAAAAATGAGATTTTTTTGAAAACTGTTTTAAAGTGAATAATGTTTCTAAATTTTAATTAATTAAAAAAACACGTAATGAGGAATGATTTAAATTAAATCTATATATTATATATATATAAATATTAATTTATATTCATATAATTATTATTACTAGTCATAGAGTTAATATAAAATCATCTTTTGCTTGAAAAATACACTTCTTGAAAACCCTCTTTTTCATCACATCTATGAGTTTAATTTTAAATTAAAATTTGGAAATTATGTGAATTTAATTTGTTAAAATGTATTTAATATTTTAAATTATAATAATTTTTATTATCTAATAAGTTCAACTTAATTTTTGTCCATAATGAATAGTAAAAATAGTAAAAATTAATTACCACTGTTATGGTAAAAAGGGATTTACTATGGGTTAAACTAAAAAGATAAGGGTTAAAATGACCTAAAAACTTTCCAAGAATCTATTTTAAGAACATATTTTTATCTTTTAATGTATAATACTAAATAATGGTCCATTTTGGAGCCTTGAGCATCTAAAAAATGTGGGTACATCTTTTTTCAAAAATTACAAGTGTGCCACTCACCACACTTATAAAAGGTCATCCCCTCTACTCTCCACTTCACACATTCAAAACCATAAGGACCATAAAATACCTTCCTTATGTCCCTCAAAACATCCTATAATCCTTGTTTTGATAAAAAAATCATCCTAATGAGGCTTTTATTGTTAACCCAGGGAGGTTTTCCGAAGATGAGGTTTCATGCTTAACCAAGCATTTTTTTATTTCTTCTTCCACATCCTTAAAATATTAGTAAATTATTATTATATGATAAAACCATTATATACCATATGTTTAGATGTTATTATTTTAATTTAAGAACCCAAATCCATCTCCTCTTCCATAAAATTGGAAATGAAATCATCATTCGTGTGCATGGTGGACTACTGCCTCACAAACTGAGAACATTAATTTTCCATAATCACCTATAAAATATTATTATAATGATGTATTTAAAGTAAATATATGTTATTTTTAATATATTTATACTTATTGGTTTATAATATTAAATATACCTTCTTACTTTCCATTCCATGGAGGATATGATAACGTTGCTCGTGTGTATAGCAGATTACCACCTCGTGAAGTGATGAGATTAGTTTTTCACTAATGATTTACATGGAAGGTAATAAGGATAAATTTAATGAATATATGTGATATAAATGAAATATTTATTATATTCATGGAATATTTATAAATATTAAAATATAACGTACCATTTTATTTCTAATACTTAAAAATGATAACATCATTTGTGTGTATGTGTGGACTACCACCTCCACGAAGTGATTTAACTCTTTTTCATCACTAAATCACATAAAAGATATATATATAAGTATATTTAAAGAAATAATATGGTATATATGATATTATTATCATTTTTTAATTATAAAATATTACTTACCTTCTATCTATAATGATCTTTGAAAAATGGAAAAGTTAATCATGCATACGTACGACCAACCATCTCCATGATCGTAACATAGTTCATTTTTCATAACCATATTTCATGATTTTTTTTTAAATTATAATTTATGTATAAAAATTATAATTATTCCATGATTATTATTCTAGATATTTTAAAATAATTACCTTGTTGACCATGGTCAACATATCGAAGTCATTTTGATACAATGAACTAAACATCTTCAAAACACCCGATGTGGACTTAACTAATTAGGTATTTAAATGTTTAATTAAAAAGAAAAAAAATAAATGATTTAAGAATAAGGTATTAAAAATAGAAACTTTTCTTAAGAAATCATATAATTAATATAATTTTATTATAAAGGAGGTTCAAACACGTACAAAGGAATTCAGACCGGAGGTAAGGGTTTCTCATCTTGCTTTTACTTATATAAGAAATATGCCATATTCACAACTTATTTTTATTATGTGGTGTATTTACATCCTATGAATTTATTTTACGATTATTTTTGTTATATTTTTGTGATTTACAAATCCATATGAGGTTCCCCCTTTCATCAAGTTTAGATCCATAGATTATCAAAGTAGTAATGGACTGTTGATTCCAAAATACATGTTTCAAAGGAGAGGTTGAGGAAGGAACAGCTTGTTTGAGGAAAATTCGGGCCAAAACAAATTAAAAATACACTTAAGGGTCTAGTTTCATTAAGGTAAAAATCTTTTTGAATGACTGGGGCTCATGGAAGTCACTCAGATGCACGGATCTTGAAGTGGAACCTTCAAAAACACCTCTAGTTCATGGAAGTCATTGGTCATGTGGAGCATAAGGAATTAACTTCTACGTAGCATAAGTCTAGTTTTCAAAACTCTAGTTTACATAAGTCACCAACCATGTAGATCTTTAGGAGATAACATTCACATAGTGTAACTTTGGTTCACAAAACACACCTGCTTTCATGAAACTCATAATATTTTGTGAAATCCTCTATATTTCTTGAAATTGTTTCCCTCACCTTTTTGGGACTATAAATACCTCTCCATGTACGACTTTTAAGGGGTGGATATACCTCTAAAATTTCGATAAAACTCTACATTTGATAAAATTTAAACCTTCATGAGAAAGAGAGGAGATATATTACTCAAGGTATCCATCTTTCTCAAAAATTCCTCCTATGGGTTCTTGATAACCTCAACCCATGGTGGAGATTACTTTTGTGAAATTCCATGGACTTCACGTAAGAATAAATCCCTTAGTAGCTATTGGGGTTTCATGAGATAATTATCTTTTATGAAACCAATTCCATGGGAACCAAGAATTCACTCTAAGGAAGGGAAACCCTATTTCACAAAACATCCCCTTTTACAAGACCCGTTACCTTAGCGAAGCTCTCAAATTTTGTGAAACTCCAACTTTCAAGAACCACATCCACCAAGCCTCTATATAGTTTCTCAATCCATCCAACACCCTTTCGAAAAATTTGAGTTCCAAGTACTTGTGTACCCATCCAAAAACTATTCACCCACACCCCAAATTATCATGTGCCAAGTTTCATTAACACTTTTTCCCCTTTTTCTTTAATCATGTCTTGGACCATTACCTTACCTTTTTCTATTATGAATAGGTACCCTAATGGTTTTTTCCTCCTAAGAATAAAAACCCTAATGTCAGGACCTTGAATTTCCACTCCTCGATGGCAGTGTTTGTGACATTCCTTGCCCAAAGGTGCATGAGAATAAGGTATATAAGCCCTAAAGGTGTAATCACCAAGGGAAAATACATACCTTTCCTAGTAGAGATTCCTTTTCCCATATCTTCCTATCCCACTTTGAAATGGTCTCCCTGGGTGTATGCCCTGCCAATGTCTGAGTTTCATGATGTATAAATACATAGATTAAAATCCTTATTATACAACATTAAAAATACATGAAAACATCCTTAACACATGATGTTAAACTATAGTATTACCAGTGTAACAAGCACAAGATTCCATGTGCATGGAATTCATGGGATGAAAACATCTCCCCAACCATCAGATCTGACTCCCATACCCTAAAGGCTCTATGCATAAGCCCAAAACTATCCTTACCCACCATTATATGTGACTCCCATTTTGAGAATCCCATATGCATAATCCCCATACCATCCCTCATAGACACTTTGTCCACAACATGAGCATCCTTACCACATTATGTTAAATTTCATCAACCAGTTGTGTCACATGACCTTAAACTGTGGCATTAAACTATGTAGTTTTTTATACCTATTTCTTAATAAGGTACATATGACACATCCATGAGTTTCAATCACAATATACCAACACACATAGGGTACCTCTATTATGTTCAACCCTAACACCCCCAACATCACCATAAAATCTAAAGTGTGAAATCTTCCCACTTGGGGACACACTCAACCAATATGAGTGTGAAATATTCCCCCCTAGGAACACACTTAACCACCTACCTATCCCCACAAGATGTTAAACCTATGACCTAACAATCCCCAAAATATGTTAAAACTATGACCCACATATCCCCATAATACATTACACCTATGACCCACCTTTCTTCACAAGGTGATAAACCTATGACCCACACATCTTCAAAAGACGTTAAATATGTGACCCGCCTATCCCCACAAGACATTAAATCTATGACCCATGCATCTCCACAAGATGTTAAACCTATGAAAAAATAAAAAATCTATACCCCATACAATAAACATGGTATGTATGTAGTAAAAATCCCAAATTTCCTAAATCCTTGTCTTCAAATACCTCATGTACTGCATGGGATGACTTAGGTTTTTTTCCAGAGATGCCTCATATTTCAGATGATTAACCTTACAAACATTCAAAAATTACAAAAAAGGACCATAAATGACTAATGTTAATATCTAATTTAACTGAAGTTTGATGCCCTGTCAGGATAGAAGTAGTGTAATTAACCATCATCCACCTCGAGATGGCACCGAGAAATATTTTCATGAACATTTGATAAATCTATGAGGGAGACCCAAACTAAGAGATTATCTCTAATGAGAAATACATTTAAGTAGGAACCAACATCCCATCATCATATTTTGATCAAGGTGCTGACATTGCCAGTTAAAGTAATGGAAGTCGCCGGCTTTAGAAAAAAGGAATGTGGCATCAAAGAAATGTGTGACTCCCATCCCCAGCTTGAAAGTATCATAAAAAATGGTAAATATGGCATGAAAATATTCTCATTCAACCATGGGGACTAGTAATGTTGGGGAACCATCATATTTTCATGTCACTAGATCTGAATATTCAGTGCTAGGTTCAACCATACAAGCAGTGGACCTAGAATTAATCTATTTTAAGGCCTTGGATGGATAACTTTAGGTATCCTCTATTTGCAACATTGTCAATGTGAATCCTTTCTCTACTTTATAAAGAATGAATTATGTTAGGGAATTATGAATCACCTTCATCATATATATACTAATGACTGATTCTGTATACTTTATAGTAGTCATACTATAGGAAATAAAAGATTTAATTCCAACAGGTACAGGGGAAGAGGGAATATTGGTGCATAAATACCGTATGACTATGTTCATTTCACAATAATTGTCGCGTCTTCAGCAGTTCAGTTCCCACGCCCCATCCCACCCTCTGATCTCATATAGATAATGGTGATCAACTCCCTTGTTCATTAATATGAACAAGAAGGGATCAGTACCACTAGGGATATGGCCCTCCAAGATCTCAAAGCATTGGCACATCGCTGACACTACATCCCATTAGGGTTGTATAGGGGTAAAAACACCCCTCATTCCAATAGAAACCCACTTCAAGAGTCTATCTCTATAGAACTCTATCATCTCACTCCCCTATGATAATGAGGTAGTAGATATTTGATCCCCTGTCATGCCCACTACTCAGGAGCTACCTAGGAGGGCTCCCACCTAGCTGTGTCGGTGCTAGCACCGACCAGTTGATGTCTCTATTTTATATCTATATATTGATGAGTTTTGAAATGTGAAATATTTAAATATTAATTAATTAAATATCATATTTTTTCTTGATATTAATTTTATCTATATTTTTTATATAGGACCAGCATTCAAATCAATACCAAGGAAAATGTGGTAATTGAGGAATATAAATCCACTTAGCATAGAGCTTCATTGAATCTAGTATTTATGATTGAATCCAAATAGACCAATAAAACCATTAAATTAAGTTTTATCACGATTTTGGATGATCATAAAGGGTTTTGGAGGATCAAAACAGAAGAACTATAGAAAAACGAATATTGCGATGCTAAAAACACATTTTCCACATTAGGTGAAACCATTACAAGACATGAAGTTGCAAGCCATGAACCATTTATAGGGAATGAAGAAGAAGAAACCATAATTACATGAGAAAATCATCCCCACACATTACACATCATTTAAACACTACAGAACTTGAAATGTTCATATAGACCAAAAATTGGTTATTTTTACATATCTTTTGATGGGAGTTATATCATTTGACTTGGAGCATCTATTTAAGGTCATTTTTTACCAGAGAAACCCTGAGGATGACTTTCTTGATTATAAATATGGATTTTTACAATATATTTTTCATTCTATTCCAAGAATAAGGCTTGACCACTAGGAGGACTCTGTAGGGTTCCAACCTAGAATTATGTATAGATAGGTTTTCTTTTTTTACTTCGTTGTTTTCTTTTCAATATTTCATGTAACATTGTGTTTTTAATATTTTAATTCTAGATGTTTTGATTTTATTTCATTATCATTATTTATCTTTTGATATCTTTAATTTGGAATATAGTGTATTCATTATTGTCGATCACCCAATGATGATTGGATTAAACCATAGGGGATAGTGGAATCAGTTGAAATGGGTGTGTACCAAATTTTTCTATTTCATTCTTCACTTGCGTGATGATTTTTTTTCAATTTTTATTGTGTTGTGATTCAATTTTATCATATTTTTTATTAAATCAGGGGCCTATAATGTTTAATAGTAGAAAAAAAGCCTACATGATTAAGATAACTAATTCATGACCATTTAATGTGATTATTCCTCTATAATCACAATCTGATCTTAATACACTCTGGTTATTTTAATTTTTCAGTACACCATAATTTCATATTATAGGGTATATTGATAGGGTTTGACCATATCTCATATCAATTAAATATGATTTATTGTGAAACAAATGAGTATTATAGTTTTTCAAGTGTAGTCTGGAATTATTTTTAGAAAAACCACTCATGGAAATTGATTCCCCTCTCTTCTTCTTTTCTCTATTATTTCATTTAATTTTAAATAATTTCATTTGTTTAAATAAAATCAATTGAAATTGGGATGACCCAACCTTTGGTCAAGAGTTTTCATCACCATGTTCTCTACTCTCTATGGGATCAACCCCGTACTTCCACTTTACTATGCCTTTATAGTCAGTTCAGTTCAAGAATAATATAAATTTCTAATTTTATAATGACCTATAACTTTAACTACTCCCTATGTACACATCATTATTCCCACAGTTTGGAGGGTGGTTTGACTTCATCCCTACTCTGTTGGCCCCATCCTAAAGAACCTAACATTGATGTCTAGGGAAGACTTGGAACATTTCCCAATAAGAGGCATCTTACACAGCTCCAATAGCCCATTCCTCTATCGGCATATCTCATCATATTCCTATCAATAATGAGTGGGGATCCATCTTCACATGATTGTGATCAAGACCCCATTTGCATCTCAGGAAGGTCAAGTTGACTCTCTTAATCTTCAATGCCACTAGAAATTTTTATACACCATCTAGTGATGAATAATGCCAAAGATAAGGTCCTCCATGCACTTCCATCAACTAGATAATAGGTCCTCCTCACACCACCACTAAACAAAGTGGATATACTCCATGCACTACCTTTAACCAGAGTGGAGGTCCTCCCTACACTTCCACCAACTACTGTGGAGGTCCTCCCCTTAGTGATGATTTGATATTACCTAATGATTGATGTTATTAATATTTTCATGAATTATTATATAATCCCTTTACTTATTTTATATGAAATGTGCATAATTTGTGTGAAATATTAATGTTTTAATACTAAGTATAATTTTTGATCATTTTTAGAAGTAGTTTGATTGAGTCTGCTTACTATTTTATTTATAACTTTCCCCCTAATAATCCAAATTTTTTGGTTCTTGTTTTTAATATTCTTAATTCAATATAAAACATTTCATTAGAAGGGATCATGGGCTAATTATGCCATTTGAAGGCCCATATAGACCACACAAGAAGTTCTACATAATCTGTGAAGAAACTGGACCAGCCATAAAGATTTAATTTTTGGGATCAATCAGGAAGTCCAAATTCCTTTATTATCTTCCAACTTCTGGGGGACAATGTAAGGATTCTTGGATAAAAATTTCAAGTCCCAACTCCAAATACAAGGGGTTCATTTAAACTTAGCCTACCATTCTGTCCAGGAATTAAAATCAGTATAGTATTCATGACATGTATCCTGATATATTCATAAAATCAAGCTGAAATATTTCAGTGTGAAATAGGAGATATAGTCGGCCTACTTTTTTGAAGAAATCATTTGGATTTGAAGGCATCTTACTATTCAAAAATCCATTCACATTTTGGTCATCGAAAAATCATGGATAGAAATGGATAGTTTGACATTTTTTATTTAAATAATCATAAATTTGGCTCCATAAGTCCAAATGCCTACAAATATTTATATTAGTTGGAAAAAATTATTATATACAACTTTTAAGAATTATATATCTCTATATTTGGCTATCTGTATGTCCAAATCTTCGATCCAAGTGGAGGGATAGATTGGGAATACAAACAGTCCACTTCCTTGGGCTATAAATACATCCCCCTCTTATCCTTCAAAGGGGATGGAATTTCAGAATATAGGATCACATATTGGCATAACCAAAGACTTTACAAGGTCTTGGGAGGACCTTCCATACTCAATTTTTTACTTGAGAGAACTTTCCTCCTCTCTTTGTTTCCTTTTACTTTGGTGTTCTTCATTATTTTAATCTTGTAAGCCTTTTTTTTTGTAATTATATTTTAATGAAAGTTTATTATTAAATATATATTATTCTCATCCAAATTATGTAGTTTAATATTATTGTTCTTAAAATGGTTTAAATATAGTTAAATCCCCTTCTTTTATTTTGCTTTCTCAATCAATCTAAAGTTTGTTTTTAATTATCATCATCGTTTGTGTGTGTGTTCGACGCACCACTCTTTTCTTATCCATTTATTTTTCTTGTATTCTTAATTTATCATCATAATAATTATAACTATATTAATAATCATTTAAATGGATGATTAAATATCTCATTGTGTTGAGTTGTAATTTAGGTATGTTAAGCGATTGAGATCTTTTTCTCGATGAGCATTCTTTGAATTAACATTGTGTATGTTGGACTTAACATGTCAGGGATTAATGACTTATTTTTTTAATGATTGGTTTCCATGGATTATTGGAACCATAAATACACTACCATAAACAAGATATGATTATGATTAGAACCCTAAGTTAAGTTAAGGCTTGGATTAAAGCCTTAACACTTGGGAATTCCAATCAACTTTAACTTGTGACATGGGTGTTAATTTAATGCAATACAAAGCAAAGCTCAAGGATATCACAAGCTTAACTCCCTAAAAATGAAATCACCTCAATATTTTTCAAATTATTAAATCAAACACCAACCATAAATTATTTCATAATCATAGGTAAAAAACCCTCAATCAGAATACAATCAAATAAAAACAATCAACTATTAAAAAGTATCATCACTGAGGATTTGACCTAAGTGCTACTATACACATTAAAAGAGCATCGGAACCTTGATCAGTTGATAGGAGACAATCGGATGCTCTTTCAAATGGGGTTGTTGTTAGGGATGATGCTTTATGTAGTTATTAGTTTCTAGCTATTGTAAAAAAACCAAAAAAACAAAATTTAAAAAACAATTCAATTTTTAATGTGCAAAAAATATTAAAACATGACAAAATCATTTTCACTCACCAACAAATATTAAATTTTTTTCCCCAATCAGGGGAGATTTAGACAATATCACTCATCCATATTTAATATCACTACAATTTTTTATAGAAACAATGTTCTAAAAACAATTCATTTTTTCATGCTCAAATTTAGAAATGGAAAATGGTGGTACAAAAAACATACTCCTCTCAAGATGATAAAATTAATTTATGGAGCTTCACTCATTCACCAACCAAAAGAGAAAATCATAGAGTTTGTAATAGATCTTAGCTTCCACTCCCTATCCTAAAGTGCTCAAAAATCAAGAGGTCTTTTTAGGGGTTTTTATGTGGCTATGGGACGGTAGGAAGATGATACCCAAAAGATAGGAAAAGGGGGGTAAAACACCAACATAGAAAAAGCAATACACATTTTTTTGAAATGAAACATGGAAGGAAATGAAAACAGATATTTACAAGGGAATTATTGTGTGAAGAAAGACACAATATAGGAAGAAAATTTGAAGGGGATGAGAAGATTAAATATTTTAAAAACACAAAACTTCTCCAAATGACATAAGTGTTCATCATTTTTTATTCTTCTTTTGTTTTGAATTTTTCGAAAGTTGAACTTGAAAAAGATCTCACACTCATATCCCAACCCATGATTGATCTCCTCATGACACTAATTGTAATAGTTATAACAAGATCAAAGGTTAAGGAAGAGTGATTTTTTACCTACCCAAGAAACAACCCAATTTTTTTTGTTCATTTTTTTATTGATTTTTTTTATTTTTATTATTTTTATTTTTTGAATTTTATTTTTATTTTATTTTTGAACACTTTTCAAAAACATTTATAAGATTATATAATTGAAATTACTATACATTCACCAAAACTCACTGAATGAAAATCTCTCCCCCATAATGGAATGGATGATTGCCCTCAAGCATATGATAACATGGTAAAATCAACAAAGGGTACCCAAAATGAAATCCATTCCCCAACCCACACATAAATTTAAAAAAAAATATGCAATGAAAATCCTTGTTGATATTGGGTGGGATAAGGTATTGGTCTTGTAATGTGGCTAACAAATAAAATGTTTTCATAGGCTCGAAGGGGCTTTCAAAAGGAGGATTAATGTAAAGAAAATGGGAGGCTATTTGGCTATTATAATTCTCATGTGGTTTGGAAAATGCCTATATCATATTAATTCATAATAAAGTAAGAAATTCAGATCAAAGGTCCACAAACTCAATATTTCACAAATGGGGGTGAAAAAACACTCATTTTGAAAAGATGGCCATATGTGTCTTTGGCATGAAAGCTAATTTTGTTCCTCTCAGTTTGGGAAATTCATTTTACAAACCAAAAATTCAGCATTCAAAATTGGTTGGTTTTGACACAATATTCATTATCCAAATTTATGAAGAAACCACAAATTTTTTGAGATGAAACCACGTCTTTTGACTCCCAAAAATGGTTGGAAAATTTTTGAAAATTGAAAGGTGAGTAAGTATGACTCTTGTTTGTTCATTTTTTAAATTTTTTAGGTTTTTTTGGGTTTTTAAATTACACACCCACACAAAAGAGAAAGAGTAAATAAAAAATGTGATGAAGAAATTGGTAAAAAAATAAAATGATAATGAGGGTGGAAGAAGAAGAAGCAGGAGAGAGAGAGAGAGAAGAGGATTTAAAGGGAAAGAGGTGCCCCCGGGTTTAGATTTTGTGGGTTGTCATCTCCATCTAGTGGTGCGTCAACTGTAGAAGTTGGGGATCCAATGGAAGTCTATGTGGTTCTAAGATTGTGTTACCTCTCATAGTAATGCTTTAACCAATGTCCATTAACTGTGAATTTCCTTTTTGAAGAGGGGTATTGGACTTGCACTGCACAAAATGGGTAAACATTAGTAATAACAAAAGGACCTTCCCAACAAGAATTAAGCTTACCTGGGTGAAGCCAAAATTGAGAGTTGAAAAGAATTACCTTTTAACCTTCATGAAATACCTTTGGCGGGATGTGTTTTTCATGGAGTTCCTTGGATTTTTCTTTGTAGAGATTGGAATTCTCATATGAATCAAGTCGAAGCTCCTCCAGTTTATCCAATTGCAACAATCTTTCTTCACCAGATTTTTCATAATCCAAATTACAGGTTTTCACAGCCCAAAAAGAATTATGTTGGATTTCAACTGGTAAATGTCATGCTTTACCAAAAACTAGCCTAAAAGGAGACATCCCAATGGGTGTTTTATAGGTGGTTCAATAATCCCAAAGTGCTTCACCAAGTCTTTCAGGCCAGTCTTTTCTGGTGGGTTTTACAATTCTCTCAAGCACTCTTTTCACTTCTCTATTTGAAAGTTCACCCATGCCATTTGTTTGTGGATGATATGCAGTTGAAGTTTTATGTACAACACCATTATTTTTCAAAATATATTCCGTGGTTTTATTACAAAAATGGTTAATTAAGTCACTTATCAAGGCACATGGTGTGCCAAACCGGTGGAAGATGTGTGTATTTAGGAACTCACTAACAGTATGTGAATCATACTTTCTAGTGGGTTTTTCCTCAACCCACTTAGAAACATAATCAACCACAAGAATAATGTATGAGAATACATTGGAAGGGGGGAATGGTCCCATGAAATTGATTCCCCAAACATCAAATATCTCGCAAAAAATTAAAGGCTTTTGGGTCATTTCATTTCTCTTTGAAATTGTTCCAAACTTTTGGAAAGTGGGACATGATTCACAGAACTCATGTGAGTCCTTGAAGAGTGAATTTCTGAAGAATCTAGAGTCTAAGACCTTTCGGGAGGTCCTTTTTGGTCTAAAGTGGCCACCACCAGGCATTGAGTGATAGAATTCTAAGATGGAAGAATGTTCATTTTCATCAATACATCTTCTAATTACCATGTCTGCCCCAATTTTCCAAAGTTTATTATCTTCCCAAAAATAAAATTTTGAATCACTTTTCTACTTCATTTTTTTTTCTTTTGAAAATTTTTCTGGGAAAAAACCAGAAATCAAGTAATTTACAATTGGGGCATACCATGGTAATTTTGGAGTGAGAGGTGAAAGGTTCTGGGTTGTAAATTCTTGATCAATTATTTCATAATGAGAAGAATTATAAATTCTACTCAAGTGATCATCCATAGGGTTTTTTTTCATGGTCTGTCTTTGATTTCAAGGTCAAAATCTTGGAGCATTAGGATCCATCTTATTAGCCTTGGTTTGGAATCACTTTTCTTGAGTAAGAACATTATAGTAGAATGGTCTGTGAAGATGATGATTTTGGCACCTAAGAGATTGGGCCATAATTTATCTAAGGAAAAAACCACTGCTAAAAGTTCCTTTTCAGTCACAATATAGTGATATTGAGTTTCACACAATTTTTTTTAGGCATAATAGATGAAATGAGTAATTTTTTCTCTTCTTTGACCAAGAACGACCCAAACGGCTCTATCAGAAGCATCACACATCAACTCAAAGGGTAAGGGCCAATCTAGGGGTTGGATTATCAGGGAAGATGTAAGAGAAATTTTGAGTTCAACAAAGGCTACAAACCTCATCGAAATGGAAAGTAACATCCTTTTGAATAAACTGAGTGAGTGGGAGGGAAATCCTACTAAACTTATGGATGAATAGCCGATAGAAACCAGAATGACCAAGGAATAAATGGGTGTATCGAATATTGGTGGGTTCTGGAAGTGATTTGATCACTTCAATTTTGGAAGGATTGACTTCAATTCCATCTTTTGAAACTATGTGCCCTAAAATAATCCCATTTTCAACCATGAAGTGACATTTTTTGAAATTTAACACAAGGTTACACTTGACACACTTTTAGAGGACTAGAGAGAGTGAATTCAATAAATATTCAAATGACTCTCCATAAATGGTAAAGTCATCCATGAATACTTCCATGCAGTGTTCAATGAATTCAGAAAAGATACTCATCATACACCTCTGGAATGTTGCAGGAGCATTGAAAAGGCCAAAAGGCATTCTCCTATACACATATGTTCTAAAATAGAAAGTTGAAGTAGTATTTTATTGGTCCTGAGGTACGATTGGGATTTGGATGTAGCTGGCATATCCATCAAGAAATCAATAGTGTGACTTTTTGGCTAATAGTTCTAGCATTTGATCAAGGAATGGAAGAGTGTAGTGATCTTTTTGTGTTTCAACATTCAATTTTCAGTAGTCGATGCACACATGCCATTTGTTCTTCACTCGAGTTGTGACAACCTCCCCATGTTCATTTGTGACAATAGTTATCCCACCCTTATTAGGTACAACTTGAATTGGACTAACCCATTCACTATCAGAAATTGGGTAGATAATACCAGCTTGAAGAATCTTGGGGATCTCTTCCCTAACTACCTCAAGTATGAGTGTATTGAGTCTTCTTTGTAGTTGTCTAATTGGTTTGGATAATTTCTCAAGATGGATGTGATGCATGCAAAGAGAAGGGTTGATTCCTGGTATGTCATATAGGGTCCAATCTACGGCCTTTTTGTTTTCCTCTAACACTTGAACAAGTTTGGACTCCTCAGTTTCAGTAAGTGAAGTAGATATAATGATAGGATAAGAGTGATCATGGAAAAGGAATGCATATTTCAGGTGTTCAGGAAGAGTTTTCAGATCAATCTCATCTTTCATTTGTGGGTTAGACAACTCAGGAATGGAGGAAGGGACTTCAGTTGCTTCAAATTTATTTTCCTTAATATTTTCCAAGGTGGAGCAGTAGAGATCAGAGTTGATGTGGGATTCAAGAGAGTTTTCAAGATCCTCTAGATTGATGGAGTCTATGAATGAGAGGTCCACATCAACATCACCATTTATAACATGGTTAATCATGGTGCAGATTTCACAATATCCTTTATCATTTGAACATGAATAACATGATGGATTGGGGTTCAATTGACTCTCAGAAGTTTCCTCATAAGCATGGATTGAGAATGCAGAGTGATCCTGAGATGGGTATCTCATGGCTTGGAAAATGTTGAACTTGACCAATTGGTCACCAAATTCCATGGATAAGATGCATGAATGGACATCAATCTTGATTCTAGTAGTCATGAGTAATGGTCTTCCTATAATTAGGGGAGATCAAGAAGATTTCGTCTCACCTTCCATGTCAAGGACATAGAAATCAGCAGGGAAGATAAGATCATTAACATGAACAAGGACATCCTCGATTATACCCTCCGGACTAGCTATGCTTCGATTGGATAACTGAATGATAGCACCTATTGGATTTAAGGGACCTATACCAAGGTTGGAGAATATGGATTTGGGCATGACATTAATTGAGTCTCCTAGTTCTATGAGTGCATCATCAAAGTCGGAACTTCCAATTTGGCATGGAACCATAAAGGTCCATGGATCTTTACACTTTATGGGAATATATTGTTGGGTGGAAACATTTTCAAAGGTCCTATGTTTCCTATTATGGGCGTAAAATTCCTTAAGAAACTTGTCATACTTTGGGATTTGTTTTATATAATCTAATAGGGTTATTTTGACTTCAACACATCTAAACATGTCAAGCATTTCAGAATCAGGTTCAAAGGACTTCTTTGGCTTAGAAACGGCTTGAGGAAAAGTAATTGGATTTCTAAGTGGAATGGAAGGAGGCGAGAGAATGGCTTCAGATTCCTTTTCATGTTTATTTTTCTTTTAATTTTCTATGTCAACATTTAAAGGGGGTGGAGGACTTATCTTGAGTCATATAAATTTGCTTCCCCGATCTAAGTGAAATTGCACTTACATTACCCTTGGGGTTGGGTAATGGTTGAGATGGGAGTTGGGAAGAATTAGATTGTTGTTGTTGGATTAGGTGGGATAAATGTTGACCGATATGGGTTTCAATGAGGGTATTGAGGGGGATGAGAAATGGGATTCCCATATCTCAAGTTAGGGTTATATGTAGAAGAGAAGGGCTCAGAATGGGGTTGGTTGAAGTTTCTAACAAACTGACTTGATTGTTGAGGGTTGGGGTTCTTCTGAGCATATGTTGCATTGAGCTCCATTGGTCCAGATAAATTAGATTGGTCCTCTTGAAGTTTTGGACATGTGTCAGTTGGATGAGCTGGTGAGTTTCAGATTCCACGTCTTTTGATAGGTCCAGGAAACATTTATTGTGGAGAAGATGAGGTTGGGGCTTTGGTATCCATAGCTAGTTGTCACACAAGACCTATAAGTTCACTCATCCACTCAGACATCTTGTTCGGCTCTATGGATTGATTGTATTGGACTTGTTTTACTTGAGCATGTACTTGAGTATGGAATTGTTGTGTGTTTGCAGCCATGTTTCTTATAAGATCTCTTGTAGGTGTAGGAGTTTTATCAAGAAGAGCACTGCCACTTGCAGAATCAATGAGAGTTCTCTCCATATCCAATAAACCCTCATAAAAGTATTGGATCAAGATTTGGTCAGGGATTTTGTGGTGTGGGTAGGTTTCAACAAGATTTTTGAACCTCTCCCAGTGTTCATGGAGTGATTCACTTGGGAACTGATAGATACCACTTATTTCCTTTCATATAGAAGCAGTACGAGAAGTAAGAAAGAATTTCTCTAAGAAGAGTCACTTCATGTCATTCCATGTGGTTATAGAACTAGGAGGGAGGTAGAAAATCCATGACTTGGTGGAGTCAGCTAAGGAAAAAGGGAATGCTTGGAGTTTGATTTGTTCCTCAGAAACCCCTTGAGGCTTCATGGTAGAGCACACCACTTGTAACTCTTTAAGGTGGAGATGTGGATCCTCACCGACTAATCTGTGGAAATGAGGAAGAAGATGAATCAAACCATATTTGTGTTCTAATTCAGCCTCTATGTTTGGATATTGAATACCAATGATACATCCCAAGACAGGAGGTAAAACAACTGTCGTGAAGTTCATGCTTGAAGCACCCATCACAACGTACATCAAAGGAACCCAGGTGACTCTCAATATCTTATGCATGGAGAAGTCCCATGTTGTCATATTCTATACCAAATAAGCATCATGGCATCATCAACCTCTCAAAATCTAAGATGACGGACAACTCAATGAGGTAACCTTCATCTCTGCTTCCAGATTTTGGGGAAGAAGACCATCGACTGAGGCTTATGATCATGGAATAAAATGTCTATAGGATTCTAAAATCCCTTTTTGGGTACATGCAGGTGGATTATGTTATATATTTCTTCCAAGGACTCACATTGTAACCGACTTCATCAGTTTCCCACCTTTCTACCTCCACACTTGAAGTTGTAGAAACTTTAAGGTCTGGGTGGAAAGCCTCAAATGATGGGGAGCACTCTCCTAAGCCCAAAAGATATGTTTTAGCTTTCACACATGAGGAGGTAGTAAAAACCCCATACTATATGGATATGATATTGAATATGGATTCACCTTTGGGAAATTCAAGTATATAATGGGAAATTGACCCACACAATTGTCTCTATCTCAGAAATTCAATGATAAAGAAAATATGCATCAGTGTCACCATTATTTTCTCAACCAGAACTAATAGGGGATTTGTACGACCAGGATTAGGATCATTCCCCTAGTAATGAATAAGATGACTTGGGGGAATCTTATTTTTTTTACCAACTACTAGTCTCATTATGGCCACATGAAGTCCATAACGTTATCATCCCAAAGTCCCTTACTAAGGACCAAGTGTTTTTTTCCTCCAGAACATCTGGACGTCATTCAACCACATTTAAGACCATCATCTGACCTACCCAGAAAGCCATAAGCACCTTGATTGCATTCATTAATAGTGAAATAGGGTTAACATTGAAGTTCTATCAATAGCTCAACATCCAGAATCATATAGCTACAGTCATACTCTCCAGCATACCTACATTAAGGGCCTCACTATGCTCTAGTGAATCATGGTAGAGTCATCTCAATACATGCAGATTAGTGGTTGGGGTACTACATTTCCCACCATTTTATCCTTATCCTGTAGTAATAACAAGACCATCAATCCATTCCACCAATTGATAGTGAAGGTTCATCTTTGACCACTACCACAGTGAATGTGGTCATATAAACCCTCCTGAGCGATCATAGAAATCAAACTATAGACACTAGTCATGATAGGGAGAACACACCCCAAGGGGTGGAATAGTACCAAAAGAATCCTCTGATAGGTACCCACATTCATCAGAATAGATAGGCACTAGATTTTTGGATTCCCCTCAATGATATATTTACACCTACCTACCGATATCTCAAAAAATTTATGGGGAACATTGAGCTCGCTAGTCTATCTAATATTGCACCAGAAACTAAGTCAGACTCTATAATATCTACTTTTCTCTAAAAGTTAGAAGCCTACAAGAGTCTTACTATAGATATTATGTCTGATGAGTGCTCGGGTCATGATAAAATTAAATTATACCCCATTTATCCTCCAGTTGGGCACCCAGACCATCTTTTTTAGGTTCCTAGATTTGATATAAGTGGCCTGAATATCTGTTTTGGGTAGAAGTTGGGGTCTATCATAAATGGTAAAGGTATGGTTTTTCCACTCCATCAAATCAGTGTTTATATCTTCTTAGGGATCGGTGTCATGTATCCTCTCAGGATGATGATTCATTTAGAGAATTGTTGACCACAAATACTCACTAAGATGGTCTAATAGTTGCACTCACCTCCCACATTATAGCCCTAGAAACAGAACAGGTGTCAATTCCACCTAAGGGAAAGTTATACCTAACATGGTTGGACCAAATCCATTCTCCACTAGAATTATGAAACCTAGGTTTCTCCTCATTCAATGGTATGGGTGATCCACTGAAACATCTGGGTCACTTCTCCTCAAGGTGTGTCCCAATTTTGTGGACTCTGGGAGAGTGGGAAACCACTAAACTCAAATGTTTTTTCCAAACACTAGAAGGACCCGCATTTGTGTGGTATAGCCAACTAGACCAAGGATCTATTTCAGGATAAGAGTATATCTAAAGAAATTTCCTCTACCATTTTAGCTATAACTCATTAAAGACCATCATTTCCAATCTCTCAAATGAAAAAAGAAGCCTGATGAGTAAGTGGTTGAATTTATTTCCAGATGGAAAGTACTTATGTACTTGCTCAATATGTCACTATCCTAGGAATAGTTTCTCATGATATGCATAGATAATATCAAAAATGATATGTCCTCTACTATCATTTCCCTAAACTATCCTAGTGGGTTTTGGGTGTTCTTTAAAAAATCTCAACATTTCAAGGAAACCTTGCAGTGAACCAAACAACATTCATTCCCATTACCTCTTATAGCTCATCTGTGAAGGCCCATAAAAGAATATATATTTTCCGTAACAGATGCAGAGGTTCCCAATCTATTCCAATTGTTGGACCCTTAACTAGATGATACCTGTAAGGTGTATCCCCACCAGGAACCATCTTGCCCGGTGAAGTCTCATCAAGCACAAGAACAACCTCACAGAGAGAATGTTTCCTGAGTCCCCCATTAGGGATAGGCATATAGGATTCCTTTTTCAAAAATAAAGAAAAATACTTACTCTTTAAAAGATGCACAGGTCCAAGTTACTTCATCTATGACCTAGAAAAGGGAATTCTAACATTTCCATAATGTAAGAGACCTCAAGAGTCCGAACTTACTTACTGTTCCATTCACTTAATGAACCATAGTATTCTCAAACATACCATCAAATAATGTTTTTTCTTCAAATATTGGATCAAGGACCAAGTGGATCGTGTCCTAGTCAAACTGGGAGATGTACAAAAAAAGGTATCACGTGTTTCTACTAACCCCAACAGTGATAAAAAAGACTCCAGTGAGTGACAATACGTTCCCAGTTGTGGAACGTGGAAATAAGATGACTGGTTGGATTGAAAACTAGTTTAGTGTACCCATGGTATCATGTGTTCCCTCTTACGAAAAATGGAACCTTTTGTGGTTATCGCACCTTCTCCAGTTTTTGTGCCCATGCATGTGTCACATACTTATAAATATTGAAAGAGAAGGCATTTACAGTGCAAGTGAAACCAGATCCACCAATATGTGTTGAAACTATCTTGCACTCTTGGAAACTTCATGCCTCCTGAAATGGGGGATGCACCCAGGGTATGACCAGCCCTAGACTATTCCATTGATGAGGAGAAATAATACACCTCCATGAATGTGGTTGAACTAGTGGGCCATTTCACCATGATTATTGATGAGGAATTATTTTTACCCCCCCCCCCCCGAGCACCTCTAGCTAACACTATCAAAGGAGAGGTGGAGTACATGCTAGTAGAGAGAATGTACACTAAAGTGATTCGAACTAGGTTGTTCATGTCACTGAAACGAGACAGTAGGCCTCACATAGTGATCCATAAGTATGGCCTTATCAAGCCACTTTGGTGGGTGATCTTTCACATATGACTGTGTTAGTTTACCGTGCTACTTTTTCGTGACAATTCCATGATCAGTCATGCTTGGATAGGGCCCGACCTCAGTCGCCTGGTGCCCAATCATCAATAATTTAGAGAAAACCAGCTATTCAATGATAGGATATGGATAATACTAGCCAAGCCCCAATTCCTTAATCAATAGCACCTACTACACCCCCTACAAAATAATGACCCTCTACGGGAAAAAATATTCCATTGGCACGTAAGTATGATCTACTGAAGGACCTTGTCGGCATACTCGCAAGTCTCTCAATCCTTAAGGAACTCTATCTTCCAAAGGAAATGTGCGAGGCCCTTGTTAAATCCTTGAAAATATCCCTTAAATTTGAAACTTGGGTATCTTTTGTTGAGGCCTACTATGTGGAAGAGGGATAATGAGAGGAATGTCGATCCATTATCTCATTTTATAGAGAATATGAGGGTGCTACTATTCAAGGGCACATACACCCGCTATATATCACTGTCCAGTTCAATGGCATCAAAATCCACCACTCCCTAGTGGATAATAGCTCCAGGATCAACCTTATCACAATAAAAATTCTTCACAATATGGGACTTATATAATCATATATAACTCCCTCCAACCTAAAAATTCATGGGTATGATAAGATCAAGAAGAATATGCAATGAAAAATTCAGATGAAGACTCAATTTGGTGGTCTATTATCAAGAATTTAACTTATGTTAGTCTCATTGGTTACTACCTAAAATGCGCTACTAGGAAGTGACTGGATTCATTTACATGCAATGGTCCCCTCTTCATACCACCAGTTCCTTAAATACCCCACAAATGGTCGAGTAGGGGTACTCCATGGAAATAATTCTCCCTTTGACTCTAGTGATTCCCTTTATATGGATGTTGGTAACTATAAAAGGGAGGGAAATAAGGTTCATACCGATGGGGTTGAGCACATCAATGTACCCAATGATCTAACAGCTGCTACAGCAGATCCATGGGAATACTTTAAAGATATCTTTTTTCTCTAAATTCACCGATTTAAACCTACGATATCAGACATGATAGGTTGTTTCATAGTCCCCAAAAAGTAGGATTACTTAGATATTACCTCATTATCCTACACCGAATAAGAATGAATTATACCAGAAGATCCTACCCCTATAAAGTATAGAGAATTTCACCCCATAAACACTAATTCATAGTATTCCAGCAAGTTTCACAAAGTAGGGCTGACCTGACAAAATTCGACCCTTCATCATTACTTTAATGTAAAGAGTGAACCTTATTATCAAAAACCATGTGGGATTGGATCATTATCCTTTGTCACTATAGTCTCCATAAAGAAAGAGTTCCTTTTCAAAAACCCTTCCCCCATTTTATAAGGTTTCAATGTTATCCCTGAATCTGTAGCTTCAATAGAGTCACTTATTCCCTTTGATCCTCATATCTCATATGATTAAGATGATCTAAAAGATTCACCTCCTACATTTTAAGAGGGTGTTTCCACCACCATTGATGATTTAACATAGGTCCACCTTGTCCCTACATAAGACAAAATGATGACACTAATCAGCACTTTCATGCCACCAGAGGAGCAACAGTAGTATTTAGCCTTCCAGAAGTAGTATTGTGTTCTATTTTCTTAAAGGTATGATGAGATATTAGGGCTTTAATATTAGGTATCCATTCATTTCCTTGGCCTCCTAGTGGGTCACCGTAGTTTCAAAAATTCTATCTGAAAGATGCACCCCTCTCATGGTGTCAGGGTTGAGACTGAAGTTGATAATTTTATTAAATCCATATTTTTTAGAGAGGTCCATTTCCCCAAATGGCTGGCCAATATTGTTTCAATCAGAAAAAATAATGGGAATACCAAAGTTTATATAGACTTCTAGGACCTCAACCACCCTTGTCTGAAGGATGATATTCCCCTTCTAGAGATAGAGTTTTTGATTGATGTTGTGGCTAGGTTTCAAACCCTCTCTTTCATAGATGGATACTTTGGGTATAATAAGATCTGGATGGCCCCTAAGAATGAGAAAGATACCACATTCAGGAAACCACAGGGAAATTTTTTGCTACTATTTGATTCTTTTTGAATTAAATAATGCTAGATCCACTTACTAGTGGGTCATATAACACATCTTTATGCCAATTCTTGGGATTTGGATTGAGTTTTACATGGATGATTTGGTGGTCAAATCTCACCAATGTCAGGACCATATCAAATACCTTGAGAAAGTGGTCATATTCCTCTAGTCCAACAACTTGAAGATAAAACCCTTGAAGTGTTCAGTTGAGGTTACCACTATAAAATTTCTCAATTTCATTGTCAGATACAGAGGAATTAATATTTACCTAGATAAAATCAAGGATATTAATCAAATGCCTCCTCCAAGTAACCTCTAGGAGTTATGAGGGCTCCAACTCAACTTATCCTATATCCACCAATTTATTACAAATCTGGATGGAAAATGTAATACCTTATTGAGAATCATTAAAAAATACATTGTTTGCTAGTGGGATGAGGATTGAAATACTACCTTTGAGGATATCAAGTATTACTTTCTACAACCTCTAGTACTAATTCCACCCATCTCAAGAAATACTTTAGTCCTTTGAGGATATTAAGTATTACTTTATACAACCTCTAGTACTAATTCCACCCATCTCAGTTTCATGAGCCTTGATATGGAGAATAGATACTCCCCCATCAAGAATATTTTACTCACTCCGGTCTTTGTAGTGTATAAGTTGTGAAATTATTTGAAGCACCATGAGATATAGTAGGTGTACTAAGTTGAACTGTTAAAGTAAATCCTCAATCATCCCATACTAATGGGATGATTGGAATGATAGGTGTTAATCCTATAATAGTTTGATATCAGTTTTGTCTTTCATAAATATATCAAAGGCCAAGAACAAGCATACTTCCTAGGCACACATCTAATTCCAGAATAACAATCTCTATATATTTATTTCCTATATGAATCTATTCTCTCATTGGATGAGGTTATACCATGTTGGTAGATTAATTTTGACGGTGCCTCCCGAACCTTGAATTGTAGAAGGCACAACCACCCCAATCTCAACATTGTAGGCATGGGGATCATTTTCATCACTCTAGAACAATTCGTCCTACCATACTCATTCATGTTATCAAAAATATTCCTTAACAATAAGGTAGAATATCATTATATTATTTCTGGTCTTGATTTTTCCCTCGATATTGATGTTCTTTATTTACATGTGAAGGGAGACTCTGAAATGGTCATTAAGAAAATATCATATGGTCAAATAATAGCCAATCTAATTTTCTAGAAATTTTATCCACATCCCTAGTAGAACTTGACCAACATGATTGTTCATCCATGTGGCACACTAAATAGTCATCGCCCCCACCACCTTGATGATGGAAATATACATGTATTGTAGAGACTTGGTTTTTTTCTTGTAATACATTGAAACATTTATATATATATATATATATCATAGCTAAGAACTAATATGGAATGCAATTTCGAGGCCTGGTGTGCCTGGAATTAATTTTATAATTTTATATTACGATTGTATGATACCTCAATGAAAATGGGATAACTCTTAAGAGGTAAATCAGATTAGAAATATGAGATCATGGTTGAGTCTAGAAAAAAGTTTTTACCCTAGTTATGACATAAATTGGGTCATATAAGGATGTTCGGACCCCTCACTTGTTGGTGGTGTGTTTAATGAGTTACTTAATTATTGAATTAATTAATTAGTTTTTTTAGTGCAATAGATAACTCTATTAGAGTATCTCCATAAAAATTTCTCTAGGTTTAGCTACATAATCCCTAAAATAAATCCAAATCTCTTCCTCCACCATTTATTGGTGGATCATTTCAAATGACAATGAAACTCTGGATCAGAGAAGATCAGGACACAACGGATGCAACGAATCCTCTCAAATCATTGGTGAACACGTTCTTCATAAATGATCAATCCATAATCGATGTAGGACTCTTAATTTAGTTTTTTTAAACCCTTTAATTAAATTTTTGAGTAAATCTATTATTTCTCTTGGATCTATGCCAATTGTAGACTTTTCATGCACCTGGGTACTGATTTAAATTAATTTATTTAAATGTTTTAAAAACTTAGATGCATGTTTTTGATCGTTGGACAAGAATTATTATCTAAAAATGTTAAATAATTTTTTCTTGTTCTTTTATACCCTAATTTATTCGTATTTTTCACTAGTTGGAGCCCAAGGTCCTAGTTTGACAATTTCTGGGTGATACCAAGCCTGATCGGACCCCCAGATTCAAATCGATTTCACAAACAAGGAATCGATCGACAAACCAAGCACATATCAGGGATCGTAGAAAGGCATAGATGATCATTTGGATGGTGTAATATCAATATATCAATCTTGGAAACTATGTAAGCATGAAAAATGAATTTTTAAACCTGAAAGGATGAAGAGAGGACATTTTCTAGCGAGCGGTAGCCTGAAATCATGATTTCCTGGTAAATCCACCATTTTCATCCATAGATAGGCTGAAATTGAAGGTGAATTAGATAGATTCAAGGCACAAGTTTGAATATATAATTTTGGTGAAAAATGCAACTACACTCCATGTTCAAGGATGAACACACGGCGTGTGGCCCCCTCTGTATTGGTGGCTAGGGTTTCAGAAAACATAAGGATGAAACAGTGTGTAAGATCTCTCACACGCTATGTACCCCTTCCTAGTTGAGCATCTCGTGTAATGGATCACATGAGTGGGAAGATGTGTGGAAGTACCTGGCCAAGTACACAGTAGTATACTCAAGTAAACAGACATGGGGTCTAGTACACATACTCAAGATCCAACACAAGGACACAACCAACAACACATGGATCGGTCCCCAGGTAGCTTGTATGTGTCGTGTTGTACACCTCCACGTTATGTAATCCTACACAGTCAGGATCCATTTTCCAACAAGTTATATGATCAGGCTATGGATCGGGACCACACGTTGTGTGGGTCCCCTCATACACCATTTATCCCTAGTTCCTTTTTTATGAAACTTTAACCCTCGATATATCCTTCATATGAACTCATATTTTGGAACATGAGTATCATATACTCAGTGTATTTCCACATAGAATGTGATGGTACCCTCAGTTTCATATTTAGTGATATGATGTGAAATGTACCTGGGGTGATTCTTACTAAGGAAATGTCTGACTATGACAGTGATCACATGGGATAACCAAAGACCTTATGAGTGGTACCCTCCAGTGGTGCTGGGTGCTGGATCCTCGACACCATTAGAGTGGTACACTTATCATACTAGGGAATTACTCATCAACTTCTGAGTGGTACCCTCCAGTAGATCTGGGTAGTGGTTTCTTAACATCTTCTAAGTGTTACCCTCCAATAGAGCTAGAAGTGGGTCCTTGACCATTACAGTGGAATCCCCCATCGGCATAGGTGTGGGTCCTCTACAGATACTTACAGAGTAGAACACCCCTGATGCACTAGGGTGAGGGTCCTCTACTTCATGTTTTTACCCCCCCCCCCCCATTTTCAACACAGTGATGAGGGGTGGTTGGACTTGGATAGTTACATCTGGGTAGACATGTGAGATGTTGGGCACCATTTTTGGACTTTTGGAAATATTGGATACTCTTATTCTTGGGATGAGTGGTGATATAGAGATCCCATTAATCTATCATTTATGAATCTATGACTAAGCATATATATATCCTTCTTCTATATCCACACCTTGTATTTGGCTACTTTCCTTCCAGGAGGGGCAAAATTGCATGGGGTATGCCACGTGATTTTTGTATTTATCTTCTCATGGTTGTATAAGTATACTCTCTTACTATATGTATAGAATTATCGATATGTAGTTCATCTACTCACCATGTTTTTTTCCGTTGTATTGGTACAATATTACTTTAACACTCTTGGTTGGGTTGATTTTTACTTTTTCATTGTACCTTATGTTATATACCGTCTTTATCTTCCTATTGTATCTCTTACTGCACCCCCTTTATCTTTTAGGGTGTCCTAGTGGGTATTTATATACTCACCCCTATATGGGATTTTCCCACACACATCATTTATTATGAAAACAATGGAAAAGTTGATCATGACTTCAGAAAATCTTAGGGATAATGGGTGCTTAGACTATTTATGGTGGTCGTAGGTTGTGATTTAGGAGCTCATCTCTCAGCAATTTAATTTTCTAGTTTCTTATCAGGTTGGGACATATTTGTAGTTGGGATTGTATTTTTTCCCTTTACTTTTTATTTTACACTACCGTACTATTATATTTTCTAGTGGTTCATGCATGCTTGGTTTAATTTTTCAAAGTGTTGTATCTTTTACTCTTTCCCTCTACAATTTTGCATCGATAAAGTTGTGTGTGTGTGTACAAGTACTTAGGAAATGTCCTCCCTGAGTTAGTTATACATTCAGCACTAGTCTCCACCACCTGGCCTATAGAGGATGGCTTGGGTAGTTGCGACTCGAGCTTCGACTTGGATCAGGTCATGACAGATTGGTATCAGATAAATTTCAATCCTTGGGACCTTGTTCAAATGTATTCCCTTAAGAGGATTAGTTGAGTTTATTAAAATAGTGTCTAATAAGTGTCTCAAGTGCAGATCTCGGGCTAGGGAATCTAGTGATGGTGTAGTATTCAACATATTCATTCATTAGAACCCTGACTGCCTACTTGTAGACTTTTCATTTCAAGTCATTTGTTGTAGGGGTTAATGGTACATGAATCATGTAGGATTTTTTCTTTGACTATCCTTCTTGATTAAGCTCTTCATTATTGCTGATATATATATATTATCATCTATCCATGGTACATCTTGATAAGTATTAGGATTCCTCCATGATGACAGCTAGATAGGATACTAGTTCTGTTTTTTGACAATGATCTGATGAGCGATGAGGACTCAATTTAGGGTTCATCCCATGATCCCCTTCCTCCATGAGGGAAGGTAGAAGCACCTCCACCTGTTAAGCAGTAAATCATTCTAGCATATCAGGATGAGGATGTACGTAGGCTTAGTGCACCCCATGAGTTCCAGCACTAGTGGCTGCTGAGGTACTGCGATGATCCAGTTTCCTTGGTAGTAGAGGTTTGTCTTGATTCGGTGATCTGGTTTCTCATACTTGTTAAATCCTAGCCAATTGGATGGTTGAACTTGAAACCATAACTCTTACTAGAGAATTATTTGGTTCTAGTAGTATTATTAGATGATGAACCTATGTTGATGGTGCATTAAAGGTTCTGAAAATAGATATTGACTAGCTATCATGTTGATCTAGAATCCCTTATTAGGTGGTTGAGGTTAGTATTGATCATGTGTCTTGGATACCCCGCTCGGTTAGGACCCCTTTTGATGGTGATCCTCATGGTGAGACCTGTACAGAACAATGTTGTTCATTGGTAGAGTCATGTGATGGAGATTTTTTGGTGTGGCATCAAACATGTGAGGGAGAGGGACACTTCCCCCATCAATATGAATCCTTATGATCTGAATAAAAACTATGAGGGTGAGTCCATGATGCCTACAACTAATAGTTTCAAGTTGTAGTGAATGATTCCCTTTGACTTGTGTGTTTTGGATGTATGGATGTGATGGGGTGTCATAGATGGACATGTTTGAGGAGAGAAAGCAGGAAAAGGAAAATATGAGCTCATGGTAGATGGGACTTCTGGTTGGGAGGCTCAAGTGTGGTTCACGGTATGACCTATACCATTACTTCTACAGCTAAAGTTGTTAGCACAAAATATTAATCCACATTCTCCTTTTGTGTAGCCCCTATTTGAGACCTAGTGATGTCATAGGAGTCCCTTTTTGTTTGACCCTTGTGTTGGAGGCCCTGAAGAGATGATCGGTGGTCGCATGTTCCTTATGATGGGACAACCTTAATCTGTGATGGGAGAGAGCCTCACACCAAATATTATTTTAGTGGTAGTGGGAACATATGATATTTTTATATGTATAGACTGTTCATCAACCATCCATGCTTATATGATTTCTACAAGTGATTTGGTAGTGCTTCTGGGTTATGGGATGGATTTCTTCTCCTTGAGGAGGAGTGATCCTAGGATAGAGTAGGATGATCTCATTTATAGAAGGATATATCCAATTGATGTGTTGGTTAGTATTACCCTTTTAATAATGAATGTTGTGAGATATTCTCTCCCACCAATTATGGTGGTATATGAGGACGTGTCGTGTTTACCTCCTGAATGTGAGGTGGACCTCTATTTATAATTTCACCAGGGATATCCTAATGGTTGTGTTAGCACATCGGATGGCCCCTACCAAGCTATGGGTGATAAAATTGAAGTTGGAGGAACTTTTCAAGAAATATTTCATCAAACCCAGTGTGTCCCCCAGGGTAGCTCCGGTGTTATTCATAAAAAAGGCCGATGGGAGTTTGTGACTTTATGTGGATTATCATCACCTGTACTAGGCCATGATAAATAACAATTACCCCTCTTGGGGGATTGATGACCTCTTTGACCAGTTGTGAGGTGTGATATGGTTCTTGAAGATCAAACTTAGGTCTGTATACCACCATTTGTGGGTTCGTGAGTATGATATTCCAAAATTGGATTTTTGATGTTGCTATGGACACTATGAGTTCTTAGTGATTCTCTTTGGTGTGACGAATTCCCTAGCCATGTTTATCAATTTGATGAACTGGGTTTTCTAGCCATACTTAGAACAGTCTGTTGTTGTATTCATAAAAGACATACTCTTCTACTCTGAATTAGAGGAGGATCATGTAGATCACTTGAGGATGTTCCTATATTTGATTCAAGAGAAACATCTTTATGGAAATATCTCAAAGTTCTAATTCTGGATTCATGAGGTTCACATTATGGGGAATGTAATTTATGATCATGTTTTATCCATGGATCCATCAAATATTGATGCATTGATTTCTTAGGATCCACCCAATAACATGTCAGAGGTGCATAACTTTCTTGTCTTGGTGGGGTACTATAGGAGTTTTGTGGAATAATTCTCTATAATCACAGCCCCATTGACTGCCCTTATGTGGAAAGGGTTTCCATTTACCTAGTCTAGGTAGTTCCAGAGGGCCTTTAAGGATGTTAGGTTCAAGTTGACGAGGTATCCAGTGTCGAGACTACTAGAGAAGGGTGTGGAGTTTTTAGTGTATTGTGATTCCTCGGGATCTGGGCTCGACTATGTGTTGATGCGGTATTAGGTAGTTATTACATATGGGTCAAGGTAGTTGAGACCCCATGAGCATAACTATATAACTCATGACCTAGAGCTAGAAGAGGTATTCTTATCCCTAAGAATGTGGAGGCACTACTTTCTGGGGTCTCTTTTTGGTTTACTCAGACCCCCAGAGTCTCAGGTACGTCTTCACATAGAGAAACTTGAACCCTAGATAATAAAGTTGTCCAAAGTTCCTATAGGACTATGAATTCATGATATTATATACTTCAAGGAAGGGAAACATTATAGAAGATACCCCTAGTAGTTAGTCCCAGTCTCACTTTATGTAGGAAGATTTGGAACTATTGGACTCCTTGTAGCAGACCTAGGTGGAGAAGGAGGGTACATATTTTCTACAATCAATGGTGTCGACTCTACTTATTGAGAATTTGAGAGAGTCCCAACTGGGGGGCATCAACTATGAGGTATTACATGATTAGATATCTATAGGTGACTCACTAGATAGATATTCTAAAGGAGTGAATCATGTCATCCTACTCCATGGTTGGATAGTGGTTTTAGTCACATTTTGGTGGGAGGTGATGTGAGAGTTACACACTTCTCCTCTACATCCCAATGGGGGGGAAGATGTACGTTGAAATTCATTATAAGTTTTGGTGTTTCGACATGAGACGAAGCGTATCTAAGTTCATATCTTGGTGCCCCACATTTTAGCAAGTGAAGGATGAGCACCAAGTGTTTAATACTCTGGAGATCCCAAAGTGGAAATGGGATGGTATATCCATGGAAAATTTCATAGGGATTTCATGCCTAGAAAATATACATGACACCATCTGGGTGGTAGTTGATCGACTCACCAAGTCGGTGCACCTCCTTTCTATTAAGGATAAGATTTTGGTGGAGATTTTTTGGTATTTGTGCGTATGGGGGATTATTTTCCTTTATGGGGTGCCCTCAATGATTGTATTTGATCATGATGTGTAGTTTATGTCATGATTTTGGAGAGGTATAAAGGAATAATTTGGGACCCAGATGCGGATGAGTATAGTCTTTCACCCCCAGACTGATGGTAAGACTGAGTGCACTATTCAGGTGTTGGAGGATATGTTGAGGGCTTTCATTTTAGACTTTTGTTAGATCTGGGAGGATCACCTACCCTTGGTAGAGTCTATGTACAATAATAGTTACCACTCTACCATCATAATGAAACCTTTTGAGGCCCTATATAGGAGACCCTATAGGTCCCATTTATGCTGGACATAGATTGGTGAGACATCTCTTGTGGGCCTAGAGATAGTACAGGTGACAATGGAGAAATTCCATATCATCCATGAGCGGATAAGGACGGTCCAGATTAGATAGAAATATTATACAGATCTCCATCGTAGGCCCTAGGAGTTTGAGCATGGAGACCATGTTTTCTTGAGAGTCTCCCCATGATGAGGAATGTAGAGTTTCATCCAGGGAGGCAAGCTATCCCTGAGGTTTATCAGGACATTTAAGATCATACAGAGGTTTTTCTAGGTTTCTTATTACCTCTCGCTACCCCCAAAGATGAAGAGGGTTCATGACATCTTCCACATGTCGTAGATGAGGATATACATGCATGACCCTAAGTACATCATCGATTGGAGAGAGATATACTTTGAGGATATATCCACATTTGCTGAGCACCTAATGGAAATCAAGTATTTACCGGATCATACCCAACATTTATGGACCATTCCTTTGGTTTGTTTGTTGTGGTTGCAAACAAACTTTAAGGATAGTTCTTAAGAGTGGGAGAACCTAGTGCGGACTCGATATCTTGAGTTTTTTCCAAGTTTTTTCTTTTAGGGGATGAAAAATAATGAAAAATGGAATGATGTAGAGACCTAATTTTTTACTTGTAATACATTGAAATATTTATATATATATCATCAAATATAGGCATTGAGATGATGTGTGATTCTGAGGCCCGGTGTTCCTAAAATTAATTTTATAAAATTATTAAATATATTTTATATTGTGTGCACATGATACCTCAAGGAAAATGTAATAACTCTTAAAAAGTATCTCAGATCATAAATCTGATACCACGGTTGATTTTGAAACATAGTTTTTTCCCTAGGAGTGACATAAAATGGTCCATAGTGGGACGTTCGGACCCCTCTCTCATTGGCAGTGCGTTTAATGAGTTAATTAATTTTTAAATTAATTAATTAATTTGTTTTAAACACAAAGGATAACTCTATAAGAGTATCACTAGAAATATTTCTCCATGGTTAGTCATATAATCCATGGGAGAAACCCAAAAATCTTCCTCCCTTCTCAATTGTTGGATCACATCAGACGACGACAAAACTCCATATCAGAGTAGATTAGGGTTAAATGGATGTAGAAACTCCTCTAAAATTTTCAGTAGGCACGTTCTTTATCAATGATCAATCCATAATAAAGTTAATATTCATTATTTGGTGTTTTTACACCATTTTATTAAATTATTGAGAAGATTCGTTGTTTCTCTTGGATTTGCGCCAATTTCATACTTTTTATGCACCTAAGTACCGATTTAAATTGATTTATTTCAATGTTTTATAACCCCAGATACTTTTTCTTGATCATTGGACAATAATTATTAGCCAATAATTTTAAATACTTTATTCTTATAACCCCCCCGCCCTTATTTCTTCTTGTTAATAATTAGTCATACCCTGAGGTCCCGGTTTGACAATTTTCGAGTGGTACCAAGCCTGATCAGACCCCCGAATTCATAGAATTTTTAAGAAAAAGGAATGTATTGAAGAATTAAGAATATATCTAGGATCATATTGAGGCATGGATGACACTTTTGATATTTTGAGATCAATAAATCAAACCTGGAATCCATGGTGGTGTGCAAAACAAATGGTGAAACCCTGACAGATGAATGGAGGCTATTTTCTGGTGAGTGGTGGCCCAAAATTGTGATTTACAGGTAGATCCACCATTTTCATTCATATATAGGCCAAAATCAGAGTCAAATTGGACATATTCAAGGTGAAAGTTCAAATCTAGAATTTTGAAGAAGAAAAAACTTACTACATGCCATGTTCATGGATAAACATATGGTGTGTATCCCCTAGCTATGGTGTCTAGGATATCAGAAAACTTAAGGATGACATGGAATTTAATCTCTCTCACATGTTTTGTACCCCTTATTAGTTGAAAAAATTGTGTGATGGATCAAATTGGTGAGAATCCATGTTTAAGTACTCAAACATGGGATCTGATACATGGACACGAGGTTTGGTACATGGACATGGCCAACAGAACACGGCTCGGTCCCTAGGTATATTGGATACACTATGTAGTTAACCAGCATGGTGTGTACTCCCACGTGGTTGGGATTCATGTGTCGAATGATGAAATGGATAGTTTGTGGAGAGGGAACACACACCATTTGGGTCCACTCACATGTTGTGTATACCTAGTTCCTTTTTGAGGAAACTTAAACCCACCATATCTCCTTGGTTTGAACTCAGATTATAGCCTGTGAGTAGCCTATCCTGAGTTTTTTTTTTCATTTAGAACATGATGGTGCACTCATTTGAGTATTTAGAGATATTATGTGAAACATACCAAGAATGATTCTTACTGAGAAATTCTCGATAACGGTAGTGATCGTGTAAGCTCAACAGAGACCTTCCAAGTGGTACCCTCCGGTAGATCTAGGTAGTGAGTCCTCATCATCTTCTGAGTGGTACCCTCCAATGTATTTGGGTAGTGGGTCCTTGAAATCTTCTGAGTGGTACCCTATAGTAGTTCTGGGAAATGGTTCCTTGACACCATCAGAGTGGTACCCCCTGATCATACTAGGTCGCAGGTCCTCAACTTCTTATTGATACCCTCTAGTAGATCTAGGAATTGGGTCCTCAACATATTCTGATTGGTACCCTCTAGTAGAGTTGGCAGTGGGTCCTCTAGCATCATAGTGAACACCCCCCCCCCCATCGACATGGGTTAGGGTCCTCTATGGATACTTAGAAAGTGTAACCCCCCTAACACACTAGGGTGCGGGTCCCCTACTTTGAGTTTTAACCCCCCCCCCCTACTATGTGGAACAATGATGAGGCATGGATGGAATTGGATGGTTGCTTATAGAAATTCACGTGAGATTTTGGGCATCTTTATTAGAATTTTGGAACTATTGGTTACTCTTCTTCTTGGGATAAGTTGTGAGATGGAGATCCCCTTACTCTATCATTTGGGATTCTTTGAATGAGTATATATATACATACTTATTTTTTATCCACACCTTATATTTTTTTACTCTCCTTCCAAGAGAGGTGAAGACACACAGGGTATGCCACATGATTTTTGTGTTTAGATTCTCTTAGTTAGATGAGTCTACTCTCCTGCTATAAGTGGATAATTCTCTATGATTAGTTCATCTAATCATTTTGTTTATCCCCTTGTGTTGGGATGATCATAGTTTCACACTTTTGGTATGGTTGAGCTGTAATATTTCATTGTACCTTGTGTTATCAACTTTATTTATCTTCCTATTGTCTCTCTTACTAACCCCCCTTAGAATTTCAAGGTGTCCTACTGGGTATGTGTATACTCACCCCTGCATAGACTTTTCTCACATGTGTCATGTCTTATGAAGATGACGGATGGGTTGATCGTGACTTTAGAAGAGCTTAGGGATATTGGGTTCTTGAACCATGTACGGTGGTTGTAGCTTGGGATTTAGTAGCTAGGATATCTCAACTATTTTATTTTCTATTTTTCTATTATATTGGGACATATTTTTTGGTTGGGAATGTATTTTACCCCTTTACTTTTCAATTTACACTATTGTACTTTGGTACTGTCTACAGGTTCATGGATGCTTGGTTTACTTTTTAGTAGTGTTGCATAATTTACTCTTTCCCTTTGCACTTTTACATTGATAAGACTATGTGTGTGCATACAGGTACTTAGGAAAATTCCTTACAATTTAGTTATTCCTTCAGCACTGGTCTCCATCCCCTGGCCTATGGTGGTAGGCTTGGGGTAGTTGTAGTTTGTGCCCTGGATTGGGTCAGGTCATGATAGGTATACCAGCTAGCTGTCAATACTTCTATTCCAAGACCCTAAAATTCATTATGATCAAGAAAACACATAATTTGATGAATCCATTTTTTAAGTAACTCTAACACATTATCCTCTACCAAACTAGCTGATTGTGAGTGAATCTTCGAGTGTGTAGCTCAATTTACCCATCAGAGTGGCCCCAACCTTGAGCAAGATCTCTACAAGTGTGGGTTTGATGGAATTATCCTTCATTTCATTCAATGGTATGAGATACCTTAGGTTATGAAATAGGTATATCCTAGATACTATGGATTTAATCAAGCAGTATTGAATCTATCCCACATAAGTCATATGTTGGGCTACTTTTGACCCACCATGGTTCAGGATTTAATTGAATTTTACAAGATTTATCATGCATGTTAGATCCATTACAACTTTTTACATCAATCGTCATAGCTTATACACACTACCAAATACTCTTATCCCTTAAATTTTTTTGGCCTCGACATTTTGGGTCCCTACCCACTAGGGACGGCTCGATGGTGTAGGTTCATTTTGACCGCAACAGACTTCTTCTCAAAGTGGGAAGAGGCAGTTCCCCTCAAAGAAGTTGAAACCTGGTTCATGATCAAATTTGTGATATCTCACATCATTCATCCTTTTGGGGTTCCTCACACCATTCTCATTGAAAATGGAACTAATTTCTAGGCTACTGACCTGAAGAAATTGTACGCTAAGTACAAAATATGATCCAACCACACTTCACACTATCATGCATAGGAAAATAGATAGATCAAGGTGCTCAAAAAAATCCTATCAAAATTTTTTTAGAATATGGTGGTCCATAATAAGATTATTTTTTATGATAAACTCCATAATTCTCTCTAGTATTATCATAAGATGACTCAAAATTACACTCATGGGACTCCATACTCCCTAGTATATGGAACATGAGTAGTTTTTCTTATTGAGGTTAATTTGTTGTTACTTAAGATGGTTTTTCATGACCAAAATATGCCAGAGATAATAACATAATTACATCTATATTATTTGTAATCCCTCAAGGAAAATAGGCTTTAGGTATTTCATGACATATATAGGAACTAGAATAAGGAAGAGAGAGTGTTCAATAAGAAGGTATGCATTCACTCTTTACTTTAGGGGGACATGGTATTGGCTATCAGAATGTCAATGATACCCAAAAAAGGCCTTTGAATCTAGATCCCAAATGGGAGGGACCCTAATTTATCCAAAAATGTATATTCCAATAGTGCATACTCATTAATCACCATGGATGAGGAACATATCAAACCTCCCACCAATTCCAAGTTCCTCAGCAGTACTTCACATGGACATAAAATTCAAAGATACAAAACCTTAAACTATAGCAACTCAGGTCCAAGAATTATGACCTTGAACTATTTTAACCCTATAGTTTGATCTCTATGACCTTAAACTAGAAGCATATTTAGTCTGAGCTATACGAATTTAAACTATAAATCCTAATGTCCTCAACACACAATGTTAAATTATAGTCTTACCAATGTGATAAACATATAATGCCTCATATGAGAAATATGAGATTAAAAAAAACATCCTCCTAACACAATGTTAAATTTTATCCTTACCCCATATTAAAACCGGGATTCCTCATATAACAAGTGTGTGATGACTCAATATCCCTACCAGAGAGGACATCGCCCTTCCGGTATTGGTCACATTCCATGTCGTATTCTATAACTATGTGTGTCTTGATTCCCATGATAGATTTGATATGTAGGGACACTTAGATTTTACATACTAGGATTATCCTCGATGCCAACCTATTTTTAGTCCTCCCCTTGGTCTAAACCATATGACCTTAAACTATGTGTAACTAGTTTTAGGGTTGTTTGTCATGGTACACAACATCCTTGGATCCTACTCCACATCAAGTTTTAACCCTTATGAATCACCCAAGAATCCTAGAATTACCTCCACCCCTTATGGTCCAATAATTATGACATTAAACTATGTGCACCATCACCTTGTGTGTAACGCCCCGACCCCAGCTACCCAGAGTCGGTGCATTAATTACATAACATTGGCATGATCACAAGAAAGATCAAATCCCGAAAGACCGATTGGTTTAGTAGCCTTGGAAACACTAGATATAATCATAAAGTTTTACATTACATTTCAAAGTGAAAAACTACTACAACAACAAAGTCTTCATATCCACACTATTAACCCCTCATAATATCCCTGCAAGTCATTCATAAATTACTTCTTCACTACCTGGGGAAAATAAAACATAGAAAAGGGGTGAGCTCAAATTCCCAGTAAGGATAACAATATAGCGGAACATTCATAATAAGCATAAACATTTAAGGCAATGAATTACTAAAACAAAAGCCTTTTAAAATTGAACTTCAACATAGTATGGCAAAAATAAAAATGAAATAATGCCATTTACTTATTCACATGGATATTCTACTAATCGAATAATCACATGCAATATCAATAACCACTTTCATAATGTTGGAATGCATAATGCCAGACTATCATAACCACATAGCCAAGGCCTCGTGCCAAGACTACAAATAAGATTTTGTCAAGGCCTTGTGCCAAGACACTAGTTTGTCTCATGAGACCTACCGATGCATCGAGGAGCTATAGCGGGCTCCACCCGTCACTTATTAAGTCCAATGCATTCCCATATGAAAAGGTTTAAACATAACATAAACATTCGTATTAAAACTAGCATACGAAATGTCAATAATTTCACCATAAACTATGAATGGTATAAAAATAGAACATCCACAGTCAAACATATCACAAAACCTTCAATACAATATAAGAGTTTTGTATCATAATAAATCAACTTCAAATAATCTTAAAATCCATTCAAAGGATGTTGACATAGATGAAATCAAAATTCTTTTTAAAGAAGTATCTCCTTTTATTTTGAAATAAAACATTTTCTTTGAAAATATTCTTATAAGCTTGTATGGAAAGCTTCGACGATTTTATAACGGCGTAAAATAACCGCACCCGCCGTATAAGTTAAAAAAAAACATTCTTACCTCAATTCTATCGAAAAGGTTAAAAAGGACCTTGTTTTGAAAACGACGGAAAGATTCCTTTATAAACCTCTTATAAAAATTCAAACAAGGGTATAAATGACTTTAACCCATAAAAAATGTTTTGAAATACATTTTTAAGAAACATGGATGTGGATGATAAAGATATCCCAGTAGATTATTACGTATAAACAACCTCGGATAATGAAGAGATTGTGAAATAACCCTTACCTTGTACTTTTCCTTGGTTGGGGTAGGTTAACCTCCTGTATAATGGTGAAATAATTGTTATTAAATTATACAAGAATCATATATATTAATATGATATCATATATGATCTTTTAACATTGATTTATTAATAATATCTTAGAATTATCATCGTTTCGGGTGTTAACTTACTCATTTTCTTTTATATGTTTTGTTACATAAGCCATGTTTGTTGTATCTTATTCATATCCAGAATGATATCAAGTCCTTAAACATCATTTTTAAATCATAAAATGATAATTATACTTGAATGGATACGATGGAGAATGAATCTCATCGCGTTCGTGGAGACGGTAGTCCGTACGTACGCACGAGCGACAATATCATTCTTTTGATATTAAAATAATATATAAATGAATGGTATATAATATATACAGAATCATTAACATGTTATATTTATTATTTACATGAGTTACACATCATTATTATACCCATCCAAATAATATTATATTGAATAACAATTACACCACGACGTGGAGACGGTAAGCCGTACGTACGCACGTATGGTGACATGTTATTCAAAGGGTGGATAGAATAATGAATATGGTTGTACCATACTTATAATAACATCACAGTATATGTGAGATACTGGAGTTATTATTTTATAATGGTAAGAACAAAGGAAGAAGAAGTGGAAGAAGAAATGAACTTAGAAAAGGGTGGTGAAATCATTACCTCTTCTTCGGGTTCTTCCTTTTGATTTGATCAAAAGGTCTCCTTAGGTTGGATTTCTGATCAAACTAAGGCCTCTAGGTTATAGTGAGGGATGTTGGGAGAGTATTTGGGCAGAGTTTGGCCGAACCAAAAGGCTTTGAAGGTGTGAAGAAATGAGAAGGAGGAGTGCCCTTTTATAAGAGGGGTGAGGGGCACCTTTGGAAAAGCTAGAAATATTAATTTATAATAAATTCATATTCGGTTTCTAAAGGCTCCAAAGTTGACTATTCAAAGGTTAAGGTGGGGATAGGTCGAAAACCACTCAACCAATAGAATTTAGACAGGTTTGGGTACTTATATTAACCTTATCTTTAAGTATTAACTCTAAGTTAATTAGTTTCACTTTTACAATGTCTCTTTGTATTTTTATATAATATGGTTAATAAACTTACTATATACATCCAAGCGACCCCCAAGTGGTCCATTAATGATTAACCTATCATAATATAAGTCTCTCGGCCGAACCTTAGATTTTTAGAAATTTAATATCAATTAATAATATAATATTTGTTTTAAGAACTCTTTTATGTCAATTTTGACACTATTCAATAGTTGATTTTTGTGAAACTCATAACAGATTGATTACTTCAAAAAAAGTCTATTAAATCAATCCTAATATATCATATTATCCTAGAAAATTAGTTTAATTCATTAAAAGTTTCATATTATATTTATTTGGGTATTTATAATATCAATTATGTTAATTTTTTACTATTTTAGTAATTACTGCATCATCATTGTGTCATAAATAAAATAAATTATTTAATGTCTAAAAATTATAAATAAAACATAATTATGTAGGAAATCTTTTTAGCTTTCTAATGAATATTTATAATCGAAAATCCAACATGTATAACCCTATGTAAAAATTGTTCTTATAAAAGATGTAAGTTTATGCCATTTTTATTTTTATTTTAACTTTATTAATATAATGTGTCCCTACCACATACAAGTGGCTCCAAGGGGTCCCCAAATTGACCCAAGGATGCCCATGGTCGGGTATGTGTCCACCAATAAGGTTAGGACACGTTTTAGGGTAATTTATTATTATTATAATATTATTTTTTAACCCTTATTTACCGGATTTACCCTTAACCATGGTAAATAAAATATTTACCGCAGTAATTATTCAAAATGTCTAAAAATAAAAGTTACCTATTTACACAATTTGAACATCCTGATTCCAAATATGGAATCCATTTTTCTAAATTCAAAACACAGAAGTGGCAGAAATTAATTTAAAATTAATTCCCACTGTCAAAACAAAAAGCGTGTTTTTAAGAGATAATAACTACCAAAAGATTGACACTTGTTTATGTTCGGTTTATTTGTAAAATTATGTCCAATGACCAACATTATATTAAATAGTAAAAATATATTCTAAATATACTTTAAAACCACTAAAATTCATAATTTATCACTATTAATTATTTTTATTAAAAAAGTTGTTTTTAATTAAAATTTAGTAATTTTCACTATTCATCAAAATATGAAAGTTATCCGAAATGTACCAAAATTTCACCCTAGGCTAATTTTGATATTCCGAATCCAAAAATGAAGTCCATTTTGAAATATAGAATATATATGATTTCAAAAAGTAGGTATTACTATTCACAACGGCTAGTTTAATTAGTTGTGGTGTGTGTTAGAACTCGAGGTTGCGTACAACACACGCTATCGCATTATTCGAAGGGAAACGTACCGTAGAAGCTTGGGGTGTTACATTCTCCCCTCCTTCAAATAATTGCGTCCTCGCAATTTCTAGGGTATTACTGCATAAAAAAACTCGGGTGGTTCTTCATCATAAGTTCCTCGGGTTCCCACGTTGCCTCTTCCATCTTATGATTCCTCCACAAAACTTTTACCAGACGCGTCGTCCGGTTTCTCAGCACTTGTTCTCTCGTATCAAGAATCTTGATGGGCTCTTCACAATAAGACAGATCGGGTTCCAGTTCTAAATCTTCATAGGTGAGTACATGCGTTGGGTCAGGCATGTATTTCCTCAACAGAGATACGTGGAACACATCGTGAACTTTGGAGAGACTTGGCGGCATTGCCAATCGGTAAGCTACAGCCCCAATTCGTTCTAGAATTTCGAAAGGTCCGATGTACCTGGGACTCAATTTACCTTTCTTACCAAAACGTATGACTCCCTTCCACGGAGATACCTTCAGGAAAACATGATCACCGACTTGAAATTCCAAATCCTTCCTTTGATTATCGGCATAGCTCTTCTGCCTACTTTGAGCTGCTTTGATGTGATTTTGGATTACTTTCACCTTTTCCACCGTTTCCTCCACCAGTTCTGGGCCTACAAGTTTTCTTTCACCAACGTCATCCCAACAGGTTGGTGTACGACATCTCTTTCCGTATAACGCTTCATATGGTGCCATCTGAATACTCGAATGGAAGCTATTGTTATAGGAAAATTCTACTAGTGGTAAATATTGATCCCACATACCCTGAAAATCAAGTGAGCAAGATCTCAACATGTCTTCTAAGGTCTGAATAGTCCGTTCTGATTGTCCGTCTGTCTGAGGGTGGTAAGCAGTGCTCAAATGAAGTTCAGTATCCAGGGATTTCTGAAGACTTTTCCAAAATCTTGAAGTAAAACGGGGATCACGATCAGAAACAATCGATAGGGGTACTCCATGAAGTCTCACAACTTCATTAATGTATAGTCTTGCTAGACGTTCCAGGGGTAGATCTTCTCTTATAGCAAGAAAATGTGCTGACTTGGTAAGACGATCAACAATAACCCATATTGCATCGTTCCTTCTAGGAGTCTTTGGTAGCCCCATGACAAAGTCCATTGTAATATTGTCCCATTTCCACTCTGGTATGGGAAGAGGTTGCATGACTCCTCCAGGCTGTTGCCTTCCAGCTTTCACTTGTTTACAAACCATACATCTTGACACAAAATCAGCAATCTCCCTCTTCATGTTGTCCCACCAAAAATGTTCCTTCAAATCTCTATACATTTTGGTGCTCCCAGGGTGTATAGAGAAATTGGAACTATGAGCATCATCCAGCAATTCCCTTTTTAGATCAGGTATATTGGGAACACAAAGTCTCTTCCCGAATTTCAAAATTCCATCTTCATACACAAAGTCTCTCAATCTCCCATCATTCACAGCTTTAATCTTCTTTTGGAATTCGTCATCATCGGTCTGAGAACTCTTAATCCTTTCTAGTAAAGATGGTTTGGCAACCATTTGAAAAAGCATTGATGTTTCACCTTCCCTGGTTATTCCCATGTCCATTTTCACTAGATCCATGAAAATTGGATCCCTTTCAATTCTCATATTGTTCAAAACTCCATGGTCTTTTCTACTCAAAGCATCTGCCACCTTGTTTGCCTTCCCCGAGTGGTAGTGTATCGTACAATCATAATCCTTGAGTAATTCAAGCCATCTCCTTTGCCTCATGTTGAGTTCTTTTTGTGAGAAAATATACTTCAAACTCTTGTGATCAGTATAAATCTCACATTTTTCACCATAGAGGTAGTGCCTCCATATCTTCAAAGCAAAGATCACAGCTGCTAACTCAAGATCATGAGTAGGATAGTTTTGTTCATGAATTTTCAACTGTCGTGATGCATAGGCAATAACTCTATCATTCTGCATAAGGACACAGCCAAGTCCTTTCTTCGATGCATCACTATAAATAACGAACCCATCATTCCCCGATGGTAGAGTCAATATAGGAGCATTGACTAATCTTCTCTTCAGTTCTTCGAAACATTCTTCACACTCTTTTGTCCAAACAAATTTAACCCCTTTACGTGTGAGCTTCGTTAATGGGTTAGCCAATCGGGCAAAATTCTGGAAGAAACGTCGATAATAACCTGCCAAACCAATAAAACTACGTACCTCAGTTATACTCGTAGGTGCTGGCCATTCTTGGATTGCCTTGGTCTTAGAAGGATCAACAGAGATTCCATCTTTAGAGACAATATGGCCAAGAAAAGAAATCTCCTGAAGCCAGAATTCACACTTGCTAAACTTCCCATATAATTCATGCCTCCTCAGAGTCTTCAAGATAATGCACAAGTGATTTTCATGATCTTTATAGGTTTTGGAGTATACCAAGATATCATCAATAAATACCACCACAAATTCATCCAGATACTCCTTGAAAACTCTATTCATTAGATCCATGAATACAGAGGGTGCATTAGTCAATCCAAATGGCATTACAGTAAACTCGTAATGCCCGTACCTGGTTCGAAATGTTGTCTTCGGAATGTCTTCCTTCTTTACACACAACTGATGGTATCCAGATCGAAGGTCAATCTTTGAAAAGTATTGAGCTCCATGCAGTTGGTCAAATAAATCATCAATACGAGGTAGGGGATACTTGTTCTTTATCGTTATAGCATTGATCTCCCTGTAGTCGATACATAACCTCATAGATCCATCTTTCTTTTTAACAAAAAGAACAGGGGCTCCCCATGGAGAAACACTAGGGCGAATAAACCCCTTATTACTCAATTCCTCTAGTTGTTTCTTTAGTTCGACTAACTCTACAGTGGCCATTCTATAAGGGGTCTTCGATATAGGCCTTGATCCAGGAATCAAATCAATAGAAAACTCAACTTCTCGTTCTGGAGGATGTCCAGGTAAATCTTCCTGAAATACATCTACAAATTCTTTCACAACAGGTACATCCTCTATTTGAACATTCCTTTCCTCACCGATAGTTACTTCATTCTCTTCCTCCCCAATAATTGAATTAAGTTGAGCTACTGGGGGTGGGTCTAAATAAGAATTAGGTGGTGACGATTCTGCTCTAAAAATAATGTGTTCCTTATCATTATCATCAAGAATTGTAACCTCTTTCTTCTTACAATAAATCTTCGCATCATAGTCCGAAAGCCAGTCCATACCGAGGATTATATCAAACTCAATCATAGGTATGACGATGAAATCAGCAGATAAAGAAAATTTATGTGCTCTAATGGGGACTGATTCACAAAACTTTGTTGCAACGATACTTCCCTTAGGAGTTTTAACTGACAACTCCCTTATTAAATCAAATTGGAAATATCTAATTTTCTTAGCAAACTGGGAAGATATGAAACAATGTGATGATCCAGAATCAAATAATGCATTTGCTAAACTTGAGGAAACCATTAAATTACCTGCCACCACGTCTTTCGGAGCTTCTACCTCAGCAGTAGTGATAGCATAAGCCTGGCCTTGATCCCTTGGCCTTTTCTGAGGTAAGTTCTCTTGACGCTTAGGACATGCATTTGCATAATGCCCCATCTCCCTACAATTGTAGCACTGAACGTTGGTAGCTTCCTTCTTCCCCTTGCAATCATGAGCTTGGTGGCCTTTTTCACCACACTTGTAACAGACTCCCATTCCCTTCAAGCAAGTACCAGGATGTTTCTTCCCGCATTTACCACAAGATGGATATTCAACCTTTCCCTTCTTCCCCTTATTTCCATTCCCAGATTGATCAGCAGGTCTCTTCTTCTCTTGCTTTGCTTTAAAGTCATAAGACTTAGAGAATTCCTTTTCGGTCTTTATAGCACATGAGACAATGTCTTCGTACGATGAAAAGGATTGTGAGACTAATGCTCGACGGAGAAATGGTTTTAACCCATCAAAGAAACGATCAATCTTACTTCTTGGGTTGCGAATATAATCTCCAGCATACCTCGCTAACCTTGTAAAGTTAGCCTCATACTTTGTGACATTCTCATCCTCCTTTTGTCTCAGACTCAGAAATTGTCTTTCCATATCCGCTCGATGGTCGCGAGGGAAGTATTTTTCTAAAAACAGATCTTTGAATTCCCTCCATTCCATATTTGATACTTCATCATCTTCCTTCGTATTTTGAATCAATGACCACCATTGATCAGCATCTCCAATGAGGCGGTAAACTGCCATGATAACTTTTTCCCTTTCACTGCTCCCCAAAGCCTGAAATATTTTCTCTAGGGAAAATATCCATTGCTCAGCTACTAAGGGATTTGTATTCCCATTGAACGTTGGTGGTTGTTGCCTCATGAATCGATCTAACATTGATCCTCCACGCTGCGGATCAGGGTGCTCCATACGGGTAAGGTTATTATTCATAACCTGAGTAAGTTGTCCCAGTATGGTGATTAGCTGATCAGCACCAGTTGCATCACCAGCCCCACTATAATTATCTTGAGCAGGAGGGCAATCCCTACATGGAGTGCGTGCATTGATACGGTTTCCATTTCTTCCACTAGGCGCCATTTCTAAACAATGTCATAAACTAGATCAGTTTATGAATCAAAATACATAATCCCATACTTATAAAACACTAAACATAAATTGAACTATCTATGGATATAATCCATAATCATAAATATGTTTTCTTTGAGGAAGTATATACTCATAAACCCTTCATAATGATTTGTAAAGAAAGTGAGAGTTATCCTAAGCATATCCCCCAGGAGTGTCGTAACCAAGAGTGCAGCAAGGCCCGTTGTCGTGCACCAGTTCCCGTTCGAGTCTAGCTCAAAGCGGTGTTTTCGGGTTTTACCCCTAGGTACATCTGTGCCAGAGCCGCCTCTACCTGCTCGTATCCAGACAGGGATGTATTGCTCGGAAAACTCACAAAATCTCTACAATACCAAAATTCTAGGAAGTTCTTCTATACTAATCCTCAAAGTTCATCTTAGGTCTACGTGCTCTAATCAGAGTTTATCTAAATCTAGTTTCCAAGGTTTGTACTAAACTTCCTCTGATACCAACTGTAATGCCCCGACCCCAGCTACCTAGAGTCGGTGCATTAATTACATAACATTGGCATGATCACAAGAAAGATCAAATCCTGAAAGACCGATTGGTTTAGTAGCCTTGGAAACACTAGATATAATCATAAAGTTTTACATTACATTTCAAAGTGAAAAACTACTACAACAACAAAGTCTTCATATCCACACTATTAACCCCTCATAATATCCCTGCAAGTCATTCATAAATTACTTCTTCACTACCTGGGGAAAATAAAACATAGAAAAGGGGTGAGCTCAAATGCCCAGTAAGGATAACAATATAGCGGAACATTCATAATAAGCATAAACATTTAAGGCAATGAATTACTAAAACAAAAGCCTTTTAAAATTGAACTTCAACATAGTATGGCAAAAATAAAAATGAAATAATTCCATTTACTTATTCACATGGATATTCTACTAATCGAATAATCACATGCAATATCAATAACCACTTTCATAATGTTGGAATGCATAATGCCAGACTATCATAACCACATAGCCAAGGCCTCGTGCCAAGACTACAAATAAGATTTTGTCAAGGCCTTGTGCCAAGACACTAGTTTGTCTCATGAGACCTACCGATGCATCGAGGAGCTATAGCGGGCTCCACCCGTCACTTATTAAGTCCAATGCATTCCCATATGAAAAGGTTTAAACATAACATAAACATTCGTATTAAAACTAGCATACGAAATGTCAATAATTTCACCATAAACTATGAATGGTATAAAAATAGAACATCCACAGTCAAACATATCACAAAACCTTCAATACAATATAAGAGTTTTGTATCATAATAAATCAACTTCAAATAATCTTAAAATCCATTCAAAGGATGTTGACATAGATGAAATCAAAATTTTTTTAAAGAAGTATCTCCTTTTATTTTGAAATAAATTTCTTTGAAAATATTCTTATAAGCTTGTATGGAAAGCTTCGACGATTTTATAACGGCGTAAAATAACCGCACCCGCCGTATAAGTTGAAAAAAAAACATTCTTACCTCAATTCTATCGAAAAGGTTAAAAAGGACCTTGTTTTGAAAACGACGGAAAGATTCCTTTATAAACCTCTTATAAAAATTCAAACAAGGGTATAAATGACTTTAACCCATAAAAAATGTTTTGAAATACATTTTTAAGAAACATGGATGTGGATGATAAAGATATCCCAGTAGATTATTACGTATAAACAACCTCGGATAATGAAGAGATTGTGAAATAACCCTTACCTTGTACTTTTCCTTGGTTGGGGTAGGTTAACCTCCTGTATAATGGTGAAATAATTGTTATTAAATTATACAAGAATCATATATATTAATATGATATCATATATGATCTTTTAACATTGATTTATTAATAATATCTTAGAATTATCATCGTTTCGGGTGTTAACTTACTCATTTTCTTTTATATGTTTTGTTACATAAGCCATGTTTGTTGTATCTTATTCATATCCAGAATGATATCAAGTCCTTAAACATCATTTTTAAATCATAAAATGATAATTATACTTGAATGGATGCGATGGAGAATGAATCTCATCGCGTTCGTGGAGACGGTAGTCCGTACGTACGCACGAGCGACAATATCATTCTTTTGATATTAAAATAATATATAAATGAATGGTATATCATATATACAGAATCATTAACATGTTATATTTATTATTTACATGAGTTACACATCATTATTATACCCATCCAAATAATATTATATTGAATAACAATTACACCACGACGTGGAGACGGTAAGCCGTACGTACGCACGTATGGTGACATGTTATTCAAAGGGTGGATAGAATACTGAATATGGTTGTACCATACTTATAATAACATCACAGTATATGTGAGATACTGGAGTTATTATTTTAGAATGGTAAGAACAAAGGAAGAAGAAGTGGAAGAAGAAATGAACTTAGAAAAGGGTGGTGAAATCATTACCTCTTCTTCGGGTTCTTCCTTTTGATTTGATCAAAAGGGCTCCTTAGGTTGGCTTTCTGATCAAACTAAGGCCTCTAGGTTGTAGTGAGGGATGTTGGAAGAGTATTTGGGCAGAGTTTGGCCGAACCAAAAGGCTTTGAAGGTGTGAAGAAATGAGAAGGAGGAGTGCCCTTTTATAAGAGGGGTGAGGGGCACCTTTGGAAAAGCTAGAAATATTAATTTATAATAAATTCATATTCGGTTTCTAAAGGCTCCAAAGTTGACTATTCAAAGGTTAAGGTGGGGATAGGTCGAAAACCACTCAACCAATAGAATTTAGACAGGTTTGGGTACTTATATTAACCTTATCTTTAAGTATTAACTCTAAGTTAATTAGTTTCACTTTTACAATGTCTCTTTGTATTTTTATATAATATGGTTAATAAACTTACTATATACATCCAAGCGACCCCCAAGTGGTCCATTAATGATTAACCTATCATAATATAAGTCTCTTGGCCGAACCTTAGATTTTTAGGAATTTAATATCAATTAATAATATAATATTTGTTTTAAGAACTCTTTTATGTCAATTTTGACACTATTCAATAGTTGATTTTTGTGAAACTCATAACAGATTGATTACTTCGAAAAAAGTCTATTAAATCAATCCTAATATATCATATTATCCTATAAAATTATTTTAATTCATTAAAAGTTTCATATTATATTTATTTGGGTATTTATAATATCAATTATGTTAATTTTTTACTATTTTAGTAATTACTGCATCATCATTGTGTCATAAATAAAATAAATTATTTAATGTCTAAAAATTATAAATAAAACATCATTATGTAGGAAATCTTTTTAGCTTTCTAATGAATATTTATAATCGAAAATCCAACATGTATAACCCTATGTAAAAATTGTTCTTATAAAAGATGTAAGCTTATGCCATTTTTATTTTTATTTTAACTTTATTAATATAATGTGTCCCTACCACATACAAGTGGCTCCAAGGGGTCCCCAAATTGACCCAAGGATGCCCATGGTCGGGTATGTGTCCACCAATAAGGTTAGGACACGTTTTAGGGTAATTTATTATTATTATAATATTATTTTTTAACCCTTATTTACCGGATTTACCCTTAACCATGGTAAATAAAATATTTACCGCAGTAATTATTCAAAATGTCTAAAAATAAAAGTTACCTATTTACACAATTTGAACATCCTGATTACAAATATGGAATCCATTTTTCTAAATTCAAAACACAGAAGTGGCAGAAATTAATTTAAAATTAATTCCCGCTGTCAAAACAAAAAGCGTGTTTTTAAGAGATAATAACTACCAAAAGATTGACACTTGTTTATGTTCGGTTTATTTGTAAAATTATGTCCAATGACCAACATTATATTAAATAGTAAAAATATATTCTAAATATACTTTAAAACCACTAAAATTCATAATTTATTACTATTAATTATTTTTATTAAAAAAGTTGTTTTTAATTAAAATTTAGTAATTTTCACTATTCATCAAAATATGAAAGTTATCCGAAATGTACCAAAATTTCACCCTAGGCTAATTTTGATATTCCGAATCCAAAAATGAAGTCCATTTTGAAATATAGAATATATATGATTTCAAAAAGTAGGTATTACTATTCACAACGGCTAGTTTAATTAGTTGTGGTGTGTGTTAGAACTCGAGGTTGCGTACAACACACGCTATCGCATTATTCGAAGGGAAACGTACCGTAGAAGCTTGGGGTGTTACATTGTGGCCTCATCTTTCCATGGTTTTATTCACTCCTCATGTTTTAGTGAACCAATGCCCCATCTCTTTTTCATTACATACTCGCTCGAGAGGACATCCCCTACCAATTTCGGTCTTTTACCACACCATGTTCTAAAACTACATGTGTCTTAATTCCCATTACCATGGGATATATAGGGATGCTCGAATCTCATATCCTAGGTCCATTCTCCACTATCAACTCATCGTGGGGTCTTTCTCCCCTCAGAATCATGACATCAACTTGGGTGCAGTTTTTCAAGTTTTGTGTGGAGAATGATCTCTTAAACCCTCATTTCATGTTGGGTTATCACTCTTCCATGCCACACAAGCCTCATTAAGACACCCACACCCTCTAGTACAATCACTAAGACCTTAAAATATAAGATTACCCTATAAACTAAGCTCTATGACGTTAAACTAGAAAGCATCCATAGTCTAAGATGTACAACTTTAATCTATAGAACCAACTTCCTCAGCACAAGATGTTAAACTATATCCTTACCCCACACAAAACCAGGATGCCTTATATGAGAAATATTGGATGGGAAAAACCAACATCCTCAACACATGATATTAAACTATTGTCTTACACTATGTTAAAATTGGGATGCCTCATATGAAAAATATGGGATGACCAAAACAAATGTCTTTAGCACATGATGTTAAACTATAACCTTACCCCGTTCTAAAATCGGGATGCCTCATATGAAAAATATGGGATGGTCAAAACCAACATCATCAATACAAGATGTTAAAATGTAACCTTACCTTATACAAAACTGATATGCCTCATATAAGAAGTGTGAGATGACCTGATGTCCCCACCAGAGAGGACACCACCCTTAGGGAATTAGTCACCTACCATGCCATGTTTTAGAACTATGTGTGTCTTGATTAGAATTCCCATGGGATATATATTGATGATCATATCTCTTATCTTGGGTCTATCCCCACCATCAACTCATTTTAGGGTCTTTCTCCTCCATACCAAGCTTGATCCTCACCTACCGACATAATCTTCCAGTGCATTTGAGCACATAGCATAATAGCCCTGAGGCACTCAATATTCCATTCAAGACATTCACCCACTTCCATTTACTCACTTAGTGATTTCTTCAATTCACATAATCATCTTCGTAATAATATGAATAGTCTCCCGAGCGATAAAAGTTCATGTCTGCACTTACTCTCCTACCATCCTAGCCTCACACATTAAAGGATCCTTGGTAACATATGGTGGTTCCCATCTTTTGAACATGGTAAATATTCTATACATCATTTTTTATCCTCATCCTTGACTAATGAGGGTGTAGAAACTATGTTTCAAACATGGTAAATAGTTATTCCCTACCCATAATTCATCCCATTTTCACTATCCAGGTCTTGGAAGTCATGATTTCCCATTTTGTGACTTCCCCATGTTGGTCACTTGTTCCCCTTATTGTGTTCTCCCTTAGAAACAATGTGAAATTCATACCACTCCTTATTTCTTGCATTGATCATGGATCATGTGTTCTTATGAGTTTGGATGGAATTTCCCCAATTAATGTTGAGACACACAGGTGCCCCTATGGTCTAAACTCTATGACCTTAGATTGTGAGTCTAGATCCAAGCATCCTAACATTAAATTATATGAAAGTTGTATCAGAGTGTTTGTGTGTGAAAGTGCCTCCTTAGATCCACATTTACATTGGGTTACCTCCCTTCTATTTCACACACATTCCTTTGATATACACTCCCCATGGTCCAATCATTATGAACTTGAAATATTTATAATCCATAGTCCAAGAATCGCAACTTTAAACTATATAAAACTCACCCTAGAATATTTTTCTTGTTACAAGGCCTCCTAGAAATTCCATTCCAGTCAGTTTTGAACCCTCTAGCATAATAAGATCATTTTTGGAACAAGTACCCTCATGTCCAAGCATTACGACCTTAAACTATTTTCATCCATGGTCTAAAATCTACAACCATAAAATACTAGGATCCCAGGTCCAATAATCACAAACCTAAACTTTGTGAAAGTTGTATTGAAGACTTTCCGTGTGGAAGGGACTCCTTAGCTCCTCATTCACATCGGTTAACTTCTACTCTAATCCACACAAAAACCTTTCATACATTCCTATCCATGGTCTAATCATTGTGAACTTATTCTATTTTCAAACCCTAGTCCAAGAATTATGACCTTAAACTATTTGCAACTCATGGTCCAACCATTATGACCTTTAACTATTTTCAACTCTTGGTCCAACTAGTATGACCATAAACTGCCAAAAGTAAGAGGCAAAAATGTAGGTAATATTGAAAACCCCTAGGGGAAACCTGATAAAAAGTCATACCCCCACTTCCCAGGTCACTCTAGTGACCTAGGAAAAAGTAAGGGAGTAAATAAGAAGGTGAAAAACTAGAAAGACCCACCTTGGGCCCCAGAAAAAAACCCAATTGTGATCATTGAACCCATTAGTTCAATAAAACATTAGATTAAATTCTTATCTCCGTTTTCCTAATGATTTCCTCTATGAAATTCTACCCATGTATTTTCTATTCATGAATCCCACTATGTTGACTAGGTGGGGTCTATTCACTATGGTTCACACGTCATAGTCACATGATTCTAAACTATGCTATCAACATCCTAATCACATGAAGTTAAAATGTATGAAACATTGTCCTCACCATGTGACACTAAACTATGTGTTCAACTTCCTTATCTCACGACGTTAAACTATGAGCCCTCCGTACTCATTACACGATGTAAAATTCTGAAGCATCTTAGGCCCTCACCTACGAAGACTCTTTCTCCCCTTCAGTGTTAGTCACCCACCAAACCATTCGTGTTCCTCAACTATTTATAAAAATATAATATGACTCTCCCATTGGAATATTATTCTATCAATTTTTCAAACCTATATGCCTAGAAAATGTGATCAAATTCACAGTGGTGTAATTTCGAGAGTATTGAACTCTATTCAAACATTCCATCAGTTCATCCCCATGATTCACACATCCCTAGATTTGGATCCCAATAATCTTTCACATATAAATGGAGCTCCAAACGGTAATGGTTTCTGGCCATATTGGATCACCTATCATCTTAGAAAAACACCCTAAAATACTTCAAACAACATTTTTAGTGGTCACGTGTTTCCAACATGGTCAACAGTCGATCCTTATTTTTTTATCCTCATCCTTGGAAAAATGATAATGGGTTTTATGTTTCAAACATGGTAAACAATTATCCTACATCATCATGTCACCCCCATTTTTGTTCCAAATCTTGGGTGTCTTGATTCACACTATTCATCCCCTTTGTTTGGTTAGAATGTAATGCCCCTATAATTACATAATTTTTTCACTAATGCAAATTGAGAAAGTAAATAATTTTTGCAGAGTGTCTCACACTCCAGCCAAAATTTTCTTATTTGGGACACTCAAGATAGTCATTAGACAAGTTTAGACCCCAATAGTTCGACCCTTCCCTCATACTCTCATATAAATGATCAATATTATGTGTGTCCCTTATTTCCCACACCAAGCATGACTCACATGGTCTTAGGGATTCATTGTTGATTGACTTGTTGGTATTATCAAGATGCCGAAAAAAGAACGCATTAAAGCATATATGGATTTAGAAGAAACCATTCCAAAATTTTGAGGATTTTTATACACATGTTGGAGTCTCTCCTTTATTTCAAACTAAAATAAATTTCCCTAAGTCTCAGCCTTAGTGACTGAGTGCTCGAGCTCTACCATCCTCTTTCAAGTAGCCACTATAGTTCACTACCACTCTACTAGGTCTTATATCTCCTCCCCAGCTATAGGGTGGACTTTTTTCCATAATTAGTGCCTATTTCTTCTCAACTTAGTTCCCATCCACCATATATGTCACATATTATGTCCTATCCTAATATGAAACCAACTGAGACCTCAATTGGATGATGATATCTTCTTGAGAAGTGATTATGGCTACATGCTCATGCACCTAATCTTCTAGGTGATAGATCTCCTATTCATCCACCTGAAGTAACTAGGTAACCTTTTCCCTATCCTTGTGTTAGAAGACATCAAACTCCTTCCACTCAACATGTGCATGTTCAATGAAAAAATACCAAGCTAGTGCATGGAGGCTTCTAGAGACCACTCTACCAGTCCCCGGACTGACTATCCAATGGCTGAGAGATCCCACTCGGTTTGGCAGATTGGCTAGGGTAGTGCGAGTGATGAACTTTCACACAATTTTCTATGACCTGAATTATACAACTTATTTTTCCTTGGAAACATCAAAGGTAAAATCCTTGAATTCCTTAGGCAGTGCAGGCTCATACTCAGGGAAGACCGCCAAAACATCAGTGGAATGGTCATTTTTGGGAAAGTACTCAGGAATTATAAACCCTAATTACATAAAAAATACATCCTCTCCATATCCTTCATTTATGTTGGGATCCCCAGCCACAACGTGTGGCACTTCCAAGGAAGGCTTAGCCACCATAGCCTCCTTGACCACCTCCATCAGTGGTGTGATTTCAACCACCTCTATTAAGGACTCTTCTCCAATAGCCACCTTCTACGGCACCTCTGTGATAGGCTCATCCACCACAGACTCCTCAGCCACTTATTTCAAAGTTATGGCCTCATATATCTATATTGGAACAATGATTTATTTCATCACCACCTCGACTACAGGCTCTACCGACTCAAGACACACCAAGTCTAGTTGAGCTCTGAATGCGGTTTGAACTACTATTTGAAGTTTGGGTTAGTCAAGTGAGACTAAGAGAGGAAAAATAGAAAGGAAAAGTTAAATAAGGGGAGGGATTGTAGGAGTTTTACATCCCAAGAATCATCTCAGTGAGGATCAGTGGCAGTCCCCCAGTAGGTGGAAGGCCACCTATGACCAAAACATCAAACAGGGACCCTACTCCCACCCCCTAAAGGGATGGGGCTCCCTCATCCTTATTTTTATGTTTGTCAAGAACCTCCCCTTACTTAGTGTTCTTGACTCTTGAAAATTTTTAAAGAGTTATAAAACAACCTCAAAGGGTGGAAAATGGTTGAAGAACATAAAATAGGGAAATTTACCTAATTAGTAGCAAGGTCTCTTATCCCTAAGTAATACAAGTAGGCATCGATTCTCTAAGATTCCTTCTATTTTGATCCCTCTCCCCTAGATGCACTAGAAACTAGTTGGCCCACTAGAATATCTAGAGAAGGAATGTTTAAGCACAGATGATTTTCACCTATCAAACATTTAAGGTTCTGGAGCTCTACTAATGTGTATAGAGGCACTCAGGTCGAATCCTCGGTGATGGTCCTTTTTTATAGTTGATTTTTTTTGTGATTTTTCTTTTTAATGGGTGGTTATTTGTATAGATAAAATGAGATTATTGATAGATGAATATTGATTAAACAATTTTATAAATATTGGGGTGAGTTCATTATTGGGTATTTAATTTTATGATATCCTTTATCTTTTCTTTATATTGCATTAAATTAACACCCACTTCACAGGATGACTTTGATCAGAATTCCCAAGTTTTGAGGCTTTATTCCAATCCTTAACTTAACTTAGGGTACTAATATCAATAAAAACTTGTTTATGGTAGTGTATTTATGGTTCCAATAATCCATGTAATCAACATGTTAAAAAAACATGTCATTAATCCATGACATTTTAAGTTCAACATACACAATGTTAACCTAAAGAATATTCATGGAGAAAAAGATCTCAATCAATTAATATCCCAAAATTATGAATCACCCCAATGGTATATTTACTCATCCATTGAGATGGTTAGTGATCTGGTGATATGTTTTTATTGTGATTAATTATAAATATAATGAAAATAATGAGATGATAAAAGAGTTTTGTGTCGAACACAAACACGAATGATGATGCGAATTAAACACAGAATTTTGATTGAATGATAAAGAAAAAGAAGGGAAGGAATTTCAACTTTATCTAAACTATTTTAAGAAAATTAATATTTAAGAATATATGTAGGATTATTAAAAGATAATATTAAGAATAAAATTTCTTTAAAATTGAAATGAAATTGAAAACAACATGCACGATTACAAAGGAATGAACGCAAAAGAACATAAAAATAATGAGAGGATGAAAGGTATATCAAGTAAAAACATGAGTTTATAAGATCATAAAAAATCTTTTTCAAGGCCTTTTTCATGCCAATATATCATCCTTTTCTCTAAAATTCCAACTCCTTGCAAGGAGAGGAGGTGGATGTATTTATATCCCAAAGTGGCAGACTATTTTCTTTAAAAATATTCCCCTCCACTTGCCTCACCAATTTGATAATTAAGAAATCCAAATATAGAGAAATAATATTATTAAAATTTTATATATTATTTTTTAAGTTCTTAACTAAAAATTTGGTTCCATTGGACTAAAGAAGCCAACATTATGGTAGTTTGAATAAATAATTTTAATTTGTCCATTTCTATCTTGGATTCTTTGAAGGAAGAAATGTGAATGGGTTTTTGAGTATTAATATTCACTCAAATTTTAATTCCCCAACCCCAGTTACCTAGAGCCAGTGCATTATTTTAATACATTGGCATGATTACAAGGAATCAAGTCCTGAAGGACTGATCAGTTCAGCAGTCTTGGAAAATAGATTACATACATTAACTTTACATTGCAATTTCAAACATAAAACATAGCATAGATAGTTCTTTGATAATTCCATTATTCCTTTTATCTTAACCCTGCATATCAAACATAATATAATTCTTGGAATCCTGGGAAAATAAAACATAATAAAGGGTTGAGCTCAGATGCCCAATAAGGGTAAATAATTTAGTGGAGGCTATAAACTTTTAAGGAAAGATGTGTAATAAAAATAATAGCCTTTTAAATATAAACCTGAACATAATATGGGAAAATAAATCAAACATTACCATATAAACACGCACTTGGATATTCTACTAGTTGAATAATCACATGTAATAACTAATTTCATAATAAAGGAATGTATAATGTCAAAGTTTAATTTCTATGTCATGGCCTCGTGCCAGGACCTAGGGGATAACTATAACTGGACCCCAACCCGGAGAGCCTCTGTAACTGGACTTCATCCCAAAGATCCTCTCTAACCGGACTCCAACCTGGAGAGCCTCTGTAACTGGACTCCAACCCGGAGAGCCTTTGTAACCGGACTCCAACCCGGAGGGTCTGCAGTAACCGGACCCCAACCTGGAGGGCTTACTTTTACCGGTCCCTAACCCAGAACATACTAGTACAACACATTTATATTAATAAGAGGATGAAATATAACATAAACATTCGTATTAAAACTAGCATATGAAATGTTAATACTTTAATCATAAACCATGAATGGTATAAAAATAGAACATCCACACTCAAATATATGACAAAACCTTAAATACAATATGGAATATTTGTATCATAATAAATCAACTTCAATCAAGTGTAAAATTTATCAAAGGATTTTGACATAGATGAAATTCAAACTATTTGAGAGAAATATCTCTTTCTATTTTGAAATCATTTAAAGTCACATAATTATAAAAGAAAACATTTATTTTGAAAATATTCTTATAAGATTGTAAGGGAAGATTCAACGATGTTATAATAGCGGAAAATAGCCGCACCTACCGTATAAGTTAAAAAAATACATTCTTACATTAATTTTGTTGAAAAGGTTAAAAAGTACCTTGTTCAAAAAATGACGAAAATATTCCTTTCAAACCCTTTTATAAAAATTCAAAAAAGGGTATAAATAACTTTAACCCATAGTCTAGTAAATGGTAAAAATGTTTTGGAATACATTTTTAAGAAACATGGATATGGATGATAAAGTGGTCCCAGTAGATAATTACATAAAAACAACCTCGGATAATAAAGATATTGTGAAATTAACCCTTACCAATTTGGTAACTTATGAAACATACACCCCATGAAAGAAGTATCATACAATGAATATGTAAATACACATAAATTAAAGTGTATTACACAAAGAATACAATTATGGGCAGTACATACACCACAAAAAATGTAATAGTGGAAATATTTAATGAATCTCATGGGGATAAAGAGTGAGATGAAAACCCCTTACCTTGCACTCTCCTTTAGTTAATGGTACGTTTAACCTCCTCTTCTTCAGGTTCTTCCTTTTGATTTGATCAAAAGGGATCCTTATGTTGGATTTCTGACCAAAGTAAGTCCTCTAGGATGAAGGTAGGATAGTTTGGAGGATATTTGGGTAGGGTTTTTCTGAGCCAAATGGCTTTGAAGGTGTGAATTAGAGTGAAGTGGGAGTTCCCTTTTATAAGAGGGGTAAGGGGTACCTTAGGAAAAACATAAAATTTTATTTTATATTAAAATTATTTTCAGTTTCTAATGGCTCCAAAATGTATTATTTAAAGTCTAAGGTGGTTATGGGTCTAAAACTACTCAACCAATAGGTTCTAGATAGGTTTGGGTCACCATATTAACCTTAACTTTTATATTTAACTCTTAGTTAAATAGTTTGACATTTACCATGTCTCTTTGTATTTTTATATTATATGGTTAATAAACTTACTATAAAATGTCAATCAATCCCCAATTGGTTCATTAATATCATATATATTATTATATAAGTCTTTTGGCCGAACCTTAGATTTTTAGAACTATTATATCAATTAATAATATAATATTTGTTTTAAAAACACTTTTGTGTCATTTTTGACACTATTTGGTATTTTGTTTTTGCTAAATTCATAACAGCATTATCACTTTGAACAAAATTAATCTAATCAACCCTAATATGTCATGTTAACCTAGAAAATTAGTTTAATTCATAAAATTTCTTAAGTTACATTTATTTGTAAATTTATAATATCAATTATTTTAATCTTTCATTAATACGGTAATTAATGCATCATCATTGTGTCATAAATAAATTTAATTATTTAATTTATAAAAAATATAAATAAAATACCATTATGTAGGAAATATTTTTATCTTTATAATGAATATTTATAGTTGAATTTATCTTATTTGAAACCCAATAATAAAAATGTTTTTGATATTAAACTTTGAATTTAATACTTTTAACTCTTCTTTGAATTAAAAAATAATAAATGTCCTAATCTAATCTCAGTGGACCAAAGAGGTTCATATTTTATTCCTAAGGTTTTTTTTTATCGAATTACACTTAACCAATATAATAAGGACATGTTTTAGGGTAACAATAATATCATTTTTACCCTTAATTGCCCTTTTTACTTTTAACCGTGGTAAATAAAAGTAAAATGTTACTATTCACCAAAAATTATTTTTATTTTATTGAACAACATTTTTCTTACTGATATCAACCATGAATCTCATATTTTTTAAATTCCTCTCACAAAAGCAGTAAAATTACGTTTTATGTGAATTTGTAAATTCTCCTAGGAGGTGGCTAAAAGACGGTGAAAAGTTCAATAAAATTTTGTATATCTAATATTATTAAAAAATGACTCAAATAAATTATATTGAACATATATAGATATTATGTATCTATTTTGAACTAAAATAAATTTAAATAAAATAAATAATTATTTAAATAAAAAGTTGGTTTTAAATAATAACTTAGTGTTTTTTACTATTCATCAAAAATTGAAAGTTTTCAAAAAAATACCAAAAATTCACCCTAAGATAATTTTTGTATTCTGAATTCAAAAATGAAGTCTATTTTACCAAATTAAAAACACAGAAATTTAATTTATTAATTTCAAATTAATTCCCATTGTCAAAACAAAAAGGCGTATTTTTAATAAATAATAACTATCGAAAGATTGACACTTGTTTATGTCCAATATCAAAGTGAAATTACTTACAATGACCAGAATTGGATTAAATGGTAAAAATATAATCTATTTATAGATTCAAACCATTAAAATGTATAATTTCACACTATAAATTATTTTGATTAAAAAAGTTGTTTTCAGTTAAAATATAGTATTTCTCACTATGCACCTAAATATGAATGTTATCAGAAAAAAACCAAAAATTTATTGAAACTAAATTATTATGTTCCGATTATAAAGAAGAAGTTTATTTTTTCAAATTGAATATATAAAATTTTCAAATATTGGATTTAAAAAGGGTTGACCATTAAAAGGCGGTAAAAGTGCATTTTTGAAAAATACTTCTTTTATCTGAAAAAATGAATTGGTTCTTAAATTATGTCTAAGAAACTCATAATATGGATTATAAAATTATAAGGATTATATATAGTTTAAAATTCAGTTAATACAATTCATAACATCTTTTGAACGACTAGTTTGGTATGTCGTGGTGCGCTTGAACTCAGTGTTCCGTGTAGTAAAAGTTATTGAATTACTTTGAAGAAATAACATACTATGAAATCTTGGGGTGTTACATTCTTCCATCCTTCAATAAATTGCATCCTCTCAATTTGAAATTGTTCTTTGAAAATAAAAGGTTGAAAATAGAAAATACCTTTGTGGAGAACTCATATCGGAAAATGGGTTAATAAAATTTAGTCTTAATAAGAGGGAATATATATATATATATATACTTGAAAAGTAGAGTTAAATCCTTTAACTAATTCCTACCCCAAACTCATCTTTCACTCCAAAAAGATTTCAAAAAAATATTCTATTTATCCTAAGGGTTCCAAAAATAATGAATTTATAATTCACCTATCAGAACCTTTAAAAAACTAGATTATACCATCCATGGAGTTCATGTAGTCTAGTGGTAGGTGATAAATCACAATATCACTATGGTGTGGGTTCGATTCCCGCAGCTTTGTCCGACGCAACGGATTGTCACACAGTCTGTATGTTGTCCTTTTTATAACAATCCAAAAATAACCTTAACAATAATTTTCAATTTCAAACTTAATCTATTCCAACCTTTAGACTTATCTAAAATACTTCTATCCAAACCCACATTCCAAAATTTATAAGAAAGTTAAACACAATGAAGATCCTTTTTACCAAGTAATAACATATGTATACGTTCATCATGTATTATTTAAAAACATGGTAACAACCTCATTTATTACATTCATGCTCCCTTATTTTTTATAGAATACTATATATATTCCTTATATGCAAAAATTTTGAATACTCTAGCAATCATGAAATAAACAAACCATTAATCAGTTCTAAGATAGTCAAGAATATCCAATATAATTTATCCAAATCAATCATATCTTATTCCAAAATTACTACCTTAGTATGAGGACCATATAATCTCAAATTTTCAATGAAATAGTACTACAGTACAATCCTTATTTATTTCCATAATTCATATAACCAATATATCGTTGATACAACACTCAAATGACACAATACTTTAATAACATCATAATAAATCTTAATCATTCCTCTTTATATTTGATGGTATCATAACTTGATTCTTATCCAATAGCGTCATTTGGGGTTTACTCTGATGATTTGGAAATTGATTCGCCTAGTTTCCTAACCCCTTGCAGATAAAGCATTGTACATTTGAAACTTTTCTCTTACCCTTGAAATCACGTACTTGGTGTCCTTTTTCTCCACACTTATAACAAACTCCCATTCCCTTCAAGCATTTAACAAGGTGATTCTTTCCACAGTTATCACATATGGAAAAATCCTTCTTTTCCCTCTTCCCATTATCCATCTTTATCTCTTCCATCATTTTCTTCTCTTAATTCCCTTCAAATACATAGGACTCAGAGAATTATTTACTTATCTTATTAACACATAATACTATTTCTTCATATGTTGAGAATACATGGGAGATTATTTCCCTTCTAAATATTGTCTTAATATCATAAAATATATAATACTTATTACTCTTTGGATCATACATATTTTTGGAGTTCACCTTCCCTCTACTGGGTGCCATTTATATACAATGGCATACACTAGGTCATTTTATGAATTGAAATGAATAATTCCAAACTTATAAAATACCTAACGTAAATTGAATAGTTTATGGATATAATCCATAAAAATATTTTCTTTGAGGAGGTATATACTTGTAAATCCTTCATAATTATTTGTATAGAAAATGAGAATTATCCTAAGCATATCCCCTGGGAGTGTCGTAACCAAGAGTGCATCAATGCCCGTTGTCATGCACCAGTTCCCATTCGATTCTAGCTCAAAGCTGTGTTTTTAGGTTTTACCCCTAGGTACATCTGTACCAGAGCCGCCTCTACCTGCTTGTATCCATATAGTGATGTATTTGCTCGGAAAACTCACAAAATCTCTACATTATCGGAATTCTAGGAATTTATTTTATACTAATCCTCAAAGTCGATCTTAGGGTAATGTGCTCTAATTAGAGTTTATCAAAATATAGTTTCCAACGTTATTTCTAAACTTCCTATGATACCAACTGTAATGCCTCGACCCCAGTTACCTAGATCCAGTGCATTATTCTAATACATTGGCATGATTACAAGGAATCAAGTCCCGAAGGACCGATCAGTTTAGCAGTCTTGGAAAATAGATTACATAAATTAATTTTACACTGAAATTTCAAACATAAAACACAGCATAGATAGTTCTTTGATAATTCTATTATTCCCTTTAACTTAACCCTGCATATCAATCATAATACACTTCTTGGAATCCTGGGAAAATAAAACATAAGAAAGGGGTGATCTCAGATGCCCAGTAAGGGTAAATAATTTAGCGAAAGCTATAAACTTTTAAGGAAAGATGTGTAATAAAAAAAATAGCCTTTTAAATATAAACCTGAACATAATATGGAAAAAAAAATCAAAAATTACCATATAAACATGAAAAAATATATTCTACTAGTCGAATAATCACATGAAGTAAATAATTTCATAATGAGGGAATGTATAATGCCGAAATTTAATTTATGTGTCATGGCCTCGTGCCGGGACCAAGGGGATAACAGTAACCGGACCCCAACTCGGAGAGCCTCTGTAACCAGACTTCATCCTGAAGAGCCTCTGTAACCAGACTCCAACCCAGAGAGCCTCTGTAACCGGACTCCAACCCGGAGAGCCTCTGTAAATGGACTACAACCCGGAGGGTCTCCTGTAACCGGACCCCAAACCGGAGGGCTTACTTTTACCAGTCCCCAACCCAGAACATACTAGTCCAACACATTCATCTTAAGAAGTGGTTGAAATATAACATAAACATTCGTATTAAAACTAGCATACATAATGGAAATACTTTAACCATAAACCATTAATGGTATAAAAATAGAACATCCACAGTCAAACATATCACAAAACTTTAAATACAATATGGAATATTTGTATCATAATAAATCAACTTCAATCAAGTGTAAAATTTATCAAAGGATATTTACATAGATGAAATCAAAACTATTTAAGAGAAATATCTCTTTCTATTTTGAAAACATTTAAAGTCACGTAATTATAAAAGAAAACATTTATTTTGAAAATATTATTATAAGATTGTAAGGGAAGTTTCAACGATGTTATAACGGTAGAAAATATCCACACCTGTTGTATAAGTTAAAAAAATACATTCTTACCATAATTTTGTTGAAAAGGTTAAAAAGTACCTTTTTGGAAAATAACGGAAAGATTATTTTCAAACCATTTTATAAAAAGTCAAACAAGGGTATAAATGACTTTAAACCATAGTCTAGTAAATGGTAAAAATGTTTTGTAATACATTTTTAAGAAATATTTATGTAGATGATAAAGTGGTCCTAGTAGAAACTTACATAAAAACAACCTCGGATAATAAAGATATTGTGAAATTAACCCTTACCAATTTGGTAACTTACGAAACATACACCCCATGAAAGAAGTATCATATAATGAATATGTAAATACACATAAATTAAAGTGTATTAAACAAAGAATACAATTACGGGCAGTACATACACCACACAAAAGTTAATAGTGGAAATATGGCATGAATCTCATGGGAATAAGGAGTGAGATGAAAACCTCTTACCCTGCACTTTCCATTAGTCGGGGGTACATTTAAAGGCTAAGGTGTAGATGGGTCAAAAACTACTCAACCAATAGGTTTTAGACAATTTTGGGTTACCATATTAACCTTAACTTTTAGATTTAACTCTAGGTTAAATAGTTTGACATTTACCATGTCTCTTTTTATTTTTATATTATATGGTTAATAAACTTAATATAAAATGCCAATAAAACTCCAATTGGTTAATAAATGTAATATATATTATTATATAAGTATTTTGGCTGAAAATTATATTTTTAGGACTATTATATCAATTAATAATATAATATTTGTTTTAAAAACTCTTTTATGTCAATTTTGACACTATTTGGTATTTTGTTTTTTCTAAATTCATAACAGCATTATTACTTCTAAAAACATTAATCTAATAAACCCTAATATTTCATGTTAACCAATAAAATTATTTTAATTCATAAAAAGTCTCAAATAACATTTATTTGGATATTTATAATATCAATTATTTTAATCTTTCATTAATACGGTAATTACTACATCATCATTGTGTCAAAAATAACTTTAATTATTTAATGTCTAAAAAATATAAATAAAATACCATTATGTATGAAATATTTTTATCTTTCTAATTAATATTTATAGTCGAATTTATCTTATGTGTAGCCTTATATTAAAAATGTTTTAGTTATTAAACTTTGAATTTAACACTTTTAACTCTTCTTTGAATTAAATAATAATAAATGTCCTAATCTAATCTCAGTGGACCAAAGAGGTTCATATTTTATTCCTAAGGTTTTTTTTGGTCTAATTACACTTAACCAATAGAATTAATACATGTTTTAGCGTAAGAATAATATCATTTTTACTCTTAATTGCCCTTTTTACTTTTAACTGTGGTAAATAAAAGTAAAAAGTTATGATTCACCAAAAATTATTTTTATATTTTTGAACCAAATTTTTCTTACTGATTTCAACTGTGTCTCTCTTATTTTTGAAATTCCACTCACATAAGCGGTTAAATTAAGTTTTATGTGAATTTTCAAATTCTCCTAGGAGGTGGGTAAAAGACGATGAAAAGTTCAATAAAATTTTGTTTATCTAATATTATTACAAAATGACTCAAATGAATTAAATTGAACATATATAGGTATTATTTATCTATTTTTACCTAAAATAAATTTAAATAAAATAAATAATTATTTAAATAAAAAGTTGATTTTAAATAATAACTCAGTGTTTTTCACTATTCATCAAAAATTGAAAGTTTTCAGAAAAATACCAAAAATTCACCCAAAGATAATTTTGGTATTACGAATTGAAAAATAAAGTATATTTTACCAAATTCATAACATAGTAGTTTCATTTATTAATTTAAAATTAATTCCTGTTGTCAAAACCAAAAAGCGTATTTTTAAGAAACAATAACTATCAAAAGATTGACACTTGTTTATGTCCAATATCAAAGTGAAATTACTTAAAATGACCATTATTGGATTAAATGGTAAAAATATAATCTATTTATACTTCCAAACCATTAAAATGTATAATTTAACACTATAAATTATTTTTATTAAAAAAGTTGTTTTCAGTTAAAATATAGTATTTTTCACTATGCACCCAAATATGAAAGTTATCAGAAAAACACCAAAAACTTATTGAAACTAAATTATTTTGTCCCAATTCTAAATAAGAAGTTTATTTTGTCAAATTGAATAAGTAAAATTTTTAAATATTGGATATAAAAAGGGTTCACCATTAAAAGGCGATAAAAGTGCATTTTTGAAAAATACTTATTTTATCTGAAAAAAATAAATTAGTTCTTAAATTATGTATAAGAAACTCATAATATGGATTCTAAAATTATAAGTATTATATATAGTTCAAAATTCAGTTAATACTATTCATAACAGCTTTTGAACGGCTAGTTCGGTAAGTCATGGTGTGCTTGAATTCAGTGTTGTGTGTAGTGCAAGTTATTGAATTAATTTGAAGAAATAATGTACTATGAAATCTTGGGGTGTTACATTCTTCCCTCCTTTAATAAATTACATCCTCGCAATTTGAAATTCTTCTTCAAAAATAAGAGTTTGAAAATAGAAAATACCTTTGTGGATAACTCATATCAGAAATTGGGTTAATAAAATTTATTCTTAATAAGAGGGAATATATATATATATACACTTGACAAGTATAGTTTCATCCTTTAACTAATTCCTTCCACAAACTCATCTTTCACTCCAAAAATATTTCAAAAAAATATTCTACTTATCCTAAGGGTTCCAAAAATAATGAATTTATAATTCACCTGTCATACCCATTAAAAAACTGAATTATACCATCCAGGGACTTCATGTAGTTGAGTGGTAGGCGATAAATCCCAATTGCACTATGGTGTTGGTTTGATTCTCGCAGCTTTGTCCAACATGATGGATTGTCACACGTTCTGCATGGTGTCATTTTATAACAATCCAAAAATAACCTTAACAATAATATCCAATTTCAAACTTAATCTATTCCAACCTTTAAACTTATCCAAAATACTTCTATCCAAACTCACAGTCCAAAATTTATACGGAAGCTAAACACAATGAAGATCCTTTTTACCACGTAATAACATGTGTATTTGTTCATCGTGTATTCTTTCAAAACATGGTAACAATTTTATTTATTACATTCATGCTCCCTTATTCCTTATATAATACTATATATATTCCTTATATGAAAATTTTTTGAATACTCCAACAATCATGAAATAAACAAACCATTAATCAGTTCTAAGATAGTCAAGAATATCCAATATAATTTATCCAAATCAACCATCTCTTATTCCAAAATTACTACCTTAGTATCAGGACCACATAATCTCAAATTCCCAATAAAATAGTACTACAGTACAATCCTTATTTATTTACATAATTCATATAACCAGTATATCATTGATACAACACTCAAATGACACAATACTTTAATAACAACATAAGAACACTTAATCATTCCTCTTCATCTTCGGTAGTATAATAACTTGATTCTTATCCAATAGCAGCATTTGGGGAATACTCTGATGATTTGTACATTGATTCACATAGTGTCCCAACTCCTTTTAGATGAAGCATTGTACATTTGAAAAAAATTTCTTACCCTTGCAATCACGTACTTGGTGTCCTTTTTCTCCACAGTTATAAAAAACTCTCATTCCCTTCAAGCATTTACCAAGGTGATTCTTTCCACAATTATCTCATATGGGAAAATCCTCCTTTTCCCTCTTCCCTTTATCCATCTTTCTCTCTTCCATCCATTTCTTCTCTTTCTTCCCTTCAAATCCATAGGACTCAGAGAATTATTTACATATCATATTAACACATGATACTATTTCTTCATATGTTGAGAATACATGGGAGACTATTTCCTTTCTAAATGTTGGATTAATATCGTGAAATATATGATTTTTCTTACTCTTTTGATTATACATATTGCTGGAGTTCACCTTCCTTCTACTGGGCACCATTTCTATACAATGGAATACACTATGTCAGTTTATGAATTGCGATGAATAATTCCAAACTTGTAAAATACCTAACGTAAATATAACAGTTTATGGATATAATCCATAAAAATATTTTCTTTGAGGACGTATGTACTCATAAATCCTTCATAATGATTTGTAAATAAAATGATAATTATCCTAAGAATATCCCCCAGGAGTGTTGTAACCAAGAGTGCAGCAAGGCCCGTTGTCGTGCACCAGTTCCCATTCGAGTCTAGATTAAAGTGGTCTTTTCAGGTTTTACCCCTAGGTACATCTGTGTCAGAGCTGCCTCTAACTGCTCGTATATAGATAGGGATTTATTTTCTTAGAAAACTCAAAAAATCTCTACATTACCAAAATTCTAGGAAGTTATTCTATATTAATCATCAAAGTCTATATTAGGGTAATGTTCTCTAATCTGAGTTTATCTAAATCAAGTTTCCAAGGTTATTTCTACACTTTCTTTGATACCAACTGTAACTCCCTGACCCTAGTTACCCAGAGCCAGTGCATTATTTTAATAAATTGGCATGATTACAAGGAATCAAGTCCCGAAGGACCGATTAGTTTATCAGTCTTGTAAAATAAACTACATACATTAACTTTACATTTCAATTTCAAACACAAAACTTAGAATATATAGTTCTTTGAGAATTCCATTATTCCCTTTAGATTAACCCAACATATCAATCATAATACACTTCTTGGAATCTTGGGAAAATAAAACATAAGAAAGTGGTGAGCTCAGATGCCCAGTAAGGGTAAATAATTTAGCGGAAGCTATAAACTTTTAAGGAAAGATGTGTAATAAAAACAATAGACTTTTAAATATAAACTTAAACATAATATGGAAAAATAAATCAAACATTACCATATAAACATGCACATGTATATTCTACTAGTCGAATAATCACATGTAATAACTAATTTCATAATGAGGGAATGTATAATGAAGAAGTTTAATTTCCGGGTCATGGTCTTGTGCCAGGACCTAGGGGATAATTGTAACCAGACCCCAACCCAGAGAGCCTATGTAACCGGACTCCATCCCGGAGAGCCTCTATAACCGGACTCCAACCCAGAGAGCCTCTGTAACCGGACTCCAACCCAGAGAGCCTCTGTAACCGGACTCCAAACCAAAGGATCTGCTGTAACCGGACCCCAACACGAAGGGCTTACTTTTAATGGTCCCCAACCCAGAACATAATAGTCTAACACATTCATCTTAAGAAGAGCTTTAAATATAACATAAAAAATTGTATTAAAACTAGCATACGAATGTCAATACTTTAACCATAAACCATGAATGGTATAAAAATAGAACATCCACAGTCAAACATATCACAAAACCTTAAATATAATATGGAATATTTGTATCATAATAAATCAACTTCAATCAAGTGTAAAATTTATCAAAGGATGTTGACATAGATGAAATCAAAACTATTTGAGAGAAATATATCTTTCAATTTTGAAATCATTTAAATTCACATAATTATAAAAGAAAACATTTATTTTGAAAATATTCTTATAATATTGTTAGGGAACCTTCAAAGATGTTATAACAGCAGAAAATAGCCGCACCTACCATATAAGTTAAAAAAATACATTCTTACCTTAATTTTTTCGAAAAGGTTAAAAAGTACCTTGTTTGGAAAATGACAGAAATATTCCTTTCAAACCATTTTATAAAAAGTCAAACAACAGTATAAATGACTTTAACCCATAGTCTAGTAAATGGTAAAAATGTTTTGGAATACATTTTCAAGAAACATGGATTTGGATGACAAAGAGGGCCCAGTAGATACTTATATAAAAACAACCTCGGATAATAAAGAGATTGTGAAATTAACCCTTACCAATTTGGTAACTTACGAAACATACACCCCATGAAAGAATTATCAAACAATGAATATGTAAATACACATAAATTAAAGTGTATTACACAAAAAATAAAATTATGGGCAGTACATACACCACACAAAAGGTAATAGAGGAAATATGTCATGAATCTCATGGGAATAAGGAGTGAGATGAAAACCCCTTACCTTGCACTTTCCTTTAGTTGAGGGTACGTTTAACCTCCTCTTCTTCGGATTCTTCTTTTTGATTTGATCAAAAGGGATCCTTAGGTTGGCTTTCTAACCAAAGGCAGTCCTCTAGAATGAAGGTAGGATAGTTGGGAGGATATTGGGGCAGGTTTTGGACAAGCCAAATGGATTTGAAGGTGTGAATAAGAGTGAAGGGGGTGCTCTTTTATAAGTGGGTCAGGGGAACCTTAGGAAAAACTTAAAAGATTATTTTATAATAAAATCATTTTCAGTTTCTAATGGCTCAAAAATGTATTATTTAAAAGATAAGGTGGGTATGGGTCAAAAACTACTCAACCAATTTGTTTTAGACAGGTTTTTGTCACCATATTAACCTTAATTTTTAGATTTAACTCTTAGTTAAATAGTTTGACATTTACTATGTCTCTTTGTATTTTTATATTATATGGTTAATAAACTTACTATAAAATGCCAATCAAACCCCAATTGGTTCATTAATGTCATATATATTATTATATAAGTCTTTTCACTGAACCTTAAATTTTTAGGACTATTATATCAATTAATAATATAAAATTTTTTTAAAAATTCTTTTATGTCAATTTTGACACTATTTGGTATTTTGTTTTTTCTAAATTCATAACAGCATTATTCCTTCGAACAAAATTCATCTAATCAACTATAATATATCATGTTAACCTATAAAATTATTTTAATTCATAAAAAGTCTAAAATTACATTTATTTGGATATTTATAATATTAATTATTTAATCTTTTATTAATACGGTAATTAGTGCATCATCATTGTGTCATAAATAAATTTAATTATTTAATGTCTAAAAAATATAAATAAATTACAATTATATAGGAAATATTTTTATATTTCTAATGAATATTTATAGTTGAATTTATCTTCTGTGCAACCATATATTAAAAAAATTAATTATTAAACTTTGAATTTAATACTTTTAACTCTTCTTTGAATTAAATAATAATAAATGTCCCAATCTAATCCCAGTGGACCAAAGAGGTTCATATTTTATTCCTAAGGTTGCTTATGGTAGAATTACACTTAACCAATAGAATTAGTACATGTGTTAGGGTAAGAATAATATCATTTTTACCCTTAATTACCCTTTTTTACTTTTAACCGTGGTAAATAAAAGTAAAATGTTACTATTCACCAAAAATTATTTTTATCTTATTGAACCACATTTTTCTTACTGATATCAACCATGTATCTCAGATTTTTGAAATTCCACTCACAGAAGCGGTAAAATTAAGTTTTATGTGAATTTGCAAATTCTCCTAGGAGGTGGGTAAAAGACGGTGAAAAGTTCAATAAAATTTTGTATATATAATATTATTACAAAATGACTCGAATGAATTACATTAAATATATATAGGTATTATATATCTATTTTGACCTAAAATAAATTTAAATAAAATAAATAATTATTAAAATAAAAAGTATGTTTTAAATAATAACACAGTGTTTTTCACTACTCATGAAAAATTGAAAGTTTTTAGAAAATACCAAAAATTCACCCTAAGATAATTTTGGTATTCTGAATTCAAAAATTAATTCTATTTTACCAAATTCAAAACTTATAAGTTTCATTTATTAATTTAAAATTAATTGCCTTTGTCAAAACCAAAAGGCATATTTTTAAGAAATAATAACTATCAAAAGATTGACACTTGTTTATGTCCAATCTCAAAGTAAAATTACTTACAACAACCAGAATTGGATTAAATGGTAAAAATATAATCTATTTATACTTCCAAACCATTAAAATGTATAATTTAATACTATAAATTATTTTTATTAAAAAAGTTGTTTTCAGTTAAAATATAGTATTTTTCACTATGCACCCAAATATGAAAGTTATCATAAAAACACCAAAAAATTATTGAAACTAAATTCTTATGTCCTGATTCTAAAGAAGAAGTTTATTTTGTCAAATTGAATATATAAAAATTTTAAATATTGGATTTAAAAAGGGTTTACCATTAAAAGGCGGTAAAAGTGTATTTTTGAAAAATACTTCATTATCTGAAGAAAAAAAATGAATTAGTTCTTACATTATGACTAAGAAACTCATAATATGGATTCTAAAATTATAAGGATTATATAAAGTTCAAAATTTAGTTAATACTATTAATAATAGATTTTGAATGGTTAGTTTGGTAAGTTGTGGTGTGCTTGAACTCAGTGTTGTGTGTACTGCATGTTATTGAATTACTTTGAAGAAATAACGTACTATGAAATATTGGGGTGTTACATTCTTCCCTCCAATAAATTGAGTCCTAGTAATTTGAAATTGTTTTTCGAAAATAAAAGGTTGAAAATAGAAAATACCTTTGTGGAGAACTCATATCGGAAATTGGGTTAATAAAATTTAGACTTAATAAGAGGGAATATATATATATATATATATATATATATATATATATATATATACTTGACAAGTATAGATACATCCTTTAACTAATTCCTACCACAAACTCATCTTTCACTCCAAAAAGATTTCAAAAAATATTCAATTTATCCTAAGGGTTCCAAAAATAATGAATTTATAATTCACCTGTTAGACCCTTTAAAAAACTAGATTATACCATCCAGGGACTTCATGTAGTCTAGTGGTAGGTGATAAATCCCAATCGAACTATGGTGTGGGTTTGATTCCCGCATCTTTTTCCAACGTGACGGATTGTCACACGGTCTGCGTGTTGTCCTTTTTATAACAATCTAAAAATTACCATAACAATAATATCCAATTTCAAACTTAATCTATTCCAACCTTTAGACTTATCCAAAATACTTCTATCCAAACTCACAGTCCAAAATTTATAAGGAAGTTAAACACAATGAAGATCCTTTTTACCACGTAATAACATGTGTATACGTTCATCATGTATTCTTTCAAAACATTGTAACCAAATTATTTATTACATTTTTTATCCCTTATTCCTTATAGAATACTATATATATTCTTTATATGCAAAAATTTTGAATACTCCAGCAATCATGAAATAAACAAACCATTAATCAATTCTAAGATAGTCAAGAATATCCAATATCATTTATCCAAATCAATCATCTCTTATTCCAAAATTCCTACCTTAGTATCAAGACCATAAAATCTCAAATTCCCAATGAAATAGTACTACAGTACAATCCTTATTTATTTCCATAATTCATATAACCAGTATATCATTGATACAATACTAAAATGACACAATAATTTAATAACAACATAAGAACTCTTAATCATTCTTCTTCATCTTCGGTAGTATCATAACTTGATTCTTATCCAATAGCAGCATTTGGGGTATACTCTGATGATTTGGACATTGATTCGCGTAGTGTCCCAACTCCTTGCAGATGAATCATTGTACATTTGAAACTTTTTTCTTACCCTTGAAATCACGTACTTGGTGTCCTTTTTCTCCACACTTATAACAAACTCGCGTTCCCTTCAAGCATTTACCAAGGTGATTCTTTCCAAAATTATCACATATAGGAAAATCCTTCTTTTCCCTCTTCCTTTTATCCATACTTCTCTCTTCCATCCTTTTCTTCTTGTGCTTCCCTTCAAATCCATAGGACTAAGAGAATTCTTTACTTATCTTATTAACACATGATACTATTTCTCCATATTTTGAGAATACATAGGAGACTATTTCCCTTCTAAATGTTGGATTAATACCGTGAAAGATATGATCCTTATTAATCTTTGGATTATACGTATTGTTGGAGTTCACCTTCCTTCTACTGGGAGCCATTTCTATACAATGGCATACACTTGGTCAGTTTATGAATTGCAATGAATAATTCCAAACTTCTAAAATACCTAACGTAAATTTAATAGTTTATGGATATAATCCAGAAAAATATTTTATTTGAGGAGGTATATATTCGTAAATCCTTCATAATGATTTGTAAAGAAAATGAGAATTATCCTAAGAATATCCCCCAAGAGTGTCATAACCAAGAGTGCAGCAAGGCCCATTGTCGTGCACCAGTTCCCATTTGAGTCTAGCTCAAAGTGGTGATTTTGGGATTTACCTCTAGGTACATCTGTTCCAGAGCCGCCTCTACCTGCTCGTATCCAGACAGGGATGTATTTGCTCAGAAAACTCACAAAATCTCTACATTACCAAAATTCTAGAAAGTTCTTCTATACTAATCCTCAAAGTCTATCTTAGGGTAATGTGTTCAAATCAGAGTTTATCTAAATCTAGTTTCCAAGGTTATTGCTAAACTTCCTCTGATACCAACTATAATTCCCCGATCCTAGTTACCCAGAGTCGGTGCATTATTTTAATACATTGGCATGATTACAAGGAATCAAGTCCCGAAGGACCGATCAGTTTAGTATTCTTATAAAATAGATTACATACATTAACTTTACATTACAATTTCAAACATAAAATAGAACATAGAAATTTATTTGTGAATGTCATTATTCCCTTTAACTTAACCCTGCATATCAATCATAATACACTTCTTGGAATCCTGGGAAAATAAAACATAAGAAATGGGTGAGTTCAGATGCCCAGTAAGGGTAAATAATTTAGCGAAATATATAAACTTTTAAGGCAAGATGTGTAATAAAAACAATAGCCTTTTAAATATAAACTTGAACATAATATGGAAAAATAAATCAAACATTACCATATAAACATGCACATTGATATTTTACTAGTCGAATAATCACATGTAATAACTAATTTCATAATGAGGGAATGTATAATGCTGAAGTTTAATTTCTATGTCACGGCCTCGTGCTAGGACCTAGGGTCTAACTGTAACCGGACCCCAACCCGGAGAGCCTCTATAACCGTACTCTATCCCAGAGAGCCACTCTAACCGGACTCCAACCCAGAGCCTCTGTAACCAGACTCCAACCTGTAGAGCCTCTTTAACCAGACTCCGACCCGGAGGGTCTACTGTAACCAGACCCCAACCCGAAGGGATTAATTTTACCGGTCCCCAACCCGGAACATACTAGTCCAACACATTCTTCTTAAGAATAGGTTGAAATATAACATAAACATTCATATTAAAACTAGCAAACAAAATGTCAATACTTTAACCATAAACCATGAATGGTATAAAAATAGAACATCCACAGTCAAACATATCACAAAGCCTTAAATACAATATGGAATATTTGTATCATAATAAATAAACTTCAATCAAGTATAAAATTTATCAAAGGATGTTGACATAGATGAAATCAAAACTATTTGAGAGAAATATCTCTTTCTATTTTGAAATCATTTAAAGTCACATAATTATAAAAGAAAACATTTATTTTGAAAATATTCTTATAAGCTTGTAAGGGACGTTTCATTGATTTTATAATGGATTAAAATAGTCGCGCCCGCCGTATAAGTTAAAAAAATACATTCTTAACTTAATTTTGTTGAAAAGGTTAAAAAGTACCTTGTTTGGAAAATGATAGAAAGATTCCTTTCAAGCCATTTTATAAAAATTTAAACAAGGGTATAAATAACTTTAACCCATAGTCTATTAAATTGTAAAAATGTTTTGGAATACATTTTTAAGAAACAAGGATGTAGATGATAAAGAGTTCCCAGTAGATACTTACATAAAAAAAACCTCGTATAATAAGGAGATTGTGAAATTAACACTTACCAATTTGGTAACTAACGAAACATACACACCATGAAAGAAGTATCACAAAATGAATATGTAAATACAAAAAAAATAAAGTGTATTACAAAAATAATACATTTATGCGAAGTACATACACCACACAAAAGGTAATCATGGAAATATGGAATGAATCTCACAAGAATAAGGAGTGAGATGAAAACCCCTTATCTTGAACTTTCCTTTAGTCGAGGGTACATTTAACCTCCTCTTCTTCAGGTTTTTCCTTTTGATTTGATAAAAAGGGATCCTTAGGTTGGCTTTATGACGAAAGGGAGTCCTCTAGGATGAAGGTAGGATAGTTGGGAGGATATTTGGGCAGGGTTTGTCCGATCCAAATGTCTTTGAAGGTGTGAATTAGAGTGAAGGGGGAGTGCCCTTTTAGAAGAGGGGTGAGGGGCACCTTAAAAAAACTTAAAATATTATTTTATAATAAAATCATTTTCGGTTTCTAATGGCTCCAAAATGTATTATTTAAAGTATAATGTGGGGATGGGTCAAAAACTACTCAACCAATAGGTTTTACACAGGTTTGGGTCACCATATTAACCTTAACTTTTCGATTTAACTCTTAGTTAAATAGTTTGACATTTACCATGTCTCTTTGTATTTTTATATTATATGGTTAATAAAATTACTATAAAATGACAATAGAACCCCAATTGGTTCATTAATGTCATATATATTATTATATAATTCTTTTTTCCAAAACTTATATTTTTAGGACTATTATATCAAATAATAATATAATATTTTTTTAAAAACTATTTTATGTCAATTTTGACAGTTTTTGGTATTTTGTTTCTTCTAAATTTATAGCAGCATTATTACTTCAAAAAAATTAATATAATCAACCCTAATATGTCATGTTAACTTATAAAATTAATTTAATTCATTAAAAGTCTCAAATTACATTTATTTGGATATTTATAATATCAATTATTTTTATCTTTCATTAATACTGTAATTACTGCATCATGATTTTGTCATAATTAAATTTAATTATTTAATGTCTAAAAAATATAAATAAAATACCATTATGTAGGAAATATTTTTATATTTATAATGAATATTTATAGTCGAATTTATCTTATGTGTAACCCTATATTAAAAATGTTTTAGTTATTATACTTTGAATTTAACACTTTTAACTCTTCTTTGAATTAAATAATAATAAATGTTCTAATCTAATCCAAGTGGACCAAATAGGTTCATATTTTATTCCTAAGGTTGTTTTCGGTCGAATTAAACTTAACCAATAGAATTAGGACATGTGTTAGGTTAATAATAATATCATGTTTACCCTTAATTACCCTTTTTACTTTTAACCATGGTAAATAAAAGTAAAAAGTTACTATTCACAAAAAATTATTTTTATCTTATTGAACCACATTTTTCTTACTGATATCAACCATGTCTCTCAGAGTTTTAAAATTCCACTCAAAGAAGTGGTAAAATTAAGTTTTATGTGAATTTGCAAATTTTCATAGGAGGTGGGTAAAAGACGGTGAAAAGTTCAATAAAATTTTGTATATCTAATATTATTACAAAATGACTCAAATGAATTAAATTGAACATATATAGGTATTATGTATCTATTTTTACCTAAAATAAATTTAAATAAAATAAATAATTATTTAAATAAAAAGTTTATTTTAAATAATAACTCAGTGTTTTTCACTATTCATCAAAAATTGAAAGTTTTTAGAAAAATACCAAAAATTAACCCTAAGCTAATCTTGGTATTCCGAATTCAAAAATGAAGTCTATTTTACCAAATTAAAAACATAGAAGTTTCATTTATTAATTTAAAATTAATTCCCATTGTCAAAACCAAAAAGCGTATTTTTAAGAAATAATAACTATCAAAATATTGACACTTGTTTATGTCCAATCTCATAGTGAAATTACTTACAATGACCAGAATTGAATTAAATGGTAAAAATATAATCTATTTATACTTCAAAAACATTAAAATTTATAATTTAACACTATAAATTATTTTGATTAAAAAAGTTTTTTTCAGTTAAAATATAGTATTTTTCATTATGCACCCAAATATGAAAGTTATTAGAAAAACACCAAAATTTTATTGAAACTAAATTATTATGTCCCGATTCTAAAGAAGAAGTTTATTTTTTCAAATAGAATATATAAAATTTTCAAATATTGGATTTACAAAGGGTTCATCATTAAAAGGCGGTAAAAGTGCATTTTTGAAAAATAGTTCTTTTATCTGAAAAAAAAAATGAATTAGTTCTTACATTATGATTAAGAAACTCATAATATGAATTATAAAATTATAATTATTATATATAGTTTAAAATTCAGTTAATACTATTCATAATAGTTTTTGAATGGCTAGTTTGGTAAGTCGTGGTGTGTTTGAACTCAGTGTTGCGTGTAGTGCAAGTTATTGAATTACTTTGAAGAAATAACGTACTATGAAATCTTGGGGTGTTACACAAATCCAAAACCATTTATTATAAAAAGTAGGCCTACTATATATTTTATTTCACACTAAAAAACATCATTTGAATTTGATGTCTAAATCGGGATAAAAGTCACGTATTGTGTGCTGATTTTAATTCCCGTAAATAATGGTGGGTTGTACTTCAATGCAACATTTGGTCCCCTTTTGTGGATTTGTGCCTTAAAATTATTATCCATGATTATTTTGGATATTTAAGAATATATTAATTATTTTTATCAAATTTGGACTTCTAGAGTGATCCCATAAATTGTACCATCATGGTTGGTCCAGTTTATTTATAAATTCATTGGACCTTCTTGTGTGGACCATATGACCCTTCAAATGGATGAATTGGCCCAAACTATAGTCTAATTATTTGTAGGAAATTGAATAATGAAACCTAAAAAATAATAATCATGCAATTTGGATAATTATGGTGATATTTATAATTAAAATATTAAACTTACTCTATTGGATTAATTCAAATAATTCTCAAAAATTATATTTAGTACTAAAACATGTGTATTTCACACAAATTAGGCACTTTTACTTAAAATTTAATAAAGTAATTTGACAAAAAGTTGTGAACAAATGAATAACATAAACTCCCCCACACTTATTCTTATGAATGTCCTCATTTGAAACAAACATAAAAAGATAACAAAATCATTTTTACTAACAAACAAATATTAAAAAAAAATTTCTCCAATTATGGGAGGTTTGGACCATTTCACTCATCCATATTGAATTAGACAACAAATTGTTATAGAAACAATGTTCTGAAAACAATTCATTTTTCATGCTCAAGTTTAGAAATGGAAAATATGGGCACTCAAAAATCACTCTTATCAAGATGATAAAAAATTATTTATGGAGGTTCACTTATTCACCAACCAAAAGTTAAAATCTTAGAGTTTGAAAGAGATCTCAGCTTCCATTCCCTATCCTAAATTACAAAAGAATCAAGAGGTATTTTTTATGGGGATTTATGTTTCTATGGGATGGTAGGAATATGATTTTCAAGAGAGAGATAAATAGGGGTAAAACACTAACATGGAAAAATAAATGCATAATTTGAAATAAGACATGGAAGGTTATAGAAACACATATTTAAAATAAAATGATTTTGTGGATGATTACACAAAATATATGGATAAAATTGTAAGGGAATTAAAATTTTAAATATTTATAAGACACAAAACTTCTCCCAATGACACATGAATATATAATGAAAGCGTTCTTTCTTTTTTTCCTTTTCTTTTTTTTTAATTTTTTTTCAAAATTTGAACTTGAAAAAAATCTCACACTCATCTCGCAACCCATATTTGATCTCCTCATGACTCTAATTGTAATAGTTATAACAAGATAAAAGGTTGAGGAGGAGTTATTTTTTACCTGCCCAAGACACAACCCAATTTTTTATTTTATTTTTTATTTTTCAAAAATAAAATTGAACACTTTTCAATAACACTTAAAAAATTACATAAATAAAAATCCATTCCCCAAACTCACCAAATGAAAACCTCTCCCCTACAATTAAATAGATTCTTACCCTAAATAATATGATAACACATTGAAAATAAAGAAATGGATACCCAAAATTAAATCCATTCCCCCCACACTTGAATTCCAAAAAATTATGAAATGTAATTCCATGTATATATTGTGTGGGAAAATGCATTGGGCTTATAATGTGGCTATCTAAAAAAAGTTTTTCATAGGATAGAAGGGGCTTTAAAAAGTATTATTAATGTAAGGTTAATGGGAGGATATTTGGATATTGTGATTCTTATGTGGTTAAAAAAATCCTCTATCATATTAATGGACACTAAAGTATGAAAATCAGCTCAAAGGTACATAAATTTAAGATGAAAAATTAGGGTTGAAAAACACACATTTTAAAAAGAAGATCATAGGTGACCTTGTCATGAAAATCAATTTTTTTTCTCACAGTTGGGGAAGAATCATTTTCAAAATCAAAAATTGACCATTAAATTTTTTTTTTGTTTTGACACAAGATTATCTATCCAAATTTATGATGAAAATGCAAAATTTTTGAGATGAAAACATGTCTTTTGACTCCAAAAAATGGTTGGAAATTTTTTCAAAAGTGGATGGTGAGTAATTACGACTCCTTTTTTCATATTTTTTCTATTTTCTTAGTATTTTTTTAGTTTTTTATAAATACACACCCACAAAAAAGAGAAAGAGTAAATAAAAAATTTGATGAGGAAAGTGGTAAAAAAATGATAATGAGAGACAAAGAAGAAGAAAAAGAGAAATAGATGAAAGAAGGATAGGGAGAAATAGAGAGAGTTAAAGGGAAAGAGGTCCCCCCTAGTTTGGATTTTGTGGGTCACCATCTCCATCCAATGGTGGGTCAACTGTAGAAGTTGGGGATCTAATTTAAGTCTATGTTGTTCCCAAGATGTGTGTCCTCTCATGGAGATGATTTAACCAATTTCCATTAATCATGAATTTCCTTTTGGAATTGGGGTCTTGGATTTTCACTTCACCAAATGGGTAAGAATTAGTAATAATAAAAGGACCTACCCAAAGAGAATTAATCTTACCTAGGTGAATCCAAAATTGAGAATTCAAGAGAATTACCTTTTTTCCTTCATGAAATACCTTTCATGGGATTTTTTTTTCATAGAGTTTCTTAGCCTTTTCTTTGTAGAGATTTTAATTCTAGTAAGAATATAGTCTAAGCTCCTCCATCTCATTTAACTGCAACAACCTCTCTTCACTGGATTTTTCACAATCAAACTTTAAATTTTTAAAAGCCCAAAATGACTTATGTTTTATTTCAACTGGTAAATGACATGATTTTACAAAAAACTAGCCTAAATGGAGAAATCCCAATGGGTGTTTAATAGGTAGTTTGATATGCCCAAAGTTCTTCACCAAGTCACTTAGTCCAGTCTTTTCTGGTGGGATTTACAATTCTCTCAATAAATATTTTCACTTCTCTATAAGAAAGTTCAGTCATTCTATTTTTTTGGGGTGATATGTAGTTGAAGTTTTATGTACAACCTCGTTATTTCTCAAAATATATTAAATGGTTTGATTATATAAATGGGTTCATGAGTCACTTATCAAGGCACGGGGTGTTTCAAATTGATAGAAAATATAGATTTTTAGTAACTCACTAATAGTATGTTCATTATCCTTCCTAGTGGGTTTGTCCTAGACCCACCTAGAAACATAGTATACATCCAAAAGAATATATGGGAATCCATTTAAAGGGGAAAATGGTCACATGAAATTGATTCCCCAAAAATCGAATATATCACTAGAAAATTAAAGGCTTTGGGGGAATTTTATTTATTTTGGAAATTGTGCCAAAATTTTGGTAAGTGGGACATGATTTACATAACACATGTGAGTCCTTGAAGAGTTAAAGCCATAAGAATCTAGAGTCTAGGACCTTTTGGGAGGTCCTTTGTGGTCCAAAGTTTCTACCTTCAGAAAGTGAGTGAAAAAATTATAAGATGGAGGAATGTTCATCATCATCAATACATCTTCTAATTACCATGTCAGCCTCAGTTTTTCAAATTTTATTTTCTTCCCAGAAATAGTATTTTGATTCAATTTTCAACTTGATTTTTTGTTCTTTTGAAAAAAAATTAGGAAAAATACCATAAACCAAGTAATTTACAATTGGGACATACCATGGTGACTTTTGTGTGAGTGATGAAAGGTGATCAGTGGGGAATTCAGGATCAATGATTTTTGAATAAAAAGAATTATAAATTATACTCAAGTGATCATCCATAGGGTTTTCTTTTCCAGGTCTATCATTGATTTAAAGGTCAAACTCTTATAGCATTAGGATCCATCTTATTTGGCTTGATTTTGAATCACTTTTCTTGCTTAAGAACTTTATAGTATAATGGTTTGTGAAGATGATGATTTTGGAACCTAATAGATAGAGTTGAAATTTATCTAAGGAAAAAACCACTGCTAAAATTCCCTTTTCAGTCATAGTGTAGTGAGATTGAGTTTCATCCAATGTTTTTTAGGCATAATAGATGACATGAAGAATTTATTTTATTCTTTGACAATGAACAAACCCAATGGCCTTATCAAAAGCATCACACATCAACTTGAAGGGTAAGGACCAATCTGGGGGTTAGATTATCAGGGAAGATGTAAGAATAGATTTGAGTTCAATGAAATATCTCTTGCAAGATTCATCAAAATGCAATGTTGCATCATTTTGGAGTAGCTGGGTGAGTGGGAGGGAAATCCTAATAAAGTTATGGATGAATCGCTAATAGAAACCATCATGACCAAGGAATTAATGGATGTCACGAACATATGTGTGTTTAGGAAGTGATTGGATCACTTCAATTTTGGAAGGATCAACTTCAATGCCCTCTTTTGAAACTATATTCCCTATAACTATCCCATTTTCAACCATAAAGTGACATTTTTCAAAATTCAGAACATGGTTACATTTGAAAAACTTTTGAAGGACTAGATATAGTTAATGAAAGAAGGATTGAAATGACTCTCCATAAATAGAAAATTCATCCATGAAGACCTCAATTTAATTCTCAATGAATTTAGAAAAGATACTCATCATACACCTCTAGAATGTTATAGGAGCATTGAAAAGGCCAAAATGTATTCTCCTATATGCATATATTCTAAAGGGGAAAGTGATTTTAGTATTTTATTGGTCCTGAGGTACGATTGGGATTTGGAAGTAGCAGGTGTATCCATTAATAAATCAATAATGCGACTTTCTAGATAATCTTTCTTTCATTTTTTTAAGGAATGGAAGAGGGTAGTGATCTTTTCATGTTTCAACATTTAATTTTTAGTAGTCGATAAAAACACACCATATGTTTTTCAATTGAGTTGTGACCACATCCCTATGTCCATTTGTGACAACAGTTATCCCACCCTTCTTTAGTACCACTTGAATTGGACTAACTCATTCACTATCAGAAATTGGGTAGATAATACCAGATTGAAGAAGCTTGGTGATCTCTTCCCTAACTGCCTCAAAGATTAGTGGATTGAGTCTTCTTTGTGATTGTATGATTGGTTTGTATAACTCCTCAAGATGGATTTGATACATTAAAAGAGTAGGTTTGATTCCTGGTATGTCATCTAGGTTCCAACCTAAAGCCTTTTTTATCCTCTAACACCTGAACAAGTTTGGACTCCTTGGTTTTAGTAAGTGTGGCAGAGACAATGATAGGATAAAAGTGATCATGGAAGAGGAATGAATATTTCAAGTATTAAGGAAGAGGTTTCAGATCAGTCTCATCTTTCATTTTTGGGTTAAATAACTCAGTAATGTAGTAAGGGCTTTCAATTGTTTCTGATTCATTTTACTTAATATTTTCTAAGGTGGAGTAGTAGAGATCATAGGTGATGTGGGATTATAGAGAGTTTTCAAGATCTTTTATATTGATGGAGTCTATGAATTAAAGGTCCACATAAAATTCCCCATTTATGACTTGATTAATCATTGTGTAAATATCACAAGCTCCTCTCTCATTATAACATGATGAACATGGTGAAATAGAGGTGAATCCAGTCTCAGAAGTTTCCTCAAAAGCATGGATTGAGAAGGCAGATTGATTCCATGGATAAAATGCATGCATTGACATCAATCTTAGTTCTAGTAATTAGGAGTAATGGTATTCTTATAATTAGGGTAGTTCGAGAAGATTTCATCTCACCTTTTATGTCAAGGGCATAGAAATTATCTAGGAAGATAAGATCATTAACTCGGACAAGAACATCCTCAATTATTACCTCAGGACTAACTATGATTTGATTCGCTAACAGGATTACAACACTATTTGGGTGAAAGGTACCTAGACCAAGTTTGTAGAATATGGATTTAGGCATGACATTTATTGAGACTCCTAGGTCTATGAATGCCTCATCAAAATTTGAACTTCCTATTTGGCATGGAACTATAAAGGTCCTAGGATCTTTTCACTTCATGGGTATGGACTCTTGGGTTAAAAAAAATTCAAAAGTCCTATGTTTCATCTTATGGGTGCATAAATCCTTAAGAAACTTGGCATACTTAGGATTTTTTTTTTGATGGAATCTAAGAGGGTAATGTTCACTTCAACATTTCAAAAAATGTTAAGAATTTTAGGATTGGATTAAAAGGATTTCCTTGGATTAGAGATGGATTTGAGGAAAAATAATTGAGTTCTTTAGAGGAATGGAAGGAGGTGAGGGAGTGGTTTCAGGTTCCTTTTCGGGTTTCTTTTTCTTTTCATTTTCCATATCAAAATTTAAAAGGGATTTATAGGACTCATCATGAGGCATAGAAATTTTATTTCCTAATCTAAGTGTAATTTCACTTACATTACCCTTGGGGTTGGGTAATGGTTGAGCTTGGAAATGGGAAGAATTTGGTTATTTCGGCTAGATTAGATGGGATGAAAGTTAACCAATTTGGGTTTCAATTTTTTTGAGACTAGAATAGGTGATGGAGTTAAGATATTCCATTGCACTTTCCCATGGTTGCTTAGAAGAATAGTATTCTCCTGAATTGTGATTGCCTTGATTTTGGTTCTTGGGAAAGTGCTTGTATTGGGTTGGGAATTGGGAAGGCTCATTAGGATAGTGGAATCCATGAGAATCAAGAGGAGCATTGATCCTTTGAGGTTGAGTAACAAAAGTGTAATTTTGTTGTAATTTACCAACACCTTGACCACATTGGGATTAGTTTATATTTTTAGGATGTAATTGAGGGGGATGAGATATAGGATTACTATAACTCAAGCTTGGGTTAAAGGTATAAGATAAGGGTTTGGAGTGGGGTTGGTTGAAGTTTCTAATGAACTGACCTGATTGTTAAGGGTTGGCGTTCCTCTGAGCATATAACACATTGATATCCATTGGTCTGTATGAATCAGATTTATCCTATTTATGTTGTGGACATGTGTATGTTGGATGAGTTGGTGAGATATAGATTCCAAAATTCTTTATAGGTCTAGCGAATAGATATTGTGGAGGATATGGGGTTGGGGCTTTGGTAGCCACATCTAGTTATCGCACAAGACCTATAAGTTCACTCATCCACTCTGTCATCTTTTTTGGATCTATAGATTGATTCTCTTGGACTTTTTTTACTTGATAATGTGCTCAAGTATGTAATTTTTTCATGTTTGTATCCATATTTCTTATGATATTTCGTGCAGTTGTATCAGTTTTTTCAAAAAGATCACCGCAACTTGCGGAATCAATGAGAGTTATCTCCATAGAAAATAACCCCTCATAGAAGTATTAGATCAAGATTTGGTTAGGGATTTAGTGATGTGGGAAAGTTTCCGCAAGCTTTTTTAACCTCTCCCGGTACTCATATATTGATTCATTATGGAATTGATGGTTACCATTTATTTTTTCAGATAGAAGAAGTATGAGAAGAAGGAAAGAATTTATCTAAGAAGAGTCACTTCATGTCATTCCACGTGGTTATGGAACTAGGATGGAGGTAGTAGATCCATGACTTGGTGGAGTCAGATAGGGAGAAAGGTAATTATTGAATTTTTATTTATTCTTCAAAAACCCCTTGAGGATTAATGGTAGAGCACACCACTTAGAACTCTTGGAGATAAAGATGTAGATCCCATCAGGATTGCCCATGGAAATGAGTTAGAAGATGAATCAAACCATATTTGTGTTTGAAATCATCCTCAATATTTGGATATTTAATACTAAGGGGTTGGTAAATAATACCAGGGGTAGAAAGTTCTTTTAAGGTTTTTTCCCCATGATTTTTCATTTCTAGTTCAATTGGTTGGACAAAGAATGGTTCGGGAGTGATTTTATTATCCCTAATGTTTATACTAAGTCGGTGAAGATTTTTCTTGATTTTTGGGTCAAAAAAATATGATGGCTTGTTTGGTAGGCTATGGGGAATTCAGATAAAATTTGGAAGGATAAGGAAGGTGTGTTTTTATTTGTGGGTTTTTTTAGAGTTTTTTATTTTTATGAGGAAGGTGGGTTTTTCTTTGTGTTTTTTTTCATAAATTTTTTTGGTTAATTTTTTTTACTATTTTATTTATTTTTTAAAACCAAAAACTAATGAATAATTAATGCACCATCCCTAGAAAAGGTTCCATTTTAATCACGGATGATCTTCTCCTATCAATTGTTCAAGGGTTTGGTGCTCTGCTGATGTGTATAGAGTCACTCGAGTTGAATCCTCAACAATGGTTTTTTTATAGTCGATTTTTTTTGTGATTTTTCTTTTTAATGGGGGGGTTGTTTATAGATCTAAAATGAAATGATTTATTGATGTAGATTGATTTAAAAAATTTATAAATATTAGGGTCAATTCATTATTAGATATTTAATTTTATGATATCCTTGAGTTTTTCTTTATATTGCATTAAATTAACACCCACTTCCTAAGATGACTTGAATCGGAATTCCCAAGTGTTGATGCTTTATTCGAATCCTTAACTTAACTAAGGGTTCTAATATCAATCAAAAAAATTTATGGTAGTGTTTTTTTGGTTCCAATAATCCATGAAATCCACATGTTAAACAAAACATTTCATTAATCCATGACATTTTAAGTTCAACATACACAATGTTAACCTGAAGAATATTCATCGAGAAAAATATCTCAATCACTTAATATCCCCAAATTTTGACTCAACCCAATATTAGATTTACTCATCCATTAATATGGTTAGTAATCTATTAATATATTTCTATGGTGATTAATTATAAATAGAATTAAAATAACAAGATAAAAAAATATTTGTGTGTTGAACACACACATGAACGGTGATGAGAATTAAACACAAAATTTTGATTGAATGAGAAAGAAGACGAAGAGAAGGGGTTTTAACTTGATTTAAACTATTTTAATACCATTAATATTTAAGAACATAGGGTGTTTTATTAAAATATAATATTAATAAGAAACTTTCTTTAAAATTGAAATGAAATTGAAAACATATTTCATGATTACAAATGAAAGGAATGCAAAAGAACATGAAAAAAATAGGCAAAAAGGTATCTCAAGTGAAAACATGAGTTTTTTCAAATTCTCCCAAGCCTTTTGAAGGGCCTTTTTCATGCCAAAATATCCTTGTTTTCTCTGAAATTTTGACTCCTTGCAAGGAGATGAGGGGGATGTATTTATAACCCCAAGTGGTAGACTGTTTACTTTCAAAATATTCTCCTCCACTTGGCTTACTAATTTTCAAATTGCTAAATCTGGAGAAATATTATTCTTAAAAGTTATAGATATTAAGGTTGAAAGTCTACCCTCAAAATTTTCTGTCCATTGGACTTAAGGATCCAAAGTTATGGTAGTTTGAATATAAAATTTGTATCTGTCCACTTCTATCCAAGCTTTTTCAAAGGTAGAAATGTGAATGGTTTTTCAATTAGAATATTCCCTTGAATCCGAACCATTTATTCTAAAAATCCAGCTGTCTATATATTTTATTTCACACTGCAAAATCTAAGATCCATTTGATGTCTAAATCAAGACAAAATTCAAGTATTATGTGATGATTTTAATTCCTATAAGAATGGTGGGTTGGAATTCAAAGCACCATTTAGGCCCCTTTTGGTGGAGTTGGGTCTTCAAATTTTTATCCATAATTATTTTGGATATTCTAGAATATATTCAGGAGTTTTATCAAATTTGGGATTCTAGAGTGAGCCCAGAAATTGTATCATCATGTCTGGTCTAGTTTCTTTAGAGATCCATTGGACCTTGTTGTGTAGACCATATAACCCTTCAAATGGCCAAATTGGCCCAAACTTCAGTTTAATGATTTGTAGGAAATTTAATAAGGAACCCTAAAAACAACATTCATATAATTTGGATAAGTAGGGTGAGATTTATAATTAAAATAGTAAACTGAATTGATTGGATTAATTAAAATAATTCTCAAAAATTATATTTAGTATTAAAACACGGGTATTTCACACAAATTATGCAATTTTACTAGAAAATTACTAAAGAGAGTAAAAATGTTATGAATAAATGAATAAAATCAAATGACCAATAGAACCTTTACCCGGCCGGTCAAGGGACGAGAAATCTTGCGAGAATGAACTGGTTCTTCTAGCTCCATGAGATATTACATCACCGTAGACTGGGGAACAATGAACTCTACCCTCACATGACCCAACCCTATAAGGCTTACTCCCTCATAGTGGAAAGGATTACACAACTCACAGATAGAGTATAGTTTTCTGTTGATCCCTCATATCTCTTAGGAATTGGGAAAGACCACATCATTGTGGATATTTGGACAGCACAATCACTTCCCCGAGATCTGAACTTGTGATCTATGAATTTATCCAGAAGGTTTTCCTTCCTCTATCATTTACTTTATTAGGAGTGTTGAGCATGTTTCTGATCCCCTCCCTATAACTTACACCTATTCAGGACCAAGAATTATCAGTTCTGCAGCTGATGTTCTTCCCATTGGACTGACTCTACTTCCACATCGTTCACTTCTCATAGCTCACCCATGACCCCATGTGTCATGACCCGCATTTGGAAAGATGAGGGAAGGGGCGGAAAAGTGTCCCACCCTTTCTTCCCCAAGATGAAGATGAGATAATGACCCCTGATTCCCACCTCCAGTAGGCCCTGGAGTAGAGACTAACACCAAGGGTATATATTTTCACAATATGGGATGAACCGCCTTTGGGAAGACAAGGGAAGGGGAAGAAAAGTGACATTCCCTTCCTTCCTCAAGATGAAGGTGAGATAATGACCCATGATTCCGTCCTTCAGTAGGCCCTGGAGTGGCGAATAGCACCAAGGGTATATATTTTCACAATATGAGATGCATTTACCTTTTTTTATTTTAACAAGATCGATAGATAAGAGAATACAACCACCAAACACCGGGGTACAATATGTATAAAAATAAACCCAAATCTAAACCCACATTAATGTTTTAAACAAAACTAAAACAAAAGTACAAGAATCTCCAAAGTTTAATACCAAAAAGGAAAATGGAAAACTGAGCAGCAACAAGAAAACTGAGCACCGAACAGGAACAACTCCCAACACCTAGACTAGTGGGGTCTCGCACAGTCCTCAAATCCATCTTGGAAACTTGAAAGTAAACATAGGGTGAGCATACAATTATACTCAGTAGGGAACCTAAATCTCTCATACATAAGTGGGGAGAAATTCTAATTCCCCATAAAAAATAGAAGTAACTAGACACCGAGCAAGGAAACCAACCACCCATCCTCACAAGGCACACTCCCCAAATATCGCAATATAGCACATCGTTACAGGGTACCCTGCACCACCCTCCCACTGGTCATCTAGACATCTTACGCCTCAAACCTCCCCCACAAGTTCCACTTCCATATCCCGCACGCACACACCTAGGCCACAACCATCCCAATATCCTACCTAACAACACTTGGGCCACAACCACACAACCTACCCATAGACACTTGGGCCCTATCACAACTAAATCCCACACAATTATACCCACACACACCTGGGCTTCACAAAAATCTCACATATTTCCCAAAGATACCTAGGCCTCATCCTGAAGACACCTGGTAAACTACAACCACACCTCTCACCCGAAGACACTTGGGCCTCATCCTGAAGACACTTGGGAACATTCTGCCTGAAAACACCTAGGTATCATATCCATAATAAAAAACTACCCAAAGGTTCTATCCTAAAACAACACACCATGCCCGAAGAGTCTTTGGATAAAGCAACCACCTCAGGCCATCACAACCTCTGGGATAGGGAGCATAAAGGAGCTAACGACCAAGGAAAACACCCCCCCATGAGATGGGGGTGTTCGGCACTAAGTGCTCAACATGGGTGGGGTGAACTCTAAACATAAATAAAATACATGATTAATACTAAACAATCACTCTACCAATCTTATGGCTTCTAAAACAAAGATCCAAGCACGTTTCACAGCATTGCTACCCCTACGGCATACACAAAACAACAATCCCAAAAATTTCTATTCAAGTTATCATGTTTGAAAATTTATAGTTCAACTATTCCTTCACTACTGGGCAACTAACAGGCACAACCATAAGTAGGAACAACAACAAAATAGAAATAGAAAAGCAATTATTTAACAGTTCACTTGCAGTTTTTCTTGTAAGCAAAAAAACAAAGGGAGATGCCTTAAACCACGTCCCTACCGGCTTGCATCTACAACACAAGAAAAGGCAGTTCAACTGCCTAAAAGATAATACAGTCCACAGTCTATCAACCTCTCAATAGTAGGTTATATTCCACAACCAGTTCTACCCTGTGATCTCAATAACACCACCACATAACCCGTACAGGGCACAAAAAAAATTCCTCATGCATATCATTAAAATAGATCAAGCAGTTTACATATTCGACCAACACTAGTCACCATGTTCCACTTTTTTATTTGTTTAACTGGGGTGATCACACAGGGGTTACTTTCATCATGAATCCATTAAAATAGCTAGGTATATGTGATTAACCATTTTTTCATGTTGCACCTTTTTAATCACTACCAAGTCTAGAAAACATAGCATTACTGGTGCGCAAACAAGGACCACCAATAGCCCCAATTTTAAGTAGGATTAATCATGTAAAATTCAAAACTTAGAAAAGAATAATAACAACAACATCTCTACCCCATACCCCTTCCATTTAATAGTCTTTTATTATCTTTGTTAGAGGTCAGGTTTCAACTATGTATCGTGGAAGCATTGTCATACCCACCCCACATGATGCACATAAAAGAGAGACGAAGGTATAATTTCCTACCTTGATGATCAAAGATCTTAAATTATTACTCATGTCGAGAACTTATATTGGAACTTGAACGATACCTCCCGATTTCCCCAAAATAGGGGGTGTAATAGGAGCAGTGAAACCCCAAGGAAGGGATGATCCGAGGAGTGCGGATTGATTCAAAAATTCTTGAGAATAGAGGAAGGGTTCGAGCGTCTCGCACTAGGTAACAATAAGGAATAACTAAGGCAAAAAGGATATCTTATCCCTTAATAAGATTTAATAGAGCGTCAATTTAAGATACGCTGAATTTTTCCATTAATGAGAGGATCACATTAAACCTCACAGTTTGACCAAGTAAAGGTTTCCCCACCATTAAAAAAATTAAAATAGGAGTTATGGCCTTTGAATTAGCCTTAGAGTCCTTAAAATGAGGCTTTAAATGCATTTTACATTAAAGGAAACATAAAAGGGGTGAAACTAAAAGAAGATGGAAACAATGTACACCAAACATGAAATTTGACAAAGTGTTGGATGAATCGTCGTTCTAGAAACCTCAGTGGTCTGGAAACACTGTAGAACCTCACTGGTCTAGAAACACTATTCGTGAACTAGAAATTTGGCAAAGGGAATAGCCTACTATTAGAAATAGCCTACTATTCTAGAAACACTGTTCATGAACTAGAAATTTGGAAAAGAGAATAGTCTGCTGTTGGAAATAGCCTACTGTTCTGGAAACACTATTCATGAACTAGAAATTTGGAAAAGGAAATAACCTGGTGTTGGAAATAGCCTACTATTCTGGAAACACTGTTCATGAACTAGAAATTTGGAAAAGGAAATAGCCTACTTTTGGAAATAGCCTACTGTTCTAGAAACATTGTTCATGAACTAGAAATTTGGCAAAGTGTTGGGAATAAGTCACCTTTACCTCCCAGAACACCTCAAACACCAGATTTCAGCAAATTAATAGACCGGAGAAGTCTGAGAAATTACATTAGATACCTCTAAAAACATTCTCGTCCCTGAGAATTCAAAACCAACCCAGAAGAAAAGAGGTTCTGAACAACCACCCCGTAAGATACCTCTTAGGGGAAAACCACCCTAAGTTGTTTGAAAGCAGAAACAAAACCTTGACATCCGAGAACACTCTCCCCAAGAGTTATAACATTTAAAAAACTACACAAACACCAAAGATCACACTATCCTGACACATGGGTCAAGGATTTCCTTCTTATATGTAAGGATATTATTCGCTTTGGGCGGCACTGACTCGCCCGTATAGGTTTAATCGCATCCACATTAATGTGTTCTAATTAGGAGTCAGGTCATCCTTTACCCACACATTTGGACACATCACACACATCCAGAGAATAAGGGAACGATCATTCCATATCCAAACAAGTCAAGCATAACATCACATCAAAGTTACAAAACAAAAAAAGCATCAAAGAAAAACTCTGCACAACAACTTAAAACAGCTCTGGGTACTAGAAACGCATCAGGGAATCCCTCTCCTAAGTAATCTCCTTGATTCCATCATGTCGCCACAAGACACAAACCAAGGGAATAGAATTCCCATGAAACACCTTCTCTTTGTAGTCATGGATCTCTATCGGCCACTCCTTGAAGGTCGCATCATCATCAGCATCGATCTCGCTCCAATCAATGACATGTGATTTATCATGAAGAAAACAATGGAGTTGTGATACATGTAAAACATCATGTATATATTTCATCTATGAGGGAAGTGATATCTGATATTCCATGACTACAACATGATCTAATACCTCTAAATGACAAACAAACCGGGGAGAAAGCTTACTCTTATGACCAAAACTTAGCTTCCCACAACGAGGGGAAACCTTTAAGAACACATGGTCTCTGACATCGAACTCTAAAGGCCTCCTCCTACGATTGGCATATGACTTTTTCCAGTCCTAAGCTGTCTTCATCCTCTCACACAGAAGCTGAACTTTCTCTGTGGTTCTCTACACCACCTCCGGCCCAAGAACACCTGCCTCACCAACCTCTATCCAGCACATGGGTGAACGACATAGCCTTATATACAAAGCCTTTAACGGTACCATTATAATGGTATAGTGGTAGTTTTTGTTTTAGGAAAACTATACTAGAGGCAATTGTCGTACCCATGTTCCACCAAAATCCAGAACACATGCCCGTAGCATGTCCTCCAATGTCTGGATAGTCCGCTATATATGCCCATCTATCTGGGGGTGGAATGCAGTGATAAGGTGTAGCTGTGTGCCAAATCATGTTGTAATCTCCTCTATAATTGTGAGGTAAACCATGTATCCTAGTCTGAGATAATGGACCTTGGAACTCCATCCAATAGCACCACCTCATCTACGTACCTCTCTGCTAAGGCACTCACCAGGATCGACTCCTTGATCGCCAAGAAGTGATCTGATTTCATCAACCGATCCACCACTACCCAGATAGCATCATAGACTCCTTGAGTCCTAGGTATCCTTGTGATGAAATACATTGATATTTCATCCCACTTCCACTCGGGGACATCTAAAGGCTGCAACAAACCTCCAAGAACACGATGTCTAGCCTTTAACTACTAACACACTAGGCACTTTTCCACAAACTCTACCACTGCCTGCTTCTCCCCAGGCCACCAAAACCATCCCCTCAGGTCTTGGTACATTTTGGAAACTCTAGGGTGTACCTCTAGGGATGAGCTATGAAACTCATGAAGAAATTCTCCATGCATCACCTCTAGAACAAACAGCCTTCCATAAAAAAAGCTTCTTATTCTGACCATCCTCTGATCACCCTTTATGAGCATTGATATGGTCAATGCGATCACACATCACTTCATCCTCTGAGTCTTCCCACTGAGACTCCTCCACCTACCGCATCAGAGATGACTGCACCGTCATCTGAAATAAATAGCCTATGCCACCATCCTCCCTCGCATCTAGGTTCAAGGTATCCAACTCTCACATTGCTCTCCAAGCATCTGAAGACTCTCAAACTACTTCCTTCTGCAATTTTCTTCTCAAGGAATCATCCATAACATTTCCCTTACCTTTAGTGTAAGAGACCTCGAATTTAGTCTTGCAAAAACTCCACCCATCTCTACTGTCGCAAATTCATATCCCACTAGGAAAGGATATACTTTAAAGTCTTGTGATTAGTGAAGACCATAAAGTACTCCCCCATGAGGTAATTCCTCCACAACTTCAATGTGAAAACTACTGATGCAAGATCCATATCATGGGTGGCATAGTTACGCTCGTGAGGGCGTAACTTCCTAGACCCATAATAGATCACTTCCTGTTATTGCGTCAACACACATCCCAAGCCAAGACCGAAATCATCACAAAACACCTCAAATAAAACTCTTTCCTATGGAAACCTGAGCACTAGATCGCTGAATAGTTTCTCCTTCATATAGATGAAAGCTGACTAACATTTCTTGCTCCACGCGAAATCCTGGTCCTTCCTAGTCAAAGCTGTCAACAGAGCTGCAACTCGGGAGAAGTAGGGCACAAACCACTGGTAAAATCCCGCCAAACCCAGAAAAATATGAACTTCTACCACATTCTTGGGTGTTACCCAAGAAAAAATTTCATCCGCCTTCGACGGGTCCACTGCTACCCCTTTCTGAGACACCACATTTCTGAGGAATTGTACTTCTCGTGTCAAGAACTTGCACTTGGACAACTTCCCGTAGAGATGGTGGCATCGAAGGACCTCAAAGACTATTCTGAGATGCTCAACGTGATCCTCATCTAACCTAGAGTAGATCAGAATTTCATCGATGAACACAATGACGAATAGGTCTAGAAACTCATGGAAAACAAATTTCATGAGGCTCATGAACAAGGCAGGTGCATTTGTAACACCGAACGACATAACTACAAACTCAAAGTGCACATACCTACACCTGAAATCCATCTTTGGGATATCACTCTACTTCACCCTTAGATGGTGATATCCAGACTGAAAATCGATCTTATAGAACCATCATGATCCCTTCAATTGGTCGAATAGATCGTCTATCCTTGGGAGAGGGTAACAGTTCTTGACTGTTACCTGATTCAACCTCTGGTAGTTTATGTATAGCATGAGACCACCATCTGCCTTCTTTAAAAACAAAACCAGAGCACCTAATGGTGACATGCTAGGTTGGAAAAAACCATTCTTTATCAGGTCGTTAATCTTAATCTGCAACTCTCATAACTCATAAGGCGACATCCGATAGGGAGCCATCAAAACCAGACGGGCACTAGGTTGTAAGTTTATCCCGAACTCAATGTCACGTCGAGGGGGTAGAGTCACAAACTCCTCGGGAAAGACATCAAAAAACTCTCTGAAAACCCCTGGAACTCCCACCATCCCTACATATGTCGACTCCACTAATATTCTAACCAACATAGAAAGAAGAGTCTCCATGCACTGTCTTCCCATCTGACAAATCCGCTCACTAACAAAAGCCACACACTGACCTTCCTCGTTGGAAAACACAACTCATCTTCAGAAGTAGTAGATAACATCACACAGAGAGAAAAACTATTAGATGCCTACAATGACATTGTACGGCTGCATCTGCAATAGAAGAAGATCCCCCCTAGACTGATGTGTCCTTAACATCAGTATACATTCCCAACAAACATAAAACAAACTGGTCTGACCTCCAATGGGTGTACTCAACACTAGGGTAATGGGAATTATTTATATATCTAGACCTAGAGCATGGGAAAGATAGGGTTCAAAAAAGGAGTTTGAGGCCCCCGAATCAAACAAAGCAGAAACAAGAGTTCTGAACAAACAGATCATACCTCAAACGACCTCCGGCCCCACTAGCACTGCTAACTCTACAGCGTGCAACTGTTCGTGCCTAGCTCCTCAGCCTCTCTGCTATCAACCACCTCCTTTAACACACCCTATTAGAGGTCCCTTAGGATCACCCTGAGGTCGGCCTCCCCTGGAAATATCTTCCCTCAGAGGAGCAGGGGCTTGCTACTGAAAAGGCCTTGCTAGAAACTGCTACTGTTGAGGTGGGTGATGAACCTGCCCACCCCCACCATACTGAGATCGAGCTAGGCACCAGCTCTTAATGTGCCCAAAAACACCATAGGAAAATCATCTCGGTCCTAGGACCGTAGGAAAAGGGTGATTCTATAGGATAGAAACTAGAACTACTGAGGCCTACTCCCCGCTGGTCGAAACCTAGAAGGCCTTGTCGCTGGAGATCTTTTGCTGACTGCCTTTCACTTTGATGAACTTGGCTGGCTCCCCTCTTGCGGCATGCATCCTCTCAAGTGCATCTTTTCCACCACCAACTCCTTCTTCTAAACTTCCAAGTATGTCAGTAGGGTAAAGGGAGTTATATCATACTGAAGAGATGGTCAAAGTGCTTCCTCTAAACATCTTTCCCGAGACTCCTCATTTGGAAAGTGGTTCAGAGAAAAATGAAGGAGATCCTTGAACTTGATCTCCAATTCCCTTACTGACATACTTCCTTGCTTATGGAAGAGAAATTATTGTCTCTTATTATATTTTTCCATAGAAGAAAGGAATTCCTCTCGAAACTCCTCGAAAACGGACTACGAAACCTTTGTCTCTATCTTTTCCCATAGGTAGATCATCCACCACTGATGCGATGATCCTATCATCTGGATGACCACCAATGGGACCCAATAATCCCTTGGAGCATGGATCAGAGTGAAGGATATCCCCAGCTCTTTGATCTAACCTTTTGTTTCAACGTCAGATATGTTTCCCTTGTTTTTCTGGAGGGTCTGTCCTTGGAAGGAATGCAGAGTCCACTACCACCTCTCATCCTCCTCCTCTTAGTTATCCCTCTGCTGATCGACTGGAACAACATGCTCAGCCTCAACTACCCATGTCACACGTGGACGACATCTAGGTGCCATAACTGCAAGGTAAACAAGGAATTCCTAAACCTGAGTAGTAATGAATTTTACTTAAGATTTATTTCTCTTATTAAATTTTCTCCCCAAGACACCCCAGTTAAAGAAAGAACACAAGTCATTATGATACATGTACTTTTCCTAGGGTCTCTACCCTAAAATCAATGTAGGATCACTTGGTAGTTTGGTAGGCTCAAAGTCCTTGCATCGGATCATGGGGGGTCCTAAAATCCCATGTCCTGGTTGATCTTCCTTGGACTATGTCACGCACCAAGATTGGATAGCACAGTTTCCCTACCATCCCATGAAATTATCACTGTGCCTAACTCCAGACTCGATCCTATCTCTCAACCATCAGCTCAAATACCATTCTATCATGACCCGCCTTTGTCAAGATGGGGGAAGGGGCGAAAAAAGTTCCCTGACCTTCCTTCCTCAAGACGAAGATGAGATAATGACCCCATATTCCCACCTTCAGTAGGCCTCAAAGTGGAGACTAGAACCAAGGGTATATATTTTCACAATATATGATGACCCACCTTTGGAAAGATGAGGGAAGGGCCAGAAAAGGGTATTTCCCTTCCTTCCTCGAGATGAAGAAGAGATAATGACCCCCAAGTCCCGCCTCCATTAGGCCCCAGAGTGGAGACTAGCACCAATGGTATATATTTTCACAATATAGAAGGAATTAACCTTTTTTATTTTAAAAATATCAAGAGATAAGAGAAGACAACCACCAAACACCAAGGTAAAATATGTATAAAAATAAACCCAAAGACAAACCTACATGTATTTTTTAAACAAAATTGAAACAAAAGTACAAGAATCTCCAATGTGCAATACCAAAAAGAAAAAGGAAAAATGAGAAGCAGCAAGAAAAATGAGCACCGTCTAGCAACAACTCCCAACGTCCAGACTAGTAGGGTCCCGCACGGTCCTAAAATCCCTCTTGGAAACCTGAAAGTAAATGTAGGTTGAGCATACAAGTATACTCAGTCAAGAACCTAAATCTCTCGTGCACAAGTGGGGAGACATTCTAAAGCCCTATGAAAAACAAAAGTTACCAGACACCGATCAAGGAAACTAACTACCCAGCCTCACAAGGCACACTCCTAAAATATTGCAATCCAAGTATATATTAGTATAGCACATCATTATAGGGTACCCCACACAACCCTCCCACCGTTCATCTATACATCCTACACATCAAACCTCCCCCACAAGTTCTACTGCCATATCCCACCTGCACACACCTGGGCCACAACCATCCACATATCATGCCTGCAAACACCTTGGCCACAACCACACAACCTGCCCAAAGAAACCTGGGCCCTATCACAACCACATCCAACATTGTTCCACCCGCACACACCTGGGATCCTCAACAGTCACACATCTCACCCGAAGACACCTGGGCCTCATCTTGAAGACACCTAAAAAACTACAACCACACCTCTCACCCGAAGACACTTGGGCCTCATCCTGAAAACACTTGGGAACATTATTCCTACAAACACCTAGGCCTCATATCCATAACAGAAAAATACATGAAGGTTTTGTAATTAAATAACACATCATGCCCGTAGATTCTTGGGATAAAGTAACCACCTCAGGCCATCACAGCCTCTAGGAGAGGGAGCAGAAAGAAACTAATGACCAGGGAAAACACCCTCCCCCATGAGATGAGGGTGTTCGACACTAAGTGATCAACATGGGTGGGGTGTGCTCTAAAAATGAATAAAATACATGATTAATATTGAACAAGCACTCTTCCCATCCTATGCCTTCTAAAACAAAGATCCAAGCACGTGACACAGCATTGCTACCCCTACAACATGCACAGAACAACAATCCAAAAACTCCTCATTCAAGTTATCATGTTTTACAATTTATAGTTCAACTCTTCCTTCACTATTGGGAAACTAACATGCACAACCATAAGTATAAAAAACAATAAAATAGAAACAAAAAAAGCAGTAATTTAATAGTTCACTTTTGGTTTTTCTTGTAAGAAAAAAAAACAAAGGGAGATGCCTCAAATCACGTCCACGTCGGCTTGTGGCCACAACACAACCAAAGGCAGTTCAACTTACTACAAGATAATATATTCCACAATCGATCAAACTATCAAAAGTAGGTTCTATTCCACAATCAGTGCCACCCCGTGATCTTAACAATACCACCACATAACCCGTACAGGGGACCAAATAGATTCCTCATGCATATCATTAAAACAGATCAAGAATTTTACATATTCGACCAACACTGGTCACCATGTTCCTCCTTTTCGTTTGTTTAACCAGGGTGATCACACAAGGGTTACTTTCATCAGGCATCCATTTGAACAGCCAGGTATATGTGATTAACCTTTTTTAATGTTGCGCCTTTTTAATCACTACCATGTCTAAAAAACAGATCATTACCAGTGCACAAACAAGGACCACCAATGGACACAATTTTCAGTAGTCTTAAGCTTGTACAATTCACAACTTAGAAAAAATAATAACAACATCATCTCTTCCCCATCCCACTTCCAATTAACATCCGTTTATTATCTTTGTTAGAGGTTAGGTTTCAACTATGTCTCATGGAAGCATTGTCATACTCACCTCACATGATGCACGTAAAAGATATACAAAGGTAGAATCTACTACCTTGATGATCAAGGATTTTTGTTTCTTCTTCAAGTCAAGAACTTATATTGGAACTTGATCGATACCTCCCAGTTGCCTCAAAACACTGGGGTGCAATAGGAGTTGTGAAACCCCAAGGAAGGGATAATCTGAGGAGTGCAGATTAATCCCATGACTTATTGGGAATAGAGGAAGGGTTTAAGAATCTCACACCAGGGAACAAGAATGAATAACCAAGGCAACAAGGATATCTCATCCCCTAATAAGATTTAACAGAGTAGTGATTTAAGATACGTTGAATTTTTTCATTAATGAGAGGATCACATTAAACCCTGCAGTTTGACCAAGTAAAGGTTTCCCCACCATTAAAAAAAATTAAAACATGAGTTATGGCCATTGAATCAGCCTTAGAGTCCTTAAAAAGTGGCTTTAAATTCATTTTCTGTCAAAGTAAATGTCAAAGGGGCGAAACTGTAGGAAGCTGGAAACACTGTACACCAAACATGAAATTTGAAAAAGTGTTGGATGACTCACCGTTCTTGAAAACTCACTAGTCTGGAAACAGTGTAGAACCTCACTAGTTTGGAAACACTATTCATGAACAAGAAATTTGGAAAAGGGAATAGCCTGCTGTTGGAAATAGCCTACAATTCTGGAAGCACTGTTTATGAACTAGAAATTTGGAAAAGGGAATATCCTATTATTGGAAATAACTTACAGTTCTAGAAACACTATTCATGAACTAGAAATTTGGGAAAGGAAATAGACTACTATTGGAAATAGAGTACTGTTTTGGAAACAATATTCATGAACTAGAAATTTGGAAAAGGAAATAGCCTACTGTTGGAAATAGCCTACTTTTCTGGAAACACTATTCATGAACTAGAAATTTGGAAAAGTGTCGGGAATAAGTCACCTTGACCTCCCATAACACCTCAGACACTAGATTTTAACAAAGTAATGGACCGGAGAGGTCTGGGACATTACATTAGATACCTTTCAAAACATTATCATCCCTGAAAATTCAAAACCAACCCATAAGAAAAGAGGGGTCCAAACAACCACCCTATAAGATACCTCTCAGGGGAAAACCACCTTGAGTTGTTCGAAAGCTGGAAAAAAACCTTGACATCTGAGAACACTCCCCCAAAGAGTTATCAAATTTAAATAGCTACACCAACCCCAAATATCACACTCTCCTAAAACATGGGTCCAGGAGTTCCTTCCTACATGGTAGGATATGATCCGCTTCAGGCGGCACTAACTCACTCGCATGGGTTTAATCGTATCCACATTAATGCGTCCTAATTAGGAGTCAGGTCCTCCATTCCCCACACATTCGGACACATCACACACATCCATAGAACAAGGGAACAATCATTCCTTATCCAAACAATTCAATCATAACATCACATTAAAGGTAAATAACAAAAAAAACATCAAAGAAAAACTCAGCATAACAACTCAAAACAGATCTGGGTACTAGACACACATCTAGGAATCCCTCTCCCAAGTACTCTCCTTAACGCCAATGTGTCACCACAAGACACAAACCAAGGGAATATAATGCCCACACAATGCCTTCTCCTTGTGGTCCTGGATCTCTAACGGCCACTCCTCGAAGGTCGCATCATCGTCAACATCAATTTAGCTCTAATCATTGACATGTGAGTCATCATGAAGATAACTATGGAGCTGTGATACATGGAAAACATCATGTATCTAGATATTCTATGGGGGAAGTGCTATCTAATATTCCACGGCTCCAACACAAGCCAATACCTCGAAAGGACCAACAAACTAGGGAGAAATATTACTCCTGTGATCGAACCTTTGCTGTCTGCGACGAGGGGAAACCTTTATGAACACATGGTCTCTGACCTCAAACTCTAAAGGCCTCCTCCTACAATTGGCATATGAATTCTTCCAATCCTGAGCTATTGTCATCCTCTCACGCACAAGCTGAAGTTTCTATGTGGTGCTTTGCACCACCTCTGACCCAAGAACACCTACCTCACCAACCTCTGTCCAGCACATGGGTGAACAACATGGCCTTCCGTACAAATCCTCGAACAGTGCCATGCAATGTTATAGTGGTAGCTATTGTTATAGGAAAACTTTACTAGAGGAAAGTGTCGTACCCATGATCCCCCAAAATCCAAAACACATTCCCATAGCATGTCCTCCAATGTCTGGATAGTCCACCCTATTTTCCCATCTGTATGGGGGTGGAAGGCTGTGATAAGGCGTAGCTAGGTTCCAAAAGCATGTTGCAATCCCCTATAGACTCGTGAGGTAAACCGTGTATCCTAGTCTGAGAAAAAAGACCTTAGAAATCCTTGAAACCACACCACCTCATCTACACACCTTTGTGTTAAGGTACTCACTAGGCTCGACTCCTTGATCGCCAAGAAGTGATCCGATTTCTTCAGCTGATCCACCACTAACTAGATAGAATCATATCCTCCTTGAGTTCTAGGTATCCCTGTGATAAAATCCATTGATATTTCATCCAACTTCCACTTGAATACATCTAAATGCTGCAACAAACCTCCAGGAACATGGTGTTTAGCCTTTACCTACTGACACACCAGGAACTTTTCCACAAACTTCGCCACTGCCCGTTTCACCCCAGGCCACCAAAACCGTCCCCTCAGGCCTCGGTACATATTGGAAACTTTGGGGTGTACCGCTAGAGCTTATCTATGGAACTCATGAAGAATTTCCCCATGCATCGCCTCTAGAGAAAACATCCTTCCACAGAAAAGCGTCTGATTCTGACCATCCTCCGACCACCCTTTAGAAGCATTGCCCTAGTCAATGTGATCACACATCACTTCAGCCTCTGAGTCTCCCCACTGATACTACTCCACCTTCCGTATCAGATATGACTACACCATCATCTGAAACAAATAGCCTCAGCCACTATCCTCCCTCACATCTAGGTGCAAGGAATCAAATTCTCCCATTGCTCTCCAAGCATCTACAGACTCTAAAACTACTTCCTTATGAGATTTTTTGCTCAAGGCATCAGCCACAATGTTCCCCTTACTTTTGGTATAAGATACCTCAAAGTCATAGTCTTGAAGAAACTCCACCCATCTTTGTTTCCGCAAATTCAGATCCTGCTGGGAAAAGATATACCTTAAACTCTTGTGATTAGTGAAGACCACAAAGTGCTCCCTAATGAGGTAATTCCACCACAAATTCAATGTGAAGATTACTACTTCAAGCTCCAGATCATGGGTGGCATAGTTACTCTTGTGAGGACGTAACTTCCTAGACCCATAAGATATCAGTCCTTACTACTTCATCAATACACATCCCAAACCAAGACTGGAAGAATCACAAAATACCTCAAATAAAACTCCTTCCTCTAGAAACCTGAGCACTATAACGCTGACTAGTTCCTTCTTTAGATGGATAAAAGTTTCCTAACATTACTCACTCTACACAAAATCCTGGTCTTTCCTAGTCAAAGTCGTGAATAGAGCTTCAACTCAAGAGAATTCAGGCACAAACCTCCAGTAATAGCCTTCCAAGCCTAGGAAACTATGAACTTCTGCCACATTCTTGGGTGTAACCCAAGAAACAATTTCCTCCACCCTCGAAGGGTCCACCGCTACCCCTTGATGAGGCACCATGTGTCTAAGGAATTTCACTTCTCATGTCAAGAACTTTCACTTAGACAACTTTCCGTAGAGATGGTGGTGTTGAAGGACCTCCAAGACTGTTCTGAGATAATCAATATTATCCTCTTCTGACCAAGAGTAGATCAAAATTTCATTGATGAAAATAATGAAGAATAGGTCCAGAAACTCATGGAAAATAGAGTTCATGAGGATCATGAATATGGATAGGGCATTCGTGACACCGAACGGCATAACTACGAACTCAAATTTCCCATACGTTTCACCTAAAATCCTTATTCGGGATAATACTCTCCTTCACCCTCAGCTGTTGATATCCAAAACTTAAAATAAATATTATAGGACCATCTTTCTCCCTTAAATTGTTCAAATGGATCATATATCCTTGGGAGAGGGTAACGGTTTTTCACTGTTACCTGATTCAACCTCCGGTAGTCTATGCATATCTAGATACAACCATCAGTCTTCTTCACAAACAAAACTGGAGCACCCCATGGTGACATGATAGGTTGGAAAAAACCCTTCTTTATTAGGTCATTAATCCGAATATGTATCTCTTTAAACTCAGAAGGTGTCATCTGATAGGGATCCATTGAAACCGGATGGGCACCAGGTTATAAGTCTATCCCGAACTCAATGTCACGTCAAGGGGGTAGAGTCACAACCTCCTCTGGAAATACATACAGAAACTCTTTGACAACCCCTGAAACTCCTACCACCTCTGTATCTACCAACTTCACTGATATTCCGGCCAGCATAGAAAGAATAGGCTCCACATGCCATCTTCCCATCTGACAACTCTGCTCGCTGACAAAAGCCACACACTGACATTACTTGTTGGAAAACACGACTCTTATTCAGAATCAGTCAATAACAGCACACATAGAGAACAACCTGCTGATGCTAGGAATGATATCATATGGTTGCATCTACAATATAAGATGATCCCCACTAGACTGATGTGGCCCTAACATCAGTCTACATCCTCGAAAAAAAATAAAACAAACTGGTTTGAACTCCAATTGGTGTACTCAACACTAGAGGCATGGGAAGTCCTTCTACGTCCAGACCCAGAGCATGGGAAAGATCGGGTGCAATGAAGGAGTGTGAAGCCTCCGAATAAAACAAAGCAGAAAAAAGAATGATGAACAAGCAGATCGTACCTCGAATGACCTTCGGCCCCACTAGCACTGATAAATCTTCAGTGTACAATTGTCTACGCCTAGATCCTCTGCCTCTCTGTTGTAGACCACCTCCTTGACCATGCCCCATTCGAGGTCCCTGAGGATCAACCTGAGGTTTTCCTCCCCCTACAATGTCTTCCCTTGGAGGAGAAGGGGTCTGTTGCTGAAAAGGTATCACTGGCAACTGCTACTTCTAAGGTGGGTGTTGAACCTGCCCAACCCCACCTTACTGAGCTTGAGCTAGGCACCAACTCTGAATGTGCCTGAAAACTCCATAGGAAAAGCATCTCAGTCCTGGACCCATAGGAAAAAGGTTAGGACCATAGGATCAAAACTGGAACTGTTGAGGCCTACTCCCCACTGGTTGAAACCTAGAAGGCCCTATCGTTAGAGATCTGTTACTGACTACCTTTCCATTTGAGGAACTCAGATGGATCCCCTTTCATAGAACACCTCCGCATGAGTGCATCCTTTCCACCACCTCATCCTTCTTCTATACTACTAAGTACATAGGTAGGGTAAAGGGAGTAACAACATACTGAAGATATGGTCAAAGCGCCTCCTCTAAACATCTTTCCTGAGACTCCTCATCCAAAAAGAGGTTTGGAACAAAAAACAGGAGATCCTTGAACTTGATCCTAAATTACCTCACCAACATACTTCCTTGCTGAAGGGAGATAAATTCTTATCTCTTCTTATATTTTTCCATAGAACAAAGGAATTCCTCTCGAAACTCCTTCTCGAAAATGGTCCATGGAACCTTTGTCTCCATCTTTTCCCTGAGTTAGAGTGTCCACCACTGATGCACTACTCCTTTCATATGGATGACTACTAATGGGACCCAGTACACCCTTAGAGAATAGATTAGAGTAAAGGATATCCCCAACTTCTCAATTCAACCTTCTGTTTTTATGTCGGAGATGATGCCCTCCTATTTCTGGAGGGTCTGTCGCTGGAAGGAATGCAAAGTCCGCTGCCACCACTCATCCTCCTCTCGGTTATCCCTATTCTGATCGGCCAGAACAAACTGCTAAGCCTCAACTACCCATTCCACATGTGGACGAAGTCCAGGTTTCATAACTGAAAGGAATGCCTAATCTCGAGTATCAAGGAATTTTACTTAAGATTTCTTTATCATCTTATTAAATTTTCTCCTCAAGACACCCTAATTCAAGTAAGAACAGAAGTCATTATGATGCATGTACATTTACTAGGGTCTCTACCCTACAATCAATGTAGGCTCATATGGTCATTTGGTAGGCTTAGAGTCCTTACATCAGATCACGGGGGGGGGGGCTAAAATCTTGTGTCCTAGTTGGTCTTCCCTGGCCTATGTAACACACCAAGATTTCCTATCACTATTTCTCTACCATCCCATGAAATTATCACTATGCCTAACTCTAAACTTCATCATATCTCTCAACCATCAGCTCTGATACCATTCTGTCATGACCCGCCTTTCATAAGATGAGGGAAGGGGCAACAAAGTCCCCTGCCCTTCCTTCCTCAAGATGAATACAAGATAATGACCCCCAAGTCCCACCTCCAATAGGCCCCAGATTGGAGAATAGCACCAAGGGTATATATTTCCACAATATGGGACGACCTGCCTTTGGCAAGAAGAGGGAAGCAGTGGAAAAGTGCACTGCCCTTCCTTCCTCAAGCCGATGATGAGATAATGACCCCCAATTCCCACCTCTAGTAGGCCCTGGAGTGGTGACTAGCACCAAGGGTGTATATTTTCACAATATGGGAGGCATTACCCTTTTTTAATTTTAACAAGATTGGGAGATAAGAGAATCCAAGAACCAAACACCAAGGTATAATATGTATAAAAATAAATCCAAATCCAAACCCACAAGCATGTTTTAAACAAAACTAAAACAAAAGTATAAGAATCTCCAAAGTGAAATACCAAAAAGGAAACAAGTAAAACTAAGAAGCAGTAGGAAAACTTAGCACTGGACAGCAACAACTCCCAACGTACAGACTAGTAGGGTCTCTCACGGTCCTCAAATCCCTCCTGGAAACCTGAAAGTAAACATAGGGTGAGCATATAAGTATACTCAGTAGGGAACCTAAATCTATTATGCATAAGTGGGGAGACATTCTAATGCCCCGTGAAAAATAGAAGTAACCAGACACTGGGCAAGGAAACTAACCAACCATCCTCACATGGCACACTCTCCAAATATCGCAATCCAAGTATATAGTAGTATACCACATCATTATAGGGTACCCCACACCAACCTACCACTGGTTATCTAGACATCCTATGCCTCAAACCTCCCCCACAATTTCCACTGCCATATCCCACCCGTACACACCTGGGACACAACTATCCACATATCATGCCCGCAAACACCTAGTCCAAAACCACACAACCTTCCCATAGACACCTAGGCCCTATCACAACCACATCCCACACAATTCTACCAGTACACACCTAGGATCCACAACAGTCACACATCTCACCCGAAGACACCTAGGCCTCATCCCAAAGACACATAGAAAAATACAACCACACCTCTCGTTTGATAACACTTGGGCCTCATCCTGAATACACTTGGGAACATTATACCTGAAAACACCTAGGCCTCATATCCATAACAGAAAACTGCCCTAAGGTTCTGGGATAAAATAACACACCATGCCTGAAGATTTTTGGGCTAAATTAACCACCTCAGGCCATAACAGCCTCTGGGAGAGGGAGTAAAAAGGAGATAATTTCCAGGGAAAACACCCTCCCCCGTGATATGGGGGTGTTTGGAATTGAGTGCTAAACATGGGAGGTGTGCGCTCTAAACATGAAGAAAATACATGATTAATACTAAACAAGAACTATTCCCATCATATACCTTTTAAAACAAAGATCCAAGCATATTCCATAGCACTAATACCCCTAGGGCATACACAGAACAACAATCCCAAAACTCCCTATTCAAGTTATCATGTTTCACAATTTACAGTTCAACTATTCCTTCACTACAGGGCAACTAACAGGCACAACCATAAGTAGGAACAGCAACAAAAAAGAAATATCAAATTAGTGATTTAACAGTTAACTTGTGGTTTTTCTTATAAGCAAAAAAACAAAGGGAGATGCCTCAAACCACGTCCTCATCGGCTTGCGTCCAGAACACAATCAAAGGCATTTTAGCTACTTATAATATCATATGGTCCACAATTGATTAACTTATCAATAGTAGGTTCTATTCCACAACCATTTCCACCCCGTGATCTCAAAAACACCACCACATAACCCATACAGGTCACTAAATAGATTCCTCATACATATCATTAAAACAGATCAAGAAGTTTACATATTCGACCAACACTGGTCACTATGTTCCTCCTTTTCATTTTTTTAATTGGGGTGATCACACAGGGGTTACTTTCATCAGGAATCCATTTAAACATCTAGTTATATGTGATTAACCTTTTTTTCATGTTTCGCCTTTTTAATCACTACCATGTCTAGAAAATATAACATTACTGGTGCGCAAACAAGGACCACCAACAGCCACAATTTTTAGTAGGACTAATCCTGTACAATTCACAATATAGAAAATAATAATAACAAAATCATCTCTTCCTCATCCCCCTTCCATTTAATATTTATTTATTATCTTTATTAGAGGATGGGTTTCAACTATGTCTCGTGGAAGTATTGTCATACCCACCCCGCATGATGCACATAAAAGAGAGATGAAGGTTGAATTTCCTACCTTAATGATCAAATATCGTCATTTATTCCTCAAGTAAATAACTTATATTGAAACTTGATCAATGCCTCTCAGTTTCCACAAAATAGGGGGTGAAATAGGAGTAGTAAAACCCCAAGGAAGGGATGATCCGAGGAGTGCAGATTGATCCCACGACTTCTTGGGAACAGAGGAAGGGTTTGAGAATCTCCCACCAGGGGACAAGAAGGAATAACCAAGAAAAAAACTATATCTCATACCTTAATAAGATTTAACAGAGTAGTGATTTAAGATACGCCGAATTTTGTCATTAATGAGAGTATCGCATTAAACCCCATAGTTTGACCAAGTAAAGTTTTCCCCACCATTACAAAAAATTAAAACAGGAGTTATGGACTTTGAATCAGCCTTAGAGTCCTTTAAAAGAGGCTTTAAATGCATTTTATGTCAAAGTAAATGTCAAAAGGGTGAAACTGTAGGAAGATGGAAACACTATACACTAAACATGAAATTTGACAAAGTGTTGGATGACTCACCATTCTGGAAACCTCACTGGTCTGGAAACATTGTATAACCTCACTGATCTGGAAACACTATTCATCAACTAGAAATTTGACTAAGGTAATTGCCTGCTGTTGAAAATAGCCAACTATTTTGGAAGCACTGTTCATAAACTAGAAATTTGGAAAAGGGAATAGCCTACTATTGTAAATAGCCTACTGTTCTGGAAACACTGTTCATGAACTAGAAATTTGGAAAAGTAAATAGCCTACTATTGGAAATAGCCTACAATTCTAGAAATACTGTTTAGGAACTAGAAATTTGGAAAAGGAAATAGCCAGCTGTTGGAAATAGCCTACTTTTCTGGAAACACTATTCTAGAACTAGAAATTCAGAAAATTATTGGGAATAAGTCACCTTGACCTCCCAAAACACCTCAAACACCAGATTTTAGCAAATTAATGGACTAGAGAAGTCTGGGCCATTACACCGTGATTATGGGGATAGTCCTTCCACATCAAAATTAGTGTTTTTCCATATTATAATATCCTTGTAGTGCATTCTCTCCCAACCTAGAGTGTACTCATGGATGATCCCATAAGTAGCAGTGAGTGGTGGTAGCTCATTTTCCCCCTTCTATATTCACATGCAACCATGCCACATGTCTTCCTAAGAACCAAGTGGTGGAGTTCACTACATAGCCCCATATATACCTTCAGGGTGATCCGATAGAGGCACCAGAACTTCCTCACAGACTGATGTGGGGTGTATGGATCACAAATCACCTTGAAATCTACTATGGCCACCAATAATCCACCTCATAATACTAGGAGGTATGGTTGTTTCTCAATGGTCCTTGTTCCATCATCAATCACTATTCTTGTTGGAAGGTGAATCAGGTTAAAGATGAATAGGTTTGTCAGCCCAACCCTCGATTTCATGTCAACCGAGCCCAGGTCATGAGGTCGACTCCCCGTGATTTTGAGAATTCACGTCCATAAATTTGTACCATGAGGGGAGATGGGGTTTAGATACTCATATCCTCTTATGTGAAAGGTGACCCAACCATACAAAAAATGGAAGGGTGCACACACACAAAGGGGGGTTTCCACCTGGCTGATATGGAACTACACCTTGTGCACGTTTTCTAGCATCGGTACGACTAATTTAATGCACTAACCCATCTCTAGAATCACTTTCATGATGAGGGTTCTCCACTGCACCCCCATGTGTGCATCTCAAACCAGAAGAATCCACTTGCAAATCAGCATGTCAATGAATCCTTCCTTCCTAACCACAGGATCCTTGCACTTCACACTATATCCCCATAGTTTCAACTATCTATCCTCCAAGATTATCGAATATGAGTTCACCTTGCCTAATTTTAATTCCATTGGGAATTAGTGTGGCCTCCCCGGTAGCTTGACTGTAGACTTTTTTAGGAAATAGTTGAACCACTGTTTGAAGGGGATATCCTTCATCCATGTTTTTTGTTCACTCTCCCCCTATTCTAAGTGAATAACACCCTTTTCATCATTGAAATTTTCTCATGTTAATCCTAAATATCCTCATTCAAGAAAAACTCATCACACATCTCCCCTTGTATGGGGATTTGTGTGATGTGGTAGAGGTATCATAAACAAATGCCTACCTCTCCATGATGTAGGTGAAGCATGTTGGTCCCCAGTGACCACCTTCTTAAGAAATCTAGTATGATGTATTAGTGATGGTAGATGTGAAACTGTGAGGACCATGTTTCCTTATAAAACCTAGCCCACTTCAGCTCCACCTTGAACTTTTGGCAAGACCAGCATACCCAGTATGACCAAGCCAATCCATACATGAAGTTTTCACCCTATCATAGGTCCCATCCTTCTGTACACCCCTTAAGTGGGTCCCCCAAGCCTTACTTGAGAATCAACTCATAATGAGGATGGGATGCCTCTTCCTCCAACACCTCCCCATTTAAGTTGTTCACATGTTTCCATAGGTTGTTAGTGATAATAGATGCATGGTCCTTTATGATGTGACCTCCAATAGCCTTATGTCACTGGTACTACCCAGGAGTTCTCCTAAACTAGTAGGTGGGATCATCCTAATTGGAATGGGGGATAAACACGTCATTCCTCAATCCAAAACCATATAAAAGTGGCATGTTTCACAGTGGGTATTCATGTTGAGCCTCCATCAGCAACGTAGTGAGTGTATCATGGTTCAACTCACTTTGAAATCTATCCCTAATCATGAGACTCCCAAAAATATCCCTTCATCGATCATAAAAATATCTAGTACCTTCAGTGACCATTTCATCTTAGACTTATAAAGTTTCTGTAGATAGTTTTTGAAGTTCGAGTTCACAAAATTTCACAAGCTCACATAAGTCTATTCATGTAACTGAGGTTTTTGGGAAAAGGTAGTTTCATGAGCAGTGAGGATCAAGATCACAAAATTCTCATGAAGGACTTTAGTTTTTTGAAAATAAATCATTGTCCTATATTTCATGAAAAACCCATGGTCCCCTTAGGGACCCCCACTCCTATTTATAGGTGTAGGGTCAGACCAAGTTTCATGAATAGGAATTTCCAATCACTAATTTTCAATGGTTTTACCTCAGAATTTGACCATCCACTCCCTCATCAGATCCAATTATGAGAAGGGAAATTTTTTAACACCAATATACACATTTCACAGAAGAGTTAGAGGAAAAAACGACTTGTTCAAATAAAATTCAGACCAAAATTCCCAAAAAATCACTTAAGGGTTTGAGTTTGTGAAGGTCAAAAACTTCGTAAGTGGATGAAGCACACGAAAGTCACTTGATAGTGCATAGCATAAAGATGAACCTTCATGAATTCCTTTAGTTCGAAGAAGTAACTGATTTCATGGATAATGAGGTGGTAATCTCTATGTAGAGTAATTCTGGTTCATCGAACTCTAGTTTATGGAAGTCACTATCTGTGCTGATCTTGAGGCGATAATCTTCGTGTAGCGTAACTATGATTTATGGAACACCCCTTCCTTTTTGAAACTCATATTTTTTTATAAAAGCTTCCATATTTTATGAAATTGATTCCCTCACCTCATATGGGCCTATAAATACCTCCCCATGTCTGAATTTTAATGGATGGAGACCTTTTATCTTCTAAGAAAATATCTAAATTCATAGAACTCAAAACCTTCATAAGAAAGAGAGGAGATAGATTCCCTGAGGTAGCTATGTTTTTCAAAATCACCTCCTGTGGGTTCTTTACAACCTCAACCCATGGTGTGGATGACTTTCATGATGGTCAATGGCCTTCACATAAGAATAAATCTCATTGTAGCTCTTAAAGTTTTGTAAGATAATTATCTTTCATCAAACCAACCTCATGGGAACCAATACTTCACTCTAAGGAAAGTCCAACATGTATCACGAAGCATCTCTTTTTGCGGGATCCTTGGACTTTTCAAAGATCTCAACTTTCACAAAAACCCATATTTTAAAAAACCCATCCACTAGGCATCTTTATGGTTCCCCCTTTTAACCAACACCCTTTCACAAAATTTGAGTTCCTAGGGCCCCTATACCCACCCAAAAATGGTTCACCCACACCCCAAATTATCATGTGCTCAGTGTCATAAACCCTTTTGTCTACCCCTTTTTTCTTCAAGCATAGTCTAGACCATTACCTTACCTTTTTCATCTAAGAATAAGTACCCTAATTCTATTTCCTCCTGAGCATAGGCACCCTAATGTCGAGACCCCTAATTGGAACTCCTCCATGACAGTGTTTGTGCCATCCCCACCCAAAGGTGCATGAGCAGTAGGCACGCAATCCCTAAAGGTGTCATCACCAAGGAAAACTACTGACCATTCCTGATAGAGAGGCCTTTTTCCAAACCTTCCTCTCCCACTTTGAGATGGTCTACCTAGGTGTAATCCCCACCAATGTCTGAGCTACATGATGTAAAACTACATAGCCCAACATCCTAGTCATGATACATTAAACTACACCACAGCATCCTTAACACATTATGTTAAACTATATTCTTACCCTATTTAATAAACATAGGATGCCCCATGCATGGAATGCATGGGATGACACCCTTCCCCCAACCATCAGATGTGACTTCCATACTAGGAAACCTCTATGTGTAATCCCCACACCATACTTCCCCACCATCAGATGTGAATCCCATTTCGGGAATCCCATATGTGTAATCCCCACACCATCCCCCAATGATTCTTCTTCTGTGACACAATAACCCTTACCACATGATGTTAAACTACATAGATTGGTCTTATCACATGACCTTAAACTTTGGCAATGAAATATGTGGGTTTTCATCCTTGTTTCTTAATAGGTTATGTAGGAAACCTCTATAAGGTTCAATCATGTCATACCAACACACCTGGGGTACCTCTATGAGGTTCAACCCTGACACCCCCAATATCACCATCAAATCCCTAGTGTAAAATATCCCCCCACTAGGGACACACTGCACCAAACTCGAGTGTGAAATCCCCCCCCCCCCGGGGGGGCACAATTAACCACCTACATGTCCCCAAAAAATACATCAAACCTATGTCCTACCTATCCCCACAAAAATTTAAAATTATGACCCATATTTCCATACAAGATGGTAAACCTATGACCCAGTTTTCCCCACAAGATGTTAAAATTGTAACCCACACATCTCCACTAGACGTTAAACCTATGACCCACCTATCTCCACGAGATGTTAAAAATATGACCCAAATGTCTCAAAAATATGTTAAACTTGTGACATGATCTGAAATCACTATCCTATACAATAAATATGTTATATTTGTAGTAAAAATATTTGGATTCCATACTCCCTTGGAATCAACTACCTCATGGATGACATGGGATGCCATAGGTTTCGTGCCTGAGATGCCTCATATTTCAGATTCCCAACCTACCCAATATCTATAAATTCCCTATATTACTATATTATCTAACCGATAGTTGTTTCCTAGTCAAGATAGAGGCGCCATAATTAACCATTTTCTACCTTGATATGGAATTAGGAATTAGTTTCATAAACATGAATAAACCTATAAAGGAGACTTGGACTAAGTGACGAACTCTAAGGAGGAATACATGGAAGGAGGAACCAACATCCCATCATCTCATTTCAATCAAGGATCTAAAATCAATTATTAAATTGATGTAATCCACTCGCCTTTGGAAATTGGGGATGTGGGGTCAAAGAAACACTTGACACATAGCCCTAGATTGAAAGCGTCAAAAATGGGGACTTTGCCTCAATTTCAATTCATTGAGGCATATTTTAATTTCATGATCATAATTTCTTTTATATAGTGTATATACTACCTATTTTTACATGTGATGTCATTAATCATTTATACATAATGGTATTTTAAGTTTCAATTTTAATTATTTCATCCAAGAAGATTTGAATTGAAGGTTTCCAAGTGGTAAAGAATTTTATAACTTAATTTATTTTTATTGTGTTATATTACGTATTCATTTTATTTGATATTTTAAGATTATATGTGTGATGAATTTTGATTATATTATATTTTATTTCCAATTTTTTTATGTGGATTTACATTTGATACACATAATCGATTCATTGATTAATTCTCATTTCAATGTTATGATCATTGTAATGGTTTCTCGTATCAAATTGACTTCTTTGGGACATAAGATATGTTATATGCATAAATTATTTTATGATGTGTATCTACTACCCCTTTTACATGTTATATCATGAAACTTCTTAAGTTAATGATATTTAAATTATCATTTTTATTTATACTTTCATGGGGATTATGATTGAAGAGTTACCTAAGTGACAAAGGCTTTGTGTTACAATCTCATTTCTTTCGAGATTATTTTTTAAGGTTTATTTAGAATAAATCAAATAATATTATTTTCTTAAACCACATATATTTCTTATCCACTGGTTATGAATGTGGTTAACATGTTTTATTTATATTTTGTCCCTTATTGATTAAAGAAACATCAAGAAAGTCATTTTTTAAGTGATATTGATCTTGTATTTTCTTTTAGATCGGTTATCTTTCTCTCCCACATACATGTTTTTTAAAATAAATTATTTTGTAAAGATATTTTACATGGTCTTTTACCTTATTTAAAAAAGGTTTTAAAGGTAATTTTCTTAATGTTTTCTAGATGTTCCACTTTCGACTTTCTTTATAAAATGCTTGAAAAGAGTGTTTATTTTTAACATTTACATAATGAACAGACTTTCCCATTGTCATGGAAATTATTTATTTTAAAGCTTCATTTTTAAGTTTCAAAGTTTATTTTCATTTAAAAAAATCATAATATTTTGTGGATTTTTAGTTTTTAAAAGTGATTTTCAAAATGAATAGGTTATTTTCCTCATGAATGTTTTTAATGACCTTTTAATGGTATTTACATTCATTAATACTAATAAAAACCTTGTTGTTACTTATACTCTACCAGGGATATGTGGTATTGATACCATCCTTATTCTTTCTCTGGAAGATATATGAGATTAACATGGAACTTATTTCTTTTCCATGGGAGAATCAATCAATGAAATAATTATGATTATTATTATGTTGAAAAGTGAATACTTCTAAATGTTTTATTCATGAATGTTACTTGGAAATTATTGATGATGAATGAGTGAGCTTAATATATCTTATACGATGGGTGTTCCCAGATAGCATCCGGTGAGCCCGATATAGCTTATACAATGGGTGCATCCAAATAGAATCAGGGGGATATAGATTATATTATGGGTGCGCCAAAATAATGCTCTGATGCATTTGGTAATGTTCCTTGTCTTTATAGGAAAGAAGGAGGGAGTTATCAGAGGGTTTATCCTATGGATTTAACTGGGCTCTAGTTATTTTTGAAATGGGTTTAAAATGGGTTATAAAGATTATGTTCCATTATTCCAATACATTTTTGTTATGATTGTTATGAGTTATAAATGTTTCCTTTGATCAATATTGACATCAAATGGCTCATGATTATTGATTCTTGTGAATATTTACTTTATAAAACCTTTATTTCATGTCATATGTTTATTGGTCTAGGTAAATGAGTATGAGTTCTCTTATGGTGTTCTCATACACTTTGATTATGTAATAATGCCCTTATTCTCTTCATATGTTCACTGATGACATTCAATTGTCAATGATTATGTTTACCCTTACTGAGAATTTTATCTCTCCATTCTTATGTTTCTTTTTCCCTGAGTTATCAAGAATAAAGTTGAATGAATTATATCTAGAATGACTTCATATGTAAGATGATGATGACTTAATATGGAATATGAAAAGTAGGGTATATTGGTAAAAATACTCCCTTTAATTCATGGGTATTGTTTATGTAATATTTTGTCTTAATTATATAAAACTCTAAACCTAAATGGTCCCTGGGTATGTAAGTGAGAAAATATTTCCTTTGATGTTTTAGCTTTTATATAGAGAAAATTGGGCCACCTTCATCAGTATCAAATCCAAAAATGTAGAGTTTATGTTTTTAGCACTGGATTCAGGAGTACGTGTTTGAGGATGTTATAAGATACATACATGTGCCATCTCCCAATATGCTTGGTTTATCTTTCTTTGAATTTCTTGAAATGAACCCATCTATGAACTATTATGGCTATGAATTTAATCAGACAATTCCATTTCAATCAAATGTTCAATGATATCTTCTTTCATTAAGTCAAAAGATAAAAATATTTTCTTGAATTTTTCAATTAAATTCATATCACTAATTACACACCCAATTTATGTTACCTCACTATGATCGTATTTCATCATGGTTTTTATCCATGCATCAAATTACATGATTCACGATATACATTAATAATAATATCAAGTCTAAGTACCAATACACACGTCCATATATACAAATATCCAAGGACATAAACATAGGGAATTCATATTAATGGGTTTCCCCTCATAATCTCCTTTATTAGAGATTACCAAGTGAAAACTTCATGAGAAAAATTATCAATGTCTTATAAATCTCCAACACCTATATTCAAACATCATTTGTGTCTTGATATGTTTTATCTAGACCATATGATATATATTTAATAATATCATCATATAATTTTCAGGTTCACATTAAAATGGGGAACTACTATAACTTTTTTATGTGAGAAATACTATAAGGAAATTATCACATTAATATTATGAAGAAGTATTATTATAACATCCATGAACCGAAACTCTCAAATCTGATGCAAAAAACCATAAACTTTACATTTTTGTCTTTGATATCAATAAATGTGACCCACTTTTTTTCATCTGATCCTTACAACATCCAAAGTAAAATATTGGTTCACTTTCATACCAAAGGACCTTTTATGTTTATAGTTTTAGATAATTAGAAAAAAAACTCATAACAACTTGGATTCATAAAAAAATGGTTCATAAATATCAACATCATCTCCCACTATACCCAGATTTTCATATTATATATTAAGTATTCAAAATCTCTCATAAAATTATTCACATATGAAACCTTTCAAGAAAAAAATCATTTAACATAATTCTTCATAACCTGGAGAAAATGAAACATAATAAGGGTGAGCTCAAATGATTAGAAAGTAAATATAAGAATTAATAATTGAATGTCATTGGTGAGAATAAGATGATAATAAGGGTATGAGTACATAATTAATGTGAATGATAATGGTATAAGGTAATTCATACTCTTCAATACCTAGATTGTGAAACATGGCATAAGGATTTAAAAAATACAAGAGTCATAGGATTCAATAATGATGATCCATGTGATGTCAATCTTGATCAAATGAAATAGTAAAAACCCTTAGCAATCATAAATAAAACATGTTGGTATCTTGGAACATCATTTCATAGAACCCTTAAAAATTTGAATAACCATATATATAACATCCCATATAATTCTCTTGATAACATAATCAATACCTAATTCATTGGAGCCCTATATGGGCACACCTGTTGTATAATTTATATCGAGTCCACCTAGTAATATTTGGGTGCACCCATAATATAAGCTATATCAATATCACCCTATGATATCTAGGTGAACCCATTGTAAAAGTTGTATTGGACTTGACCATGATCACCAATAATGTCCAAGTACCATTAATGAATAAAACAATTACAATCTTTCACTTTATGATATAACAATAATCATTTTTATTTCATTTCTTGATTCATCTGTAGAAAATAAATGGGTTCCATGTCAATATCATAATCCATCTAGAGAAATAATAAGGATGGTTTCAATACCACATATCCTAGTTTAGTTCAAGTAACATCGATGGTTTTCTATGTTGATGAATGGAAATATCGTTAAAAGGTTATTAAAACATTCTTGAGGAAAATAAACTTTTCACTTTGAAAATCACTTTTAAAAACTAAAAAATCACAAAATATTGTAAAGATCCTTTTCTTTAAAAATAACCTTAGAAATATATAGATTAATCTTAAAATAAAATAATGGTCATGATGGTAGGAAAATTTTTCATGATGTAAATGTTAAAAATAAGAATTCTTTTTAAACATTCTGTAAAGGGATCCAAAAGTGACCCAAGTGGAAAACATTAATAAATATCCTTTTAAAACCATTTAAAAGAAGGTAAAATACTATGTAAAATAGATTTATGAAATAATTTATGTTTATAAAGGAACAATTTTGAAAACATTTTAGAAAACATGGATATGGAAAAGAAATATTCTCGGTCTAAAAGAAGGTACAAGATTGGTATCACTTACTAGTGAATTACTTGATGTTTATTTAATAAATAAGGAAGAAATTTAAAATTTAAAATTTAAAACAAATTCATAGAAATAAGATAATAAAATAGATATAGTTCAAGAAAATAAGAGCATTTGATGTCCTCCAAAGTAATCTTGAACATAAACAATTCCAAAAGGAAAGAAGACTGTAACATTAACCCTTTTCCACTTTGGTAACTTTTCAATCGAAATACCCATTAAATAATAACATAAAATGAAAATTTAAATATAAATAATATATTGATATTCATGATATTACATTTCAAATGGGAAGTATATACACCTCATAAAATTATATAAGAGCATATCATCAAACGTGTGTACCAAAGAAATGGAAATTGAGATGAATAACCCTTACAAAGATCATATCATTGAATTAAGAATTAAACAACGGATATATTATTTATAAAAAATAAAAAACCAAAAAAAAATTGGGAATAAATAATAAAACAATGTTAGAGATCAATTCACACAAAATCATGTCATAATGTGGTTAATGAAGATGAGTTGTAACCCAATGAAAGGAAATTGAGTTGAGAGACTCTTTACCACATAGTAACTTTCAATTCAGATCCCATTATACGAAATAATTAAATTTAAAACTTATAATACCATGAATTATGAATTATACATGATAAAACATAAAAAAGGGGTAGTATATACAGCACATGATATAAAAAAGTGGTGAATATGATATATGTATCATAGAAATAAAAGTAAAATGAGAAACCCTTACTGCTTTAGTAATCTATGGATCAAAACTTCATAAAATAGAGATATATAAAAGGATTTGTAAATCCAAATAATTTTCATGTATATAATCATAAAATAAATTAATGGTCAGTATATATACCACATAATAAAAATAGGTGGTTAATATAGCATATCTCTCATAAAAATAAAAGTGAGACGAGAAACCCTTGTTACTTTGGTAATCTATGGAAAAAAACTTCATGAAAGAGAGAATCTAATATGGATGTTTAAATCTAAATAATTTTCAAGAAAATAATCATACAATACATTCATGTTAATTATATACTCTATGAAATAAAAAGAAGAGATGAATATAGAATATGTCTCACAAAAATAAAAGTGAGACGAAAAACCCTTACTACTTTGGTAATCTATGGATCAAAACCTCATGAAAGAGAGAACCTCATATGGATTTTTAAATCCCAATAATTTTTATGAAAATAATAATATAATTCATTCCTATTCATTATATATTCTATATAATAAAAATAAGTTGTGAATATTGAATATGTCCCACAGAAATAAAAGTGAGACAAGAAACCCTTAATGCTTTGGTAATCTCTGGATAAAAACCTCATTAAAGAGAGAACCTCGTATGGATTTTTAAATATCAAAAAATCATAAAAATAATCATATAATACATTCATGGGAATTATATACACCATATAATAAAAATAAGTGGTGAATATGGCATATGTCACATAGAAATAAAAGTGAGACTATGAACTCTTACCTTGAGTCTAGACTTTCCATGTATTTATTTAAATCATGTACAATTATATTATATAAATTATTTTATTTATTAATAACCTTTTACATTTTTAATACCTTATAGTTAAATAATTTATTATATTTATTTTAATGAAAATTTTAAATACTTAATCGATTAATTTCATGTTGGGTGTTTTGAATATGTTCGATCAATATTTTCAAAACGGCACCGGTATATTGACTATGGTCAAAGGGTTCATTGTTTCATAATCTTAATAATAACAATAATGGAATAATTATTATTTTTAATCATCAATTAAACTTTTAAAACCATCCATTAATAATGGTTATGAAAAATGAACTACGTTACAATCACGAATAGGTAGGTCGTACGTACGCATGCGCAACGTTTCCATTTTTCAATGATCATTATGGAAAGAAGGTATGTGTTATTTTATATTTACATAATGATAATAATATAATAAATATAATATTATTTCTTTAAATTCATTTATTTATATCATCTATGTGATGTGGTGATGAAAAATGAATCACATCGCTTCGTGGAGGAGGGAGTCCACACGTACGCATGAACGACGTTATCGTCCTTTAGTGAATAGAAATATAAGATGATATTTGATATATTATATTTTAAGAATTATAAATATGTAATTAATATAATATATAAACATCAAATCTATCATCATTAAAGTCGTGATAGGTGATGATGGAAAATGAATTACATCAGTTCGTGAGGTGGTAGTACGTCATACACATGAAAGACGGTTTTGTTTCCCATTTGATGGAAGAGGATAAGGATTTATATTATGCCACTAACATAATAATACCTTAGTATATAGGATATATTTATGTTATTATATCATCATTATTGAATAATATTTGAATGAGGTGTAAGAATAAATAAAACAAAATGCTCAGTTAATAACGATGCCTATTTTTCGGGTGACCACTTTTTGATTTGCACCAAAATACTTCCTATAATAGTTTTCTAATAAAACTAAGGATTATATAACATGTTTAGGGAATTGATAAATGTATTTGGGTAGGTATTGGGAAAACAAAAATGGTTTTATGTTTTTAATATGAGAGGATATGGGGTGTCCTTTTATAAGTGGGGGAGAGGACACACTTGAAATTTTTGAAAGTAAAAAAGTTATACCCATGTTTTACACTTGTAAAAAGGCTCCAAAATGGATAATTCTCAAGACTTAGATGATATAAGGTCAAAATAAGATAATAAAATAGAATTTAGAAAATTTTTTATGTGAGGCCTTAGACTCGTGCTTCTGGATCCAGTACAAAAAATGTTGTATATTTTTTTATAAAAAGTAATTGAAAAATATATAGTCATTTACATCTAAGGATATTTTTTGGTCTAGGATTTGGAGTAAAATGACCAAAAATACATATTATCATAGTTAAATCAATAAATAAAAAGTTAAATGATTGAAATTTTCTCACTTTATCTCTATATTTAAGATAAACTCCATGAAACCTCTAAATGATCCATAAAACATTTTATAAAAACATGGGGTGGGTAAAATTGCCCAGTATGGGGTTTTTAAAAAGATAGTGATTTTTTTTAAAATACTTATACCTTTTGAAAATAATATTGAAAAATACTTTTTAAAAATACCTTTTAAAGTACTCATAATTTTGAAAACATAACTTTGAAAACACTTTTCAAAATATAATAGATTTTTTAAAACTCTTTTAAAAATATTTTGAAAACATGATTTGAAAATGTATTCGAAAATACTTACGCCTTTGGAAACATTATAATAATTTTTTAAAATACTAATGCTTTTGAAAATGATATAAAGTATTTGAAAATAATTATTCTTTTGAAAACATTATAATACTTATTTTAAATTGAAAATTCTATAAAGCCTTTGAAAAATACTTACGCTTTTGAAAACATTATAATACTTTTTTTAAATACTTACACTTTTGAAAATTCTATAAATCCATTGAAAATACATAGGCATTTGAAAACATTATAATAATTTTTAAAAATACTTACACTTTTTAAAATTATATAAAATAATATAGTTATTTTTCAAACAATATTATGCATGATTTTGAAAACAAATCAATGGGTCTAATTCAAACATTGAAGGTTGTCTAGACCAACCAACTTTCCTTATGTATGGGTTCACTCTCCACTCTCCTTTTAAGTTTAAAATGTTCAAGTGACAATTTTTTTTCTAAAAACATTTTGATCTTGACTTATATATATATTTTCATGACCCCCACCCCAGAAAGTGTACCCCTCCTAATCTGAAAATGGGAGAAGAGAGACAATGACACCTGAGTCCCACCTCCAGTAGTCCCCAAGTTGGCGACTTGCATCGAGGGTTGAGTAAAAACACAAATGGGAGGCATTTCCCTAGAAGTGAACACATGAGAAAGAGAGAGATAAGATAGAAACCAACAAACTCCTGATCATACCACAAAGTAAAAGAAACCCAAGTGTGCATATGTAATGTTGTGAAAAATCTACTAAAACTGAAAGAATAAACTATAAGTACTAAAATAAAGTAAAATGGAAGAAACCATGAAGCCCAAATAGATCCTACAAAACCTCTATCTAGTATTAATCATCCTTATCTCCAACTTACTCCAACTGACCTGAAAATTTGTTTATATAATTTTGGATGAGTATAAAAGTATACTCAGTAGAATCATCTCTAGATCCTCTCATACAAAAGTAAAGAAAGCATGCTAAAGCACAGTGAACAATAAGTGAAACTAACTCATCACCTAAATAGGTATACTAAGTTCCCAACCTCACCATGGATACTCTAACCAAGTATCTTGTACAAGAGTATATAATATAATAAATAATATTGAGGGTACCCTGCTACCACTTCCTCACTCGGTTTCCACTTTTCTACAACATCGCACGTCCTAAGTATCTCTATCCAAAAAGGCTATCCTGAAGAAACTTGGGAAAACTACCACAACATTCACCTCGTGCAACTCACCATCACATCCACATAACCAAAAGTAACCAAGTAGTTTTTGGGAGCCACCGCAGACCGCATAATGTGTATCAAACATCGAGTATTATACCTCAATCCATCACAGCCTATACACCAAGTAAGGATCCTCAATCCATCACATCCTATACATGTAATACTCATAGTATTCTTTAGGAAACTATATCCAGAATATATGTGTGTGAAATAACCAAAATCCATTACATCCCTATACACACATATACGGGGAAAACTAACCGCCATGCATACCAGCATGGGTAACTACCAAGAGAAGAGTGTGGGGTCAAAGGGGGTATTCATCCATCTATCCTCCCACCGAGATGTTGTGGAAAACACCCCCCACCCCCTAGGGATCAAAATCCTTGGGGTGTCAGTTTCCCTAACCGATGGGGTGGATTATCATATAGAAACACAAAAGTAAAGGATATAATATATATCACAACCACACTATGGGAAAAACCTAGTCTTAGACTCAACTGCATCTAATGTCTATCAGACTCCCAGCTTCCACTATTACGACTATATATCCTATAAGCACACAACCATTTAAAGAGATACATTAAGTTACTTAACCCTTTTTATCAGTTTCACTTTACGTTGATTAATTCTTTAACCATTAATTAACCATTATAAATTCTACATTACATTCCATTATCATTCCAACCAAGATCCATGCCCCCCAGGCATAACCAAACTGAGTCCATGGATTCTCAGAAACATAACCTCAATATTGAATCCTAGAAAGATCCAACCCCATGGGTTAAACATTCATTCATTTATTAACAATGTTAACTCTTTCCATATTTTCATATTTCTATGTATTCTAGAAAAACATCCTAAGTTACCAAACACAAGGGGCTCAACATGGTGAGTAGATGAACAACCCATCGAGTCTTTTCCACCTATAGTAATAGCATAGACCCATACATCCTTGAGAATCTAAACACATAAAGCACATAGCATACCCCATGTGTCTTCGCCACTTTTGGAAGGAGGGTAAGAAAGACCATCTACCTCATGCAGTGGGGAAAGTAAAGAAGATAAAAAAGCAACATATTCAACAAGCATCCAACTTTCATATCAACGAGTAATCCTAGATTCAACTAATCCCATAATCTCCAGTGCCCTCCCCAATACCCATAGGCATAAACTGATGCATCTCTCTACTCTGGACATCAATTCATGCCACAACCACTAGGCCTCCCTGCCCCCACATACCACAATAGTCATCCCAAGCTCTCATAACATCACAAGTAGCAAGAAAAAAACATAGCAATGGGATCTTGGCCTTAAATAAAGGAATTTGGCCTTCACACACAACGAGCTCTCACAGCTCCAAAACATAAGGTACTTGTCCTTTACAAGTAGGCAGGTAACTTAGACACTATAAGGCATTAACTTTTTTTATCACACAATCAGTTCTTATTCCACCTTAATTAACCATATTCATTAACATGCCTCTTTAATCCTTTAGACAATCAATATACAATTAATCTAGGATTTACATTATTTAACAATTTTCATCAAGAATGATATACTAAATAAGAAAATCAGAGATATCACACTATATAGAAAATCAAGAGGCAATAACATCTCTAAGAAATTGATACCAATTCTTTAATCTGGTTTAAATATTTATTATATCAATTTCATTGTGATCCAAGGGGTAAAATCATGATAACTCTATGATTTCATGTAAGTAAACAGAGAAGAAAAGAATCCCCTACTTTAAAAGGTTTATGGTATTATTTTCATAATAATAGACCATGCAACGGATCACAATCACATCTCCAACAAAGACTTTATTCACTAGAGGACGCCGCGACACCACCGCACCAAACAACAACTGAGAAATATCCATTAAAAACATTGAGATCACATGCCATCACATTTAAAGGAGAAATGGGAGGAAAAAAATCTAGGAACCTAGAATAACGAAGGTAAAACATACCTTATATCGAAGACAGATCGACACTTCCTAGTTACACCAAAATAGGGGGTGTGCATGTAGTAGGAAAAAATACAAGGGGAAAACGATCTAAGGATTGCAGTTTGATCACACGACTCCTATGGGAGGAAGAACTATGGGAATATCATAACAAGGAAAACAAGAAGGAAAAAAACTAGGGTTGAATTTATCTCATCCCTTTTGAAAATATAAATGGATCAGCGATTTAGATACAGTTTAGATATGCCATTAAAGCCTAATATGGTCAAGATTACGCATTTTGACCAAGTAAAGGCACCCAGGACCTTAGGAAAAATTAGATAGGAGTTATGGTATTTAAATCGGCCTTAAATCTCTTAAAAAATTATTTGAGTGTGTTTTATGTCAAAGATAACTTTAAAGGTGAGAAACTGTAGGAAACTGGAAACATTGTTCATGACTCACCATTAGATGAGTCACTGTTGGACGAGTTAGCATTGGACATGTCACTATTGGATGAGTCTTCATTGGACGAGTTGTCATTGGATGATTCAATATTGGATGATTCATTGTTGGATGAGTCACTATTGGATGATTCACCATTGGATGAGTCACCGTTGGATGACTCGTTGTTGGATGAGTCACCGTTTGACAAGTCACCATTGGATGAGTGACCGTCCAGTGAGCTATAATTTGGCGAGTCACTATTCAGTGAGACATCGTTCAGTGAGATATCATTTGGTGAGTCATCGTTTGATGAGATACTGTTCGGAGTGTCACCATTCAGTGAGCTACCTTTAGGCGAGTCACCTTTTGTGGAGTCACCATTCTGTGAGCTACTGTTCGGAGAGTCACCATTTTGGAAACACTGTTCACAAAATTAGAAATTATGGAAAGGTGTTGAAATAAGTATTTATAACCTCCCAGAACACCTTAAACACCATATTTTCACAAATATATAGACTGGAGAGGTCCCTTCCATTACATTAGATACCACTCAAAACATTATCTTCCTTGAGAATTCAAAACCAACCCATGGTGGAAATAGAAAAGGGGTCATCCAAACATCCACCACACGAGATACCTCTCAAGGCTCTCACCACCATAGGATATCATCCACTTCATAAAAGGAACAACACAAAACCATGTGACAACCAAAAGCATATCCTAAACACTCTATTGGGGGAGATGCCTCTCAAAATAAAGAAATACACAACAAGTAACAGGATAAATCCTTCTCATAACCAAAAATGGTCTACAAGAACCAAGGAAAAAACATTACAAGAGAAGAGATAAAAATCAAAAATCTTGAGGTACTGAGCGTGTATTTGTGACTCACGGTCCTAAGTACTCTCCTCCACGCAACCGTGTTGCCACAATACATGAACTAAGGGGATATTATTCCCACACAACACCTTCTCCTTGTGGTCCTAGATCTCTATAGGATGCTCCTAAAAGGTCGTATCATCTTCAACATTGATCTCACCCCAATCAATGATTTGAGATTTGTTATGGAGATAACAACAGAGTTGCGACACATGGAAAACATCATGTATCCGGATCATCTATGGGGGAAGTTCTACCTGATAGGACTTGGCTCTGACATGATCTGACACCTCAAAAGGCCCAATAAACTAGGGAGAAATCTTAATCCCACAACTAAACCTTCACTTCATATGATGGGGATTCACTTTCAGAAAAACATGATCCCCAACGTTAAACTCCAAAGGTCTCCTCCTATGATCATCATAGGACTTCTGATGATCTTGTGCGACCTTTATCCACTCTCAAATCACCTGAACCATCTCTATAATATTCTATACCAATTATATATTGATAATTATTGATGCTTAGACCCCGGTCTAGCACAATGGAGAATGGAAAGTTCATCCATATAAGGCTTTAAATGGTGTCATAATGATGGTGGAGTGGAAAATATTGTTTTAATTGAACTCTACCAAGGGCAGTTGCCTCATCCACAAACCTTAAAAATCCAAGACACAGGAGCGCAACATGTCTTCAAGAGTTTGGATGGTTCGCTCTATCTGATCATCCGTCTGTGGATGAAAAGAATTTATAAGTAATAGTTGATAACCAAAATCATATCGGAGACCTCTCCACACCCTGGAGGTAAAATGAGGATCTTGATCAAAAATGATCATCCTCGGAACTCTGTAGAGTCTCACCACCTCCTCCCAATACTACCTCAACAAAACTGATCGTGTTGTCGAGCGTGTCAAATTAGATGTTTATTTTTAACTAAAATTTCTTTAGTATAGCAACAACCCTAGGTCCTATCTCAAAGGAGCCTTAGGGTTGCTGCTATACTTCAAAAATTCTAGTTAAAAATAAACATCTAATTTGACGTAATCGACAACGCGATCAAATTTTGGCGCCGTTTATAGGGAGACAAGATCATTTTTTTCTTTATTTCCTTTTATTTATTTATTTTACTTCTTAATTGGTACTCCTTTAAATACCCCACCCCCATTTGATTGTTTTTGTTTTGGTTTTCTGTTTCTATTTATGGTTGTTTTTGTGTGTTATTTTTTTCTCTCTATCTCTTATTATTCTTATCTATCTCTCTCTCTACAATTATTTATTATAACATTATATTATTCTTTCACCCTCCTTAAGTGATTTTATCCATATTCAATAATAAAAAAACAAACTTCACAACTTATTTTCATAACCCGATCAGAAAAAGTAAAACTGCTTGAATTTGACCCTAAAATTGAAAAGAAACTTCACACAAAAATCAAGGCATATAGAGAAGGTCAATCAATTAACACTAAGTAACCCCTTGTGAAACCTCATGTGGTCATAAAACAATAAATATTTGAACCCAATCAAACCCAAGAAAACATTTCTACAAATAATAAAACTTTAAAAGAACTGACCACCCCAGATGTGAAGTAACAACCTACGTACATCCAATATCCTAAGGAAGCAACCAACTTTGACCTAAGATTAGGCCTCATCCACCTACTTCCCAAATTCCATGGTCTTCCTGGTGAGTACCCTCATAAACACCTTAAGGAGTTTCACATAGTGTGCTCCACCATGAAACCCCAAAATGTTTCTGAGGAACTAATTAAGTTTAGGGCCTTCCCTTTATCCCTTGATGGTGTAGCCAAAGATTGGATATACTATTTTCCTACTACAATTGGGGCCGGAATGACCTGAAAAGTCTATTTTTAGAGAATTTCTTCTCTGCCTCCTGAACAGCAACAATTCAGAAATAAATTTGTAGCATTAGGAAATCACAAGGAGAGACCCTTCATGAATACTGTTAATCTAATACTTCTATGAGGGACTTATCCCCATAGATCATGGAATGATTGTTTCTACATCCAGTGGTTCCCTAGTTGATAAAACTTCTTCCGCTTCTTGTGACTTAATAGGAAACATGGATCAAAATGCACAACAATTTGGTATACGAGCTATTTCACAAACTCAAAGAGTTCATGAGGTAAGTCATTCATATCTAGAACAAAAGGTAGATAACAAGATTGATGAGATGCATAACCTTCTAAGACAATTAGCTCAAGCACAAGGTAACTCACAATCTCCTCTTGTTCCATTACATTGTGGTATTTGTTCTAAAAATAATCATTTTTATGACCAGTTCCCACAACTTCAAGATTCACCCGAGTCTTGTGCAGTTGTGTTCCCAAGGATTCCATTCTAATAAGAACCTCCCTTCAAGCAAGAACAATTCAGGCCAAATCCAAATCCCAGGTGGCAAGTACAACCCCAGTACCGACAAGGAGGAAACTCAAGCTACCCCAAGAAGAATTGGTATCAACAAGGACAAGGTATACAACCTTTTTATCCTTCAACTTCTCAAAATCATCCTCCTCCTCCTCCCAAATGTGAACCAAGCCTTGAGGACATGGTGAAGCAAATGGTATCCCAAAACCTCCAATTCCAACAAACCACACGATCAGCTATTCAAGACCTACGAACTCAAGTGGGAAAATTGGAAAACACTATCAGTGAGCTTAAGATGCAAGGTTCTGGACAACTACCATCCCATCCCATTTCCAATCTGAAGGACAAAGGTAACGTATGTGAATTTACACTTCGTAGTGGTAAAGAAGTTTTTCCTACTACAGATTCTGCACAACAGGTATGTCCCCCTCTTGAAAACTCTCTTCTCCAACCCTCAAATGTTTCAAGAAAATAAAAAAAAAAGAGTAATCAAATTATCATTAAGGATTTCCATAAACAATTTATTCATATTCCTTTACCTCAAAGACTCACTAAATCTAAGAAAAAATTTGATAATGATATTGACAATGAAATAATGGATACATTTAAAAAAGTTCAAGTTAATATTCCATTGTTGGATGTAGTTAAGAAAATTCCTTGTTATAACAAATTTCTCAAAGAACTCTACACTCATAGATGAAGGTTGAAGGGGGGTGAAAGATTTAACCTAGGAAGAAATGTTTCATCCCTGATTCAACCATAAATTCTAACTAAGTGAAAGGATCCGGGCACATTCATGATACCTTGTACCATAAGGGAGACCTTATTTTCTGATGCTATGATGGATTTGGGTGCTTTCATTAATGTAATTCCTCACTCTGTGTATACTTCTCTGCAGGTTGGATATCTTCAACCAATAGGAGTTATCATGAAACTTTCCAATCGAAGTACTACGCATCCAACAGGGGTGATTGAGGATGTCCTTGTAAGAGTGAAAAATATCATCTTCCCCGCTGATTTCTAAATTCTTGAGATGGAATATACCTAAACCCAAGGACATTCCCCTCTCATACTTGGGAGTCCATTCCTTAAAACATAAAATATGGTAATCAATGTTCACAACGGTATGCTTTACATGGATTTTGGTGGAGAAAAGGTAAGTTTTAACATCCTTGAGGCTATGAAACACCCCTTTGAAGAGCACTCCACTCTTCCTGTCTATTTGATGGAAGTTCTCTCAAATGATGCACACACACACTTCTCTCCTCAACCCATACTCTGATTCATTTTCCTCTTCTTCACCCTTGGATTATTTGAGTTTTGATTCATGTTTTGAGTGTTGTGTGGGTTCTAAAAAGTATAAATTTTGTTCTTTAATTAATGAGTTTTCTTATTCTAAGGTAACCATGACCTTTGATGATTCTATAAATCTCATTTCAATATATTATCTATCCTTATAGAATAAACATGAGTAGATAGACAGTTCCATGGACCTCACTCCCCCTAAACACCATCCCTCAATCTAGAAACCACCTATGTTATAACTTAAACAACTTCTTTATAATTTAAAATATGCATATCTTGAGAGTATTGACCAATTGTCTATCATTATTTCCAATAACCTCTCTCTAGAATAGGAATCGAAACTGGTCAAACTTTTAAGAGTGTGTAAAAAGGAAATATGATGGACATTGGCTGATATTTCTGAGATTATCCCATCTATTTTTATGCATCATATACTTTTGGATGATGAGTCTAATACTATAAGACAATCTCAATGCTAGTTGAATCCCACTCTCCTTGAAGTGGTAACATTGGAAGTCAGTAAATTACTTTTTGTGGGGATCATTTATCCTATATATGATAGTAAATGGGTTAGCCCGGTGAAAATTGTTCCTAAAAAATAGGAATAACATTTGTTTCAAATGAAAGGAATGAATTGGTTCCAACACATGTGCAAAATAGTTGGCGAGTCTGTATTGACTACCGTCGACTAAATCAAGCCACATGGAAGGACCACTTTCCTCTACCTTTCATTGACCAAATTTTAGAACGATTGGCTGGTAAGTCCCATTATTGTTTCCTTGATGTATATTCAGGTTATTTATAAATCCATATAGCCCATAAGGATCAAGAAAAGACAACATTTACTTGTCCATTTGGCACATTTTCATACAGAAGGATGTCATTCAGTCTATGTAATTCTCCTTGTACTTTTCAGTTATGTATGTTGAGTATTTTTTCTGAGTACCTTGAGAGTTTTATGGAAGTATTTATGGATGATTTCACAGTATATGGTTCTTATTTTTATTATTTTTTGGAACACCTAGGTTTTTTCCTCTGTCGCTGCATTGAAAAAGATCTTGTTTTAAATTATGAGAAATGCCATTTTATGGTTGAGAGAGGGATAGTTCTTGGGAATTTCATTTAAAATAAGGTAATTCAAGTTGAAAAATCTAAAATTGAATTAATTTTATCCCTTACATGTCCAAAATGTGTTTGTGAGGTGCGATATTTCTTATGTCATGCTATTTTTTATTGCTGATTCATTAAAGACTTTAGTAAGATCGCACTTCTATTGTCCCAATTATTACAAAAAATATTCTGAGTTTGTGTTTGATAAAAATTGTAAGGATGAATTAAATTCACTAAAAAGGAGTCTCACATCACCTCCAATCATCCAACCACCAATATGGGATCTCCCCTTGTAGCTTATGTGTGATGCCTCTAACTTTTTAGTTGGGGAAGTTTTATTGCAAAGGGATGAGAAGGCTCCTCATGTCATTGTGTATGCCTCACGTACCCTTGACCCTACCTAGGTAAACTACACAACCACTGAAAAATAACTCCTTTCTATTGTGCTTTCCTTGGAAAAAATTTGTTCATATCTTCTTGGGTCAAAATTTATTGTGTTTTCTAACCATGTTTCTTTTTTATTCCTCTTAAAGAAACCTAAAGCTAAGCCCCGCCTCATACGGTGGATGCTCCTCCTCCAAGAGTTTGACCTTGAGATAAGAGATAATAGGGGAGTAGAAAATTTTTTATCTAACCACATTAGTAGTATTTATCCACCATTGGACCACCATGATGACTCATCCCTCTCTATTGGAGAATTCTTTCCTCGTGAGAACATTTGTGATGTTGTGGACCTTACCCCCTCGTATGCAGACATTGTGAATTTTCTAGCAACATATAGGGTCCCCCCTAATTTTAGCACTTCCCAATCCTAGATACTTAAACATGATTCTTGGTGGTACATTTGGGATGACCCATATTTTTGGAGAATTTGTGGTGACCAAGTAGTTCGTCGGTGTGTCCCTGACCATGCTTTCACCTCTATTTTGACCTTCTGTCACACTTTGGCTTATGGGGGCCACTTTGGATATCAGTAAATAGGTCGAAAGGTCCTTGAATTGGGAATTTATTGGCAAATATTCAATATGGATTACCATCTATTTTTCAAGTCATGTAGTCATTGTCAATTCATAGGGAATATCTCCAAGAGGAATGAAATTCCCCAACAGCCCATGTTATTCTGTGAAATTTTTGATGCATGGGGCATTGACTTCATGGGGACTTTTACAAATTCATTTGGATTCATGTACATCTTGTTAGATGTGGAATACATGTCTAAATGGGTGGAAGAAAAGGCTACAAGTACCGATGACTCTCGATTTATTTTTGATTTTGTGAGGTCCCAAATTTTTAGTCGGTTCGGTTTGCTGAGATTCATAATTAGAGATCAGGGTTCCCATTTCTACAATCGCAACATGAAAAATTCGCTTTGTAAGTATGGGTTTGATCATAAAGTCTCCACTTCATATCACCCCCCAAACTAAAGGACAATCAAAAATCTGAAATTGGGAAGTTAAGAGAATCTTGGAAAATGGTACAATCCAATATGAAAGATTGGAGTTTGTGATAGGATGATGCACTTTGGGCGTACCTTACAGATTTTAAAACCCCAATAGGAATGTCACCATATATAATTGTGTTTTTAAAATCTTTTCACCTCCCATTGGAGGTAGAACACCATGCATATTGGGCTGTTAAACAATGTAATATTAATCTTTCAGATGCAGGTGATCATAAGAAGCTACAGATTCAAGAGTTAAAAGAAATTCAATGTGATTCATATCAAAACTCCCAAATCTATAAAGAGAAGACAAAGGATATCCATGATAGCATGATTCATCAGCGGAAGTTCCATATTGGTGAGAAGGTCCTCTTGTACAATTACAGGCTAAAGCTCCACCCAAGTAAGCTTCATTCCTGATGGCTCGGTCCTTGTACTGTTACTAATGTTTACACTTTTGGTGAAATATAGATTTTGCATGAGTAGAGTGGACGAAGTCTTACCATGAATGGGAAGTGACTTAAAAACTTCTATGAGGATTTTCCAAATAATCTGGTGGAGGAAATCCACCTTCTAGAAGTAACATACTAGAAAAACCCACCAGGTTTTATCCTTCTCACATTCTCAATTATTACAGTGAGAACATTGCACATTCTAGGTGTGGGGGTGGATACATTCCTAGGTTCGTTAGGATTTTCATCATATTTCTTCATTCTTCTCTTTTTTTCCTTCTTTATGGTATTTTCACTTTTCCCCATCTTTCTAGGTTCATTAGTATTTTTATTGTCTTTCTTCTTTCTTCTCTTTTTTGCCTTCTTTATGGTATTTTTACTTTCCCCCCTTATGGTCACCTAAATCATGGAACTTAATGAAAATCCATGTTGAAATTTTTGATTCCATGTTGATTTAACATTTTATTAAAATATGTCTCTATTATGGAATGAATATTTGTGTGAATTTAACATCAGAGAGTGATTTTTAGTGAATTGGTTTTCTGTCAATGATATAAATGGTTGTATCTCTGTGAAACCTTTGAGATGATTGATTCCCCTTGTGTGAGTAGTTTTTGGGAAAACTATGTCACTAATATATCCACACATTTTTGCACCAAACCATAAAGTGTGAATATTTCTTACTTAATATAAGATAAATATATGTTAGGTTGATATTTTTTAGCTTAAAATGATATTTCCATACATTCATTCCTTATCTGCTCTGTTTTATTACTGTACCAGATTGACCTATGCATATGTACCTAATATCCAACTATTGTACGCCCTCAAAAAAATAGTTTTTGTTGTGGGAAGGTCAAAAACCACTCCTCCTCAAACTTTGATCTTTTTATAACTATTACAATTAGTGTCGTGAGGAGATCAAACAAGGGTTGAGAGATGAGTGTGAGATTTGTTCTGAATGCAACTTCTGGAAAAAAAATGCGGGGAGAGATGAAATTTGAAGCATATGGGGATATCTAGGTTGGGATCTTATGGTTTTACTTATAGTAATGGTTAAGTGAGTGGGTCTTGAAATATGATTTCAAAGGATGTAGGGTAAGTTCAGTGGAAAAAATCATTTAAGCTTAACAATGTTAAAATAACTTTCATTTATTGGATAGAAAGTAGAAATAATATCATGGAATGGTTTTCACACACACACATGGAGATTTAGTGGCATGGTTGAATTTTTATTTCCTTGCTCAATTTGGTATCATGAATCTCTTTTAATTTCATTGTGATATGATTTATGAGACATCTTTTTTCATTTTCACTAGGAATAACTCCTTGGTGTGGTTTGTGCATTGATCACATTACTTTAATAAATTTAAATTTCCTCAAATGTTAAAACTTCATGATGTTGGGAATATATAAATTCATCATTTTTTAGATATGTGAATTTTCCCAGGAGTTCAAATGTTTAGGTGTGGGGGTGTGATTGCATAGCAATTCACTATTCCAATCCACCCTTACACTGTTGTTTTAAACTGGTTTTGTAATGAATATTACAAATATAATAATAAATTTAACTTTATTTTTGAATCAATAAATTAATTTTTATCACTTTTTAATAGGGAAATTTTACTTTTTTTGGTGTTTACATTTTTGGAGGAGGTGATTTGTAGAGCCCGTGATTGAATTCAAGCAAAGTGGGCCAAACTGCGCGAGAGCCCAAGCATGTATTTGGACAATTAATTGTAATGTGGATAATCTTTGAATCCAATTGGGATAAAAATTGGTCTATGAGTAAAAAAACAATGTGGGATAAATTTATCTATAATATAATTGAGCCCAATTCGTCCACTTGGAGGCCCAAAATAGGCCCACAATGTGAAGAAATTTTGAGCTAGCCAGATTGGACCACCCTTCTATATTTGAGACATAACTCGAGACTCGGAGATCTAATTGGGATAATTCAACCTCCCATGGAAAGATAACTCAAATACTTGACTCGCCACCGAATTTCGAGTCATTTTAACGAATTTTGGTTAGTCAACTAGCTAGATAAATATGGAGTAAAAAATATTCCTTGAAGAGTCACCTTGCCTTTTAGATACTTGACCACTTTATGTGAAAATATGGATGTAATTTCCCATAAAATCACTCTTCCCCCTCATTATCTATGTTTAAATACCAGGGGTGAAGGTGAGTCTAATTTGAGAGCTCTCTTAACCAATTTTATTTCTATTCTCCCTCATGTACTTCTAAACCTCTTAGTGGTCAATTTGGGGAGTGTCCTTTGTTGTAATCTTGAGCTCCACACTTGTAATCTTCATAAGGTAATTTATTTCTAGGTTTGTTGTCAATTGTTCTTAATTTCTACCTTCTAAATTTTTTTTATTCTGGTATGATCAAATAAAAATAAAAGGAACAAGAATCCATATGCTTCCATGCATAACCCGGATCTTGTGATGATTTGAGTGCGGTTGCCTCTTTTCTCACTCCTCCCTTTCATAAGTGTACAAATGGATTGCGTCGGTTGATAAAATTCAGGAGGTTGAACCTATGAATATGCATGTTCTTGTCTTGTGTAATATTTTTATCAATGACACAAATCTGGTCATCTCATCATGTTGTTGATGTGATTCCTTGATTGAGTTCTGTTTTTACATCGATTCATTTTGTTGATTTTGAGCGGTTGTCGATAATCAATATTGTTGATCGATCAAATCCTAGGTGGTAACCTAGGAAGAACTCACATACCATTACTGAAAATGCATGTTGAAATTTTTTATTCCATGTTGATTTAACATTTTATGAAAAGATGTCTCTGTTATGGAATGAATATTTGTATGAATTTAACATCGGGGAGTGATTTTTAGTGAATTGGTTTTCTATCAATGATATAAATGGTTATATCACTGTGAAACCTTTGAGATGATTGATTCCCCTTGTGTGAGTAGTTTTTGGGAAAACTATGTCACCAATATCTCCACACATTTTTTCACCAAACCATAAAGTGTGAATATTTATTACTTAATAGAAGGTAAATATATGTTAGGTTAATATTTTTCAGCTTAAAATGATATTTCCATACGTTCGTTCCTTATCTGATATGTTTCATTACTATACCAGATTGATCTATGCATGTGTATCTGATATCCAACCATTTCACACCCTCAAAAAAATTGGGTTGTGTCTTGGGTAGGTCAAAAACCATTTTTATCCCAATTGGATACACAGATTATCCACATTACAATTAATTTTCCAAATGCATGCTTGGGATCTTGCGTAGTTTGGCCCATTTTGCTTGAATTCCATCACAGGCTCTCTAAATCACCTCCTCCTACAATGTAAACACCAAAACAAGTAAAATTTCCCTATTAAGCAGTGTTAAACATTAATTCATTGATTCAAACATAAAGTTTAATTTATTAATATATTTTTAATATTCATTACAATACCAGTTTAAAACAACAGTGTAAGGGTGGATTTGAATAGTGAATTGTTATGCGATTAAAAACCTCCACTGATATTGACTCCTTGATCGCTATATAGTGGGATGATTCCATCAAATGATCCACTACTACCCATATGGCATCGTAGCCTACCTGATCTTGAGGTAAATCGGTAATAAATCCCATCGATATATCCTCCCACTTCTACTGAGGAACATCTAACGGCAGGAGAAAATCATCGGGAACATGGTTTTCAACCTTTATCTTCTAACAGAACAGAGATCGAGACACAAACTCTATAACTTCACACTTTAACCCAGGCCACAAAAACTGAACTCTCAAAGCTTGGTACATATTTTTCATGCCAGGATTTACCACTAAGGGAAAACTATATAACTCTCTGAGAAGCATCTCACACATCACCAAAGGAACAAAAATCATTCCCTAAACTAACACTCAATGTTGGTCATCCTCAGACAAACCATCAAGGGCCTCACCATAAAAAACCTGGTCCCTCTAGAAATCCACATCAAGATCCCCCAACTAGGACTCTTCTACCTACTTCACCAGAGATTACTGCACTTTTATCTAAAAAATTCAACCTATACCCCCAACTTCTCCCATAACCAGATGTAATACTGAAATTTCTTCCATCACTCTCCAGGAATCACCTAACTCACACATTGCATCACTACATGAGTTCCTACTCAGTGCATCGGCTACAAAATTCCTCTTTCCAGGTGTATATGAAATTTCAAAGTCATAATCCTATAAGAACTCCATCCACTAATGTTATCGCAAGTTAAAATCATTCTAGGAGAAAACATACCTCAGGATCTTATGATCAATGAAGACCACAAAACACTCTTTAATGAGGTAATGTCTCTACAACTTCAGGGAAAATAACATTGCTACCAGCTCGAGATCATGGGTGGTGTAGTTACTTTTGTGGGGATGTAACTGTCGAGATACATAAGAAACGACTGATCTCTATTGCATCAGAACACAGCCTAGCCCTAGATGTGAAGCATCACTGAAAACCTCAAACTGAATTCCTTCTATTGGTAGAAAAAGAACCGAAGCACTGAAAAAATTCTCCTTAAGATACTCAAAATATTCTTGAAACTAATTAGTCCACATGAACACATGATCCTTTATGTTCAAAAATTTCAGAGGAGTTGTAACCTAAGAGAAATTGGCTAAAAACCTCCTATAATAGTCTGTGAGGCCAAGAAAACTTCACACCTCTTCCACTGTCTTGAGGACTACCCAAGACACAACTAATTTTATCTTTAAAGGATCCATAGATACTCCTTAATGGGATAAAAAATTCCCCAAGAAACAGACTTATCGATCCCAAAACTCACACTTCAACAACTTCCCAAATAGCTTCTCATAGGGAAGAACTCCTAAAACAACATGCAGTTACCCTGCTTGATCCTCCTCAGACGCAGAGTACACAAGGATGTCATAGATAAAAACCACCATGAAGTTATCCAGAAACTCATGGAACACAACTTTCATCAACACCATGAACATATTGGGAGAATTTTTCACACCAAACAGCATCACAACGAAATCATAATGCCCATGACAACAATGGAAAGCAGTCTTCAGGATGTCCTCATCCTTGACATGCATGTGATGATATCCTGATTACAAATCAATATTTGAGAACCAACATTCACCCTTCAGTTGATCGAATAAATCATCAATCCATGGAAGAGGATAGTAGTTATTCACTATCACTTAGTTCAAGCGATGATAATCAACACATAACCAAAAAAATTTGTCATCCTTCTTCACGAACAAAACTAGTACACCCCGTGGTGATATGCTTGGACGAACAAAACCACATTGTAACAAAACATTGAGATATATACATAGCTCTCACAACTTCTAAGGAACCATCCTATATGGAGACATTGAGATAGGAGACACACCTGGTTGTAGCTCAATCCCAAACTTGATCTCCCATTGAGGGGGTAATGCTACAACCTCTTCTGGAAATACATTAGGGTACTATTCTAAGACCCTGGGAAACACCAATAGATAAACCTCCAAAGAAATTAGTTTTAGCTCATACATTAAGGATGAAAAGGATGGAACATGTCTCTGACTTTTATAAGGGTATCACTCACCAACAAACACTACTAGCTCTCTATCAGAATCGAAGAACACCACATTCCTCCGAATTCAATCCATGATAGCCTGCACCAAATACAACCAATACGTACTAAGGATGACATCATATGGTTTTATTTATAAACATAGAAAATATACCCAAGAGTGGTGTTTCCATAGCACTAGCTCACAGTCTCTACATACCTCAAATAAGTCAGCTCGACCTCCAATTGGCATAGTAAACACCAAGGGCACTAGAATCCTCTCTACCTCAAGTCCCAAGGCATGGACAAGGGAAGATGATATGAAGGAGTATGTCACTCCTAAATCAAACAAGAATACAAGTAGAAAACAAGTAAAGGGTACCTTAAATGATGTTTGGATCGTCTGGCGCTGAAAATGCTAACACGTGAAGTTGACTGTGACCTACTCCATGGCCTCTCTGGCCCTGCTGGTGACCACCTCCATGGAGGCGTTCTGCTCTCTAAGGACGAGGAGTGTCCCAGGGCTATCCTCCGCCTGCCTCATCTTCTCTCTACTGATCCAAGGTTGGTGAAACATGTTGTTGCTTCCTCATCCAGAACTTCCTCAATAGAGGAACATGAAGTGGAACACCCGGTACACACTGACTACTCAAAAAGGTCGGTCACTCATGTCATTGATGACCTCAACCTCCACAATAAAAACAAGTGATTGATACCTTCGCATAGTTCGGAGAGCCGCTACCCTGGAGAAATGAGACATTGAGGGCTGGGACCTACCCCCAGCTGAATAAAAACTATTCTTCCCTAAAAACCAAGAACCCTGAACCACATATCTTCTTCATGAGGAATCCTAGAGATTCCCCTCTCGTGATGATCTGGTTCTAGATAATGTTCTCTCAATGACCTCCGCCCTCACCAGCACCTCGAGATATTTCATCATCATAAACATGGTGACCTAGTATTTGATATCTAGATGCAAATACTCCTCAAAATGCCTCACCCTGGCCTTCTTATCTGGAAACAGGTTTGAATCATATTGCATAAGGTTCGTAAAATGGATCCTAAACTCTCGCACACTAGAGCTTCCATGTCGAAGGGTAAGAAGCTCTTGAAAACTTCCCTCCTTCATGATAAAAGAAATAAAATTGACTCTAAAATATTCTCAGAACTTCTACCATGATACTTTCAACTCCTTTTGATCCCTAAGGAATAGGAACCACCACTACCTTGCTGCCCCATGCAGCATCATCACGACCAATGATACCCAGTGCTTCTTATGAGCACGGATCGAACTGAAGTCTACCTCAACCTCCTCCAACCAATATTCTGTGAATGCATATAAAACTAATACCTCATACTTTTTTATACTATGTTTTTGAAACTCTCAGAATGTCCTCCTCTAAGTGTTTTCATCATCAACATCTACTCTGCAGCGGTCTTCTGGCGCAACCTACTGAACAACTTCTGCGCGAACCTGATGAGGACGTCAACTTGGAGACATACCTACAAAAGGATAAATAGTTAGAGTTCCTAAAACTAAAATATGTAAGAATTTAAAATTAATTAATTTTTTCTTGTATTCATTTTTGGTTAACCTATCCCAAGGTCTACCCATTCAAACAAAGTCACAAAGAAGAATTATGCATGATCCTTTCCTTGGTCTGTACCTTGAAACAAGTTTCAACTTGTTTAGTAGTCACTGTAAGCTTAAAGTTCCATGCATCAGATCACAGGGGGGGACTAAATACCCATGTATCAGTGGGTATCCCATTTTTATAGTGCTTTCTAAACTTAGCTGACATTGTTTCCCTACCGACCCATGAAACCTCACCTGTGCCTAACCCCAACTCTATCTTATCCCTCAACAAAACCTCTAATACCACTTTATAATGACCCCCTCCCCAAAAAGTGTACCCATAATAGGTCAGAAATGGGAGAAGAGAGATAATGACACTTGGGTCCCGCCTCCAGTAGGCCCTGGGTTGGCGACTTGCACCGAGGGTATAGTAAACTCACATATGGGAGGCATTTCCCTCTAAGAGAACACATGAGCAAAAAAGAGATAAGATAGAAACCAACCAAATTCTAATCAGATCCCAAAGTAAAATAAACACAAGTGAACATATGTAATGTCATGAAAAAACTACTAAAATTGAAAGGGAAAACTGCAAGTACCAAAAGAAAGTAAAATGGTAGCAACCACGAAGCCCAAACAGCTCCTGCAAAACCTCCATCTAGTAGTAACCATCATAATCTCCAACCTGATCTAGATACCCTGAAAAAAAATTATATAATATAGGTTGAGTATAAAATTATACTTGGTAGAATCCTCCCTAGAGAAACTCATGAAAAAGTAAAGAAATCATGCTAAATCACAGTGAACAAAAGGTAAAATTAACTCATCACCTAAACAGGTATACTAAGTTCCCAACCTCACCATGGATACTCTCTCCAAATATCACATACTAGAGTATATAATATAATAAATAATATCAAGGGTACCCTGGTACCACTTCCCCGCTGGGTTAACGCTTTTCCCTAACATCGCACGTCCTAAGCATCTCTCTCCAAAAAGGCTAGCCTGAAGACACCTGGGTGAAGCATCACAATATGTACATCATGAAACTCACTACCACATCCACATTAAAAAGTAACCAGGTAGTTTATAGGAGCCACCACAACCAACATAATGTGTATCAAATGTCAGGTATTATACCTCAAGCCATCACAATCCATACACTGAGTAAGGATCCTCAAGCCATCATAGTCTATACACGTTATACCCACAATAGTCCGTAGAAAATTGTATCCAAAATATATGTGTGTGAAATAACCACAAGACATTACATCCCTCTACACACGTATATAGGTAAAACTAACTGTCGTGCATACCAGCACAAGTAACTACCAAGAGAAGAGTGTGGGGTTAAAGGGGGTCGTCATCCATCTATCCTCCCACCGAGATGTTGGGGAAAACACACCCCCCAAGGGATCAGAATCCCCAGGGTGTCAGTTTCTATAACCAAAAGGGTGGAGTAGTGTATAGAAACACAAAAGTACAAGATATAATGTAGATCACAACCACACTATGGGAAAAACCTATTCATAGAATCAACTGTAGCTAACATCTCTCGGACACCTGGCTGCCACTGCTAAGACTAGATATCCTATAAGCACATAGCCATTTAAATAGATACATTAAGTTACTTAACCCTTTTTATCAGTTGTGCTTTACTTTAATTAATTATTTAACCATTAATTAACCATTATAAATTCCACATTTCATTTCATTATCATTCCAACCAAGATCTATACCCCCCAGGTATAACCAAACTGATTCTATGACTTCTCAGAAACATAACCTCAGCACTGCATCCCAGCAAGATCTAACCCCATGGGTTAAACATTCATTCATTTATTAACAACATTAACACTTTCCATATTTCCATATTTCTAGGTATTATAGGAAAACATCCTAATATACCAAACACAAGGTGTTCAACACGATGAGTAGATAAACTACCCGTCGAGTCTTTTCCACCTATAGTAGAAGCATAGACCAATCCATCCTCGAGAAGCTAAACACAGAAATCACATGTCATACCCCGCGCATATTTTCCTATTTTGGAAGGAGGGAAATCTAGACCATCTACCTCAAGTATTGGGGAAAGTAAAGTATATAAACAAGCAATAGATTCAACAAGAATCTAACTTTCATATCAACGGGTAAGCTCAGCTTCAAACTATTCCATCATATTTAGTGACCTCCCTGACACCCATGCATAAACTGATACATCTCGCCGTTCTAGGCATCAACTGCTATCAAAACCACTGGGCCTCCCTACTCCCACATACCACAATAGTCATACAGGCTCAACCATCCTAGGCTCTCATCACATCACAAGCAGTAGGAAACAAACATATAAATGGGCTCTTGGCCCCAAAGTAAATAATTCAGCCTTCACACACAATGAGATCTCACGGCTCCAAAACATAAGGCACTTGGCCTTTACAAGCAGGCAGGAAACTCATACCCTATAAGGCATTAACTTTTTTTATCACAAAATCATTTCTTATTCCACCTTGAATTAAACGGATTCATTAACAATCCCCTTTAATCCTTTAGACAATCAATTTAAAATTAATCTCAGCTTTACGTTCTTTACCAATTTCCATCAAGAAAGTCGTGCTAAATAAGCAAAGCATAGATATCACACTATCTAGAAAATCAAGAGGCAATAACATCTCTAAGCAATTGATACCAATTCTTTAATATGGTTCAAATATTTATTAGGTCAATTTCATTACAATCCAAGGGGATAAATCATGCTAGCTCTATGATTACATGTACACTACTAAAAATTTAGTTATTTATAATAGGACATTTGTGATGGGGTCTCATCACAAAATATCATTTGCGATGGGGTCTCATCGAAAATGGCCCGTTGCAGAAAATCGTATCGCAAATATGTTTTTTTGTGATGGCCCATTGCAAAAAATACTATTTGTGATGGGAAAGTCTTCTGTCACAAATAGTTAACCCATGGTATTTAAAAAACCTTTTACAACGAGCCCATCATAAATAATTTTTACCACGGGACCGTCGCAAATAACTATTTACGATAGGCCCGTCACAAAATGTCTTTAAAAAAATAGAAAATATTAATGTTAATAAAATTTAATAAAATAATATAACTAATAATAAAATAATATTAATAAAATAATATTAAATAATAATAAGAAGAAGAAAATAATAATAATAATAATAACAAAATAATATTAATAAAATAATAATAATAATATTATTATTATTATTAAAATAATATTAATATTAATATTAATATTACTAATAATATAAATAATATTAATATATTATTAATAATATTAATATTAATAAGAATAAGAATAATAATAATAATAATAAATACTTCAATATTTACAAAAATATAAAATAATAATAATAATATAATATTAAATAATAATTTTATAAAATAATAAATAAATAATAAAATATGTAAAAAATAAAAAATAATTAAATAATAAAAAACATAATATTAGCAACAATATAAAAAAACACACTGTAGAAATGTAAATATATAATATTAAAAAAAATACATTCAAATGTTTTATAATAAAATGTAAATACATCACTGAGGGGTCTTTTGGAGGAGCTGGAGGAGATTGATTCACGCTCAAATTTACCCAAGAGATGAAGGTAGAACGGTCCTTATAGTTTAGCTTGGGTTGTCGAATCCTCAGAGACCTAAGAAGTAACCTATGGACACGTACATTCTATGGACTATTTTTGGCTATTAAGTGGCCAACTTTGGGTTGATTTTAGATGGGTTTAAGTTAACACTAAAAGTCTTAAGTGAATTCAAATTATGAGAAGGGTTGATCCTAGGTTATTACAAGGGGTGGATTGGACGTATTTCCTTTTCAATGATTTCAATTTATTAAATTTGAGATGGGTTCATTTAAGAAGATAAAACAACATCATCACTTACTGGTTTAATTCATACACCCTTTAATACTAATCACCTATACACTTGAAGGATCAAAGTTTTGAGAACTTCACGGTAAAGGTTTGTATTAGCACATGAAGTGTGTGGCCTTAAATTCAACAAGGACGATGGAGTTTAAAAATCATCAAATAAAAATCTCAATTAAAGAAGTAATTATACATTAATGGGGTGATAAATAACATCCAATCCGGCCCCTTTCTACTCCCTTGGATCAACCCATAAGTGGGTTAGCCCTCCATTGATGCTATGGTTTCAATGGAAGCAGAAAGTAGGCTCATGAGTGAGGAAATGGAGAAGTAAAAAGAAACAATGAAATAACGATCACTCCACCATTGTGTGATAATTTCACAAGGTTTGGTGTGAATAAATTCACACCTTGAACCAACGGTATCAAAGTTATATTAATAACAACATAATAAGAGTAGAAGAAGAACGTTTATTAAGAAATTAAAGTGAATTGAACAACTTACAAGTGAAAGACAAACTTAAGACAACAAAATCACAGCATAACATTACAATTGAACAAAGCATCCAATATGAAAAACTCCTTAACCTCCACTACCTTAAATAGGAATTTTTGGAGCCTTGGGTCGAGCCTCCAACAGTACAAAAGATCCCACTTGAGTATGGTAGGCCTAGGGTGGTGGAAAGTAAGGGAGGGTAGACTTTTCCACCCTTGACCCGAGGTGGTAGCCAGCTTTCATCCATAGAAAATACACGCTTGGAAAACCTTCTAGATGTTCGAATCAGAGTGGTCCATAGAAGAATAAAATGGATCCCCGGATTTCTACTAACCGCCTGTAAAATTTGGGCTCATTTAGAGTTGTGTATTCGGATATATGAGTAGATTAGTGGACTGATTTTCTGGGCAACATAAATGACCACAATGGAGGCCGAATTAGCATTGGATCCTGAAGAGTTATTTGTTCCTATACATGTCTTCTCGCATCCCACAAAATTTAAGATTCATTAGGCCTGTATGTTGGGCCCCAAAGTCTCATCAGTGGGCTGGTGTCCAATCTGACTTCTCCAGAATTGTTTCCTTTCATCACAAAATATCCCCATCTTCTTCCATGAATTCTCCATTAATCCCTGAATCAAACTTGTTCGTATTGAAGTGTAGATAAATTTCCAAAAATATCAAATTAAAATATGTATAATTATATTCCTTAAAATCAGATGAATCATTGGGTACTTCAAATGATGTTCAAAAATGTACGACATAATAGTGTATTTTAACAAGGTTTTACAATCATAATGTGAAATAATGTTCAAAGTGTAAAATGCACTAAAATGGTGTTTATGAATAATAAAGAACATGAATATTATATATATTAAAAATGAATATTAGCCTCATTTAGTGGCTAATCACACCCCCCCAACTTGAGTTTTTCTAGTCCCGAGCAAAATATATCTCAACAATATGAAATTCGAATTCCCTTTCCCAAAAACATTTTAATACACAATGATCACCAAAACCCTTATACCAAACAATAATGAAACCCATAAAAATATTTTAATACAAGATAGTTTCATAAGAAGATCCCAATCCCAATCTCATTCCTTTGTTCAAATTCATTTCCATATTTCATCCAATATCAATTAAGTATGAGGATGTGTTGTGCATCACAATAGACATGGGGGTTCATCTTTATTCAAGAGGGAAATTTTGGAAGCGCTAGGTAGAATCACATTTCAATATTAAGATGAGTATTCAAAAAAATTATTGTATTATTTTTTTTTTCAATTTTTCCATGGTAATTGAAATTGCACTCAAAAGAGTCAACCCCTGTAGAAAGACCTTGCCGATGACTCCCAGGCTCAAAGACCATAGGGCACCAAGTGAAGCCCACATACTCAGGAATCATCTCAAGTTAACTCAGTCAAAAACAAATTCAAATTACCAAAAATAGAGATAAAATTACTAACTCAGGTCCAGACAACTATGGAGTCATGATCCCCAAGTGCCGAAAGCCACACATTAGGTCATTTCTTTGCTCTACGCGCAAATTTATTGTTTTTTTGTTTTTTTATTGAATACTCATATTAAAACTAAAATTATCACCAAACCTATGATATTTATTTGGGGGACCCCATGAACTTAAACTAATACCCCACTATCCAAAGGATGTGCATTGTGATCTTATATTTTTTGATGAAAATATAAACGATGAAATATCACATTGGACAGCCACACTTTCCAAAATCTATGCTCATGAAATTATAAAAGGATTAAAATTAGAATCAGAGCATGCTAAATTATTTGATATTCAGTTTCAAATTGCGCAATGTGTATTACCATGTTCAAAGTTATAGGAATTTTTCCTTCCATTTGCACATTTTTTTCTTCAAATCATTCATCTTTTTGACACAAAATCATATTTAATTTTAACTTCCCCCCCCCCAAATTAAAATGAAACTATCCCTAGTTTTATAAAAAGAAAATTTAGAATGGGGTAGAGGAATAAAAGGGGAGTTCGATAAGGAAATTGAAATATTAGGATCATGGAATGAAGTCACCTGGTGGTTGAAGTTTGAAGTTCTTGCCACTCCAATTTAGTCCTTTAATATCTATGTCGCTTGCAGAGTTTCCTAGTGGAAAAAGGAAAACAAAAAAACAAAAAAAAAATAGTATATATATATATATATAAGTAAAATATAAGTATATATATAAAATAAAATAAACTGATGATACATTGTCTTCTTTTTAAATTTCTGGGTAAGGTATTACTCAAGGATCACACCATGTGACACGGATGAATATGGTGCTCCCCTTTCGTACCCATCCATACACATAATAGAAGAACAGGTCAAAAGTCTATTTTTTTATTATTATTTTTTATTTATTTTTTTTTTTTAATATCAAAATGATTAATTAATCCTATTTGAAAAATAAATATGATTCAAAAAGATTAGAAACATGAAAACCATGGGTTGCCTCCCATGCAGCGCTTTTGTTTAACGTCGTTAGCCTGACATGGATCCTAAATCTATCAAAAAATTTCGGTTCATAGGTTAGCTCAGTTAACTCAACCTCTATTTTCTATTTATTGAATGATTCAATTAATGGTTTTAACCCTTGACCATTGACCTTGAAAATGTAACCACTTGTGGGATCTTGAATCTCTACTGCCCCATGGGGGTACACATGATGCACTATGAAAGGTCCTGACCATCTAGACCTTAACTTTCCCAGGTGTAAATGAAGTTTTTAACTATACAAGAGCACAAGTTTTTCCGGTTCAAAATGTTTGACCTTTATATTCCTAGATTGGTAGGCTTGAACTCTAGATTTATTGATCCTTGAATTTTCATAATCCTCCATCCTTAGTTCCTCCAGTTCATTGAGATCTAATTTCCTTTTTGTTCCGAAAAATGAGAGGTCATAATCCATTTTCTTAATTACCCAAAAGGCCTTATGATCAATTTCAATAGGTAAATGGCATGCATTTCCATAAACCAACCTATATGGTGACATTAATAGGATGGTTTTGAATGTTGTACGATATGCCCAAAGAGCATCCAAGAGTTTCTCAGACCAATATTTCCTAGAGGGATTGATAGTTTTTTCAAGAATTTTCTTAATCTCTCTATTCTCTAACTCAGCTTGACCATTGGTTTGAGGATGGTATGCAGTGTACACTTTATGAGAAATACCATACTTAGACATGAGTGAAGATAATGGACGGTTGCAGAAATGGGTTCCTCGATCACTGATTATAGCCCTAGGAATTCCAAATCAAGAAAATATGTTTTCTTTCATAAATCGAATCACAACTTGATGATAATTGGACTTAGTGGGAATGGACTCAACCCATTTTGAGACATAATCAACAGCTAAGAGAATGTATAGTTATCCCCTAGAGTTTGTGAAAGGACCCATGAAATCAATTCCCCAGCAGTCAAAGATTTCAATCACTAAGATGGGAGTGAGTGGCATTTGATTTATTTTTGTGATGGACCCTACTTGTTGACACCTAGGATAGATTTGAAAAAATTTGTAGGAGTTCCTTGAGAGGTTGGGCCAAAAGAGACCACACTAAAGAACCTTAGCAGAAGTTTTTTTAGAGGAAAAGTGACCTCCACATGCCTTACTATGACAGAATTTAAGGATGGACTCTTGTTCAGATTCTGGGACACACCTCCTAATGACTTGGTCAGGGAAGAACTTATAGAGGTATGGATCATCAAACACATAGTTCCTAACATAAAAAAGGAACTTCCTTAGATCTTGAGTCCCTAAGAATTTTGGAATTACTCTCGTAACTAAGAAGTTGTCTATGTCAGCATACCAAGGGTAGTCACTCACAGAGTATAGGTGTTCATCAGGAAATGAATCAGACACAGAAAGGTGATTTGAGTTGTCTTTTAATTCCATCCTAGAGAGGTGATCAGCTATAACATTTTCAACACCCTTTTTATCCTTGATTGTGAGGTCAAATTATTATAAGAGAAGGACCCACCTAATTATTCTAGCCTTAGCATCTTGTTTTTTGAAGAGGTATTTTAGTGCAGAATGGTCAGTGAACACAGTGATGTGGGATCCTAAGAGGTAGGACCTAAACTTCTCTAAGGAAAACAAAATAGAAATTAACTCCTTTTCAGTGGTGGTGTAGTTGATTTGGGTATCATTTAAGGATTTTCTTGCATAAGCAATGACATAAGGATTTTTATCACAACTTTGTCCTAACAAATCTCCTACAAAAAAGTCACTAGCATCACACATATGTTTGAAAGGAAGGTTCCAATTTGGATATTTTATAATGGGAGGAGAGGTGAGAGAGGATTTGAGGGTTGAGAATGAACCCTCATAGCTTTCTGTCCAAACAAATGGAGCATCCTTTACTAAGAGAGCAAAAAGGGGACATGAGATTGAACTAAAGTCCTTGATGAATATTCTATAGAAACCAGCATGTCCTAAGAAATACCTCACTTCCTTGACAGTTTTGGGTGATGGAAGGTGAAAAATGATGTCAACCTTGGATTTATCAACTTCAATCCCCCTACCTAAGACCAGATGGCCTAGAACTAGTCCCTCTTTAACCATGAAATGGAATTTTTCCCAATTTAGGATCATATTTTTTTCTTCACATATTGACAAGACTCTCTCCACATTCTGCAGACATCCCTCAAAATTATCCCCAAACACAGAGAATTCATCCATGAAGACCTCTAGAAAATCCCTTACCATGTCTGAGAAGATTCCCATCATGCACCGCTAGAAGGTTCCATGGGCATTGCATAACCCGGATGGCATGCGTTTGAAGGAAAAGGTGCCGAATGGACATGTGAATATAGTCTTCCCTTGATCCTCTAGGGAGACCTCAATTTGATTATACCCCAAGTACCCATCTAAGAAACAGTAGAAGGAATGACCTTCCACTCTCTCAAGGACTTGGTCAATGAATAGTAAGGGGAAATGGTCCTTCTTGGTGAATGAGTTTAGCTTCCTATAGTCAATGTAGACCCTCCATCCACTACTCACCCTTGTTGGAAGAATCTCTCCATCCTCATTGGTTATCATTGTGATTCCATCCTTTTTTGGAACCACTTGGATTGGGCTCACCCATTCACTCTCAGCTATGGGATATATGATACCAGCTTTTAACAATTTTAGAATTTCTTTCCTTACTACCTCCATGAGATTAGGATTGAGTCGTCATTGAGGTTGATGACATGGCTTTGAATCAGATTCTAGAACAATCCTATGAGTCCCAACAAGTGGGCTAATCCCGGGAATATCAGACAGGGTCCAACCAATGGCTTTCTTATGTTTCCTAAGGAAATCTAGAAGCATCCTCTCATGATTGGATTCAAGAGAAGAATAAATTATAATAGGATGTGTTTGATTGTCCCCTAGAAAGGCATACTTTAGTGCAGTAGGAAGTTCCTTCAATTCAAGATTAGGTTGGTTCAGAATTTCAGCAGAAGATTGGGACATTGGATCAAGATCAATTTTATTTCCTAAAGTTTTAGATAGGATTAATTCCCCAAATGTAGAAGTTTCATCTACTAGATTGGATTGATCAGATTTAGGGAAGGAAGTTGGAGTGGTCTCCATGAAAGTGGTTTCTTGAAAGGTTTCTCTGATTGTTGGACCTAAGACTTCATCATAAGAGCAATTTGAAATTGATTCAATCCAAGGAGATAAACTTCCTTCATATGAACAAAGGAAATCAATCTCATCCTGACTTAAACATTCATCAAATATTCCTTTATGTTCTATGGATTCATTATCAATGCTTCCTATCATGTTTACTTCATTAATGTCCTCATCATCCCCTATTTTTGAGCTTTCATTACAGATGTTCAAGTCTAGACTCATGTTTCCAAAGGTGATGGTCATGTTCCCATTTCAGACTCGGATAACAGAGTAGATTGTTGCAAGGAAGGGACGAACAAGGATAATTAGGTTTTGTTCCTTATTTCCTAAGTTTGGATGGTTTTCAAGGACAATGAAGTCAGCATGGTAGATGAAGTTTTCAACCTTTACCAGAATGTCCTTTAAAATCCCCTTTGGAACCCTAATGCTACGATCAGCAAGTTGAAGTGTGACAGATGTGGGTTGGAGTTCTTCTAGGCCTAACTGGAAGTACACAACATAGGGAATGAGATTTACACTAGCACCTAGGTCACACAAGGCCTTGACAACTTTTCTCTCTCCTAGTTCAACATTGATGTAAGGGAAACCCGGGTCTTTCAACTTAGGAGGAATGGTCCCTTGAATGGTGGTACTTACATTAGCAGCCAAAAGGACTTGGTTTTTATGTGAAAATTTTCTTTTAAAAGTGCACAATTCCTTAAGGTAATTTGAGTAGGCAGGTATGGTTTGGATTTCATCAAGAAGGGGAATGTTCAACTTGACTTATGAGAATATTTCTCTTAATGTTTCACTTAATTCAGGCTTGGTTCCCCCCCCCCCATGAATTGAGGAAATGGTGTAGGTTGTGGGGTTGTTTGTTGAACAGTTGTTTCTTTGAAAATGTTATCATTTTTTTCAGTTTGACCATTTGGTTCATTTGAATTTTCATCCAAGTTTTAATCTTTAGGTGGGTTCTGAATTAGTTGTTTAGGTTTCTCAATTGATTTCCCACTTCTTAAAATAGTCACAGCGTTTAGTTGTTCATGATTTGTTTGAGTGAAACTTGACTCTCCCCTTGAAGTTGAGGATGGCACCGCCTGAGTAGGCATGGGTTTCTTTCTAGTTTTTATGGTTTGAAGTTATTGTTTTAGGGAAGAGACTTTCGATTTCATCCTCTCCATTTGTTTGCACAGTTTTTCTAGTAGGATTTGTGGAACAGTTTGGGTTGGTGCTTGAGAAGATTGGTTTATCCCAGGGGGATATTTTGGAGGTGGGATGGTTTGTTGAAAATGGACTGGAGGCTGTTGGTATTGGATAGGTAGGGTTTGGAACTAGTTATGGGTTTGTTAGTTCTGATGGGGGTAAGGATTTTGTCCCTGTGGTTGGCTAGGTTGTTGGTTATCTTTCCAGCAGAAGCCTGGGTGGTCATTATACCTTGGGTTGAAGTTGTTTTGGTATTAAGGATTTTGAAAGTTCAAAGCATTTACTTCAGCTAGGGATCCTCCTAAAATAACATCTTTGATGGATGGAATGGTTGGGCAGTTGTCTATCTTATGGTCATGTTTGTCACAAATTGTGCAAACAGGGTCAACAGTTTGGATTTCATGGACTTTCCTAAGGTATATCTCTTCAACCTTCCTAGAGAGTGCTATGAGTTTTTCCCTAAGGCTTTCCTGTTCTCTAAGTGTATGAATTCTAGTAGTTATTTGTGTCTTTTCAGAATAAAGTGAAGTTCCCCATGTTTGTTTTTTTTCAGAAAGGCTTTCTAGATACTCGTAAACATCATTTGGGGCTTTGTTTTTAAATGTTCCATTACACATCATGTCAATGAATTGTTTATTCCCCAGACCCAACCCTTCATAGAAAATTATCACTTGTTCAGGAATAGAAAAACCATGGTGTGGAACCATGTTTAGAGTGTATTTGAACCTATCCCATGTTTCATAGAATGACTCTCCCACTTTTTCAAAAAAGTTTTGGATACTCTTTTTAAGTGCAATTGTTTTGTGGTGGGGAAAGTATTTTTTGTAGAATTATCTTTGTAGTTGGTACCAAGAGTTTATGGATGATGGTCTCAAATTGTTTAGCCAATTTTTAGCTCGATCCATTAAATAAAAAGGAAATAGTATCATCTTAACTGATTCTAGTTGATGTGGGGGACACATGGTTTCTACAATGTCATTGAACTCCTTAATGTGAAGGTAGGGCATCTCGGACTCCATTCCATGGAATGTGGGAAGGTGGTTTAGGACATGGGGTTTAAATATTTAGTTGGAATCTCTTAGGTAATTGTGTCTAATTCATGAGAGGGTATTGGTCTAGAAATGTGTGAGGTAGTCATTCATGTTTTGATCAATTGCATTCCCCAAGTTTGGGGCTGCCTCATTTGGGTTTCCATTTTGGTTCCCACTCGGGTTTATGAGTTGGTTTCTTTGAAGACATTCCATTAAAATGGGATCAATTTTTGACTCTGGATTATTAGGAATATTAGGATCTAATGGAAAGAGTTCCCTTGGTGTACTTGAATCCCCAACCCCAGGACTATCCACCCTAACTAGACAGTTTGATTGATCGCAGGTGTAGGAGGACATGCGCCAAAAGAAAAAAACGAGAAAGGGACAAGATAAGCGAATTTGGATGAGAAAAGAATAAATGGGGGAGAATAGAATGGGTGTTTAGATTAATTACTTGGGTCCCTATCAACGGTGCCAAAATTTGATTCACGCTCAAATTTACCCAAGAGATGAAGGTAGAATGGTCCTTATAGTTTAGCTTGGGTTATCGAATCCTCAGAGACCTAAGAAGTAACCTATGGACATGTACATTCTATGAACTGTTTTTGGCTATTAAGTGGCCAACTTTGGGTTGATTTTAGATGGGTTTAAGTTAACACTAAAATTATTGAGTTAATTCAAATTATGAGAATGGTTGATCCTAGGTTATTACAAGGGGTGGATTGGACGTATTTCCTTTTCAATGATTTCAATTTCTTAAATTTGAGATGGGTTCATTTAAGAAGATAAAACAACATCATCACTTACTGGTTTAATTCATACACCCTTTAATACTAATCAACTATACACTTGAAGGATCAAAGTTTTGAGAACTTCAAGGTAATGGTTCGTATTAGCACATGAAGTGTGTGGCCTTAAATTCAACAAGGACGATGGAGTTTAAAATCATCAAATAAAAATCTCAATTAAAGAAGTGATTATACATTAATGGGGTGATAAAATAAAATCCAATCCGGCCCCTTGATACTCCCTTGGATCAACCCATAAGTGGGTTAGCCCTCCATTGATGCTATGGTTTCAATGGAAGTAGAAAGTAGGCTCATGAGGGAGGAAATGGAGAAGTAAAAAGAAACAATGAAATAACGATCACTCCACCGTTGTGTGATAATTTCACAAGGTTTGGTGTGAATAAATTCACACATTGAACCAAAGGTATCAAAGTGATATTAATAACAACATAATAAGAGTATAATAAGAATGTTTATTAAGAAACTAAAGTGAATTGAACAACTTACAAGTGAAAGACAAACTTGAGACAACAAAATCGCAGCATAACATTACAATTGAACAAAGCATCCAAGATGAAAAACTCCTTCACCACCACTGCCTTAAATAGGAATTTTGGGAGCCTTGGGTTGAGCCTCCAATAGTACAAAAGATCCCACTTGAGTATGGTAGGCCTAGGGTGGTGGAAAGTAAGGGAGAGGAGACTTTTCCACCCTTGACCCGAGGTGGCAGCCAGCTTTCATCCACTGAATAGACACGCTTGGAAGACCTTATATATGGCCAAATCAGAGTGGTCCATAGAAGAATAAAATGGATCCCCAGATATCTACTAACCTCCTGTAAAATTTGGGCTCATTTAGAGTTGTGGATTCGTAGATATGAGTAGATTAGTGGACTATTGAGGCCGAATTAGCATTGGATCCTAAAGAGTTACTTGTTCCTCTACATGTCTTCTAGCATCCCATGAAATTTGGGATTCATTGGGCCTGTATATTGGGCCCCAAAGTCTCATCAGTGGGCTGGTGTCCAATCTGACTTCTCCAGAATTGTTTCCTTTCATCACAAAATATCCCCATCTTCTTCCAAGAATTATCCATTGATCCCTGAATCAAACATGTTCATATTGAATTGCAGATCAATTTCCAAAAATATCAAATTAAAATATGTATAATTATATTCCTTAAAATCAGATGAATCATTGGGTACTTCAAATTATGTTCAAAAATGTACCACATAATAGTGTATTTTAAGAAGGTATTACAATCATAATGTGAAATGATGTTCAAAGTGTAAAATGCACTAAAATGATGTTTATGAATAATAAAGAACATGAATATTATATATATTAACAATGAATATTAGCCTAATTTAGTGGCTAATCAGAGATGGTGGAGGGAACTCCATCCCTTAACCATGAGTCAGATGATGCATGTACTCCATCGTCTGCTCGTGCTATTGTTGTTGTCATCGACACATCTCCTGCTAATGTTGTTGTTGTCGATGGAGCTCTTACTACTCCCTGTGAATACTCTCTATAAGCTCACCCTGATCTCATGGCTTCTCCTGATAATATGCATCAGATGAAGATGACTCCCCACAAGCTTCTCTCGAGCTGCATGCTGACATAGCAGCGGTCTCATAATAACTCATAGACATCAATCGAGATCTGATACCAACAACACAACCTTTCTCGAAGGCATACTGGGTCACCTGCATCCATGCTACCTCATCAAATTGGTGGGCATTGGTCTAATACTTGGTCTCTGCCTGACTCTCGATATGTGTCTGAGACATCACAGCCTCATATGACTCCTTCAATTACAATTGAAAATTAAAATAGTTAAAATATCATTTATAGTTAATTTTAAAACTCAAAAAGAAATTACACTAACCATAATCTAACACTAGTGATCACTGTACATCCTCCTATAAACATCGAACTTCATAATATCGGGTTGTTCGACTACCTATATAAATATAAAATAAATAATTTACATTTAAAGTTATATAAATTATTTAAAAAATGTATTTAACATATGTTCCCTATCCATACTGAATGTATGACTACTGGATCTATGTGTCACCTCCTGTCTCCCCTGGTTTTGTCGACCTACCGATGATCTCCTCTAAAAATGACCACCCATCAAGTGTGAACATAATCCACCCCAAACCTGAGATGAAATGTAATCAGGTCGGTGGGTGCGACAGGACTCATCAAACTATGTCGCTCCTACTTTCATCATTGTTTTCCTTCTCAAATTGTGCAAAAATGAACAGCAATGCTCACACATAACCCCCCCCCCCCCCCCCCATGCCTTTGAGATAGTTTTATACATGCTCTCATTAATGGGATACCATAAACCCTACAAATAATTTATAATAACTAGTTTTTAATTAAATAAATTTAAAAATAAATATTATTTATTTACGTACCATCCAATGATAGAACATGTGGTGTTGAACATAAATGGGAATATGATCCCATGTGACCCATGCTTCATAAAAATAATTATGAAATATAGCATTCCCCTATCCAACAGCTATATGAGAAAAGATTTGAAAATAAAAAGAATGAATAATCAAAAAATTAGTATATAAATAAATTAATAAAAACTAAATAAAATACACAGGTGAACATATCTCTACATGTGTAGATAGAATCCAATATATAGAAGTTTCTCAGGAATAGGGTTAGGAATCTTCAATCACACAATACCATGCCCCCTCTGATTCCTCCCTAAACCACTATATGTATGAGGGCCAGATGATCCAACATCCTACTCTTCAAAAGGTTGATCAACCCCCCACAACTGATGAAACAGATCTTTATCCATCTAAAACACAAAATTACTATTGTTATAAAATAGTTAAAAAACTATTATATATAGATATATATTATATATCTTTATAAACAACATTTAACTATGTCAATCTTCATCTTCATCCTCATCTTCATAACTAACAATGTCAATGTATTCATATTCCTCCACAATATCATCAATTTCCATATGAGTTTCAATTTCATCATCTCTTATCATTTCAAATTAATTTGTAACATCATTAACATTATCGTCAACATCAACCCTTAACTTTGGGGTTTCATCATCGATATTCATGTCTCTTCATAAAAAAGATGGATTTGGAGAAATATTTTGAAAATTTTCAATTCCTTGCACTTCAGTGGAACTATATTCACTTTGAGTAAACTGATTTTCCTGATATTTCATTTTTATTATGCTCCAAAAATCACCCAACTCTACTGAAGTAGCATAGTAATTTTCATAATAAATTTGATGTGTCTGATGAGCCAATAAAAATGGTTCATTTACTGTAAGAATGATTTTATATTTAATATCAACTATTCCATGGCTCAGATGAACATGAAAGTCTCTCTTAGTATCCAACCACTAACATTTAAACATCATTATGTAATTCTATCCTAGATAACACATTTCAATAATTTCTTCCAGCATACCATAAAAGTAAACTTTAGTTTCTCTATGATAAAATCCTCTCAAGAAAACACCACTATTCATTGTTTTTTTATTCCCCATATGCATGTGTATGAAATCTAAAACAATTCTCCATATATGTATTATAATATTTAACCATTTTGAATAGGGGGTTACTCAATAGACACAATCGATTATCAATTTTATCAGCATGTTGAGAGACCTGAAAATTTGTAAAAAAAATTATCAATATAATAAGTAATAAATTGATTTTATATGTTAAACCATAAATAATTTATGTTACTAGTTTTTGAAACTAGTAGGAAAAATTATTTTTCTGACGTTCTTCAAGAGAATTGTTGTAATTTGTTGAAGCTGTTTCTTGATATGATTATCATATAACCTAAAAATAAAATAAGAATAATTTACTGTATCAAATATTATAGAATAAGTGATGGGAGTACTCACAGTAAAAATGGTTTCATTTCTTCATGGTTGAGCAGAACATGTGTATGATCTCTATGATGTTCATCATTTGAAATTCATCATTCATGAACTCCACCGATACCAAGTTCAGGCTAATTAAAAACTGATAATTTATTGCTCATTTCATCATCAACATTTTCCTCATTATGGACCATGTGGTCTTGTTTTGAGGGATATTCAAATTGAAAATAATTAGAGCAGAAAAAAGAAATTTCCTCATGTAAATAATTTTCTATAATTGAGCCTTCAACGGATGCTTTGTTACATACTTTTTTCCTCAATTTTTGCATGCATATCTCAAATGGGTACATCCATCGGAATTGTACTAGACCTCCACATTTTTCTTCATGTGTAAAATGTAATATCAAATGTTTCATTGAGTTAAAGAAATTCGGTGGGAATATTTTTTCCAGTTTACATAAAATTTAAACAACATCTTATTGCAATCTTCTTAGTGCATCGTAGTTTTTTGCCACACACAAATGTCTTGGAAAAAATATTATATGTCTATTATCACATCCCAAATCATAGAATTAAATAACCCTCTTAATCCAATCAGCATAAGTCTTTCCATTATAACATGACAGTCGTGACTTTTTAATCTGGTAATATAACCATTTCTGACACATCTACCCAAATTGGAAGCATAACCATCTAGAAGTCTCAAATATATAATCCACTAACAAAATAATAATTTATTTTCTTTGGACAGTGTATAAGCTTCTTTTGGATTCATTAACTTCTATGATCTAATATTTTCAAAAAGTTCAAGTTCTAGTCGCCTACAAATTTGGGCAATATCTAATTGTGATTTTACATTATCTTTGGTCTTACCAAGTGTATCCAAAACTATATGAAATAAATTATCAAAATAGTTCTTCTAAATATTCATGACATTCAATATGTGATAAACCAACAAATCATACCAATATGGAAGATCCCAAAAAATGCTCCATTTTATCCAATTGTGTTATTTCCCAAAGCCATCAATTTTCTGTTAGTTTATTGTTGGTCTAAATGTAATGGGAGGTAATGAAGAGAAAATTGATTTTAACACTATACCTGAGATCATTTTTGAAGGTCCATCTCTTTAAAATGTTCCTTTTTCTGAAATGATATTTATTCCTCTAAAAAGGATGATTGATTGGAAGGAATTTGCGATGATAGTCGAAAAAAAGGTTTTTTTCATTGATGAGCATAAATTATTTACTATCTCTCATAAAGTATGGACATGATTCTGGACCACGTGTACTCCAGTCAGATAACATGTCATATGTTTGGAATTCACTAATTTTCCACATCAATACAGCTTTCAGTGGGAAATTTTGTTTCACAACAACATCATATGTACTGACACCATTACTCTATAATGAATTTAACTCATCAATAAATGGTTTCAAATATACATCAATATTTTTTTGGGATATCATGGAATTAATAAGGTCAAAAGGATATATGGATCCTTCATCAATATCTAAAGAGGTAAATTGTATGGAGTTATAAAGACATGCCAACATGAATACTGACTACTATAAGAACCAAATGGATAGAAACCATTAGTAGAAATACCCAATCACACATTCATGGATTATAAAGAAAAATATGGATGTACTTGGTCAAAAAATTTCCATGAATCATTATCGGAGGGATGATTTAAGCTTTTACTAGTTTAAATATTGTTTTTGTGCCATGAAATCAATGATGTTCTATTCTAAGACATAAATAAATGCTGAAATCTAGGTGTAAGTGAGAAATACATCAACAGTTTTACAGGAATCAATCAATTTTTCCCTATTTGATCCTCTTTATACCTTAATTTTCCACATGTAGTAAAATTATCCAATGACTCATTTTCACCATAATATAAGATGAAATCATTTGAACATGCATGAATCTTCTGATAACCCAGACCCATATTATTAACTAGCCTATTTCTCTCATAAAAATTTATAGGCAACACATTTCCTTCAGATAATAGTATTTTAACCAAAGAGAATATCTGAACAAAATAGTTGTTTGACATTTCATTATCTGATTTAATATCCATAAATTTTGCAATTGCTTCAAATTTTATTATCTTGCAATCAGGATATAAGGTATCCTCAGCAGACTTCAATAACTCATAAAATTGACATAGTTCCAACTCAAGAGTTAAATCAATATCATCCTAAGTTTTAGTTTATTGAAAATATGGACCTACCACATCATGTACTAAATTTTGAAACTGTGATGGGTCCAGAATCAAATTATTAGTATCTTCTCTAGAACTATGTTCACCATGTTAATACCAAAAAACATAATCTATTTGAAAACCAAAAAACAACAGATGACCCTTAATGATGTCAAATGTGTCAAACATCCTCAGATCACATTTTTTACATTAACACTTAATTGTCCCTTTGGAAAAAATTTCTGGTTTTGATTATGAAAATGATAAGAAAGTTTCAACACCCTCAATATATATAGGATTTATACCAGAACCGTTTGGATTCCTACATTGATTTATCCAAACACGATAATCTAATAATGACTATTTTTGACTTCCTTATTCTATATTTCTCTAAAAAATATAAAATAATTAGTCTTTTATGAATAAATTGATATTAGAAAAACAGGATCCAAAAAAAAATTATTTATTCCTATGTATTCCTAATTACAACTAATTGTTTCTAATTACTGCTAATTACTGCTAATTACCCCTAATTACCACTATTTACCACAATTTATTGCGAATTATTGTTATTTATTAGGAATTATCGCTAATTATTGCTATTTATTGCTATTTATTGCTATTTATTGCTATTTATTGCTATTTATTGCTATTTATTGCTAGTTATTGATAATTATTACTAATTATTACTAATTATTACAAATTATTGCAAATTATTACTAATTATAACAATTTATTACTAATTATTACAATTTATTACTAATTTTTACTAATTATTACTAATTATTCCTAATTATTACTAATTGTTCCTAATTATTACTAATTATTCCTAATTATTCCTAATCTTTCCTAATTTTTCCTAATTGTTCCTAATTGTTCCTAATTGTTCCTAATTCTTCCTAATTCTTCCTAATTCTTCCTAATTCTTCTTAATTATTCATAATTATTCATAATTATTTGTAATTATTCCTAATTATTTCCAATTATTCCTATTTATTCCTATTTATTCCTATTTATTCCTATTTATTCCTATTTATTTCTATTTATTACTATTTATTACTATTTATTAGGATTTTTTACTATTTATTACTACTTGTTACTATTTATTACTATTTATTAATAATTATTACTAATTATTACTAATTATTACTATTTATTCCTAATTTTTACTATTTGTTACTAATTATTCCTAATTATTCCTAATTATTTCTAATTATTACTAATTATTCATTTTTATTACTAATTATTAATAATTATTCATATTTATTAGTAATTATTACTAAATATTACTAATCATTACTAATTATTACTAATTATTACTAATTATTACTAATTATAACTAATCATTGCTGATTCTTACTAATTATTAAAATTTATTACTAATTATTAATAAATATTACTAACTATTGCTAATTATTATAATTTATTACTAATTATTACAATTTATTACTAATTATTACAATTTATTACAATTTATTACTAATTATTACTTTTTATTACTATTTATTACTATTTATTACTATTTATTATTATTTATTCCTATTTATTCCTATTTATTCTTAATTGTTACTAATTATTACTAATTATTACTAATTATTACAACTTATTACTACTTATTGCTAATTATTACTAATTATTCCTAATTATTACTAATTATTCCTAATTATTCCTAATTATTCCTAATTACTCCTAATTATTACTAATTATTCATATTTATTACAAATTATTACTATTTATTACTATTTATTACTATTTATTACTAATTTTTACCAATTATTACTATTTATTACTATTTATTCATATTTATTTCTATTTATTAGTAATTATTACTAATTATTAGTAATTATTACTATTTATTACTATTTATTCATATTTATTACTATTTATTACTAATTTTTACTATTTCTTCATAATTATTACTATGCAATCCTATTGAATCCAAATTATTACTAATTAATACTAATTATTCCTAATTATTCCTAATTATTCCTAATTATTACTAATTATTACTAATTATTACTAATTATTCCTAATTATTCCTAATTATTCTTAATTATTCCTAATTTTTCCTAATTTTTCCTAATTTTTCTTAATTATTACTAAATATTACTATTTATTACTAATTACTCATATTTATTACTAATTATTCATATTTGATACTAATTATTACTATTTATTACTAATCATTACTATTTATTACTATTTATTACAATTTATTACTATTTATTACTATTTAGTACTATTTATTACTATTTATTCATATTTATTAATATTTATTAGTAATTATTACTAATTACTACTAATTATTACTATTTATTACTAATTATTTCTATTTATTATTAATTATTACTATTTATTCATATTTATTACTAATTGTTACTAGTTATTCATATTTATTACTAATTATAAGTAATTATTACTAATTATTACTATTTATTACTATTTATTACTATTTATTACTATTTATTAATATTTATTACTAATTATTACTATTTATTACTAATTATTACTAGTTATTACTAATTAGTACTAATTATTCATAATTGTTACTAATTATTACTAATTATTACTATTTATTACTATTTATTACTATTTATTACTAATTATTACTATTTATTACTAATTTTTACTAATTATTACTATTTATTAATAATTATTGGTAATTATTACTATTTATTACTAATTATTACTATTTATTACTAATTATTACTATTTATTACTATTTAATACTAATTATTACAATTTATCACTAATTATTACAATTTATTACAATTTATTACAATTTATTACTAATTATTACTAATTATTACAATTTATTACTAATTATTACAATTTATTAATAATTGCCGCTAATTATTATTTATTCCCACTAATTATTGCTAATTATTACTAATTATTACTAATTTCTACTAGTTACCACTAATTATTTCTAATTATTACTAATTTCTACTAGTTACTGCTAATTATTTCTAATTATCACTAATTATTAGTAATCATTACTATTTATAAATATTTATTCCAAATTATTACTAATTATCGCTAATTATTACTAATTGTCGCTAATTATTACTAATTATGACTAATTATTAATAATTTTTCTCATTAATACTAATTACTACTAATTAATAATAATTAATATAATAACTATTAATTAATACTAATTAATACTAATCACACGTAATTATTTGTACAAATAAATAATGAAAAATAAAACTATCTAATTCCAATTTAATTTAATTGGAGCTAATTAACAATAATTATAACTAATATAAAATAAAATGAATAAACTAAAAAAATAAAAGAAATGGATAAATACCTTAAAACTGAATCTTTTGGAGGATGTAAGCCGTGAATATTGCCTAGATTTAGAATATTAAACTTTGAACATTTTTGAGAGAAAAAATGTAATTAGAGAGGGAGAGAGGGGTGGAGAAAGGAGTGGAATGGGAAAAATGAATGGAGGCATATATAGGTTAGATTATTTGTGATGGTATTATTTGTGACGGGATTCCCGTCGCAAATACTAAAAAAAGCTATTTGCGGCGGGTTTTTATTCCCGTTGCAAATACTCTTCCTGTGGTTTGTCATGCAACTCACGCCAAACCTTTTGCGACAAAAAGAGGGTCTCATCGCAAATAGTCCCTCTCACCGAACTATTTGCCACGGGACCGTTCCCCATCGCAAATATCCATTTCCCCTCGTAGTGGTAAGTAAATAGAGAAGCAACGAATCCCCTACTTCATAAGGTTTTTTATGTTCTTTGCATAAGAACGGACCATGCAACGGATCACGATCACCTCTCCTGCAATGACTGGATTCACCCAAGGACACCGCGACACCACCGCACCAACCAATAATCGAGAAAGCTCCATTAAAAACATGGAGATCGCATGCCATCACGTGGAAAGGAGAAACGGGAGGAAACTGATCGAGGAACCCAAAAGAACAGAGGTAGAACATACCTTATATCAAAGACGGATTGACACTTCCTAGTTGCACCAAAACAGGGGGTGCGCATGCAGGAGGAAAAACTCCAAGGGGGACACGATCCAAGGATTACAGTTCGATCGCACGACTCCTATGGGAGGAAGAACTCTGGGCATCCCATACCAAGGAAAACAAGAAGGAAGAACAAGGGTGGAAGGTATCTCAACCCTTTTGAAAATCTAAACAGAGCAGCGGTTTAGATACAGTTTAGATTTGCCACTAAAGGCGGATCTGGCCAAGATTACGCATTTTGACCGAGTAAAGGCACCCAAACCCTTAGGAAAAAATAGATAGGAGTTATGGGCTTTGAATCGGCCTTAAATCCCTTAAAACAAGGCTTTGGATGTGATTTACATCAAAGATAACGTAAAAGGGGCAAAATTGTAGGAAACTGGAAACAATGTTGATGACTCACCGTTGGACAGGTCACCATAGGATGAATTACCGTTGGACGTGTCACCATTGGATGAGTCACCGTTGGACGAGTCACTGTTGGACGAGTCACCAATGGATGACTCACCGTTGGATGAGTCGTCGTTGGATCAGTGACTGTTCGGTGAGTCGCCGTTCGGCGAGTCGCCGTTCGGGGAGTCGCCGTTCGGGGAGTCGCCGTTCGGGGAGTCACGCTTCGGGGAGTCACCGTTCCGCGAGTCACCGTTCGGCGAGTCACCGTTCGGCGAGTCACCCTTCGGCGAGTCACCGTTCGGCGAGTCACCGTTCGGCGAGTCACCGTTCGGCGAGTCACCGTTCGGCGAGTCACCGTTCGGTGAGCTACCGTTCGGCGAGTCATCATTCTGGAAACACTATTCACAAAACTAAAATTTTAGCAAAGTGTTAAATAAGTCGTCTTGACCTCCCAGAACACCTCAAACATAAGATTTTGACAAAGGGATAAACCAAAGAGGTTCGAGCCATTACATATATACAATTTTCACTGGAGTTTTTTCTTTAAAAACATAACAATGCATTATATATATATACACACTTTTATTTATATATAAATATATAAATATTAGCTCTCTTAGGAAATCACTTATTAAATTTGGTACAACCAAATCTCTTGAAATTTAGCCTTTACATGGACTATTAAAAAAGAATAATTAACATTCATGTATTTAAATTTCATTCATAACCTCATAAAATATATTTTATGAAATGTTAAACTTTATCATTTAAATATTAATCCTTAAATAAAGATATTAAATACCTATTTATTTGATTCAAAATTTTGACAATAGCATTTTATACATAGAACATTGATGTGAAGGTATGAAACCTTCACATAAAATAATAGTAATTGTAAAATTATTATTCACATAAAATAATACTTTTAAAGATATAGATATGTGCTTTTTATTTCTTAAAATAAATCAAAATAATTATATATTACACATAAAATTATAAAGGTGACATTTTTTAAAATAAATATTTCATCCTTGTTCAACTTGGAAATATCAAATTGAGTAAGATTCATGATTTGAAATGAATTTTTTATTCATCAAAATCATAAAATAATAGCCAAATTCATTTATATATATATATATATATGTACGTATGTATGTATGTATATTTATACACATACATCATAAGTATGAAAATCCTTACTTAAGTATAAGTTGAAAGTACTTTTATAATTATATGTACATGCATATATGTTTTGAAGAACATAAACTTTATGATGTATATATATACATAGGTACATAATTATAAACTAGAAATTAGAAGTCAAATAATCTTGAACATTGAATAAATCATATATTTATATATAACTTGTACATATATATAATACTCCCATAAAAATAATTACATAAATATGAAGTAAATAATCATAGAGTATTAAAAATATTACTTAAATATGTATAAAAACATAAATTTAAAAAATTACATACATATATAATAATTTAGAAAAAATAAAAGGTCTCCTTTCATGAACATGAATTTGAAAGTAATTAAATAATTAGAAGATTGTGAAGTAAATATTATTAGATTTTGGAAATAATACCCATATATATATATATTGAGAAATATATAGACTTGAAATTTGAAAAATTATTTGCATATGTCTAAAAAATTACCCTTACTATAACTGCTGGAAAATGAAATGGAAGGCATGCAACTTCTGCCTAATGGGTGCTCGATTCTGGAGAAGGTAGTGTGGCATTCTATTTGTGGTTTGTTCGAATCAGTGGGTAGGAGCGGAGGAAGAAAAGGGAAGGCTTCAACTTGGAAAGGTTGTCCAACAAGGGGCTCTCCCTATACAAGAAGTTGCTTATATATAGGTTCGGATACATATTTTCAAGGGTTGGCTGAGATTTTTGGGGAAGTTGGGATTTAAAAGGGTGTTGTAGATGACAGTATCCTATACTGAGGTGTTTTAGACCATTGCTTAATGAATTTCTAAACAGACAGGTTGAGGGTTTTTTGAAAAATCAAAATGATTTTGTTTGAAATAGAAAACCTAATTTAAATTATAAATATGTGTTTTACATGTACCATCCAAGATTATTCAATAAGTAAGAAATTCTATGGTTGGATGAGGTTCATTTTAGGCCAGAGCCTACTAAGTAATTCTGATAATATGGTTTACTATCATGGAAAAGAAGCGATAGTGGTAGCACACTATGCTTAGGGTGTGTATTGTTGATGTCTTACACTAGAAGGGAAAGAAGAAGATAACTCATATGGGGATATCGATAGTGATGTTTGCTGGTGAGGCGTGCTCGAGAAGCCAGTTGAACAGTTTGAGTGCTCGGTGGGTGTCGTGAGGAAGACGAAGGTCGGGGTGATCAAACAGCTGAGGAGCTTTGATACAACGGTTGTGGTTCAACCGAACTGAAAATTTTGATCCCACATTGAAATGAAATAACAATTTCTGCTCCCTGATAATCCAAATTGCGACTTTTAATTGGAAGAACAAAAAAAAGGACATATACGCGAGCCAATATGCGACCTAGCCTAAACTATCCATCATGCCTTATGGGACCATCTGTTGTCGGTGGTACCTATGGACCACATTTCCACCACACAGGATAGGTTGAGGTTGATGCCTTCCATGGTGATCAACCCCCCAGTGGGTCTCACCAACTGGTTGAGGTATCCCTTGGTCATAACCTCTAGTAGTTGCCTAAATTTTTATTAAACTCTAAAAAAAACTATATTTTTTAACTTATATTTTTTAAATTCATTCTTATGTGAGAGATTTTAAAAAATGAATTTATCACTTAATTTGTTGTGTCAACATTTCCTTTTTGGAATTTTAATTACTTAAATATTATCTTCTTCTTTATTACATAAATTTATTAATTACTTATGAAAGTATCATAGACACTTTGTGAATTATTTAAATAACTTATATTTTTATTATATATAAGAATACTTTATAAAAAGGGTTTCAATAGTTAGATTCTCATTTAATTATTACTAACATTTTTCTTTTTTCTAAAAGCCTCAATGGATATAAAGTAATGACCCCAATCATTTTTTCTATAATTATTCGACTTAGAAGGTATTTTAATGATTAGACTATACACATTTCAATATTCTACTCATGATCATGATTCCTATTTTTCCACTTATATGTATTTTCTCATTATCATATTTGGAGGGCTCCTACTAATGATGGATCCAGATGATGCAAGCTGCAATCTTACTATTGGAATGTTTGTTTTACTTTTCCCCTTTTTACTTCTAATGGTTGTTGTATAATTAAAATTCTTGAATCTTTATTCTGAATATTTTTTCTTCTATTATATTTTAATGTATCGTCATTATTTTTAATCAGATATACTCCTTCATAAGTCTTATTTATTTCATCTGTTCATGAACAAAATATTTCAAAATTATGGGATGTTACATTCTACCCCCCTTAAATGGAATTATAGCCTCGAAATTCTTTTACATATAATCAAAAACTAAGTCTCGCTCTCCAAACTTTAGACTGATGGTTATTTACCCCTAAAAAATGAATTCACCATTATCAAAAAACATTGAAATTTTTTATTTGAAAATTTTCATGGAAATAATTCATACCTCCATAAAAGTATCCACGTAACCACATCATCACATCTCTCACAAAGGTAGACAGTTTAGATAGTGCAACGATGTTTTAGAGGTCTCTCAAAGTTCCTTGATTCTTTTTTCTAGAAGTATCTTGTACAACTTGGGTTGTATTGATGGTTTCAAGGGAATGATTGTAAAAAATAATTCTTTTTGATATATAATTTTAGAACATTTGATAGGGCATGGTTTTTATAATACACTCAGGATGAGTCTATTTTAAAACTTATGATCAAGGGTCCTTCCAAAATACTAAGTGTGTGATCGAAAAGATTATAGGTTTACATTAAATATAAGTATTATTCACAAGGATCCCCTTCCTCTATATCCATGGAAAATCATAATGTGCTTCAAAAGTTTGTGACAAGGAAATTTATTTATAAATTCCTTGGTGATACCTTCCCTTCTAGGATAGGTGGGATAGTTGGGAATACTGGACTTATTGTAAAACTTTCCATGATCCATGGTTATAGTAGATTATAGAGGAGGTGTTGGATATTTCATATAATTTTTTGTAGGAAAGTTTAATGTTTCCGAAGGTTTTGATACCAAAAGCACATTAATTTGAGATTATGGTCACAAGAATGTCATTGGGAAGAGATAAAATTGTTTTTTATTCTTATCCTCCCATTTCATAAATAATTCCCTCAATCTGAAAAGTCATAAAAAGGATTTACTAAAAGTATATAGTTAGAAACTTACAATTTTTTAACCAAATGTCATAATCTCTAAAGTTATCCAAATTGTTCCTCTGATACCAACTGTGAGGCCCCAGACCCACACTTTTGAATCTGGTACAAAATATTTTGTATATATTTTTTACGAAAAGTAACTAAAAAATATACAGTCATTTACATCTGAGGATCTTTTTTGAACTAAGATTTGGAGGAAAGGGACCACTATTACATATTATCAGAGTTAAAATAATAAATAAAAAGGGAATCAATTGAAATTTTCATACGCTGCCTATTTATTGAAGATAAACTCCATAAAATATCTAAATAATCCTAAAAACATTTTATAAAAATATTAGGTGAGAAAAATTTCCCAGTAAGGGGTTTTTTAAAATCTAGTGAAAAACTTTTTTGAAAATACTTATATGTTTTGAAAATAATTCTGAAAAATAATTTTGAAAAATACCTTTGAATGTACTTATAATTTTGAAAACATAATTTTGAAAATATTTTCAAAATATAATAGCTTTTTGAAAACTATTTTGATAATCCTTTGAAAACATGATTTGAAAATGCCTTTGAAAATATTTACACCTTGGAAAACATTATAATACTTTTTTGAAAATACTTATTCTTTTGAAAATTATATAAATCCTTTGAAAATACTTATGCTTTTAAAAACATTATAATACTTTTTTTAAAATACTTACGCTATTAAAAATGCTATAAAGCCTTTAAAAATACTTACAGCTTTGAAAAAAATATAATAATTTTTTAAAATACTTACACTTTTGAACATGCTATAAAATAATCCAATGATTTTTTAGAAAATATTATGCAATATTTTGAAAACAAAATAACGAGGTCACTTTGAACATTGAAGTTTGTCTAGTCCTACCCATTTTCCTTAGGAATGGGTTTACTCTCCACTCCCCTTTCATGTTTATAATTTCCAAGTGCCAATTTTTTTTATAAAAACATTTTGAGCTTGCCTTACATATATATACATTTGTCACTAGAGTATTTTCTTTAAAAACATAACAATGTATTAAATACATATACACACTTTTATTTATATATAAATATATAGATATTATCTCTCTTAGGAACACACTTGTTAAATTTGGTACAACCAAATCTCATGACATTTAGCCTTTAGATGGATTGTTAAAAAAGAATAATTAACATCCATGTATTTAAATTTCATTCATAACCTCTTAAATACATTTTATGAAATTTTAAACTTTATAATTCAAATATTCATCCATAAATAAAGATATTAATAACCATTTACTTGATTCAAAATTTTGACAATAACATTTTATACATAGAATGCTGATTTGAAGGTATGAAACCTTCACATAAAATAATATTAATTGTGTAATTACTATTCACGTAAAATAATACTTTTAAAGATATAGATATATACTTTTTATTTCTTAAAATAAATCAAAACAGTTATATAATACACATAAAATTATAAAAGTAACATTTCTTAAAATAAACATTTCATCCTTTCTCAACTTGGAAATATCAAATTGAATAAGATTCATTATTTAAAATAAATTGCTTATTCATTAAAATCATGTAGTAATATCCAGATGTGTGTGTGTGTGTGTGTGTGTTTATACACATACATCATAAGTATGAAAATCCTTACTTGAGTATAAATTAAAAGTACTTCCGTAATTAGAAGTACACGCATATATGTTTTGAAGAACATAAACGTGATGATGTATATATATACATACATACATAATTATAAACTTTAAATTAGAAGTAAAATGATCTTGAACATTGAATAAATCATATATGTATATATAACTTGTACATATATATAATACTCCCATAAAAATACTTATATAATTTTGATTTAAATAATCAGAGTATGAAAAATAATACTCCCAAGATCATACATTACATCTCAAAGCTTCAACAATGTAACCAAACTCAACGACTCGTTTAAACATTTAACACTTGATGGGTATCATGTATGTCAAGTGGCCTAAGCATTATAGGACCTTTTTCATCCCACTACTCGAGAAGACTTTTTGGGACACGGGTGTTTTGACACGCTGGTCAGTTTATCTTTTTGGCTTCATGCCAAGTGATGTGACGTGGTGATCGTGGTTTATGGAATGAAACACATGCATTTAAGTTGCTTCTAAATTAGCTCGTTTGAGAGTGTCTATTACTTCTCGACATATAATACACTCCGAGGTAGGGAGCATCACATCGGTCTTGTTTCAAATATGTTCTTTCCTGGTGAACGGATCACAATAAAGGACCATTCAGAAATGGTCGTTTTTACTTGAATGGTTTTGAGACTTGCAAATCTTTTTTCTTGTTGGTGCTTACTAGGTAGCACAACGTTGTTGTGATCGATTGAATGATGATGCGTCAGCTAGTAAAGCCAAGTTTCATTCAATAGGTCGACCAGTAGTGGTTCGGCTATCCTTTTCTGGTAATATTTGAAGTCCTCTTAGTGTGCTATTTCTTAAAATATGAGCATTCCCCCTATCTTGATGTTGTCCTGGATGCACTAAGAGAGTGTCGGTTATATGTCGTGCTACAGTTGGAAGTCGTTGTACTGGTTCATGATCTATTTCCATGTTGTGTGTTGGATGCATGGTTTTAGTAGAGGCTTGGTTAATCTTGAGTGATACTTTAGTTTCCGTGTAAGAACACCTTGGACAAGCTCTTGATGCCTACCACTTTACGTGACTTCCAAGCAGATGCCATTATGGGTATAGTTAGTTTTATTAGGTGGACTTTTGGGATTCACACCAAATTCTCACTTGTACAGGGAGTATTGACCACCTTGGTGAGTTCCTTAGACTCTGGGTTGACTAATTCAAGGTTATCTCAGAATTTGGCTCAGATGTAATGATTAAAGAGGTAATAATTCCAATGGGTTGGATCTAGAATTATTTTTTTTTCATGCTATGCCATGACCCTTTTTCTGATCAAGGAATGGTGTAACATAGGAGCGTCACTGAAAGACAGATGTAGGCTTTGGTGAATGGGTTCATTTTGAGCACTTGGTGCCTTAGAGAAAGTCATTATTTTTCTATTTCAATACATTGGCCTTCTAAGACAAGAATTTCTAAGATAATTTATCCAGTGATGGTTTGAATTGTTATCATTCTTATTCCATGATTATGGTTCGAGTGAGCCAGTTTAAACACCCCTCTAGTTATGGGTTGGTGTGTTTTGAAAATCTGAAATGTATTTCAAGGAAAGATTATGTGGCCAGTTTTGATGATGTCGTTTTGGGTTTGACCTTTCCTTGTTGTGAGGTTGCAGTTATGACCTAAAGTTGTGTTCGGGTTCACCCAGTTAAAGGAAATCATGCCGGTAGCATCGCTAGAATGCTTGGGGGTGTGATTTGTGGAGTTTTTTAAATGTTGGAGGTATCATGGTAATGATACCGTGTGGGTTGTTATCGACAGACTCAAGGAGGTTGCACATTTCCTTCTAATTAAGGAAACCTTTAGTGTTGATGATCTTGGAAGTATGTACATATGAGAGATTGTACATTTTCATAGAGTCCTATACTCTATTGTTTCAGAAAGGGATTCTCAATTTACTTCTCATGTCTAGCAGAGACTACATAGGAATTTGGGTACACAGGTACTTCTGAGTACAGCTTACCATCCCCAGATAGATGGCCAGTCTGAGTGCACAATTCAGGTTTTGGAGGACATTCTTCGAGCATGATTCCTCAATTTTGGGGTCTCTTGGGAGAGACACATACCCCTAGTGGAGTTTTCCTACAATAAAAATTTTCAGTAAATGATTCAGATGGAACCTTATGAGGCCTTGTATGGTAAGTCATGTCGATCACCCCTATATTGGCTGGAGGTAGGAGAAACAGCTATGCTAGGACCTCGTCTTGTCCAGGAGACCATATAGTGGGTGGAGTTGATTCGGAAGAGGATGGATGCTTCAAAATCTCACCAGAAATCTTATGTTGATCGACAGAGACGACCTATGGAGTTTGAGGTCGAAGATCAGGTTTTCTTACATTTCACACCAAGGTTGAGACACAGGAGGATTTGGAGACAAGGGAAGCTTTCATCGAGATACGTCGAGCCGTTTGAGGTTTTGGAGAGAGTCGGGCTAGTTGTCTATCGGTTGCAGTTACCTCAGAGGTACCAGGCTCTGCACAACGTCTTCCATTTTCTCAGCTATGACATTGCTTTTTGGACCCGTCTCACGTTTTTCAACCCAAGGAGGTTGAGTTGGAGGTGGATGCATCCTTTGAGGAGCACCCTATTTAGATTGTGGATCTTATCATGAAGGTTCTTTGTGGCCAATCTGTTACTTTGGCATGGGTGTTATGGCAGCACGGGTGAGTACAGGATGAGACTTGGGAGAGGGAGGCCGACGTACGATCGCAGTGGTCAGAGTTGTTTGAAGTTTATTCTTCTCCACCCTTGGAAGGGAAATTTAGGGATGAATTTCTTTAAGGGGGTAAGTTTATAAGAACCCAAATCTTCTTTTCAGGTATGGATCTTTATTTCAGGTTGTTTTTTAGGAAAAGGGAAGAAAGGGGAAATTATCTAAGTACACATTGTGTACTCCTAAGTACATGTCGTGTACCAGGTTGTCGCGGGTAGTTGTGTACTGGCCGTGTAATGGACAAGTACATGGCTGTGTAGGTGACCTAGAAGACAGCCTAAAGCGGGAGCCGGTTGATGCTAGTATACAGTGTGAACATTAAATGAACATGCCATGTACTTTTCTTTTTATTTGTTATATCGAAGCGAGGTTGTGTATCGTTTACGTATCTTTATTCTTCTTCTTGTGTCTCATACAGGAGAGCAACGTACGGCCAAAGATCTTTGAGCTCCTCTCGTTCCTCCGTCTGAGCTCCGATTGAGACGCTACCAGGTGCGTTGGATTCCCACTGATGGGTTCTCTCTTCCCCTATAGCCTCTCTTCCTGATTTCTCCTCTCCAATGAGTTATCAAGGGTTAATCATTTTTACCCTTTTCGTAGATCTACGTCATTCTAGGTCGATTCAAGGGGCGGCGTTCAAGAGTGTTCATCGTACAACATCAAGGTAGGTGGTTTGTTCCTTTCTTCGATTGTCTTTGAATTATATATGCTTAAAGTGCCAAATACCCATGTTGGGGTATTGCATATTTTGGTTTTTGACCATGTTTAATACCTATTATGGTTTGGTTGATTGATTAAGGGTTTTTTTCCTATGCATAAGATTGTATACCCTTGTTTATGGGACACCCCATGGGTGTGTTCCCTTGTTTGACTGTTATTGGCCGTTTGGCCTAGGTTGCCTATGAGGCATACCGTGTTTCCATGCCTTGAGTTATTTAGGATGGAGTTGGTTGGTTATATGTGATTCCTATTTTTATGATTTGATTAAAGTTGATCCATGTAATATTTTGGATTTCTTTTGGAGCCTTTAATGAATGTTGTATGTGCGTTGATCTTCCAATGGACCGTGAGATCCTTGGACCAGGAAAATTGTATGGGTTTCCATGTTTATTTACACAAGACCGTGAGAGCCTTGGTGTAGATTTTAACCCAGGGGGTATTGACCGTGAGATCTACCTGGAGGTCATTTATTATTCTTTATACTATATTGAACCAGGGGGTATTGACCATGAGAGCTACTTGGAAGTCGTGTATAAATTATTTGATGCCATGTGGACCTAGAGGTATTGACTATGAGAGCTACCCAGGTGGTCGTTTGAATTTTATTAGTGTTATGTTAAACCAAAGGGGTTAGACCATGAGAGATTTCCCATATAGTTATTGTGAATAATTGAATGATTGTGATGAGTCTTAAAATCCAAAGAACAAGCTTGGACTCAGTCTTACTTGATAGTTAGATAGTCTTTTGAGATGTCTGTTTATTATTACTGTGTAAGGGGATATAGAGCCTAGGATATATCTCGATGTTACATTATTCAATGGTTGAATAATTTATAAATGAAAATGAATGTAATTTAAAACTGTAGGATTGTTAACTTTTGAGTACTTCTTATTTTATTGCTTCATTTTGCATATTTTCTGCTATATATATATATATATATTCACTAACAGTTAGGCACATATCTTTTGGTGGTTGCCTACTGGGATTCGTCTCACACCCTATTTGGGTCATGCTTTTGGGCCCAAACAAACTATATGGTTGCAGGTATAAATAAGGTAAAGTGCCCTTCTTCATTGGGTACTTGATTGTTGTTGGAGCTGGAGAGCATGGGACCAAGCTGAGGCTTTCGATTCTATTGGAGTTTACTATTTTCTGTACTTGGTTTCAGTATTATATTTCCAATATTGTGACTTGTTTGGTTTCTTTCCTAGATACATGTGACATGAATAATTTATTTATATATGTTGCAGTTGTTTATACTATCAGTCTTCTGCTGTTTACTTCCATTGTATGGTATTACTACTTCCATTTTTTGTTTACTATTTGTTTCCACTATGTTAATCTGCCAATGAGGGCATAGTTTCCCCACTATCACACCCAAGGACCTCGCTGCTAGTCGGCAGCCACTGACATTTGGGGAAATGCGCTTGAGACCATGTGACCAACCGGGTACGGGGAACCTTTGGGAGGCACTAGGAACCAAGACGTTACAAAGATATATGATAAACATAAACATAAAAAATTACATACATCTACAATAATTTTTTCTTAAAAAAGAAAAGTTACCCTTTCATGAACATGAATTTGAAAGTTCTTAAAGAATTAGAAGACCTTGAAGTAAATATTCTTGGTGTTTGGAAATAATACCTATATATATATATATATATTGAGAAATATTCAGAATTGAAATTTGAAAAATGGTTTTCATATTTATAAAAAAAAATCCCCTTACTATAACTGTTGGAAACTGAAATGGAATGTGGGCAGCTTCTTCCTAATGGGTGCTTGATCCAGGAGAAGGCAGTGTGGCCTTCTGTATGTAGTGTGTTCAAATCAGTGGGTAAGAGAGGAGGAGTCAAAGGGAAGGCTTCAACTTGGAAAGGTTTTCCAATGAGGGGCTCTCCCTGTGCAAGAAGCTGCTTATATACAGGTTTGGGTACCTATTTGCAAGGGTCGACCGAGCTTGCTTGGGAAGCTGGGATTTTAAAAGGTGCTATGGGTGACAGTATCCTATACTGAGGTGTTTTAGACCATTGTTTCATGAATTGATAAACAGGCGGATAGAGGGTTTTTTGAAAAATTGAAATGATCTTATTTAAAATAGAAAACCCGGTTTAAATTATACATATGTTTTTTGCGTGTACCAAACAAGATTATTCAAGAAGCAAGAAATGATATGGGTGGATGAGGTTCGTTGTAGGTCGGAGCTTACAAAGTAATTATGAGAATATGATTTATCATCGTGGGAAAAGAAGTGACAGTGGTAGAACATTGTGATAAGTGTGTGTGTTGTTGATGTCTTGCACTGGATTTGGAAGAGGAAGATAACTCATGTGGAGAGATTAAAGATGATGGTTGTTGGTGAGGCGTTCTTGGGAACCTGGTTGAACAGTTTAAGGGTTCGATGGGTGTTATGAGGAAAACAGTGGTTGGGGTGATCAAATAGAAGAGGAGCTTTGATCCAATGGTTGTGGTTCAACTAGACCAAAAATTTTGATCCCACGTCGAAACGAAACAATTATTCCTATTCCCTTATAATCCAAACTATGACCTTCAATCGAAAGAACAAGAAAATGGCCCTATACCCAATCTAGTAGGTGACCTAGCCTAAACTACCCATTAGACCTTACGAGTTCGTTCGCTCTTGGAGGTACCTCTACATCCCCTTGCTGCCACACAGGGTTGGCTGAGGTTGATGCCTCCCATGGTGATCAACCCCTCAGTGGGTCTGACCATCCAGTTGATGTATCCCTTGGTCATAAACTATAGTGGTTGGATAAATTTTTATTAAACTCTAAAACAAACTATATTTTATAACTTATATTTTTTAAATTCATTCTTATACGAGAGATTTTCATAACTGAATTGATCACTTAATTTGTTCTGTCAACATTTCCTTTTTGTAATTTTCATTACTTAAATATTATATTCTCTTTATTACTTAAATTTTCTAATTATTAATGAAATTATCATAGACACTTTTTGAATTATTTAAATAACTTAGAATTTCATTATATATATATATACACTTTATAAAAAGGATTTCAATGGCTAGATTCTCATTTTATTATTACTAACTTTTTTATTTTATTTGAAAGACTAAAAATCTATAAAACAACAACCCAACTCATTTTTTATATAAGTAGTCTACTTAGAAGGTATTTTAATGATTGGACTCTAGACATTTCAGTATTCTAATCATGATCATTATTTTTGTTTTTTCACTTATTTGTATTTTTATCATCATCATCTTTGGAGGGATCCTAATGATGATGGATCAAGATGATGTGAGATATAATATTACCATCGGTTTGTTTGTTTTACTTTTCCACCTTTTATTCCTAATGGCTATTGTATATTTAAAATTCCTGAATCTTTAGTCTGAATAGGTGTTCTTCTACTATGTTTTAATGTATCATCATTATTTTTAATCAGATATACTCCTCATTAAGTCTTATTTATTTCATCCATTAATGATTAGAATCTTTTAAAATTCTGAGATATTACAGTTTAGGTCTTTTTAACCCTTATATTTTTAGTTTAATCCCTCGATAAAATATTTTCACTATTCATTTAGACTAAAAATTAATTTAACATTATTATATAATATAAACTATGTGGATTCCATATGTGGAATCTATTTTATCAAATTCAATTTATAGAAGTGGTGGAATTCAATTTAAAATAAAACTCATAAACATGATGAAAAAGTATATTTTCAAGAAATGTATTTTTCCAGCATAAGATGGTCTTATATTAACTTTATTACTAGTAATCATCATTATAAGAATTTAAATTAATATTTATATATATAATGTATAAATTTCATTCAAAAAATTCATCATTAGGGGTTATCTTAATTAATTAAAATGGATAAATATTGTGCACTTTAAAACAGTTTTAAGAAAAATGCATTTTTAAGCCTAAAAATAAGCTTATACTAAAATCCAATATAAAGATGATTCAAATGTAATTAATTGGATTAAATATAACTAAATAATATTTATGTTACTTGAAATCAAATTAAAAGCATAGTGGGACTTTTAAATTTCTTTCTTTATTAAAAAGAAAAGGCAGTTTTACAAAAATTAGTATTTTTCACAATTCACTGAAAAATCAATATTTTATGAAAAATCCCAAAATTTCACCCTAATATAATTTTGATATGATGATTTAAAAAAATTGTTTATTTTATCAAATACATTTTATAAAATCTCTATAAAATAATTATAATATCTTCTCATAAAAAGTAATAAAAATCATTTTTGAAGAAAACGTATTTTGATTAATAAAATGACATTACTTAAAATTGAGTGATTATTTACTTAGAATTTATCAATAGATTTATATTGAGTAGGACACACAAAAATATATATATATCATAATATATTTAATCATATTCATACCCTTCAATTTAACAGTTATGTTATAACTATCATATATTTCGTGGGTCATTTACACTTAGTGTTGTGTGTCATATACATTATAGAACATAATGTTCTTTTAAAATCTCAGGCTGTTACATTCTCCCCTCCCCTAATAAATTGTGTCCTTTCAATTTAAACATGAACTCAGTAAACAAGGGTTTGACATTTCAAAATACCCTTATTGATATCTCACATCATAAAAAGGGTTAATAAGACTTCCTTTTGAAAAGATAGAAAAGAAAATATAAAGGTCATCTGTAATAACACATAACTAGGTTTCCAAATAGGAGAACATTGGTGAGAAGTGAAGATATAGAAATTGAAGAAAATCATAATGCCTAATTAACTATGGAGAGTGATAGTGAACATTGATCACAAAAAAAAAGAGAATGGTCATGAGAAAGTTAACAATCACAAAACCATAAACAAAAGAGGTATGAAGAAGACCATCATCTCTTTGGAAATGAAGGTAATATGATAACATTTTCATTCTCAAGATCCTTTTTCCTAGAGATGAAGAATTTATTACCATCTAGAATAAAAAAAATAAAGAGAATATACTTAGTTAACAAGTATAATTTCATCATTTAATCAATTTCCACCACAATCTCATCTTTTACTTTAAAGGATGAGTATTCTAGATAATTTTTTTATGCCTGGATCACTAAAATCAACTTCTAACAGATCACATGATTCAAAAAAAGGATAGAAATTTATTCATCCTATCTTTAGACATTAACCAAAACCAAAATGGTTAGAATGAAGTAAGATAATTCCCAAAATGAATAAACCCTCATATGGTGAGATGCAACATTAATCTCCAAAATTCAGTTGTAATACCCAAAGTTCAAACTAAATCATTCCATAAATTAATAACCCTATATCTCAAATAACCTCAATAACCTCAATATTAAAGAATGTTTTAAACTCAATGGTTATCTCATACCTTTCAACTTACACCCCCAAATGTGTAACAGCATTCTTCCAAAATAATCATTCATGTTAAACCATGTGATATACTTAACAGTTACATATACCTTAGTCCAATGAAACGTCTCCAAAAATATCATTAATCGCCTCAAAATCTCATCAATTAAAACCACAAAAGGGGTGTCTAAGATGTTGAACTTATTATCAACCTTAAACCCATAAACCCATGATGATATCCATAAATTTTAGGATAACCTCACATGAAAATATCTTAATCTCTAAAAGTTATCTAAACTCTACTCTGATACAAACTATAATAGCCACAAAACTTTATATTTCTATCTTAAACCCATAAACCCAGGATGGTATCCATAAACTTTATATTTATAACTTTGATACTGATAAATGTAACCCAATTTTTATCATCTAAGACTTACAACATAAAAAATAAAATATTGGTTCACTTACATACCCAAGGAGCTTTTTCATTTAGATTTTTAGAGAATTATGACAAAGTCTTAACAACTTGGATACATAAAGAACTAGTTCATAAAGTTCAACGTCATCTCCCACTATACCCGGCTTTTTATATTCCATATTAGGTCTTCAACATCTCTCATAAAATTCTTCTCACATGAAACCTTTCTAGAAAAAATCATTTAACATCATTCTTCATAACCTGTAGAAAATGAAACATAAGAATGGTGAGTTCAAATGCTCAGTAAGAGTAAACATAAGCATTAACAATTGAATGTCATGAGTGATAATAAGATTATCATAAGGGTGTGATGACATAATCAAGGTGCATGAGAATAACATTAGAGAATTCATACCCATCAATATATGGATCATGAAACATGGAATGAGGTTTTAATAAAGACAAGAGTCATAAGATTAAATAACCATGAGTCATGTGATGTTAATCTTGATCAAAGGAATCATTAAAACCCCTTAGCAAGCATAAAGAAAATGTGTCAATATCATGGAACATCATTTTCATAGAACCCTTACAGAACTCTTACAAATTGGAATAACCATATGGCTGACTTCCAATATAATTATCCTGAGAACATAATCATTACCTAATGCATTGAAGCGTTATCTGGGTACACCCATCGTATAAGGCATATCGGGATCACTCGACGCTATCCGGACACACCCATCATATAAGTTGTTTCGGGATCACCCAATGCTATCTGGGTGCACCCATCATATAAGTTTTATTAGGCTCACCCGTGATCATTACCAATGCCCAAGTACTATTCATGAATAAAACATTTAGAATATTTGCCTTTTCGACACAACAATAATCATTATTCTTTCATTTCTTGATTCACTTGTGGAAAAGAAATGGGTTTCATGTCAATCTCATAATACATCCATAGAAAGAATAAGGATGGTATCAATACCACTTATCCTTAGTGGAGTGCAAGTAACATCAAGGGTTGTTGATATTGATGAATGGAAATACCATTAAAAGGTCATTAAAAACATTCTTGAGGAAAATAAACTTTTCTCTTTGAAAATCACTTTTAAAAACTAAAAATTCACAAAATATTGTGAAACCCCTTTTCTTTGAAAATAAATTTGGAAACATATAAAGGAAGCTTCAAAGAAAATAATGGTCATGGTGGTAGTAAAATCCATTCATGATGTAAATGTTAAAAATAATCATTCTTTTACAACATTTTGTAAAGGGGTAAAAAGCAACCCATTTGGAAAATGTTAAGAAATTTCCATTTAAACCCATTTAAAAGAAGTCCAAAGGCCATGTAAAATAGACTTAGGAAATCATTTATGTTTAGAAAAAAACATTTCTGAAAACATTTTAGAAAATATGGATATGGAAGAGAAAGATTCACAATCAAAAAGAAAGTACAAGATCGATATCACATACTAGCGACTTCCTTGATGTTTCTTTAATCAATTAGAGATGAAATGAAAATTAAACAAGTAAACCACATTCATAACTAGATGAGAATAAAATAGATGCGGTTCAAGAAAATAAGAGCATAACCTTGAACATAAACAATTCTGAAAAGAAAAGTGACTGTAATATAAAGCCTTTTCCACTTTGGTAACTTTTCAATCATAAGCTCCATGAAAAAATAACATCAAATGAAACTTTAAATATCAAGAACATATAGAGAATCGTGATATTTCATGTCAAAGGGATAGTATATACAGCTCATAAAAGAATATAGAAGCATATCATTAAATGTATGTCCCAAAGAAGTGGGATTTGAGACGGATAACTCTTACAAAGATCGTTTCATTGAATTGAGAGTTAATCAATAAAGAGAATATGTGTAACAAATGAAAATCCACACAATAAAAGTGGGAATACAGAATAAAACAATTTTAGAGATCAATTCACACATTATCAAGTCATAGTGGAGTTATTGAAGATGAGTTGTAACCCAATGAAAGAAAGTTGAGTTGAGAGACTCTTTACCACTTGGTAACTTTCAATTCAAATCTTCTTGGATGAAATGATACAAGTTGAAACTTATAATACCATTAAGTATGAAGGATTAATGATATAACATACAAAAGGGGCAGTATATACACCACATAATATAAATAAGTGGTAAATATGACATATGTATCACAGAAATAAAAGTGAGACGAGAAACTCTTACTCCTTTGGTAATCTCTGGATCAAAACATCATAAAGGAGAAAAACTCGTGGATTTTTAAATCCAAATGTTTTTCATGAAAAGAATCATAGAATACATTCATGATTTGTATCTACACCACAAAATAAAAATAGGCGGTGAATATGGTATATGTCTCACAGAAATAAAAGTGAGATGAGAAACTCTTATTGTTTTGTTAATCTCTATATTAAAACCTCGTGAAAGAGAGAACCTCGTATGGATTTGTAAATCCCAATAATTTTCTTAAAAAAATCATAGAATATATTCATGGGCAGTATATACACCACATAATAAAAATAAGAAGTGAATATGGAATATTTCTCACACAAATAAAAAAGAGACGAGAAACTCTTATTGTTTTGGTAACCACTAGATCAAAACCTCATGAAAGAGAGAACCTCGTATGGATTTTGTAAATCCAAATAATTTTCATGAAAAGAATCATATAAGAAATCCATGGGAAGTATATACACCACAAAATAAAAATAAATGGTGAATATGACATATGTCTCACAAAAATAAAAGTGAGATGAGAAACTCTTACCGCTTTGGTAATCTCTGGGTCAAAATCTCATATAAGAGAGAATCTAATATGGTTTTGTAAATCCAAATAATTTTCAAGAAAAGAATCATAGAATACATTCATAAGAATTATATACATCAAACAATAAAAATAAGTTTTGAATATGAAATATTTCTCCCAAAAATAAAAGTGAGACGAGAAACATTTACCTCAAGTCCAGACTTTCCATGTATGTCCTTTAACTCCTGTACAATAAGCTTATATCAATTATTTGATTGATTAATAACCTTTTCCAAGTTTAATACCTTGTACTTAGGTAATTTATTTTATTTATTTTAATGATAGATTTAAATACTTGAACAGTTAAGTCCACGTCGGGTGTTTTGAAGACGTTCGGTCAATATTTTCAAAACGGTACTGGTATGTTGATCGTGGTCAAAGGGGACATTGTTCCATCATCTTCATAATAATAATCATGAAATAATTATTATTTTTATACATTAATTATACTTTTAAAACCAACCATGAATAATGATTATGAAAAATGAACTACATTACAATCATGAAGACTGTAGGTCATACATACATATGAGCAACGTTTCCATTTTTCAATGATTATTATGGAAAGAATGTAAGTGTTATTTTATCTTTTCAGAATGATCATAATATCATAAATATCATATTATTTCTTTAAATACATTTATATATATCATCCATATGATGAGGTGATGAATAACGAATCACATCGCTTCATGAGGCGGTAGTCCACACGTACGCACGAACGACGTTATCGTCTTTCAATGAATGGAAAGTTAAGAAAATATAAGATATATTATCTTTTCAGAATGATAAATATATCAATGATATAATATATAAACATTAAACTCATCATCACGAGAAGTCATGAGAATCGATGATGGAAAACAGATTACATCGGTTCATGAGGCGGTAGTCTGTCGTACAAATGAATGATGGTTTTGTTTCCTATTTGATTGAAGATGAGATGGATTTAGGTAATTTCATTAACATAATAACATCACGATATATAGGAGATACTGATGTTATTATATCATCATGGTTGAAGAATATTTAAAGGAGATTGGAGATGAAATAAAACATAACGTTGGGTTGAGAATGATACCTCTTCTTCGAACGACCTCTTTAGATTTGCACCAAAATCCTTCCTAATAGGGTTTTCTAATCAAATCAAGGTTTCTAGGACATGGGGAGGAAATCAAAGAAGGGATTTGGGCAGGGCTTGGACAAACCAAATGTCTTTGAAGGTATGAAGAGAAGACGAGAGGGGGCGAGGCACACTTAGAATTTTTGAAAAGAAAAAGTTATACTAAGTTCTACACATGTCACAAGACTCTAAAATGGGTCATTCTCAAGACATAGATGGAAGAAGGTCAAAGTATGGTCATCTAATAAAATTTAGACAAGTGTTTAGGTCATTTTAACCCTTATCTTTTTAGTTTAACCCTCGGTAAATTTATTTTCACCTTAACCATAATAAAAGATTTTTTACTGTTTTCACTATTTATTATGACCAAAAATTAAGTTGTCCTTATTATATAATATAAATTATGTTGATTCCAAATATAAAATCTATTTTACCAAATTCAATTCATAGAAGTAGCAAATTTTAATTGAAAATAAAACTCGTAGACGTGATGAAAAAATGGTTTTTCAAGAAATGTATTTTCCAGGTATAAAATATTCTTATATTAACTTTATGACTAGTAATCATCATTATATAAATTTAAATTAATATTTATAGATATATAATATATACATTTCATTTAAATAATTCTTCGTTATAGGTTCTTTTAATTAATTAAATGGAGAAATATTATGCACTTTAAAACAGTTTTTAAATAAATGTGTTTTTAAGCCAAAAAATAAACTTATTCTAAAATACAGTATAAAGATGATTCAAATGTAAGTAATTGGATTAAATATAACTAAATAATATTTAGGTTGCTTGAAATTAAATTCAAAGCAAAATGGAACTTTAAAACTGCTTGATTTATTGAAAAGAAAAGATAGTTTTACAAAAATCTATATTTTTTACTATTTATTGAAAAATCAATATTTTCTGAACAATTCTAAAACTTCTCTCTAAGTTAATTTTGATATTTTAATTTCAATCATTTTATCAAATACATTTTCAAAAAACTTTAGAAATTAATTAAAATATGTGCTCACAAAAAACAATAAAAATCATTTGTGATGAACATATATTTTGATAAATGAAATGTCTTTACTAAAAATTGAGTGATTATTTACTAAACATTTAACAATACATTTATATTGAGCAGGACATATATATATGATGTGGTACTATTTTATCACACTTTGTCACATCACTTTTGGTGAAATTAAATGAGTTTTAATGATAAGTTGAGTTTTAATGGAGATTATGTGAATATGGAACAAACTAGGTTGAATCTTCTATTCTTTGAAAATCTTTTTTAAAGTTTGATTTTTTAGTGGTTAAGTTGTCATTGTTCGGTTCTTTAATTCTCATATAATTTGTGAACAAGCCTTTTTGTGATTTTCATTGGAAAAAGGCATCTTTGGTTTGTGGTTTATACTTTTTCTCGACTTTTGTGTTTTAGGAACTGTCGTGGTGAAATGGCTACGTCGACCAAATTGGCTATGTCAGCAAATCGGCTACATGAGTTGAATCGGCTACATGGCTAGATTGGCTACGCAGATCAGAATCGACTATGTGGGCGAATCACCAACGTGAGAAACAACTACATTGATAATCGACTACTTTAAGGGATTCACCTACATCGACAATCGACAACGTGGTTAAAACGATTGCGTGAGACCAAACAGCTATGTGGAGAGTCTACTGCATAAAGGGATTCGCCTATGTCGATAATCGGCTACGTGGTCCAATTGACTACGTTGCCCATTCGGCTACGTCATTCTGAAATGGCTACGTGGAAGAAAATAGCTAAGTTAGAAAGACGATTATGTGGGAAAATGCATACGTGGCCCATTCGGCTACGTTGTTCCTTCAGTCGGAGGTGTACCACGCTGGACAGAGGGAATTCTGACTTTATGAACCTGCATGCGACGGCCATCAGGAAGTTTGGCCATGATCAAAATTCCACGACTGAAATTTGGGTATAGAGTTGGTGCATTGGTGTCAGAGAGTTGGTTCGTCCAGGAAGTAGGTGCACCAAGGCACGCCACTAGGATTCCACAACATGTTTTTGGCTTTCGCTACATTCTTTTTTATATAAGAGGAAGTGTTCTCCTCTATTTCGAGATAGACCCAGAGAGGGGAAGATAGTTTTGGACACCTCTGAAGATGGACTTTAACTCCTTCCCCCATGGTCCCGGAGATGGGACTCGTTCTGTAGTTTTTCCTAGTTCCTTTTACTGTAAAATTGTTTTTTATATTTTGTAAATACATGTTTGTGTACGTTTTTTCCTATTCAACATGTTGTGATCTCGGACCTTCAGAAATGAAGGGCAAATTTTCAAGTCCAGTTCTAAGACGTGAAACTCCGATGCTGCCCGGAGGTCCGCTCATCATGCTAAACACCATCCTTTTTCTTTACTCTTGGCGGATAACAACTCTGTAAGTGGTGAAGCGAGAGCTCAACAACTCAAGGGATGTGTCCTTCATTCTTTCACTCTTTGGTGAGAGAGGTGTGTGACACGAGAGATCGAGCATCCACGGAGTGAGGTCTTATGATGGTTTCATCCATTTGAGGTAAATGATGGGTAGTAGACGAGTAGATCAATCTGAATCTAGGCATGTTTCTTGTTGACTCTTCTTTCTCGCTCTGTGTTTTTTAGCACTGTGCACATTGTTTCTTCTGCATTAATTTTTTATTTTAAAAAACACCAAAAGGGTTTTGGGAAGACCACTATGACACTCGACGCTACACCCTTGAGATCGACCTCTGAGTTGGCCATTATGCTATATTAAGGGCTATAAATGTATTTGTGGTCATCCACACGACAAGCATGCATCTTTCAATATATATATATATATATATATATATATATATATTTCATAATGTAGTTAATCACATTCATACTCATCAATTTAACGTCTAAGTTATAACGATCATATATTTCACGGGCTGTTTACGCTCAGTGTTGCATGTCATATACGCTATCAAACATAATATTCTTTTAAAATCTTGGGGTGTTACAACAATCATCATCTGATGAGATATTTATTAATATTTTGTTAATTGAAAATACAAAGTCACCTTGTTCTTGGGCACCAACTCAAATCACACTGGCACTAATACATTGAGCAACAAGGTGTGGATCACTCGCAGCACACCCCTGAGTCCATTATTGACCAAATCCCTCCAACTACTGACATCAATATGCCAATTATATATATATATATATATATATCCCAATTTGATGAAAATCCAAACAAATCAACACGGCAGCTTACCTTCAATGAAACGACAAGCCGCCACATGTGATCATCCTTCATTGGCCTCCTCTAGTCATCCCAAGCAAAAGCCACTTTATCCTGATTTGATTATACCATGCTTCGGTGGAATCGGTATCAACCCCCTAAATTTAAGTCATTGAAATCCGAAGGTGGGGGGGGACGAAGAGGGAAGATCTCACCTTTATCGACGAATCAACAAGCTCAAACCCCCATGGATCAAAGGAGGGAGAAAAGGTGGAGCAAAGAGACAGCCTCCCTCTTTTCTCGACTAGTTGAACCTCCAAAACTTAAGGGTTTTCAATTCAAATCCATTTCAATAAAAAAAACAAAACGAGAAATCATTGCAAAGTGACACCCTATGCCACAACGCAATGCCCTTACCTAAGCCATCTCAACAACTACACAAAAACATGTTGTGGCGTGACACAAAGTCCCCGAGTTGTGACGCAACACCAACCATTGGCTCCAATAAATTACTCTTACGTGGGTGCCACACGATGCAGCAACACTCGTTATAGCGTGACCAGCCACTTGTTTCAAAAAGTTTTATCTTAGTAACTTCTTGCCACCACTACTACGGATTCAGCCATCAACAACACTTAGTTTTATCAGTGCTAGCTAAAAGCGCTGATAAAAGGCCCATTTATCAGCGCTAGAAAAAACGATAATAAAGGGGAGTGTTTATCGGCGCTAAAAAACGCTAATAAAACGGTGTCTTTATCAACACTAAAAAAACAATGATAAAACTCTCTTTATCAGCGCTAGTAAAAAAACAATGATAAATGCCCCCTTTATCAGCGTTAGAAAAAAACGCTGATAAAGGAGGGTTTTATCAAAGTTTTTTTACTAGCGCTGATAAATGTCCCCATTTATCAACGCATTTTTTTCTAGCGCTGATAAAGGGTACATTTAATAAAAAAAACATTTCATTAAAATTATTATATTAATATAAATATAATATATTTTTAAAAAATATGATTTTGATAAAGCTAAATATGCATTTACATTTAATATAAAATATATTTAGTGAAAATGGCTTATAAAATAATTAAAAAATAAGATTAATTAATAATTTGATAATTATTATCGAGTAATAGTAATTTAATAACAATTGTATGACATATAAATTAAATGAATTAATGAATGGTCTGAGATAATTTTAAAAAGACTTGAACTTCAAATTGTCATAACTTTTGATCCGGTTATTCGTTTGAACTCTATCACGTATCAAATTGAATTTTGTGATGAGCTCTACGTTGTGGTGATTTTGGAGAACCCCGATCACGTTTTTCAAGGCAAAAAAAGGCTCTCAAGGCCTCCAAAATTGGGTTTTTAATCGGGGTATCCCAAACATTCGATAGAATTTTAGTCTTGTTTCAAAGAGTTGTTTTTTTTGTTGTGAAAATTGAATTTACTATCAGAGCTTACATTAATATTGATATAATGGATTTGAAATTTTATCATTTTTCATAATGTAGTTTTATTTATAATTAAATATATGCATATATTCTTATATTTACTTATAATAAATCAATTGTATAAATACAAATTTAAACATTTAAATAAAAATGTATTTTGAAATATATAAACCAAATGGAAATAAATATTTATTATTCATTTTATTTTGAAGTAACAAATTATCCATTTTATTTACTACATAAAAATGCATTAATATATATATATATATATATATATATATATATATATATATATATATTCAAACATATATAAAGGAATATTAATTTATAATATATTTAAATAAATATAATTGTATGTATACATACATACATACATACATAAATACATACATATATATATCACACATTTTTAAATATATACAAATAAATAGAAATGTCGTAAAATATAAAACAAAAAACACAAGGTAGAGTGGTAAAGGCATCTAGTAGCATAAGGGAGATCCTGAGATCAAATCTAGACGGACGAAGGTATTTGGGGGAGCTTTCTAGCGATGAGGAAAGAGGGTGGGCATGTGATGGGTGTTGAAGAGCGGACGAAGGTATTTGGGGGAGCTTTCTAGCAATGAGGAAATAGGGTGGGCATGTGATGGGTGTTGAAGAGTGGAAAGCGCTAAGAAATGGGACCAACAAGCATTGGGAAGGGTTGTCGGTGCAAGAAAACAATAATTTTTTTCAAATTATTATAACATTAAAAAACCGCTGATAAAGGACGGTTTTAACGACGCTAAAAAAACACTGATGAATAGTCTTTAACAAAAAAAATAATGGTGTTAAAGATACCATTTATCAACGCTTTTTTAGCGCTGATATAGGTTGGTCTTTAACATCGCTCGCAATATCAGCACTTTTTAAACACTGATAAACCCCTTTTATTAGCACTGTTAAAGGCTTGATTTGTAGTATTGCACGCCCAAACTCCTCCTATTATGGCCTCGACTTCGACCTGTAGTAAAAATTTCAACACGAACCCGAGCAACTCATCAAATACGGACCCGACCCCCATCCACACATCCAACAACCAAAAACCATCGAATTACACACGGTTCGACAAAAATTTAAAGAAATCCATACCTCAGAATATGTGGGTGTTACAGAGTCTAGCAACACATGGGTAGCGCGAATCTCAAGGCAACATCAAACAACCTCAAACATTCAAAGAGTGATACTCATTTAAGTGGGGCATGCAGAAGTAAATTGTTGACCATTGAAGGCAAGACATGGATCCAGCCAAATGCCTCAACAAGCAAACACACAGAAAACACAACAGCACTAATGCATGATCATTCCATAGATTTGATTAATGTTGGTAATTAAACCGACATAATGAGATGGGTCAACTAAGTGTGACAAGTCGAGAACACGGTTTGACCAATCAAGGATTACATGGAGTCCAAGTGATCATAAACAGAGTATGAGGAAAACATCCTAGCAAATGGATTGAGTAATAAAGTAAATGTAAATGAATTTTGCATGGCATGTCCGCATGGAAAATAAAATACAAATCAATAATAATTTAATTTGCATTACACTCAAAACACAGTCACAAATGTTGTATATGTTATGGAATAAACATAAATGTGAATTATACTGATCAATTGATTAAACATTGATCACAGGAGAGTAACCTGATTGTTACATCTTTGAGAGATCTTTGAGAGGTCTCACGATAAAGTCTCCCCAAATACTTTATAAGTATTGATAGATTTTCTTTGTAATCTGAAAATCATATAATAACATCACTTGAATTGAGTGGGAAAAAAAATTAGATCAAGTGATAAAAGTTTGATAAAATAAAAAAATAATGGGATACTAAGAGCTAAAATTTGATCAAAATGATGAGATTTGACCTTTATTCAACATTTATTGTAAAAAACCATGGCAAGTAACTGATTTAATAAATAAATATTTCTAAAATCTTATTTAGAATATGTGAAAATCATCAAGATAATTTATACAAAGTGATATAAATCCGCAAATCCAAATTTCGCATTATATAACCATTAAAAAATCTCATAATATTACAATCAGTTTTATTTTTTATTAAAAAATCAATTTCAAATCAAACTCTATTTCAATTTGGAAGTTATGATAATTTTAGACACTAAATTAAGAATCCTACATTGATTCCGGAAGATCTTTTATTACAGAAGCCTGCTTTTAGATTGGATTCTTGAAAATAAATGTTATGGGCTTACAGATTTGTGCCACGTGAGATTGATGGAGATCTTAATCACTGCCTTCGAATAGTGGGCCACTTTCAATCAACACCGATGAGTCTGCCAACTCCTCTCTGTACATTTCTTCGATCATGGGCTTCCACAGCCTTACTCGAGCATTGATGAACCAATTCGAAACCTGGAGGAATCACAAGGGAAAAACAACAAGATCTTCATCAATTGCATGTAAAGAACAGGTGCCAAATGGCAGAATCCACAGGAAATGAATTCTCCTGGTTAGCAATGGTGAGAAAGGCAGAGACCCACCAACAGAACATGGCACTTTCAGCATGAAGAATAATAAGAACCAAAATAACCAGAAGTTTAAAAATTGGGTACAGGCCAATCTGTGCTACCAGGGGACTTGACCCCATGACCACGGGACTTGACCCCATGACCACGCTCCAAACCCCTCCACACAACAAAGAAAATAACCTGAACTTTACGCATAAAGAAGAATAAATATTAGTAGAAGGTAACAAAATTATTTAACTTTTGGCCAGGCCAATCTGTGGTGCCAACAGAATTTGAATTTTTGGCATGAAAATGATGAAGAAAAGGATGGTGAAAAATTATAGGGTTTTCAGTCAGGCCAGGCCAGCCTGCGAAGCCAACAGAATTTGAGTTTTTGAAGATGAAGAAGCAAGAGGAGGAGCAGATGGAGCACAGTAGGAAGAGAAGAAGATCAAGGAGAAGAGATGGTGAAAAAGTATTTGAAATCTGGCCAAGCCAGTCTCCTAGGCCAGCAGAATTTCAACTGGCAGGAAGCCAAAACATAAACAGGGAGAAGAAAAAGAGAAAAATTATAGGGTTTTCAGTCAGGCAAGGTCAGTCTGTAAATCTAAGAAGAAGAAGAAGAATATCTCAAGAAATTTTACTTGATTTTTAGTCAGGCCAGTTTGCGATGCCAACATTAGCTTCTCATAGTCATTTGGGTAGCTGCAAGAAAAGGATTGGAAATCAATGGCATGAAGCATTAGGAAAAAAGAACAAACAATCCATCTTCAATCCGGGCAGGGATCAGTTAGGAAAGGAGCTGGCCGTACTCACGGGTGAAGAAAATGCTCGAAAAGCCATGCCCGAAGGATCGCCGCCGAGGCCTCCGGCAGTCCCCTGACGGGTCGCCTCCCCGGCAGCTGAATGGCCAGGCGGTTCTGCGGGCTCTCGCGATCCAAAAGCGCTAGCCGCGACAATCCATGGCTAGCCCGCCCAGGCAGAACTTCAGAAGCTCTTCGCCTGGTCGAATCTATTTGAGACAGTATCGCATCTCTGAGGCCGGAAAAATGGCCGGACATCGCCCGGAGCGCCAGAGCAGTGTATGACCTAGCCGCGCCACGGCCGGCCACAGCCTCGAAGGACGACTCCACCGCCTCCATTTGTCGGCGGTAATCTTCGTATCTGCCGTCGACCTAAAAAACGACCAGCCAGCATTTTCGCTTCAAGAAATCGAAAAATTGGAAGCAGTAAAGCAGGCACAGGAACAAGAAGCCGATCGTCCTTCATTTTCTTGCTTAGGGAGGGTTAATTTACCTCTTCCAACAGTGTAATGAGCCCAGCAATGGTGGATCGAAGCCGTTGCTGTTCGAGGTACGAGAATCCATCGCCGCACGATTCTGCTTTCAGTTCAGACGAACGTCCCAGAGATCGGCCGCTGCGGGGAGAGGACCTTGAAGTGCGCCCGCCATGGCACAACCCGACGGCCTCACCACCGACGCTGACGGTCTCCTCCAGGAGCGACTGAGCGGGTTTCAGAAACACTGAATTCCCAACCGCGGCGGCGAAGGAAGCGGCTGTCCTGCCTGGATAACACGGCAGTGAAAACGCAGCTGCCGCGAAGGGGACTCCGCTGCAGGCTTCTCGGGAGAGAAGCCCACGCGAAGAGGGGTGATCGGCCTGGTTCCACGCGGCCAGAAGATCCTTTACGCATCTGCCGCAATTGATGTCTGAACCCATTGGGGTCCTCCGATGGCGGGAATCCTTTTATGATACGGCGGAGGAACTCGGAACAGAGTCGCCGGCACGGATACCGAGGCCCATGAGTCGGGCTTCGCCCCGCCATGGCAGTCTGAGACTGAAAATCAAGGATCCAGTGTGTGATTAAGGCTGCGTCGTCCCACGGACATCTTTGTATTACACTTTTTATAAATAATATAGGTGTTATTAAATATTAATGTGTTGATGTGACAACGGAATCTCCCGCTTCCAATACACCCATTCACATAGTCCAACCTTCTCCATTCTTACACCTTTAAAATTCCTCCCACTCTATATATATATGGTTATGTGTTGCACCACGCACGCCGATGTGGTGGCAGGGGTTTGGGGTTTGGGGCGTCGGTCGCGGGTCGAGTCCTCAGGTTGGTTTTCTTCCTTGAATGCGTTGTACGTAAAAAAGTTTTATATATATGATTATGTGTTGATGAAATTGGTAAACATTTTGGAATTTGTATTGTGTTCTCTTTAATTATTGTTTTTCTCTTATATTTGTATTTCCATTTGTAATCATCATAGTTATACGAAAACTCGATGCATGTTTCGTCAATGATACGCATCACCTACGATCGATCATTTATTCATGGTTTCGAAATTCCATGTGGTTTCAACAGACATTCGATCAATTTCACGACATGTTATGAGAACGATCGTATTATGTGTATTGTACGTCATGATGGCGTTGTCATCAGCGTAAGATAATTTTTACATGAAAAAGGTATGTCACATGTTTCTGTAAACATTTTTATTTTCACGTACTCTTTTGAAGAGTTACATCAAAAGGTGAGTCTTTTTTCTATGTAAAATATCGTTACATTTATTTGTCCCCTCACTACCACAAAACAGGGCAAGGAAATCGCTGCTCTTTATCAGTGCTAAACAGAAAGCGCTGATAAAGGTATCTCTTTATTAGCGCTAAAAAAGCGCTGATAAATGAATGTTTTATCAGCGGTTTTATTTTAACGCTGATAAAACATACCTTTATCAGCGCTTTTAACGAGCGCTGATAAAGGTTCCGTCAGTTTTTATTTAATAACCCTAACATGTCATCCTCGCTAGCACGCGGTCAAGCTTTCGCGGAAGCTGAACCAGGCCCCTCACCGTCGCGACCTCCTCCTCCTCCTCCTCGTCCTCATCCTCCGCCTCGTCGTCCTCGTCGTCCTCGTCCCCCTCGTCCTCCTCCTCCTCGTCCTCCTCCTCGTCCCCCTCCTCCTCCTCCGTTGTCGCCGCCTCCGCCCCCACTCCCGCTGTCGCTACTGCAGCTGCCTCTGTCGCCTCCACCCCCGCTGTCGCAACAGCCGCCGCTGCCGCCGACAAGGTGGGTGTGGTTAGATGATTTTCTATGTTGGTTCTTCTATTTTTGGTTTCACTTCAGGAAACATGATCAAAGATTGGTTATCTATTGATGTTACCTGTTGAGGTTGAAACTTTTGTTATAGCTAGTGCTCTAAGGACTGTGTTTGTATTTTAGAAAAGATTCATCCTGATTTTCCTTAGGTTGTGTGCCAAGAGATTGGTAATCAGCACACTCCAAACATTATATAAATGTAGCTTCATGTATATCTTATGGATCATTTGGATGCTCAGTATAATGGTAGCTTATTGAGGGTCATGAGGTTGAAACTTTTGTTATAGCTGGTCATATGCATGTTATGTAGTCTACTATGGCTATTGTGGATTCTTGATCATCTACTGTCAATGGTACGATTCCTATATCATCTACCCTTTATTTTATTTTTTTATAAAAGAGAATCACATTCCTTTTTTTCCACTCTTTTTGTAAATGTTTTAGGCTTGGAGGTGTAAAGCTTGGATAGTGTTATCACCATCGACACACTATTGGTATTATAGTCCAAGAATATCACATGTTGCAAGGAATGATCTCTAGATATTGGTGGTTATCATTTATTTTGTGAACCACCCATGCTTTATATGATAATATTTTATTTTAGTTTTGTTATGGATTAGTTTGTTTTATAACAATCCAAAATCATTTGTTCCAGATGAGAGTTACCTTTTTATCTCCAAAATAGACAGAGTTATTTTCACTTGGATGAGAGGAATCTTCTATCTGGTCATGTAGAACCAATTCAATCTATATTGAATTTTCTCATGGCTCAAATAGTCAGGCATATTGTAGATGTTGCTAGAATGCTGTAGGATTCTTTTTCCCCAATGGTAGTACATTTTTAGGATGTTTTCACTGATGAGGTATAAAATTTACTTCTTAATAAAGAGATAAACTTTATAATCTAGTTAGTTTTGGGAGAAAATTCAGTTTCTATCACAATTTCTAAAATAGCACCAAAAGAGCATCAGTTGTTTGAATTACAATTTGATGATATAAAATACAATGGTTTCATATGGCATAGTACTTTACCATGGGGTTTTATAGTTCTCTAAAATAGACAGTTGATTGGTATTTATTCTTTTGTTGGACTATTGGAGATTGAACCTGATGAGAGTCATGAATCTGTATCCTCATCCACGCATTGATAGTCACATTGATCATCTATGAGGTTCTATGATCTTCTCCAAGATAGATTTGACATTAGGATACCATTAGATGAGTTGGACATCGATGGACCTACCATGGACTGCTTTTAGGAGTAGTTATGGCCTATATGAATTTTTAGCGATGATATTTGGTTTAACTAATGCATTGGTTGTATTAATGGACTTAATGAATAGGATATTTCATCCTTTTCTGGATCAGTTTTTAGTAGTTTTTTTCAATTAAATATTAGTGTACTCCCAACCCAGAGTTGATCTTGACCAACATCTTATCATCACCTTGAGCACATTGAGACAACATCATATTTATGACAAGATAACCAAATGTAGTATCTGGATTGATAAAGTGCACTTCTTGGTCCATGTCATCTCAGAAGCTAGATTACTAGTGGTTCCATAGGAAGTTGTAGTTGTGGTAGCATGGTAAAATATCAACAATGTATGTGAAATTGCGATATTTCTTGGTTTACCATGCTATTATTTGTACTATATCCATTATTTCTCACAGCTCGTAGCACAGATGTTATGGATGACCATAAATGGAGTGATGTTTTTTTTCTCAAATTCATGTTAGTGATCTTTTTAGGTGATCAATGGCAGGCTGACCTCTGCATCTACGCCCACATTACCTATTCTTAGTAAATAATATTATGTGTACTAAATTGCATTAGGAATTAGACTCAAAGTAGTTATGATGCAAGATAATTGGTGGTTATCATTTATTTGCATGCATTGTCTTTTGGGGTTTGTGGGATGTGGTAAATGGTGTACTCAGTTTTAGATTATTTTATTCTCATGGGTTTCCCCTATTTTATGTTTTCTTTTTAGTTGGAAATCTCCTCTGCTGTGCGCCTCTCATCTGCCACGAACGCTCTTCTGCCGTGTGCCAGACGACACCTTCGCGGTGAGTTTTCTCCTGTTACTCATTGGTTTCCTCTTGTTCGCATGTTATTACTGTTTTATATTGATGGTTATAATGTGAAATGTACGGGCTAAACGCCCCGCTGAAAATCATGGCCGTTGGTGGTCCTTGTTTGCGCACTAAATGAATTGAATGTTGGTTGGTTCTTGTTGAACATTGGAATATATAAATTGGTAATTTACGTATACTTGACTTATGAATGAACACCCCAGGATGATAAAACTTATGTGATAACCTCTGAATTAACAAACAAAATTGAATAAGGGATGCTTTGTAAAATCTAAAATTTTGATTGTTTGGTTTGTATGGTGTTGCGATTGTGATCACGATTGTGTTTTTGTATGGTGTTGCGGTTGTTGGAATAATCTTCTGACTCAAACTTGGAATAAGTTTCATTTTAAATGTTACATGTCATGTGATCCTAGGTCACACACAATGTATCTCCAAGACATATACTTCAGCATGAAACCATGTACATGCCATGAAATAATGGTAGAACCATATGACATGTGTTTTATTTCACTCACACCATGTATAGATACCATAGAGACTTGATGTGTATAGACTATACACCCCTAGTGGTCATGTAAGGACTACACACCGTGTATTCCACAAAAATGTGATGCATAACTGGTGAGGTGACTCAATATGTATCTAAAGTGCACGCCTTTAGCTCAAGTTGTTCTAAATGTCATGTATTTTCAAAGGCATCATTCAGTCTTCATAAGACTAACTTGGAATAAATTTGATATATGTCAGATTAAATCAAGTATCTTATACATACACGATGTTCACCCTACTGGACACACCATGTATATGGATTTCACACATGTTTAAAGGCATTTGTACCATGATTTGTTTTTATAAAACCCAAACAATGCTACCTGATTAATTAAAACATAATATTAGGCAAGTTCTTGAGATCAAACCCATAAAGATGATGAATATGAATAAAGAATGGATGAATGCCAATCGGTTGACAAAAGAGTATGAAGATGGCGTGAAAGAGTTTATCAAGTTTGCAGAAGATCATGCATGTGACCCTTCTCAAATCCTTTGTCCGTGTTTACGCTGTTGTTATTGAAGACAAATTATTCCAGAGGAGTTGGAAGAACACCTGATCTGTCATGGAATAGATCAAAGCTATACATGTTGGAATAAACATGGGGAAAAATGAATGTAGGTAGTGACTCAGAGAAGACGACATTTTATAGATCATCTGATATGATTAGAAGCATGAACAATGAAGATAATGATGATGAAGATCGTATTGAGGGTGTGATTACAGATGTGAATGATGATAAATATCGTATTGAGGAAATGACAAGGACAGTTGAAGATGAACTTCGTGATTGCCCAAAATTGTTTGAGAAGTTAAAGAGTAGTGCAAAAATGCCAGTGTGTGCTGGTTGCACTAAATATATAACATTATCATCCATATTGAAGCTGTATAATTTGAAAGCAGGCAACGGGTGGAGTGACGCCAGTTTTACGGAACTACTTGCTCTCCTGAATGACATGCTCCCAGAAGATAATGAACTCCCAAACCGAACATACGATGCCAAACAAATGCTACGATCGATGGGTATGATCTCTAAAAGAATACATGCTTGCCCAAATGACTTTATATTGTTTCGAAAGGACCACAAATCACTTAAATAATTCCCAAAGTGTGGTGCTTCCCGATACAAGAAAGATGATTCTAGTCCTACTAAAGTAGTATGGTACTTTCCAACCATTTCTAGGTTTAGATTCCTATATGGAAGTGAGGATACTGCATGACAATTGACATGGCATGCAGATACAAGAATTAAAGATGAGAAACTACGTCACCCGGCAGACTCTCCTCAGTGGAAGAGAATTGATCACGAGTATCCTGAATTTGGGAATGAGCCAAGAAACCTTCATCTGGCATTATCTACAGATGGGGTGAATCCTTTTGGTTTTCAAAGTAGCAGTCACAGTATATGGCCAGTTATGTTGGTAAACTATAACTTACCACCGTGGTTATGCATGAAACAAAAATACATCATGTTATCTATGCTTATATCAGGACCAAAACAACCGGGTAATGATATTGATGTTTATTTGGCCCCATTGATCGAGGATTTGAAAATATTGTGGGATTCAGGTGTTACGTTGTATGATGCTTACAAAAATGAACATTTCACTTTGAAAGCCACATTGTACGGGACGATAAATGACTTTCCTGCTTATGAAAATTTTTCAGGATATAACATTAAAGGAACTCAAGGGTGTCCCATTTGTGAACAAGGTACACAGTCAATTAGGTCGAAACATTCATCAAAAACCGTGTTTCTAGGACATCACAGATTTCTACCCCGACGACATAAGTACTGATCTTGGACGACATCATTCGACGGAAGTTCCGAAGAACTCACAACACCGTCTCCACTAACAGGTGATCAATTGTTTGAGAAAGTAAAATATTTGGACACTACTTTTGGTAAACCATTTTCGAAAAACCTTACGAAAACTGGTTGGAAAAAGAGATCAGTTTTTTTTGAATTACCATACTGGAATTGTCTGTATGTCAGACATTTTCTTGATGTTATGCATGTTGAAAAAAATGTATGTGGTAGTGTCATCGGAACGTTCCTAAATGCACCCGAAAAAAAAGGATGGAATTAAGACTAGATTGGACATGGTTGAGATGGGAATATGAGAAGAGTTGGCACCAGTGAAGGGTGAAAAATGAACATTTCTTCCTCCCGCTGCTTACACTCTTTCAAGGTAGGAGAGATATCAATTTTGTAATTTCTTGAATGACGTAAAGGTTCCATAGGGGTATTCATCAAATATCAAGAACATCATGTCAATGGGTGATTTAAAATTAAAGGGTCTGAAATCACATGACTGCCATGTTTTGATGCAAGGTCTAATTCCTATAGATTTACATTGAATTTTTCCCAAGAATGTCTGCCATACATTAACGAAGCTCTGTTTCTTCTTCAAAGCTATATGCAACAATGTTATAGACCCGGCGAAATTGCCAACTATGGAAAGATAAATTTCCGTCATATTATGTGAATTGGAAATGTTCTTCCCGCAGACATTTTTTGATATGATGGTTCATTTGATGATTCATTTGGTGAGAGAGATTTCACTATGTAGTCCTGTACATTATAGATGGATATAACCCATTGAACGGTATATGAATATTTTGAAAGGGTATGTCAAAAACCGAAGTCGGCCAGAGGGTTATATTGCGGAGTAATATATTGTTGAGGAAGATATTGAATTTTGTACTGAATACCTGTCTAGTGTGGAAATCGTTGGCCTACCGAAATCTCGTCACACTAAGCGGCTTGAGAGTGAAGGAATTTCTGGAAGATAGGTTATCACAATCAATATTACAGATCGGGAGCAGGTCCACCTTTACGTTTTGCATAACAGTTTCGACATTGACCCATATATTCAAACCCACAAAGAAATTCTTAGGCGTTTGAATCCTTCTAGGGCTAAAAAATGGATATCAGATACACATAATCGACAGTTTATAGGATGGTTTCGAGACCATATTTTTAAGCAGTTAGATGAAAATCCAGACTCAATTTCAGAATGACTTTGATGGCTAGCCGAAGGAGCAAGTGTGTACGTATTATCTTACAATGCTTATGCAGTTAATGATTATACATTCTATACTAATGAACATGATGAAGATAGTACCATGCAGAATAGTGGGGTTACACTTGTGGTTGAGGCGATGCATGTTTCTGGTGATAAGGACAAAAATCCAATTTATGAGAATATGTCATACTTTGGCATCATCAAACGAATATGGGAGTTGGATTATACGAAATTCAAAGTGCTGATTTTTCAATGCAAGTGGGTTGATAACAGGAGTGATGTTAAAATAGATGAATTAGGATTAGTGAAAGTTGATTTCAGTAAGGAAGGAGAGAAAGAAGAACCATTTATAATGGCATCACAGGCAGTACAAGTATTTTATGTTCCATACCCCACAAACCGAAATTGGTCAATTGTTCTGTTATCGACCAAAACAACTAAAGGGTCATATGAAAGTTCAACAGAGGTTGACCCTTTTATAGGGACTTCACAATCATTTCGCAGCAATCCCAATGTAGATGACATTTTGTATATCAGAGGAGACTACAATGAAGGGATTTACATAGTCGATAGAGGAGTCAAATCTTTTTATCCTTTAAAGAAAAAAAAGAGAGTACAATAATCAGGTTATTTGTTTATTGTAACATACATTGTGTTACGTTATGTTATTGCCGCTTCGGCGGTGGTGTAGTGGTGAAGGAGAGGGGTACAACAACGCCGTTCTTTGGGAGGTACAGGGTTCGAATCCTGGGAGTCCGCTTTCAGGGCAAACCTCTCCCCCGGGATCCACTCGCCTTGCCGGGTCACCCGGTTTCTGACTGGGTGGGAAAAATGAGGCGCAACCCACCCGTGCTGACAGATTGCTTGACGAACCATCGCCGCCCGGGTTGTCACCCTCCGGGACGCTCTACCATCTCGGCTGGCAACAGCTCCTTCCCAGCTGGGGCTCTCTCCGGAGTGACCTCTTCGTGGGGAGGGGGGTTTCCTTGTGTGGAGGGTTCGAAAAGGCCACACAAGGGAATTCCCTTTTTAGAAGAAAAGTGTTACGTTATGTTATTATCTATTCGCTGCTGTTTTTATGTAATCTAAATTAAATATTAAACCACTTCTGCAGATAATGACTTCTGCACCTGCTGATGCACCCAATCCCGAGGAACAAAAGGTCTCTCAACCAGCAGCTGGTGGTCCCACTGCAGAGCAACAATAGGTTTCTCAACCAGATGCTGGTGGTCTCAGTGCAGAGTAACAACAGGTTTCTCAACATGTTGTTGCTGGTCTCAGTGCTAAGGTACAACAGGTTTCTCAACCTGTTGCTGCTGGTCCCATTGACGATGCTAGCGCTCCGGGGGAAGATATTGATGCTACTTCTAAGGAAATGGTAGGAAATGAAACCCTAAAAGCGCAAAAAAAAAAAGAGCGTCGTAGTTTGACAGTGTTAGCCAAAATCCTTAAGGCAAAAGAAAAAAAAAATCAAATTTGAGGTGGGATGGAATAAGCGAGGCCAACATGTTAACTCCAATAGATCCATCTTTAGTAGCTACATTGGAATCATCACTCGGCAACGTGTGCCGATTGATGTACAGTCGTGGAAACATGTTGTCACCGGGCTGAAGACACTAATGTGGGAAGAGATTATGGTAACATTATGATATCATTTTTTTAATTTATTAAAATAAAATAAAATACCAAAACATTGACTTACTCTTCATCATCCATTGAAGAGTGCATTTATAGTAGATGCATCGCACAAGGAATATGTATTAAGAGTTGCAGGAAGGATTCATAGAGGTTTCTACACAATTTTAACGAAATATCATCTTAAAGATGCAGAAGGGAAAATCAAGCCGCACCCACCTCCTCTTTACGTACACTTGATATCCCAAGGAGCGTAGGATACGTTTAACAACCGTCGTGGGGAGCAGACTTTTCAGGTACATTGTGTGGGGTAATACTTTGTTTGACGTTTGCTTGTATTCATCACTCTGATTGACAATTTTTTATTTATGAAATAGCTACTAAGTGCTGAAAATAAAAAACACAAAACAGAACTAGCGTACCCTTACCGTAAAGCAAGGATGGGGTACGCTAAACTTGAGAAAAAATTGGTACGTCTTTTAAATCTACCCTACTACTAGTATGTGACATAAAACAACACCATAACCATGTTTCTTTGTTTATATGCAGATTGATGAATCGAAATCGAAAGCCATATCCATCCCACGCCATATGCTATGGAAGGAGGCTCATGTAAATAAATAGGGGACACTGATAGATGAAAACACAAAAAAAGTGTGAGAAACATGTGTAAGTATGACATAATATAAATTTGATTTGCTTTAAATCGCTATTAAATTACAATAACTACTTATTTTTCTATATTTTCTATCTGACATAGTCACAAGAATCAACAACAACCACACCAGATGCAGAAATACATTCAGTAGTCTTGAAGCAGCCAGAACAGTATGGCCACGTCAGAGGTGCGGGTTTTGGGGTGACACCCCAAACATATTTTCAAAAACAAAAACAAGCGGAGGATCAAAATGAAAAAATGGAAAAGCTGCAAGAACAATTATCTATTTTTCAATAAGAATTACAATACCAGAGAGAGATGATAATAAAATTGATGGGGGAGAGGCAAAGAGAAGAAAAAACTCAACAACAACCTGTGCATGATGATCCCGCCCCACCCCCCACCAGCTTTGAGGCGAGCCATTCCCCTAAAAAACATGACTTAGATGAGGTAATAAATGTTTTAATAATTGTTTCTATGAAATGTGATTTACATAGACACTAATACCTTTCCTGTACTAATATTCTACATGGTGAAAATGACTGTGATTTATATTTATCAACTCCCACCTATCGCCTTGTAGCGAGGGATACGATGTTCAATACACAAAATGACATGCTACACAATAGACAGCTTCCAAAAGATCATCTTAGAGTGTCAATTAATGTAGATAATGAGCCAAGTGTCGAGATACCTGTTCCAAATGACGATGGCGACATTCATATGGTTGAACAAGCTGTTGGAACATTCATTGCATGACCTACAGTTCTTGTAAAAAAACATGTCAACAAAAAGGTATTCATTTCCAATTTATTTTTCAAGATGTAACTTTAACATTTAATGATAAAAGGTCTAAACCGATGAATATTATTACATAATGACAAAGAATGTGGGGTGAAATGAAATATCAGCTCAAAACTATCTCAAGGATCAACCAATTGATTAAAACAGTCTACTGAGAGCACCTTCACCCCTCCCATTCTATATCCACAGTTAATATCATTGCAGGCTCATGTGGATACAACGTTGAAAGATGACAATACTCACATAGTTGATTTAGAAAAAGATATGTATGGAGAGGAAACATCAGATTTCATTAGTGCTGAAAATGTAAATGAACTCCTCAAGTATGAATGTCTAGGAACCTCAATTGTAAATGTATACATGAGGTAAGTTTTCATGATTTGATTTTACAAAAGATGATATACTCTGATAATTACAACTAAATACATTTTATATTTGTCGCAGATGTATATATGAAATAAAATTGAAGGGATTTCCCCATGAACAAAAATTTGGACTTGTTAGTCCTCACACCACCTCTTCAAAACATGAAATAGATTCTGATAAAGAGGCTGCAATAATGTCATCCCTTCTCAAATCGTTTGAAAACAAAATTACAGATGACAGACTCTTTTTAATACCAATGATGCAGGGGTAAAACTCTAAAATTTTATCATATCAACTATATTTTCATTTCTTTCTTTACTTATTCATTTTTTATTTTTAGGGAGAATTGGATGCTGATTGCAGTCAATTTGATTACTCCAAAGATTTATTTTCTGGATTCAACGCATGGATATCCAACAAACCGACCACACATTATGGCGTTTGTTAATTTGTAATACAATAGATCCAATATTTTAAAACTAAAAATTTAGTTATATAATTTATGTTATCTTTTAATGAGGATTCTGTTACGATAGGGCGGTGCATCAATATCGTCTAATGCATGGAATGAATCCAGGGCATAAGGATGAGCACGCCTACAAGATCTACAACTAGAAAAGTATCCAGGTATATATAATAACATTGCACTATCCAAACACATATCAAAACAAATTACTTATTGTTGTCGATGTTTCTGCAGTGTCCAAAACAAACAAACAGAAAGGATTGTGGTTATTATGTTTGTAAATTTATGAAAGAGATCATATTTCATCAACAAACTAGCATCCCTGATGAGGAATTTTCAAAAATAATTATGATTTCATTTAAAATATTTATTAATCCTTTGTGTATTTATATTTTTTCAGTACTACCATGACTGTCGCAAAAACTCATATTCAGAAGATGATATACATGTGTTTAGAAACGAATGGGAAACATACCTGATGGAAGATTGTACAAAAATAGGATGAAGGTGAATTCATACTACTTATGTTATCTATATATGATCATTGATTATCCTCCAACCTTCTTTGGTGAATTGAGAATGCTTCGATGTATTGAAATCTTAATTTATTACTCAATGTTTTCTATCCCCAGATTTATATTATTGATCTTTGAACAAATCAATATTGAAGTAAGGCATGATGGTATGCAGTGCGTATGGGGTGAACGACGAAACCACCGAGGATCAAAAAAATCCATTTTTCAACAAAAGATGGATGGAAACAACAAATATGGTCTATATCCACCATTTTCAGTTAAATATAGGGCCTAAATATAAATATTGCTGAAATTAAAGTAGAGGGATCAGATTAAACATGCAAAGATAGTATTTGAGAACATGTGTACCCCTTGGTTCATTTTTAAGAAATTTCAATGTTATGTATCTCGTTTGTTTGAACTTGTATTTGAGCACATGTGTTGTTGTTTGACTTGCACAATTATTTCTAGGTAGATGCATGAGATAATCGGTATCGTTGAAGGATTTTTTGGAACCAAAATATGTGTCCCTGGATAATTCAAGTAAGGGAAAGGCTGGTTGAGATGAAATCCAAGCTCAAACGACCAGTACATCATCAAAAGAATCAACCCTGTGATGCACCATCATGTAGAATCTGGTCCTCGTGATGTTTGAGGTGTTTATAGAAGGTATGGGGAGTCTGATGAGCCCCATGGCCACCATAAATAATGTTTACAGACAGCTCCACATGTTTTTTGTGCCTCGTGCCTCTTTACAAGGATCACGCCATTCACATGGTCCATCTTAGCACGTATGTCCCATTCATCCCATTGCTACTCTTGGAAGAACCTGGGAATCTGACAATGCATAAGCCCCACAAAACCCATACTCATCCAACCAAGAGTATTCCTAGTGTGAAGGGAAGATAACCATGGGTAATACCCACACCATACCTCTTTTAAATATATGGGTTTTGATCCTTGTATTCTAAATAGGGTACGTAGGAAGCCTCTATGAGGTTAAATCCCAACCAATGGTAAACCATGGTGACCCCCTCACTGGGGTACACCTTCGCTTATTTTCCCTCCTATATTTCCCTTAGTGGCGTCCGAATAAGTCTTCAAAATGAGAAACCATACCTTTATGGGATGCACCACACTTGGGTCAGACCTTATTGGGCGTTTTGATCCATCTATTAGGTAAACACTCCAGGTGATCCCTCTTAGAGATATACCTACCTGATTCACCTTTATAAGTGTTTTGATCCACCCATTACATCTCTGTAAGACATTAAATCATGACCCTCTATCCTTGTGGGGTGTTAAACTCATGGAATACCACAAGTTAAACATGGGTTTCCATTAATATATTCAATATTAATGTTTAATCAATCCTTATTAAGGTATTGTGGAGGTTTGGTTGTATGTTTTCCAGCAGATTTCGGAAGATTCCAAGCTTTATGTAGGTGATTCCATTCTTTTAAATTATATGATGATTTTATTATGCTGTATTTGCTTGCTAAGTGTACTATATGAAATTTTTGTGTGGTTAAAAATGTGTTATCAAAGGAATTTTGGGTGTGTATAGACTTGAAAGTTATTTTTAAAATGAATGCGGTTTTATTTCTTGTGGATTTTCATGCTTAAGTCCTCTAAATGTGTTTGAAGAAATGAGAAAGTTGTGTGATGGGTGTTTTCAAATGGATTTAATGTGTTTGTGAATTTTAAAGAGGGTTTTCTTATGAGATGTAGAGAGTCTATATATGTGTATTTACATTGAATGAAAGTACATGATAATGTGTTGATATATATGATGTGTATAATGTAAATTGAGCACAATTTCCATACAAACTATCTAGGTGGGAAGACTATGACATGTACACCAGTTTATTTGGAAGTGTCTTAAACCATATCAATCATCATGGATTTATGATTACAGCACTAACAAAATTATGATGATGATTGGATACTACTAGAAAATTGGATGAATTCCTCTCTAGTGGCTCATGCACGAAAACATTGAGGGTTATGGTTGTTGTACAATGATTCACAGGTATATGAGGATCCTAATGCCTCAATAGTTCTCGTACAATTAGGGATTTCCTATGGTGATCTATTGATGTTTCTCATACCATTGGCATATGAGGGACCTTAATCATATGATAATTAGAAAATATTATTTCATGAAATACATTTTATTATGTTTTTGGGTTAAAAATGTTTCCATGTTCTTTCATATAATATGCATAGTCAATCTTATTCTAATGATATGTCATGAAATCCCTCTTTTGGGTGTCATCCTACTGTCCTCTCATTCATACCCTATATACAGCTTTGTGGGTATGTAGATTTTGTTATGTATGGCCTAGATAAAGGAAATATGTAACATGGTGATAAAGGTGGATCCAAATGTTTGTGTTCTATTTCTTTTAGATGTTGGTGCTAGTGGCTTGAGGATGATTGTCCTCTTATTACAGGCAGTTTTTAGGATATTGTCCTTGTTCCCATACCATTGTATTACTTTTGGGTTTTTTTGATGTTTTCAACCTTGAAAATGAAAAATGGTGTTCTTTTTTTGGTTATGTTTATTCAGTTTATGTGATTTTTATTAATTTTTTCTATTTGTGATTATATAAATGGGTAATATCATTCCCAAACCACCTTGTTAATAGCCATTCAATATTTTCCATCCTATGGTGATTGGGAACACCCTTTGGGCAATGTTTTGAACCCAACTTGGTGTCGGGTTATAATAAATCCCATATTGGTTTGTGAAAATTAACATGCTCTATAAACATAAATGGATACAATCATATAGGTACGATAGAACAACTACATTAAAAAATATGTGAACCATTTATATATATCTCTAAATAGATCAATCCATGATCTATATGAATCAACCAAGTATGTTGATGTACATGCAAAGCTATATCAACTTCCATAAATCTACCTATCTTTGGAAAGATAAATAAAATTCTAATATATCAATGATAAATGGAATAAAAAATTTAAAAAGTCCAAAAATGAATAACTATAAATATCACATAAGATACCTATCGATTGATGAAAATATGAGCAACAATGGGAAATAGGTCTATAGGGTACCCTTGTAATAATTATAAAGAAAATACCTATCCAAGGATGCCAACACAGTTATTATATTATTTTAACTTAGGAAATACCACTACATAACTCATAACATTGGTGTACCACATAAAAAATGAATGTTTTTGATAAAATAAGAAGTCTAGAATAACCCATTTCATAGTCAGACTAGAATCCCCATCATTGGTATCCAATAACATCATGATGCTATGGAATGGAGACCAAAATCCCTAATAGTTGAAACCAAAGTTAGGGGAAGAAGGAGAAGAATATAGAGGAGGATAATAGGGTTGAAGATATTCCACCACTCTTTTAATGTAACTGATAATATTTGATTTATCTCAAAAGTAAGGGAGATATCCCATGGGGGAAGGGAGAAGGAGGAGAGTGCGTGTTAAAGGATTTTGTTGAGTGGAATGAGGGATATACGAGGGTAACCCGCTTTAATGGTTGATAGTGAAAATTTGTTAATTCCACTCACTAATTAGGTGAATTATTAGGCATAAGGGTAAAATAAATCATTTTCAAACAATGTGGGAATAAATATACACACACTTCTAATCCGTATAGTTTCATTGAGTGGCTTACAATCCATTATTCAACCATATAGAGATACTTCCCCAAAAACTCATACCTTACACAAGTTCATCATATTATTTGACAAACTATTAACCATCAATGTGAGACCATCATAACCTTAGAACCAAACTGTAGGTTTATCTATTCCCCCTAGAATCATTAAATAGCCCATGTTCTACTAAACATTGGGCCATATGATTAGTATAGATGATTAGCCCTAACCATGTACCAATTTCGTTAATTGGTTATTTTATGTTTTGTACCTCACTAGTATAATTCCATTTAGCAACCCCATTCTTTATTTCATTATTGTATTACTAACATAATATTTGTTTTATTATGTAGGTGAAATATTTTTCCTCAGTTCGAATGCTTTGTTCGGAAACCGCCGCCATGGACGACAATTTTTTAGAGCGGATGGATGCAAAAAGGATGGAACATCATTGTTTTTTAACTGTTTGTTGGATAAATGTAATTGTAACCAAATTAAACATTGTTTGAAATGTATATAGAAGTGTGTTGTTTTGTATTCATGATTTCAAGTAAATGTATGTATCATTTTTGTTCTTCTGTGCTTTGTGTGTGGGTGTTGTTTGTGCTGTGTGCATGTGTTGTTTGTGCTCTGTGCAGGTGTTGTAATGTGTGCAGGTGCTGGGCAAGTTCTGTGTAGGTTTTGGTTTTTTCACAGGATCTTTGGACTTTATCAGCGCTAGTTAAGCGCTGATAAATGGATAATATATCAGCGCTATTTTGAGCGCTGATAAAGGTAGTTTTTACCAGCGCTCAAAATAGCGCTGATAAAGGTAGTGTTTATCAGTGCTATTTTTAGCGCTGATATATTATACATTTATCAACGCTGAAAATAGTGATGATAAAAACTACCTTTATCAGCGCTTGCTTAGCGCTGATAAAAGGGACCCCCCTTTATCTTCGCCGAGATTAACAACGCTTTTTTAGCATCGTTAAAGGCTGTTTTTAGCTCTATTATAAACCATATTTGTAGTATCACCTCTTGCTAATTTTGAAAATAATATATGAATTATCTTCTTAATCTTGAAAAGACCAAGTGATTTGTTTAAGTTGAAATTGTTGTCAATTACTTAAGAAGATGAAAAGTCAATGAGTTATTAATCTGATGATTACAGAGTTGATCTTTACTTCCAAAGACATTTGCAAATGGTTGCACATTGTTTACAATATTTAGAGGAGTTCCATGAAAAATGATTTATTTTTCATGAGGAGCTTTTGAGGGCCAGTTTATGGAATATGGTTTGATATTATTTTTAAAGGTGTTCATCAAAAAATTTAGCCACACGTAGGGAGCCAATTAAGGGGAGCAACACCACAAGGGCAGTCGAGCTCTACCCTTGGGCCAACAAGCATAGGGGCCCAAGTATGTTGAGGCATGTGCCCACAAGGGTGCATGGGAGAGCCAGCGGAGTGCCACCGTGCGGGGCGGCACGACGACGAAGGTGGGCGCAAAAGCGCACCCACAAGAACTGGTACGAGACGGTACCAGAGGAGGGAGGAGAGATTTAAGGTGGGTTGATGCTGCATCGAGTATTATAAGGGAGCGACCAAGCTTGATCCATTTTGATGTAGGATTAAAAAAATTAATGCAGAATGAATCTTGACTGTTGAATCCTTTCAGTGAAATGTCCTGACCATTCGATCATCCCCAGCCAAAATACAGTCACGTGATCAACTCGATCTTAAACTCCTGAACGTTTGATCTGTCAGTGATCATCCCAGTAGTATTGAATTCCAGCCAAGATCATCTCCTACCTCAAGCTGGTTTAAAAATCTTCTTCTCATCGAAGCTCCATGCCATGACATCTGAAGCTCCATTGTAATAACGATCGAAGCTTGATCTGAAGCTTCTCATCATCGATTCATTATCCCAAAGTTCCGAATATGATCGAATCGAGATGCAACTTCATTTGCATCATGAAATGAAGATCGAATCGAAGGAATAATCAGATTCATCTCGGTGATTCTAGAAGGTTTTATGACGAGGTTCATTACTTATAAATATGGGATGCTGAGCTCATTTTCTAGTACCATTTATCTCACATCCAAGGTGTTGGGAAAAAATCTCTTAAGGTAACATTGAATCATTTTTGGGTTGATTGTGTTTGTTGAAAAAGCGTGTTTCCATGATTAGTTGGAGAGATCTAGAGTGGTTTTTGACAAGCTATGTTAACAAAGATCCATGACAATGGAATGAACACTCTAAAGGTGGTACAAAAAGATCGTATATAAGGTGGTGCAGTTTCCTAGCATTTTCCAAATTTTTGGGCCTCAACATAAGTTACACACAAGATTGATTTTGATTTGAAAAGTTGTATGCAAGACATGTTTTGGGATTACCACACCAAAATATGGAAAAGGAAATTAGTGAGTGAAAGATTTGGATCTGCACGAAAGATGATGTTGCGCGAAAGAGGCTTACGCGACCAATGTGATGTCAAATGTGACTTTGTGCACTCGAAGAGGATCTTACACGCACAAAGGAAGACACGTCAGGATCTTGCAAGTAGGGTCGGTCAGTCCTATAAATAGATGGCTACCCCTTTCATTTCATAAACTCATCACTTAGAGGAAATTTGAGCTCTGGTGCGTGTAAGAATTGCGTGCAAAGGGAGTTGCACGTAAGAAAGGAGTTTCACATAAGAAGGTAGTTGCATGCAAGTGGTTTTTCACGTCAAAGCATAAATGTTGTGCTCAAGGCATTAAATTTGTCCGCAAAGACACCCAAAAGTTATATGAAATATTGAAGTTGCCTAGTAGTTATGTGGTAAAGGGGTATTCATCAATTGGATGAAAGTGAAACTTCAACAGAGCATCCATCTACAATTGAGGATGTATTCATTAGTGATAATGGAGAGACTTACAAATCCAAAAATTGTGTACAGATACCTTCCAAGAGTAGTGGTCAAAGGAAGAGGAAGACGATGATCCTTTCCACCGACAGTGAGCTAAAGAAAGAGACACTGAGAGTGACCCTTGGGAATGTAGTGAGCAGATCTTAAACCTTGTAAAAGCAGTGAGCTTGGGTATAGATGATATCTAGTCTGAGCCACCATTCTTGGCAGCGAGCCTTAGTGGATTTGGTACAATCGGCACATTGTCATTGTATGCTCCTTGGATGTAGCCCAGTGAGGGTGAATCAAGTAAAAATTATTGTGTCTTGTGAATAATTTAATTTCCGGTCATACATTGATATGGAAAAAGAGAGAGAAGAGTGTTTTATTTAACGAGGAAACAAAATTTTAATGGGTAGCAGTTTGAATATTTTATACCCTGATTCACCCCCTCACAAGGTATTTAACCTAGTTGGACTAAAATGAGCGTTGTTTTGAGAGAGAAAGAGTTCCGTGAATCGCTTTGGTTCATGAAGTGAAGATCCTGTGCACTTCCTATTTATGTGAATAAGTCATTCCATAAGAAAGTTGTATCTGCATTGCACACTAGTTTTTTTCTTCGCGATGAACTGAGTCCCGCAAAGCATTCGAGATAATGCGATACACATATGTGTCTCTCTGTCTTGAGTGAAAGTTACTGTGAACCAGTGATTGTTTGTATTGCGCGAAGGGGTTGATAAACCTTAAACTGCATACTGTTCTGATTTGTGAAGAAGAATGTAACATCGCATACTGGTTTTACGAGAAGCTTGAGTAATTACCGTGTACTACTTTTGGGAAGACACGGTGAAGGTTCACGTAGAATAAGGCCACACTGCATATTGTTTTGGGAAGAGGTTGTTTAAATTGAGTTGCACGCACTAAGTCTGTTTGGTTAGTGAGTGTTAGTGAGTACAACACACTTGCGTGAAGGAGTTTATGAGAAGATACTTATATTGTACAAGGAGTGTAGTGAACAATATTTTGCATGAAGGAAGTGTGTGTGTATGATACATAATTAATGCATGTTCACATGCACATGTAAAAAATAAAAGGAGAAGACCATAAAGTGTGTTATATACATGCATGAACTTTTAAAAAAGTGCACGTGTAATTTATATTTCTTAATCAGGGTGTAGTATTTTGAGACTAGAGTTAGGACAATTTTATCATCAGTGATTCAAATTAATTTTTGTATCCGAGTTTTCAGTGTTAAGTGAGGTTGGGTCTTCAGTAAACAAAGGAATTTCCCGAGTAGTGTTTTATTGAGACAACTGACCATTTTTAGGTGATCGGTTTTAATGTGATCAAGGCCAAAAGTTAATTAGAAGATTATACTATGCGGACTTAAAATATAATATGGTTAACAAATCACTGCATTAGAAGATAGTGGTATTTGAAGACCTGTTCACAAGAGGTATTCATTGAAGAACCATCAGGATGCCAGTATAAATATTAGGATATTTTCAGGAGATAGCTCAACTGATGAGAGTCAGTATAAAGAACACTGGTAGGATGTCATTCTAAAGATCCTGTCGGGAGACAGTCCACAATAATCAGTTGTGATCATACATTACGAGAGTTTGTCTGTCAGTAATTTCAGGAGATTGTCTGTATTTTTAATCACATTGCTTATTACTAGTGGAAATTATGTGTCTCGGATTATCTCAAACACAACAAGGATGTAGTCACCCACATCGGGGGAGAACCTTGTAAAAATACCATGTGTTGAGCTTCATTTACTTTCTATCTTACATGTGGTATAATTATGTTTGTAATCAGGGAAGATCTATTCACTCTAATAAGTGAATAGGTTCAAATTAAATAGAGGTAAGAGAGAAGAAAAGAAAATTGGTAAAACTTCTGTACACTAATTCACCCCCTCTCAATGTACTTGTATAATCCACTGGGCACTTCAAATCTTTTATTGTGGAAAAAATATCGAGCTCCTAAAGAACTGTAATGTCTCACGACTACCAAAATTATAATTCATTCCATGAAGTGAATGTTATTGGTTAATAACTTACAAAATCGATGTCAAGACAAATATCATTCATCAAATAAAAGAATGAAATGATATTTCCTGAAGTGGGTGAATCATGAACATCACATACTTTTTGTACGTCAAAGTGCTGAAGTAAATTTTACTAATCATGAAATGAAAATGATGGTGACAAATAAAATTTAACATCTCCTATTTCTTTATACATTCTGAAGTTATCAAACTTGATTATGTGGTTTAAATAATCATGTCATAGATGATATTTATTTTACTAATACACATCCCCAAAGTAGGATGAAAATTTTGAATTGAATATTCATGTTATTGTCTCGAAGACACTATAAAATCCGAACAAATAATTTTATTCCACTCCCTGAGTTTAATGTGAATATTTATTGAAATGGATTTATTTCATTCCCCAAAGCGAATGAAAATATACATGATTTCATTTTAAATCAAGTTTGAGGTGAATATTATGTTTTTTAAATGATCATTGTGTTGTATTTCTTTATAACAAATAATAATATCATAACTACCAAAAATTGGTTTCATGACAATAAACATTTAAATAGGTCGATGAATTTTAATAATGAATATAAAAAAATTCACCTATAAAGGATGATATGAGAATAGTGTTGTTTGACATTACATTAAAAGATATATCCATTTATCAATTATTGCTCTTATAATAGAAATATCAAATAAAGACATTATCATTTATCTTTTGTTTATGGATTATTAATATAATATCATGTAACTTATTTGATATTATCCCTTGAAGCATATATTATTCCACTTATAGTTCATAGTTGAGATAATATAATTACATAACCATTATAATCCAATATATTTTATTAAAATGATTTTATCACTTGAAGTTGTTAAAAAATGGTCATCACTATTAATAAAATTAGTAATTAATTTATTCCTTGATGTGAATGTAATTATATTATTTCTTTTATTAAATATAATGAAGTCATATATAAAAAATTTGACATGATTTCTACTACTCATACTTAGAATTTTATCATAAACATCTATGGGTTGATGAAATTTGATCAAATGATTTATCATTCATTTGGTAATGTGAATGTTGTTATAAAAACCATTTTATGAATTATAATTTTTGATGGTGATGAGGTGTGTGTTGTGAATTCACAAGATTGTTCCACATTGGTTATCACCACACTACTACAAAATATTCCTTTAACAGTGATAGAAATAGACTTTATCAGTGCAAGAGAAGCACCGACTACCGGTACGATATTAAAATTCATACTCTTTTATTAGCACTAAAAAAGTTCTGATAAAGAGGTACTTTATCTATGCTAAAAAAGAACCGATAAAGGGCCATATTGTAGTGTGGTGCAACACCACACTGCAGCACCAATGCACTGTGTTGTAACAATACACCGTGACACCAGAAACACACCAGATATCAACAAAATCAAGTACCAATACAAAATTTAAATGAAATGAAATTTATGACAAAAATAAAGGAAAGAAAACATTATATTATAGACATTTAAATCATTAGTTTATACAATTACATAAGTACAAATTATTACATACATTCAAAAACATCAATGTTCCTTTGTCTTTTGATCCTGACCCCGAAACATGCTATTTCTAAACAAACCACCCCTTCTCGAGCAAAAGAACACACCTGTATAAGAAAAAAATTCATATGTTAGTAATAATATAAAGAAATAAATTAATAGAAAGTGTTAATTTTATGAAAATTGATATCAATTTTAAATAAAAAGATGCAATTTCACTACAAGAAAATCACCGCATAGTGGCGGTTTAAATCGGTGCCATATGCTTCTCTAGTGGTTTCCAAAAACTACTGCTAAATTGTGTGTCAGTATACAATATGCAGTGGTTTCTTCAATTTAGCAATGGTTTTTGGTAACCGTCTTAGAGATCACATTTCCCAGCGATTGTTTGTGGGTTTGGTGTCAGTTTTCTGGGACAAAATGTTTGTTTTGTCGCGGCGGTTTAAACCGTCGTGAAAAAAAATCCTTTTGTCTGGGAAAACTGCTGCCAAAGCCACAACCAACCACCGCGAAATGGTAACGGAAAATGAAAACTATCTTATGGCAGTTTTAATCACTGCTAAATTATTGTATGTAGCGATAGTTTTAATCGCCACTGGTAGTATGATACCAAATTATAGCTGTGGTTAAAACCGCCGCTAAAAATCATCAATTTACTTAGAGGTGGTTTAAACTGCCGCTAAAGGTAGATTTATAAAAAAAATACAGCTGATTCCGTAGCCCCAGTACCAGTGACCTGAAAAAAAATGTGCCAATTTCACATGCACATACATCCTACGTACAAAATAATACAAGGAAACCAACATTTTCATAAGAAAAATCACTTTCAAATCCACACACTTATTCAATTTGAAAACACATAATAGAAATAAAGAATATGGTAGGGTAAAGAAATATGATATTATAGGATACCACATTGTGGTTTAAATATTGCACTATAAGAGTTCTAAAAGAAGAAGCTCATTTCATGGAGGGTGATACCATGCCATTTAAATTATAAATTCATAAGGGACATGTACTAATCAAGCCATAACTCATACCATTTATTCCTATGGGATATTTACCAATTTGTTGGGATCCTGATTCAAGGTGTGATATATGATGAGTTCCGCCCTATAGAGAATGTGTGGGAGGAAAAAGAAAAAAAATCCAAATCTTTTGTGTCCATTTCTATGTTTGGTGAAAGGGACCAATTCAACAAGCTATGAGTAAAGGACATCCCATTCCAGAAGTAGTTGAACTACTTCCTGAACGAGCTAGATGAAAATCTATTAGGGTGGTAGAACACATTCCCTTGTGTATTTGAATGGGGAAGGAGAAAATGTACATAAATATTATATTGAAGAGAGAGTGGATGCTGTGGGGATTTAAATAATGTCTAATTCTCCCATGTTCAAGTTTATGGGGTTAATTTCCACGTTGATCTATAGCTAGATTCTTCCTGTGAGGGATGCACACATGGGGGTGTGGTCAAGGACCAGCATTAAGGTGGTGATGGTTGATATGGGGTATCCCATCAATCTATATGTTCCTATATTAGAGGAGTTATACAATGTTCTATATTAGAACAGCCAATGGCAGACTCTGCTCCATGTATGAAGGCCCTTTCACTTCTTATATTGTTATGTAGTATCACGCATGGGGGGATTTGATTATTGAGACCACATCTGTAACGACCCAAAGTTTTATCAATGGAAATCCCTTCTTATAATTATTCCTTATAGTATAATCACATTAGGAATCACAATGACATATAATTATACTAAATACTATGTGACCATTAAACATAGTTTTTCAACTTCTTTGTTTTGAATTTTGAAAATCCGACATACACGGTTGTGTTCAAGATGTTTTTTGGAGTCTAATAAAACAAAAATAATTTTTGGTGAATAGTAACATACTTATGAATAGTAACCTACCCTTATGAATAGTAAATAATCTAAAATAATAGCAACCTTACCCTTGAATAATTAAATAAAATTAAGGAAACTTATAAGTGACAATTTGAACATAGTAAAAGTATTGGTATTTTTGTAAGTCATAAATAAATAATTATAATTAATTAAATAATTCAAAATAAAATTTATTTTCTTAAAATGTGTTCATAAATTAAAAAATCTATGTCTTCTAGATTTAAGATAATTTTATAAGACCTTAAGTAATTTTCAAAAGCATTATAAAATTAGTTTTAATTTTAAAAACTGTTTTTTCAAGTAAATTATGATTTTAATTAAATATTAAATTAATCATATTTAGAAATTTATTTTTAAAAAATAAACTTCATTTTTAGATTCTACATATTGAAAAATGTTTGGGGTAAATTTTTGGGATTTTTCCGAAATACTTGAATTTTTGATGAATAGTGAAATACCATAATTTACAAAATAAGCTAAATAAGCTAATTATAGAGTCATGTATGATGTTCTGCTGATGTAAGACCACTTGTTTCGGGATCACATGATAAAATTACTATTCTTGGTCATGGAAGACTCACTATTCCTTTTCTTGTGGGGAAATAATAAATTAATGAATTTTATATTGAGAAATCCCCTCTCCCCTCCACTATAAATACCACCCTTCACACCCTCATTTCCTCACACCTATAAAGATTCAATTATTGTCTAAACTCCATCCAAGCATATTCTCTAGCCCCTCCCCCACGTCCAAGATCTTCTGGTCTCATCAAAATACCAAGCCTAGGTCTCTTAAGGAGGATCTCAAGAGGAGGATTCAAGAGGTAATTTCTCTTCCTCTTTCCTTTAATTTCCTTTCAATTTCAAGTTATTTTCTTATTATCTACCCACCTATATTCATCCACATGGTATGGTAACTCCAGTATTATCCATATAATGTAATTTTATGATACTAATGGAATATTATACCATCCAAACCCCTTTCCCTTTTTCTTTTATATTATAAAAGAAAACGTTGTTCATGAGGTGTTAATCTATCACCTTCAAGAACAACATGTTTTCTTTTTTCCATTTATACTTTTATATTTGGTCATGAAACCATTTTTATGGTTGAACCATAATATGTTATATTTATTATGTCCTATTTAAAGTTCTGAAACTAACTTATGTACATATTTCTAAATGATTAAACAAAACAAGATCGTTGTGGTCGAAAAACCGCCCAAATTAACCCAAACAATCATCATTTAATTCTTATCTAATGATTCATACACATGGTATATAATATAATTCATTATAAGATAATTTTAAATTCTATAATATCATATCATTAATAACATGAAATATAATTTCTGATGTTTATCCATAATCTACATGAACTTCCATTTATGAATACATGTGAACCGCTCAAGAAAACCATAAAAACGAACATTCCCGAACAATGTTTTAAACTCTATAACTCATCAAAAGGCACATAAAATAACTTAATTAACCCATAATGAACCATATTAATGTAAAAAATTTTCTTTAATTGTTAATTAATGAATCTAATGTGGTTATACAAGACATTAAAGTGAAGGAAGCGTTTGGATATAAGTTAAGGAGAAATTCTCGAACCTAACTTTAATCATTTAGGTTCTCCCTCTTTCACTCCTTTTTTGATATGGTTACTCCTTAAAAATAATTTTTTCATCATTTAATTTCCTTCTATGGGATATAAATGTTTTTCACTGGTGTTTATTTCAAACAAAATGTTTTCCAAAAGAACTCTTCTTTTAAGAACACTCCTTTTACTTCTCATTCAAGGTTGACGGTTCTTGTAACATGTATGTTATTCCATCTTCCTTTTGGGAACCCAATGTTTATGAATGTGTTATTATGAGATGAAAACCATTCCCTTTCATGGGTTAGTTATTTTCATTTTTGATATATGTTTTTTATGTCATGCATGATAAATGATAATGTTGTGATGTGACAGGTGCACCCAGAATTATATAGCGCAATATGAATGTTTCAATGTGACGGGTGTGCCCGGAATTATACAGTTCTCTAATGCATTGGTTAAAGTGATAAATCTCATGAGTTAATTTGAAATGATGTGTGAACAAGATTCTAGCTTTGTCCACAAGTATGTGTGGTAGTTAATCACTAAGACCTGATGTTTCATTTCTATGCATTTCCACATTTCAAGTCTCTTATTAATGCTTCCTCTCATGTTCATGATCCTTTGCCTATGTTATGGTTATGATCACCCATTTTTATATTGTTCTTATATATACTCTTTCTTAAATTTTATCTCACCCCTTTTGATGTATATCCTCAGGTGACTACATGTACTAAGGATAGGTCAAGTGCCAATAAGAATCTAGGGGAGAAGGAATTAAATAAATGTTTATGCTTGATGTTGTAATTGTTATGTATGGTCCTAGTTTTCCCAATACACTAAATCTTTGTATCCTCTATGTGTAATACTATTATGTTTTTTATATTTAAAATTATGTAATAGTAATGTAAGAAAAGGTTGGGTCACTATAGTTGGTATCAGAGGAAATGTTTAGTTAATTTGGGAATTAGGATTAGTGAACCCTAGAGAAAACCTCTAGTATGAGACTAAGTACAAATTATTATACAAGAAACTTTACATAGGGATCCCATATGTTATGATTTTAGTATAAATTGATCAAATTAATAAGTTATTTATGACTTGTTGACTTATGTTTTGTTCTAACATTTTACATTTTAGAAAATGGTGGGAACCAGGAGAAACCAGGCCAACAACTCATGCGAGGGCCAATGAAATGATTGCCCGAACGACATCCCCAATGATTTGGGATGTGGAGTTTAGAACTTCATGGAGATTCTTACCCAACTATCTCAGGTTATAAACAATAACCATAATAATGGGGAACATCATCCTTCACCAAAGAGGGAGCAACTGGCTATTGAATGTTTTATGCGGCAACGACCACCAATGTTTAGTGGATCTTTCGATCCACTAGTTGCAGAACAGTGGGTCAACTCCATGGAGATCTTTTCTGTGATTCACTGTTCTGAGATGGAGAAGGTGACACTAGTCGTTTATCGTATAGATGGAGAGGCCGATCAATGGTGGGATTTGATTAATAACACAAAGCCAAGGGAGGAAGTTGAAGAGATGGAATGGGAAGACTTTAAGATAATGTTTATTAACAAGTATTTCCCAGTAACTCTTCGCACAAATATAGAGAGATTATTCATAGAGCTCAATCAAAAGGAAGGAGAATATGTCACAACCCATGAAGTGAATTTTACAAGGTTTTCAAGGTACGCTTCAGGTTTTGTTATCAACAATGATAGCAAAATTGATAGATTCTTTAGTGGATTAAAACCACACCTTTGAAAGGCTCTTGCAATTCGAGAATTTGGGAGTTATGAATAAGTTGTTTAGTGTGCTCTCAAAGTTGATATGGAGTCTGGAGAATGGTCCCATGGCTATGGTGATAAGAAATGAAAGATGTAGTTTCAATCCGGTGGATCTAATGATAAAGGTGGGAAGAAAGCTCAACGACCCACATGCCAAAAATGTGGCAATTTGCACCATGGGAACTGCCTCAAAGGGATGGAGAAGTGCTTCAAGTGTGGGAAAGAAGGACACCATGCTCAAGAGTGTCGAAAGGAAATAAAAAGGAAGGAGAATGTAGTCTAAGAAAGGAGAGAACCACTCATGGTTCAATTCTACAACTGTAGGGAGCTAGGGAACTATGCAAGCCAATGCACTAAACCTTGAGTTCTCAAGGGTAATCAACATCAAAAGCCACCAAAGCCAAAGGAACAAGGGAAGGATTATGCCATCACTACTATAGAAGTGGAGTAAGATAATAAAGTCATACAAGTTATACTTTATATTCAGTTAATAATGGAAAAAGTCTTATTTGATTCTGGTTCTACGCATTCCTTTATATCTTGCAAGGTTTCTAGAACTATAGAATCAAAGCCCTAAAAACTTGAAGTATAGATATCTATAAAAACACCAAGTTGTGCAATCATTGAAACCCAAGTGTTTTACTCTTCTCCTATTGGAGTATGTGGTAATATTCTTCCAGTGAATCTCATAATACTTCCCTTGGTGGAATTCGACGCTATAATGGGAATGGATTGGCTCTTGTTATATAGAGCACATATTAACTATCAGGAAAAGGAAATATCTTTTCATATTCCAAACCATCCCATGATCCCATATAAATTCAAGGAAGATCATGAATCTCCTTCGAAAAATACTTCAATGGTGTGGGTGTTTATTCCCTATGAAGAAGCATATCTCACCCAAATGGTTGAGTCAAAGGAAAGTGCCAACCTTGAGGAAATGCCCATCATTAGGGAATATAGTGATGTATTTCCTGAAGAGTTACCCAGAATTCCCCTGGATTGTGAGGTAGAGTTCTAAATAGAACTCATACCTGGAGTTACTCCTATCTCAAAGTGTCCCTATATGATGGATCCTATCAAACTGGAGGAGTTAAAGAAGCAGTTGTAAGAGCATCTGGGCAAAGGGTTCATATGCCTTAGTGCATCACCTTGGGGTGTGCCAGTGCTCTTTGTGAAGAAGAAGGATGGAACAATTCGACTGTGTATCGATTATCAGGAACTCAACAAGATCACCATAAAGAACAAGTATCCTCTTCCAAGGATAGATGACTTGTTCGATCAGTTAAGAGGAGCTCAATACTTCTCAAAGGCGGATCTTTGTTCTGGATATCATCAGTTAAAGGTGAAGAAGGAAGATATTCATAAGACTTCCTTCTGTACAAGGTATGGGCACTAGGAGTTTCTGGTGACGCCCTTCGAACTTACTAATGCTCCTACAATCTTCATGGATTTTATGAATAGAGTCTTTATACATTACCTCGAAAATTTTTTGGTATTGTTTATTGATGATATTCTCATCTACTCCAAGATCAAGGAGGAACATTAAAAACATCTAAGACTTGTGTTGGCGACATTGAGAAAGGAGAAGTTGTACGCTAAGTTCAGAAAGTGTGACTTTTGGATGAATCAAGTCACATTCTTGGGACATGTGATCACAAGTGAGGGAATTTCTATAGACCCTTCAAAAACAAAGGCGATTGAGGAATGGAAAAGACCCTATAGTGTCACAAAAAACCATAATTTTCTTGGATTAGCTGGGTACTAACGACATTTTGTGATAAATTTCTCACAATTTTCAAGACCGCTAACTAATTTAACAAGGAAAGGGGTAAAGTATGTCTGGACGAAAGAATGTGAGGGAAGCTTCAAGGAGCTAAAGAGAAGGCTGGTCACTGCACCTGTACTCACACTACCAAAAAGTGGAGAAAGTTTTTCGATATACAGTGATGATTCAAAGAAAGGCTTGGGTTGTGTACTCATGCAAAATTACAATGTGATAGCCTATGCCTCACGGTAGTTGAAGATACATGAGTAGAACTACTCGATGCATGATCTAGAGCTGGCATGCGTGATTTTTGCCTTGAAAATCTGGCAGAACTACCTTTATGGTGAGAAGTGAAACATATACACTGACCACAAGAGCCTAAAGTATATATTCACACAAAAGGAGATGAACATGCATCAAAGGAGATGGTTAGAGATAATCAAGGATTACAATTTCTCTATTCACTATCATCCTAGAAAGGCGAACAAGGTAGCTGATGCTCTAAGAAAAATAGAACCTGCTACTCTATCCATGTTACAGATTGAGAAAGACCCTATATTCTTGGATATGCAAAGAAAAGATTTAGAAATCATAAGGGCAGGGGATACATCCTACCTTTCCCAAATTATTGCGCAACCATCCATCCAAGAGAAGATTAAGGAAGCACAAATAGATGATGTGGAGATACAAAAGAGGGTGAATGCAGTAAATGAAGGGAAGATGCAAGAGTTCCATATCGACGGTAATGGTGTGATTAGATTTGGAATGTGGCTTTGTGTGCCTTCATCACCCAGGATAAAGAAGGATCTATTGGAAAATGCACATAGCTCAACATTCTCTATCCATCCTGGGAGTACCAAGATGTACCGTGATCTACGAGAACACTTCTGGTGGGATAACATGAAAAAGGAGATCGCATAATATATCTCAAGGACCTTGGTATGTCAGCAAGTTAAAGTAGAGCGACAAAAGTCCAAAGGGATGATGCAACCATTGCCTATACCCATGTGAAAATGGGAGAATGTTACCATGGACTTTATCATGGGTCTCCTGAAGACGACAAAGGGAAATAATGCGATATGGGTTGTGGTTGACTGACTCACCAAGACATCCCATTTTATTGCTATTCAGGAAGACCTCTCGCTTGAACAACTTGAAAATATATATGTGAAGGAAGTGGTGAGACTATATGGTGTTCCACTCTCTATTGTCTCTGACCATGATCCAAGGCTCACATCTAAATTCTGGAGGAGTCTCCAACATGATTTGAGTACTGAATTAAATTTCAGCATGACCTATCACCCCCAAACTGATGACCAATCTGAAAGGACTATTCAGACTCTTGAAGATATTCTAAGAGAATGCTCTCTATAATTCAAAGTTGGATGGGATCATCATCTCCCATTGGTTGAGTTCTCATACAACAATAGCTTCCACTCAAGTATTCAGATGGCTCCATATGAATCTCTGTATGGAAAGTGATGTAGAACTCCAACCTGTTGGGATGAAGTTAGATAATGAAAGCTACTTAGACCTGATCTTGTGAAAGAGATGATAGAGAAGGTTTAAGTGATCCAGAAACACATCAAAGCTTCTCAGAGTCGGCAAAAGAGCTATGCTGACAACCATCGAAGGGACTTGGATTTCGATGTTGGAGATAAAGTCTTCCTTCAATATCACCATGGAAGAGAGTCATGCAGTTTGGAAAGAAAGGGAAGCTAAGCCCAAGTTACATTGGCCCCTTTGAGATCCTTGACCGCATAGGATCCATGGCCTATCAGCTTGCACTTCCACCGAATATGGATCATGTTCATGATGTATTTCACGTATCACTCTTGAGGAAGTACATACCTGATCCCTCATATGTACTGAACTCAGAGGTGGTACAGCTGGAAGATGATCTCTCCTATGAGGAGCATCCAGTAGAGATTCTAGACCAGAGAGATAATGTTCTACGCAACAAGACAACCCACCTTGTCAAAGTGTTTTAGATGAACCATAAGTTTGAAGAAGCTACTTGGGAACTAGAAGATGTGATGAAGGAGAAGTACTCTCACATGTTTATGTAAAATGAAATTTTGAGGGTGAAATTTCTTAAGGGGGGAAGAATGTAACGACCCAAAGTTTTATCAATAGAATCCCATTCATATAATTATTCCTTATATTATAATCACATTAGGAATCATAATGAAATATAATTATACTAAATACTATGTAACCATTAAATATAGTTTTTCCACTTCTATGTTTTGAATTTTGAAAATCTGACATACACGATTGTGTTCAAGATGATTTTTGGAGTCTAATAAAACAAAAATAATTTTTTTTGTGAATAGTAACATACCCTTATGAATATTAATATGAACCTTATGAATAGTAAATCTTCCAAAATAATAGTAACCTTACCCTTGAATAATTAAATAAAATTAAGGCATCTTATAAGTGATAATTTGAATATAATAAAAGTATTGGTATTTTTGTAAGTCATAAATAAATAATTATAATTATTTAATAAATTTAAAAGAAAATGTATTTTATTAAAATGTGTTCATAAATTAAAAAATCAATGTCTTCTAGATTTAAGATAATTTTATCATACCTTAAGTAATTTTTGAAAGCATTATAAAATCAATTTTAATTTTAAAAACTGTTTTTTCAACTAAATTATGATTTTAATTAAATATTAAATTAATCATATTTAGAAATTTATTTTTGAAAAATGGAATTAATTTTTGGATTCTAAATGTCAAAAAATGGTTGGGGTGAATTTTTGGTATTTTTTTGAAATACTTGAATTTTTGATGAATAATGAAATACCATAATTTACAAAATAACTTAAATAAGCTAATTATAGAGTCATGTATGATGTTATGCTGATGTAATCCCACTTGTTTCGGGATCACATGATAAAATTACTATTCTTGGTCATGGAAGACTCACTATTCCTTGTCTTGTGGGGAAATAATAAATTAATGAATTTTATATTGATAAATCCCCTCTCCCTCCACTATAAATACCACCCTTCAAACCCTCATTTACTCACACCTATCAAGCTTCAATACTTGTCTACAATCTGCCCAAGAATCTTTCCTAGCCCCTACCCCACGTCCAAGAGATTCTAGTCTCATCAAAAGACCAAGCCTAGGTCTCTTAAGGAGGATCTCAAGAGGAGGATTCAAGAGGTAATTTCTCTTCCTCTTTCCTTTAATTTCCTTTCAATTTCAAGTTCTTTTCTTATTCTATCCCCAAATATCTTCATCCACATGGTATGGTAACTCCATTATTATACATATACTATAATGTTATGATACTAATGGAATATTATACCATCCAAACCCCTTTCCCTTTTCCTTTTATGTTATAAAAGAAAACGTTGGTCGTGAGGTGTTAATCTATCACCTTCAAGAATGACACGTTTTCTTTTTTCCATTTATAATTTAGATTTGGTCATGAAACCATTTTTATGGTTAAACCATAATATTTTATATGTATTATTTCCTATTTGAAGTTCTGAAACTAACTTATGTACATATTACTAAATGATTAAACAAAATAAGATCGTTGTGGTCGAAAAACCTCCCAAATTAACCCAAACAATCACCATTTAATTCTTATCTAATGATTCATCCACATGGTATATTATATAATTCATTATAAGATAATTTTAAATTTTTTAATATCATTAATAACATGAAATATAAGTTCTGTATGTTTATCCATGTTCTACACGAACTTCCATTTATGAATACATGTGAACCGCTCAAGAAAACCATAAAAATGAACATTCCCGAACAATGTTTTTAAACTCTATAACTCATCCAAAGGAACATAAAATAACTTAATGAAACCATAATGAACCATATTCATGTAAAAAAGGTTCTGTAATTGTTAATTAATGAATCTAATGTGGCTATACAAGACATTAAATCAAAGGAAGTGTTCAGATATAAGGTAAGAGGAAATTCTCAAACCTAACTTTCATCCTTCGAGTTCTCCCTCTTTCACTCCATTTTTGATACGGTTAATCCTTAAAAATCATTTGTTCTTAATTTAATTTCCTTATTTGGAATATAAATGTTTTTCACTGGTGTTTATGTCAAACAAAAAGTTTTCTAAAATAACTCTTCTTTTAAGAACACACCTTTTACTTCTCATTCAAGGTCGACAGTTCTTGTAACATGTATGTTATTCCCTTTTCCTTTTGGGAACCCAATGTTTATTAATGTGTTATTATGAGATGAAACCCATTAATTTTAATGGGTTAGTTATTTTCATTTTTTATAAATGTTCTTTGTTACATGCATGATAAATGATAATGTTATGATGTGACGAGTGCACAAAAAATTATATAGCGCAATATAAATGTTTCAATGTGATGGGTGCACCCAGAATTATACAGAACTAAAATGCATTGGGTAAAGTGATTAATCTCATGAGTTAATGTGAAATTATGTGTGAACAAGATTCTAGCTTCTTCCACAAGTATGTGTGGTAGTTATCCACTAAGACATGATGTTTCATTTTTATGCATTGCCACATTTCAAGTCTCTTATTAATGATTCCTCTCATGTTCATTATCCTTTTCCTATGTTATGGTTATGATCACCCATTGTTATATTGTTCTTATATGTCCTCTTACTGGGATTTTATCTCACCCCTTTTGATGTATATCCTCAGGTGAATACATGTACTAAGGAGAGGTCAAGTGACAATAAGAAGCTAGGGGAGAAGGAATTAAATAAATGTTTATGCTTGATGTTGTAATTATTACGTATGGTCCTAGTTTTCCCAAGACACTAAAGCTTTGGATCCTCTATGTGTAATACTATTATGTTGTTTATCTTTAAAATGATGTAATAGTAATGTAAAAAAAGGTTGGGTTGCTATAACATCTCTCCACCCTACACCAATTTCCATCCAACAATTCAGAACATCGCTTGAAGCTTCCCGCTCATGTCAGACCCTATGGATGTGCTTAAAATGGTCAAGTCAAGAGAATGATTCATGTTCCACCCATTCCCCCTCCCAACATGGATGGTGACTGATGATGTTACGGGGACCATCAAGAAACGGTCGTACCTTAGGGCCTTATGAGGTGGGGTACTAGTGGGGAGGGATGATTGATAGTTGAGATGTGATCCATACAATCCACATCAGTTTGAAAAGTTCATTCAAGTGCATGTTTTTACTGACACCAAATGCATATAGTGGTGTGTGTGACAAATTACAACCTTCAATCCTGAGAATAATCTGGCACATATTCATGCATAATGATGGGAAAAGGGAGATAAGATCTCCCACCACCAACTTCTACCTACATTCTTATCCATGAGTACACATAGTGCAGGTAGATCATGTTTATTAGGATATATGATAAAGTGACAGACTACAAAGGCTGAGGAAGGAGTGGCCCCACAACAACACGATCAAGGGAGAGCAACAAGTGGCACTCATTAGGGAGGTAGATACATCCCAACGGGTTATTGTGTATCAGTTGTATAAGAAATTTGTGACACTGATGAAGTGGGGGACATAGGGAGAGAAGCATATAAAGGATTGAAACTCTTGGGAATGTGATAGTATGATGAAGGAGATCTCTATTTGGTAGTCTATGAGTACATTTTTCAATGGTTCAAGGAAGTTGTTGCGCCATGAAGATATCCTTAGAGATGTCATTTTCACCGAATCCTAGGATAATAGGGTCATCCATAGAAATTCACTAATCTCCACGGGATATAGAAACAACTCAATATAGACGGGATGCATATCATTGGTCTATTCCATGCCATGTTAGGCTTTCACATTCACCATGATGAGGCGGTGTGGTATGTAATGGTGCATGTAGATATGATCAATTCATGGGTAACTGAAATCCACCTTACTAGCCAAGTGAAGATGCTTATGGCCATGGACACCCCTCCTAATATCTACCATGTAAATATTCAGATCTTAAACATTAAAGATATAAATTTTCTTTTAGAATTGCTTCCTGACTCCTTTTTTACTTGTTTAGGAATCATGAATAGAGAAGGGAGAGGTTCATGATGTGTTTGATATAGAGGTAGAGGGATACCATGAAAGGTGTTATTCCAGCCATTGGTGACCACTTCCCTGGCACCCGAAATCATAATCCACACATTTTTAAATTTTAAGGGCATCAGTGCTGACCTCTTGGTACTCTCCCTAAGATCAACAATAAGAGGGATGTGATCCGAGATGAACTTTGGAAGAGTAAACCTAGATATTTCAGTGGGGGAACTCCTGACACTACTGGAAAACTAATATATACCAACGGTTTGGAACTGTTGGTATATGCCTCTAAACCATTGGTATATCCTATACCAACGGTTTGGAGAACCATGGCCAAGTAATCCGTTGGTATAATTAATATGAAAATCTTTACCAATGGTTATGGAACCGTTGGTATATGTATTTCAAAAAAAAAAACATTCACTGGGATTTGATCCTAGCACCCCTAGTTTATTATTGAACGACTTAACCACTAACCTAACATGACTTTTGTGTATATAATTACATAAATATATATATATGTATTCTCATAATTATATTAAATTTTGATTTATATAATGTTCTGGGTAAGAAGAAATGATAAAAAATCAAAGGATCTATACCAACGGTTCCACAACCATTGGCAAAAAAAAATCAAAGGATCTATACCAACGGTTTGCCAAAACTGTTGGGAAAGGTCCCCACAATGTGGGCTTTCCCAAAGGTTTGCCCAAACCGTTGGGAAAGGTGGCCTCAAAGTGGGATTTCCCAACGGTTTGGCCAAACCGTTGGGAAAGGGAACCTATACCAACGGTTTTTATGAACCGTTGGTATAGAAGCGTTGGGAAAGGTCAGATTTCCAGTAGTGTGAAATTGATCTAAAAGAAAAATCTATCAAGTTTACTTAACTATCTTCCATTTATAGTGAACCTTACCCATGTAAATTTAGTTCTGTAAATAGTAACTTCAGTTAGGTTACACTAATCTAAGCATCAAGAGAAATCATCTACAACAGTTTGAGAAAAGTGTGGTACAATCTTTTTCATCTAGTCTTAGGACAATATTAAAGTCTCCAATAACTATCCAGTTTTGATCCATATATGATTCATAAATATAAATATTCATTAATACAACATTAGGATCATGAATTCCCAGTGTCTTTGGAATACTGGGTTCATAATACATAAAAGGAAACATGATAAATCAAGAAAATGTTAGGTCATGAAAATGTTAAGTGACAACTCTGTGCCACACATGATACATATAAAAAATGAATGTTACAATATTTTTCCAACATATCAACAACACAACTAATCACAACCCGATGATGAACACAACTCATCACCCTCTCCACCTCTATATCTACTTCCTGCTACCACCTGTAAGAACATTATATTAAAAATTAAATATTGTTGTATATTTATATTTAAACTTAAAACCAAGAAATGTTTGGAAACTTAATGTTTTTTAATTTTTGTGATTTACCTATTCACCACCAGTCGATGCAATACCACCAGGGGAAGATCCAATTGTCTTATAATATAAATCAATCACAAATTTCTACAAAGTGGATATCTGAGTCCCCTGTTTCTGAACTGTGTTTCGTAGAGAAACAATCTATCTCTGAGTATCTCGGGGTATGGAATGACTAAAAATAGGAGTAGATGCAGTTGAAATCCCTAGTGACCTACTAAATACCTCATATGGTATGGGTCCCAAACCCATCCCACACACTCGACCAGGATGCTCCTTCCTAAGAACTTTAGCAATTGGGTCATCCTGGGAGACTGAGTAGGGCTACACAGGATTGACATCCCATAGTTCTTTAATTTTTACCTATAAATCAAATATCATTAATATTATAATTAATATATATTAACACATTGACAACTGACAATAAGTTATTATAATGAAAAATGAGTTCATACCCCAACTTCTTTGGCAGACTCATTAACAGAACTTCCATTATATTTTTTTGTGAACATTCAACCATACTTCTGTTCGGGATGCTGTGTGTCCTAAACTTTGTGACTGAATTAAACAAATATAAATAAAAAATTTAATATATTACATAGATAATATTTTCTTATAAATATTTAAACTAATGAAAATATTACCTGAGCCGACCGACTTCTAGAAAAACTCTTTGACCCCGCAGTGTGAGGGATGACTTGCTTAGCCCGGCTTGATTCATTCTTTCTTGAATGATCCTAAAATAAATAAAATGTAATTTAATAGTAATGTATTAAATGTAATTTCCTCTTCATATACATGTATAAATGTAAAATGAGATTAATATAATAATATATATTTAAATACCATCTTCTTCTCATCACAATGTCTGTCAACAAAAACGTTCTATTTCTATTTGGGTACCCCATCGGGTAGCTTGTCATATATCTGTTGGGTGGTCAATGAAGTATTGTTGACATCACTCCACAATCTCCATTTAAAGTCTTTCCATTTCTTGCCCATATTTTTCAATGTCCACTTTTGTGCTAGCACATCAGCAACCGTAAAGTGGAAACACATCTATACATAGAAATTAATTTTGAAAATATTATAATTTAATAACATAATGACATTAAATTATACCATAATGTATTCAAATTACCTTTATTTGGGAATCAAAAACTTCATTTTTACAAGTTGAAGGCATATGCCTCCAATCATTATCCAAAATAGGAAGGGAAATTGGCTCCGCAGCCAGTTGGTCAAGAATCTGACCAAGTAATCCTATAACATCATCCGTAGGGACCCTATATGAATAAAATGAGACAATGATCTTATCTTCAGTCAAATTCCATATATCTGAACTTTTTATATTTTTCTCCCAAATTTCATTGTTTCCATCTTTAATGAACAAATAGTTAATATAAAAAAAGTGCAATAAATTTATTCATATTAAAATATGTACATATGACAGTCACCCTCTAGTATCCCTAGGAAGAACTAGAAGTGGCATGCTGCTCCCTCACTACTGAGGCTTCTGAAGGGGGAGGCAATGATTGAGATGATGAAGGGATGATCACAGAGGGTGTAAGAGATGGTGCAGGGGGAGATGGAACAGAGGGGAAAGCGAATGGTGTCTTAGATGTCGTAGGGAGGGAGACAGATGGATCTTCATCTGTCGGTGTGGTCGATGAAATAGCATGACACTTCCTCCTTGGAATTCCTGTCATTTAATCAAATAAAATTAAGTTCAAAACATATATTTCAAAAAAATTATGTAGAAAAAAAAATTAAAAATGATAACTGATGCACAGTACTAACAAACAAAATATACATAACAATGAGAATGAATGTCTGCATAAATGAAATTGTTGGAATCCTCATGTATTAATCATGTTTTAATGATAAAAAATCCTATTCATTCTATAAACCCTGTTAACTATATGTAATATATCTCACATCAAATTTATAGTTGTTTATTAAAAGCTATCCAAAGCTATTAAGTGATATACACCCAGTTTGGTTACTGTACACTATCTTTTGATTTACTTTATAATTTCTTTGAAAAATGATTAAGTCAAACCCATTCTATGAATATCTATGCTTAAGTCTGAATACATATATTTGGCTAACCATGAGACATAATGAACGAGACACTGTGAACCATGAGACACCGTGAACGAGACGCTGTGAACGAGACACCGTGAACGAGACACCGTGAACTAGACACCGCAATCCAGACACTGTGAATGAGACACTGTGACTAATACAGACACCATTTGAAAGAGACACCGTTTCCATGACATGCTGTGAAACCATTTCTTAATCTACTTTTTCATTTTTCAATTTACTCTCTAATGGACGTATTTGAATCTTTTAAATGCACTGACGTAATTAATGTTTCTTTGTAGACATGTCACCTGACAGTACGAGGTACGAGGTGCAGAATACATGCAACCTGTCAACTCCAACACTTGCACTCCAAGATAAAAGAGTAGTGTATCCTAGAAACAATATATAGATGAAAGTGAGTCAAATGACAAAAAAGACGATAATGAAGAACACACTCAGAGAATTTTTGAAAAAAAAATGTCACATGCAACTCGAAGCTTCTAAAGAACACACAAAGCATACTTGAATCCCAGAATCAAGAACATCTTCTCACTATCAAACATCATGAAGAACACAAGACAGATCTATCTGACTTGCGACACTATGTTTTCCATATGAGGACTTGATTTCTGAATCTGCTTCATCTCAGAAGTCCAGAGTTGTAAATACTAACATTAATAGCACTTCTAAACTTATTTCAATATTTCTACTCTATTGTGTATCATTTTATTAGCTTTTGAGTAGTGTGTGTATCTGTATAACAACACACTCTGTCTCCTGTATTAAATTGAAGGATACATGATATCATTTCTCGAACATCTTTTTACACTTTTATACCCACAGATAAGTGTGGAAGAGGTCCCTGTGTGTCCTGGTAGTTTGTACCCATGAAGAACTGTAGAAGAGGATAAGTGACCTAGATAGTCCTATGTACTATTGTTAACCCAGATCCAAGGTGCGGATCACGTTTATTTATATAAACTGCTTGGTGGCAGGTGATCACCAAGTGGAGTGGATTAGGTCTCGGCTTGAGACTGAACCAATTTTTTTATATCCACCGTGCTGCTTAATTTAGTCTTCTCTGTTTTACTAATTTACTGTATAATTCAAAAATCACTAAATTCAATTTGATATTTAATCTTGGAAAGAAGTTATAATTGTTTTTCCTTAGTATAATAACTTCAAAAGTAATCTTAATAACTGATCTTAAGATTACTGAGAATTAATCAATCTTCTAAGAAGTTATTCAAACAGTAAAACTTTCATAACAGTATAACCTTAATTAACTGGATGTATTTAACCTTATTGGGGAAACCTTTTTAAGAATACTTTTAAACCATGATTTTTTATAGACACCCAATTCAACCCCTTCTTGAGTAATCTACTCCGACCAACATTTGGTATCAAAGGCTATTTATCAAAGACTATATTTAACCTTATTCAACTGTGATTATAGTTGTACTTTAAAGATCTGTAAATTTCTATTAATTCTAAATTTATATCTCTTTAAAAGTATTTATTTATTATGAATAATATATTGGAAGGTGTTGAAACCAACAGAACACCATTCTTTAATGGAACCAACTATGCTCAATGGAAAATTAAAATGAAAATGCATTTAGAAAGTATGGGTTTTGAAATTTGGTCTTCCATTATAAATGAATATAAGATTCCTACTACTAATAGAATCACTTGGGATGAACCTACCAAAACTTCCTATAATAAAAATTTCAAAGCTATGAATGCTTTATATTTCTCTTTAGGATATGATGAATTCAATAGAATTTATGCTTGTAAAAATGCCCATGAAATTTGGGATACCTTGTATGTTTCACATGAAGGAACATCTAGTGTGAAAGAAATGAGACTTAATACTTATATTATTAAATATGATAACTTTAAAATGAAACCTGATGAGCCTATCTCTGACATGTATCTCAGATTCAATGAGATTTTCAACACAATGATTTCTCTTGGAAGAAAAGTCACTGCTAAGGAACAGATCATGAGAATTCTCAGATGTTTGCTAATAGATAGAGAGGAACCTCTATCTATATTAGAGAATTAGGTGATATCAACAAGCTACCTATAAAAGAACTCATTGGGAAACTGATGATTTATGAAGAAGAGTTGAAAGTCAAAAAGGAAGAGGAGGATGAACCAAAAAGGAAATCTATTGTATTCAAGACCACCACCTCTAAACACAAAGACAAAGGGAAATTTGAAGCTTCTGCAAAAAGTTCCAGTAGTGAACAGTCATCACCTGATAGTGATGAGGAGATGCCTAAATTAGCCAGAAGATTTAAAATATTTTACAAGAAGAAGAACTTTTTTAGAAAGACCAACTTTAAGGGAAGATACGACCAAAAAGAAAGTTGGAAGAAGGATTGGAAAAGAAGTGACAAGACTGATGAGATTGTCTGCTATGAACATAAGTGCAAAGGACATATCAAGGATAACTGTCCAAAGCTCAAGTAAAAAAAGAGATATGAGGACAAGGATAAGAAGTATAAAAAGGAAATGAAATCAACCTAGAGTGCTTCTGAGGATAGTTCAAGTGATTCAGAAACATCACATGATGAACAGGCTAACAAAACCAATATGTGTTTTATGAAAAACACATCTGAGGTAACACTTGACTCTGTACATAATTCATATTATTCTGGAGATGAGAGTGACTATGAAAATATGACTAATGAAGAAATGTTTTAATATTATAACATTCTTGAATAAACATGCAATGAACTAAAAGAAAAATATAAATCTTTAAAGAAACAATATGCTCTTACCGTGACTGTTAAATATAAACTCACAACTGAAAAAGAGAAAAATGCTCAACTGCTCAAAGAGAACAATGAATTAAAAATGTCTAATGAGAAATTGAAGAATGACTTAGAAAAGTTTACCAATGGTAAAAATACTCTAACTCAAATTCTAGGTAAACAAATTGCCCCTAAATACAACATTGGTATTGGTTATCAACCTAGAAAAAGATTTCTTGGTAGAACAAAATTTGTTTCTAAATTTAGGATATATAGTTTTACACCCAGTTCTGGACAAAAATCAACTAGTTCAAGTAATGATACACTTTCTACTATTTTAAGTTTTTCTAGACCGAATAAAGTTTATTTTTCAAATACTTTACACAATTCTTATAGGAAACCTATGAGGCAAATATGGGTTCCTAAAGCACTTATCACTAATGTTACTGGACCCAAACAAGTATGAGTACCAAAATCTGTTTTTACTTGATCATCTTGTAGGAAAGCTTCTTAAAGAGTTCTTGTAAAATTTTATGGTACTTAGACAATGGGTGTTCAAGACACATGACAGGAGAATACTCATGCTTCAAGAACCTAATAAAAATAGATGGAGGACATGTCACATTTGGTGACAATTCCAAAGGAAAGATTATTGTCCTTGACCAAATTGGTAACTCTAACTCAGTTATGATTTTTAAATTACTGTTTGTTGATAGTTTAAAATATAATATTATTAGTATCTCAAAATTATTTGATGATGGATTTCATGTTATATTTGAAAACAATGCTTGAAATGTCTTTAATTCTAAAGAAGAATTAGTGTTTTCTGCACTAATAAATGAAAATTTTTATTCTATTAACTTAGATTCTTTAGTTTCTTAAAATGATTCATGCTTAAGTGTATTTAATAAAGAGTCTTGGCTTTGGTATAGGAGACTAGGGCACTATAATATTCACTCCCTTATAAATTTAACTAGAAAAATCCTAGTCAAAGACCTACCCAAACTTGAGTTTCCAAATGATAAAGTGTGTAATCCCTGTCAAAAGGGAAAACAACACAAAATTTCCTTCAAGCCAAAGAAAGAAGTTTCAACTTATAAACCTCTCGAACTGGTTCACATGGATTTGTATGGACCATCTAGAGTTTCTAGTTTAAACGTGAAACACTATGTTTATGTTATTGTAGATGACTTTTCTAGATATACTTGGACCTTATTTCTGGCTCACAAAAGTGAATCCTACTCTTATTTTACTAAATATTCCAAGTATGTAGAAAATATTTCTGGACTTAGGATTAAATCCTCAAGAAGTGATCATGGACGTGAGTTTGAAAATAAAGAGTTTGAATTATTTTGCTCACAAAATGGATATAATCATAATTTATCTTCCCCTAGAACACCTCAACAAAATGGATTTGTAGAAAGAAGAAATATAACCCTGTAAGAGATTTCTATAATAATGCTTAGTGAATATGATCTACCTATTTATTTTTGGGCTGAAGCTGTAAATATATCACGCTACATAATCAATAGAGTGTTGATCAGAACTATTCTTAAAAAGACTCCTTATGAGCTATGGAACAATTGAAAACCCAAAGTTAACAACTTCAAAGTTTTTGGTTGCAAAGTCTATATCCTTAATACTAAGGAAAATCTTGAAAAATTTTCATCCAAGAGTGATGAAGGCATATTTTTAGGATATTACATTTCTAGTAAAGCCTATAGAGTGTTCAATAAAATAACTAAATGTGTGGAAGAATCTGTCCATGTCAAATTTGATGAAACAGATCCGCATGAGCCTAAAACCATTCTAAAAAACCTGGAGGATGATGTATCAAATCTGAACATTAATTCAAAATCCTCAAACCATTCTGTGAAAGAATCTATGAAAACTTCCACTTTTGGAAATTCCTTAGACTCAAGTCACAATGAACCTAAACCTATTTATGAACCTGAAATCACTATTCCTTCCTTCTCTAGAGCTGTTAGAACTCTTAAGAACCATCCCTTAGATGCTGTTGTAGGAGGCCTAGACAAAGGAACTCAAACTAGAACTTCTCTTAGAAATCAGGTTGAACATCAAGTCTTCTTATCACAACTTGAACCTAAAAACATTAGAGATGCAATCAATGATGAATTTTGGGTGATGGATATTCAAGAAGAACTTAATCATCTTGAAAGGAACAAAGTTTGGAAACTTATAGAAATACCCAAGGACACATTCACCATAGGCACTAAAGGGTGTTTAGAAATAAGGTAGATGAAGTTGGTAACATAGTTAGAAACAAGGATAGATTGGTTGCACAAGGCTATAGTCAAGAAGAAGGAATTGAATATAAAGAAACCTTTGCACCAGTAGCTATACTTGAAGCCATCAGAATTATGTTTTCTTATGCTACACATCTGAATTTCAAACTATATCAAATGGATGTTAAGAGTGCATTCCTAAATGGGTATATTGCTGAGGTGTATTTGTTGAGAAACCTCCTAGTTTTAAAAATCCTCATTTTCCAAATCATATTTTTAAATTATGAAAATCTTTATATGGTTTAAAACAAGCTCCAAGAGCCTGGTATGATAGGCTGAGTACTTTTCTTATTTCCAAGGGTTTTATAAAAGGAATAACTGATCCTACCCTTTTTATAAAATAAATTTCTAATGTTGTTTTAGTTGTTCAAATCAATATAGATGACATTATCTTTGGATCTTCAAGAAATTCTTTATGTATTGATTTTTCTAAAATGATGCAAAATGAATTTGAAATGAGTTTAATGAGTGAAATAAAATTATTTCTCGGATTTCAAATCTTTCAAAATAATGATGGTATTATTTTAAATCAAAGTAAATACACCAGATATCTTCTAAATTTTTTTGGATTGGATAACACTAAAAGTAGTGACACTACAATTATTACCACTTGTAAGTTGGATCTTAATCAAGATGGAAAATCTGTTGATCAAACCACTTATAGAGGAATGATTGGATTTTAACTCTACTTAACTGCTAGTCGACCTAAAATTATGTTTAGTGTGTGTATGTGTGCTCGTTTTCAAGAAAATCCTAAGGAATATCATCTAAATGCTGTAAAGAGAATTTTCAAATACCTTAATCATACACCCAATCTAGGACTGTTCTATCCTAGAGGACAATCATTTGAATTAGTTAGCTAATTTGATGCTGACTTTGGTTGCTGTAAGTTAGATAGAAAAAACACCTCTGGAACATGTCACCTTTTAGGAAAGTCACTAGTATCATGGTGTAGTAAGAAACAAAATTCTGTTGCTTTATCTACTGTAGAAGCTGAATACATAGCTGCTAGTAGCTGTTGTGCACAAATTTTGTGGATAAAACATAGATTACTAGATTATGGATATCAATTCAGGCATGTACCTATAAATTGTGATACCATAAGTGCTATTAATATCTTGAAAAATCCTATTTCACACTCTAGGACAAATCATATTTATATAAGAAATCACCTTTTGAGAGATCATTATCAAAAAGGTGATATCACTCTAGAATTCATTGGAACTGAATATCATCTTGCTGATATATTCACCAAACCATTAAATTCTGAAAGAATAGACTACATCATACATGAACTAGGCATGATAAACCTTAAGTAAATGTATTACTATTTTATGTATTACCATTTTATATCTTACTATTTTATATCTTACTGTGTCATGTTTACGGTCTCACAGTTAGTATTTATTGGTTACTATCTGACACTTACTTTCTCTAACAATACGTTCACATGATTTAGAAATCACATTTTTTTATTTTTTACTGTCTCACTATAAAACATTTGTTACTGTCTCACCGTAAAACACTTTTTACTGTCTCACTGTAAAACAATTATTACTGTCTCACTATGAGAGTTAGTTACTGTCTCACTGTAAGAATGCCTTGTTATTTTATTTATAAATTAGAACCCATATCACTCTAATTACTTATTTCTTTCCCACACTTTTGTTTTTATGACGTTTGGTATTCCTAAATGATAAAATGAAAGAAAGTTTCACTCATTCTTCACTCAAGCACCCTTATATTCTCTCAAAACATAAAACTTATTCAACCTTATCTCTCTCAAAACTTCGGTTAATGCCCAGGAAGAAATACCCTTTGTCGTCTACTCCTGAGAAACATAGTTCAAAGAAGAAGAAAATTGCGCCTAAGTTAGCACCCGAGGGTCCTCTGAATCCAAATATGGTGAACCGAACTATAGTACCTGAGAAAGAGATATACCATAAGTGGATTCTATCGAGTAAGTCTCTAGTTTTGAAAGTATTAAAAGAGAAAGGCTGGTTAGAATGGTTTTCAAAGGAAGATAGACCTATCTACCTAAACTTAGTTGTACAATTTTATCAGTTTGTACAATATTCATTTGATTCAGAAAGTGGCTATGTTGTAAGGAGTTGGATAAATAGACAGAGATGCTCTTTTTCTTTAAGATTATGGGCTGCATACCTTAGGATAACTCATGAAGGTATCTATGTGGACTATTAGAGAGGACCTCCACCTCCTAGTGAATTCTTTGTTTTGGAAGATGCTTTGAAAAGTTTAACCAGAAATGGAACTAAGAGGAGAGCTATCATTGCTGAACTGGATAGAGAATCTAGACTTCTATTTAAGTTTATTCAGAACTTGATTTTACCTAGAAAAGGTTATTTTTCTGTACTTAAATATTAGGATATATTTTTGATTCATCTTATGAAAAGTGGACATAAGATCAATATTTTTAAGTATGTAATACACCATATGTGTAAATTGATCAAGACCACATCCAAGTAAACCTCCCTATTCTATTCTCATCTTATCTCAACCATGCTACATGCCAAAGGATTGGTTGGACCAAATGAATAAGTTATCAAGGATCATGAGTTCTGTCTTTCAAAAGTCATTATCAAAAGGATTAAGATCAATTGGAATCCTTGAAAAAGGCATGGGTGGAAGATAATGATAGGATCTATGAAAAGTTCAATCTAGTGGAACATCCCTCAATACCAAAAGGTATTTCTGATCTTGGTTTGGAACCATATGAAGTTGTTGAGTATTTTGAAAAAAGAAGAAGAAGAGGCTACTGAGCCTGCCAAAGAAACTATTTTTGATGAGGAAGAAACTACTCCTGTTCCTCATGTAGTAATTGAAAAATAAATCCTTGCTCTTAAAGATGTTGTTGATATGAAAGATCAACCCGAATTTGAAAAAGAATTTGTTTCCAAAGAAATCGAAAAGGATTCTATGGAAGAACATATAGAAAATGAAATTCCTATTATGCAAGAAGCTAACCTTGAGGAACTTCCAGTAGAACAATCTATTCCTGAAGTCATTCTTTCTGCTGAAGAGAGGATGGAGCTAGCTTTTTAGTTAGCTAGATAAGAAATGGGTGAAGAACTAAGGGATGAATTCATAGAGATAAATCAAGATCCTAATCTTCTCAGTCCTGAGAAAGATGCAATTTTTGAGGGGGAGCAGCCCCCCAATCTGGAATCTATTGAAGTGCCAAACCTGATTGATCCAAGCTCAGTAGACACATGGTATAAATTTACCAGTTAAATTGATTTGAATGACTCTCAGGAAGTCTCAGTCAAAGGTATTGACCTCTCCACTATGTTTCAGTTGAAAATAACATCTGGTCCTAAAGCTGTCTCTTCTAAAGAACTTGATCTTGTCTCAGTCTCTATCTCTGAACCTTCATCAGAACAACCAACCTTGGTAAGTAAAGATGACCTAAAATAATTTGGAGCTACCCTTTTGGATGGGGTTGAAAAACTCTTTAATACCTAACCAGCTCCTGTAACAAATCTAAGCAAGAGAGATGCCTCACTGTTGTTGGAAAACAACATTTAGCAGATTCAATCCAAAATGATTCATGAGATTCAGGAAGTTAGAGTTGAGAACAGACTGCTTAGTGATGAAGTGAAGACTCTAAGAGGTATGATTGAAGACATGCAAAAAGTGATGATTTCGAGATCAGAGCTTGCTTCTCATCCTGTTGAGACTTTTGTTCCTAAAACCCCATAAGATATTGCTTCTCTGATTCAACCTCATTTAGATTCTTTAGCTGAAAAGGTATCTAAAAGAAATAAAAAGATAGTGAAAGAGATGCGTGAACTGTTGTTGGTCTTAACAAGCTCACTGATGAGTATAAGGGGTGCCTTAAAAAAGTGCTAAATCAACTGAAATCTCTTACCTCAGCTATCACTGCTTCTAAAGACTCTAGAAAATCATCTCAACCTTCCTTAGACAGCGACCTGCTTAGAACAATGGTCAAATAAGAACTTTAGACCATGCTTAGTGGTTTCAATAAAGATTCTCTATTTGAATTTATCAAGAATAGTGACAGAGTTCTTGATCTGGTCCAAATCCATTCCAAAATTGCTAATGATGATCATTAAGAAATTGCCAAGAAATTGGACTTCTACTTCAACCAAATCTTCTCAAAGACTGACATGACCAATCATTTCAAGTACCTTGTATAAAATTTTAGGATTCCTCCTATTACTCAAGCTTTAAAGACTCAAGTCCAAAAGCTCACAGAGTTCACTCATCTGTTGGATAAGTTTATAGAAAAAAGGATGAATTTGAGAAAGCCATGCAGTATGGTGGAGAGATCATTTCTGATTTTATCAAGCTTCTGAGGCCCTATATTCATGTATAGAGTACTTCTATAGTTGGTCATGCAGCTGCACCTTTGAGACATGGTTTTCCTACCTTTACCTCTACTGTATCCTCCACCTCTATGTCTATCAGTCATGCACTGAGTCAGATCAGGCCTATAATCCTTGATCAACAATTGCCTCGGTCTTCTACTACATGTACACTGGCTCCCTCTGTCTTTGAAGGTCTTCCTTTACCTTCTCTGTCAACCAGCTCACTCCCTTCTTCTACCTCAACCTCTGCTCCTATTACTTCTTCTGATGCTACTGCTAAGGGCAAAGAGAAGACCATCCAGTGATTAAGAATAGTGATTAATATCCTTTGATAGGAATGTTGTTTAATTTACTGTTTGTACTGAAATTTTATTTTTCTCTAATTCATTATGACCTTTTTATTATCTACTCATTATTCACTCTTTTTGATAATCCCAAAAGGGGAAAAAATCTCCATGAAAAAATATATATGGGAGTAAACTCTATATATGTTATATGCACATTGGAAATATGTTGTTGGAACAAATATACACTCTAAATATACATGATTTGTGATCATCAAAAAAGGGGAGATTGTTGGAATCCTCATGTATTAATCATGTTTTAATGATCAAAAATCCTATTCAGTCTATAAACCCTGTTAACTCTATGTAATCTATCTCACATCAAATGTAAAGTTGTTTAGTAAAAGCTATCCAAAGCTATTAAGTGCTATACACTTAGTTTGGTTACTGTACACTATCTTTTTATTTACTTTATAATTTCTTTGATAAATGATTAAGTCTAACCCATTCTATGAATATCTCTGCTTAAGTCTGAATACAGATATTTGGCTAACCATAAGACACTGTGAACGAGACACCGTGAACCATGAGACACTGTGAACAAGACACTGTGAACCAGACACCATGAACGAGACACCGTGAACCATGAGACACCATGAACGAGACACCGTGAACCAGACACCACGAACCAGACACCGCAAACCATGAGACACCATGAATGAGACACTGTGAACGAGACATTGTGAACCAGACACCGCAATACAGACACCATGAATGAGACACCGTGACTAATCCAGACACTGTTTGAAGGAGACACCATTTCCATGACATACTGTGACACCGTTTCTTAATCCTCTACAACCCATCAGCCCCAACACATGCACTCTAATATAAAAGAGTAGTGTGGCCTAGAAACAATATATAGATAAAAGCGAGGAAAATGACAAAAAATATGATAATGAAGAACACACTCAGATAATTTTTTGAAAAAAAATTATCACATGCAACTCGAAGATGCTGAAGGACACACGAAGCATACTTGAATCCTAGAATCGAGAACATCTTCACACTATCAAACATCATGAAGAACACAAGCCAGATATGTCTGACTTGCAACACTCTGTTTTCCATAAGAGGACTTGATTTCTGCATCTGCTTCATCTCAGAAGTCCAAAGATGAAAAGAATAACACTCATAGAACTTCTAAACTTATTTCAATATTTCTTCTCTACTGTGTATCATTTTATTATCTTTAGAGAATTGTGTGTATCTATATAACAACACACTCTGTCTCCTACATTAAACTGAAGGATACAAGATATACTTTCTCAAACATATTTTTACACTTGTATACCCACATATAAGTGTGGAAGAGGTCCCTGTGTGACCTGGTAGTTTGTACCCAAGAAGAACTGTGGAAGAGGTTAAGTGACCTGGACAGTCCTGTGTACTGTTGTTAACCCCGATCCAGGGTGTGGATCAAGTTTATTTATATAAACTTCTTGGTGGTAGGTGATCACCAAGTGGAGTGGATTAGGTCTTGGCTTGAGACTGAACCACTTGTTTTATATCCGATGTGCTGCTTAATTTAGTCTTCTCTGTTTTACTGCTTTACTATATAATTTAGAAATCACTAAATTCACTTTGATTGTTAATCTTGGAAAGAAGTTATAATTGTTTTTCCTTAGTAGAATAACTTCAAAAGTAATCTTAATAACTGATCTTAAGATTAATGATAATTAATCAATCTTCTAAGAAGTTATTAAAACAAACTTTCATAACAGTATAACCTTGATTAACTGGGTTATATTTAACCTTATTGGGGAAATCTTTTTAATTATACTTTTAAAATAGAAATTTTTATAGATACTCAATTCACCCCCATATTGATTAATCTACTCTGACCAACAGAAATAACTGGTTTCTTAATGAATGCATAACTATACATACACTCATTTTCCCCTTTAATAATGTTGGTTTCTTTCTCTATTAATTCATCCACTTCATCCATCCTTGATAGAATAATATTTTCATTATCATGATGGAAAAATAAGTCTTCTTATTTATATTAATGAGATTCAATGTCAGAGGTCAAATTTTCCACTTCATCACTCATATCATACAAATCACTTTTTTTACGTGAGCAACTATACTCCACCCTTCATCCACAACATCATTCACATAATATAGAATTTTTTATTGCAATGATAAGATATACAGATCATGCAGTTCATGATCACCAACATCCATCAAGAGAGAGAATTTCACAGAAGTAAATTGCAAGGAATCTCTTTTAACACCTCTTATAATATCAACCCAATTAAATTTGAATAAAACAACTGAAAAATGCCCGTGGTATTTTTATTCAATAATATCAGTCAACTTTTCATAGTAGTCCACTTCAGAAAATGTAAATATACCATTATTCTATGTTTTTAAACCCTTTTCTCGATTTAATGTACGAAATCTAATGCCTTTCATACTGTAAGCATTGAAATTTATAACTTGTTTTAGAGGACCTCGAGCAAGAAACTTCAAATCTTCTGACAACTCTCCTCAAGTATCAGTATTCATGATCTAAAAAAAAGAAAACATTATGATATTTACAAAATATATGTGTCAACCTAATATATGTATTTATTACAATATTTAAGAACTTACATGTCGTGCAAACCATTCTATAAGCTCATTATTAACATCTTTCATTATACCTTTCTCATTTCGTGTTTGACCTCTCATTTGACTCTTTGTTTGTATCTTAAACTCTTTAAAAAATAGATTTACAATTTCACCATTCAGTAGCACATATCTATGTGACTATAATTCCATTTCTGTCAGTGTAACATTTGAGGTCCTCCCAAATGATTAGCCAATAACAAGAAATATTTTTGATTTCCCATGTATTTGAGATTCAGTAGATGTGTCGTCAACATGTCCAACTCGATTAAATCTTGTCTCAATATCATCAAAGTATCTAGAACAAAAGGTAAGACACTCCTATTCCAAATAGCCTTCAGCAATAGAGCCCTCAGGTTGAGTTTTATTTCTCACGTATGACTTCAAATGCCCAAGATATCTGTGAAATAAAATAAACAAACATAATTATGTATTTAATTAAGTTCCAAGAATTGTTTACTTAACTGAAAAACATATAAATATAGTACCTCTCAATTAGATACATCCATCGATAATGTATGGTCCCTCACAATTTAGCTTCCTTAACCAAATGCACAGTTAAATGCATCATGAAAGTAAAAAATGATGGAGGAAAGATCATCTTCATTGCAAAAAGTGTCAATACCAAACTCTCCTAAAGTTTTTCAAGCTCAAATTGATGTTGATATTTCTCACATAGTTTTCTGAAAAATGTGCATAATTGGAGTACAACTGCAATAACTTTTTCAGGTAATAATGTATGCAATGCCAATGGTAGTAACTGCTGTAGCAAAATATGTGAATCATGAATTTTCAATCCATGTAACCTATGATGCTTTAAGTAAAAACAACTTGATATGTTACTTGAATACCCATCAGATACCTTCACATGCTTTAAAATTCAAAGGAATGTATCTTTATCCCTATTTTTCATAGTAAAAATTTCCGGATCATACTTTTCATTCTCATATGGATAGAGATCACATTTTATGTTCATTACTTGTAAGTCTTTCTAAGAATTGAGATGTTCATTCGAGTTTCCATACTCATTATGCAATGTGAAGATCAAATTTTCACAAACATTCTTCTCAATAGGCATCAAATCAACATTATGCCATAACAAATTAAATTACCAATACAAAAGTTTGAATAATTTACTTTTTTCTTCCATTGTTGTATTCCTATTTTACTTGAAGATGGACTTCGAACTCATTTCCCACCATCATTAAAATGATGCACCTTCCTAGATTTTGTTTCAACACTTCAAAGTTGTGACAATATTTCAGAACTGGTTAACAACTTTGGAGGTGGTATATGATCAATGAAACCATTCAATATTGATCTGTTCAACCAAAATCTATGATATGCATCGAGAAATCTTCGATGGAACAAGAAGAACCATTTTCTACTATTAGGTATCTATTTGGGCTCAAAATCAAAGTTAAAAATAGGAAAATCTAAACCCGTGTAAGTGTTCCTACCAGATAAATTCCCAAGTCCAGGGAAGTCACTAATGTTCCACATTAGGGAAACATGAATTTTGAACATTGTTTTAGAAGAAGCACCATATGTCTCAATACCATTTCTCCATAACTCCTTTAATTATTCAATTAAAGAATGCAAGTATACATCAATATAATTTCTAGCCATTTTTTTTCCAGGAATAATCATCAAAATGATAAAATACATTTATTTCATACACGTCCATGGAGGTATATTATAAGGGATCAAAACAACTGACCAAATGCTATAACTGGTACTCAAAGTCCCAAATGGGATGAATCCATCGACATCCAATCCCAATCAAACATTCCTTGGATCAGCTGAGAAATCTGGATGTAATGAATCAAATGTCTTCCACAATTTTGAATCTCATGGATATCATATTAACCCATCATTATTATTATCTATAGAATGACACTTCATGTGTTCGGTGGTTTTTAATGACATGAATAATCTTTGCAATCGAGGCCTTAAAACAAATTAATGAAAAAACTTTGTAGGTGTGTTTCTTTTCTTCTTCTTCATGGTAGTATGTTGATTTAGACTTCCAACATCACCCATTGACTGCCATCTAGAAGAAGAACATTTTTTACAATTTTGTTTACTTGAATCCTCTTGCTAATAAAGCATACAATCATTAGGACACACATGTATTTTTGTATAATTCATACCAAACCTATTAATTTTTTTTTCATATCATAAAAAGACTTGGGTAGGTTTGATTTAGGAAATGCATCATGCAACAATTCTAATATCATGGACATTGCCTTATTTTTAATTCCACATAGGCATTTGATATGGTACAACTTCACCATAAAATTAAGTTTTGAATATTTCAAACATCCACTATACAACTCTTGATTTCCATCTTCAACTAAATCATAAAACATATTTTCATCAGTGAATTTTTCTTTTACATTAGTCTCCATAGAATCAAGAGGAGGATCCAATGATATGTTACAATATTGATCTAGTTGTCCTATAGTCTCAAAAACATTACTTGTCATGTTGGTATTTGTAGCACCCTCATCTGGTTGTTCTGATATATTTTCATGTTGATGTTGGTGTCTTGAAATGCCGAATGCAACATTTATAAGGTTTTTCATTTCATTTTCCATTTTCGACGAAGTTGGGAGCTCTTTCTGTGGATTGACATTAGTGATAAAATTTTCTATAATGTTTGAATCTCCATGCTAAATCCAACACAAATATTGAGTATGGAATTGCTTCAATATTAAATGTTCATAAACTTCATCTCTATTCAACCATCTTCTAAATTTACAATTATGACATGAACATCTTATTCTCCCTTAAATGGATCGATTAGAAATTGAAAAATCTAAAAACTCCTCCAAACCCTTAGAATACTGAGGTGTGTTCCTTGGTAATGTGACCCAGCTTTTATCCATGTATATCACAATGTTCCTACACAATATTTAAATAAATTAAAACACATAACTATTACTAAATAGGGAAAGAGATTCATTTATACTAGTTGAATTTTTTTGAATATATTAAATAATTTTTTCCTATATAAATACATATGGTAAATAATGAACCCACCCACTATAAAACCAAAGCATTCAAATTAAAAAGATCCATAAAAGAAGAGGAGAACAAGGATCCCATCCCTGTAGTTTTTTGTATGTCACGCTACATCAAAACAGATGGACAAACTGATGATACCATAACTTTGATATCACTAAGGTAAGGGCTTGATAAATCATACAATAATTGAGTACAAGTTAGGAATATGAAATGGAAACAAACTCCTACCTTAAACATGACTCACTACTTTAGAAAATACACAAGGAACTAAGATGTAAAACATGCTAAGAATCATCAGGTAAAAGGATTAATGGATTGGGTAGATGAATACAAGGCTTATGAGTAAGGTATTTGTTTTTCTAGACTCAATGGAAACATGAAATTACTAAGACAAATAAAATCATGTATATTACATTTCCCAAAATAGATCCTAGAATGACACTGAAAATTATTATTGTCAATATACCTTTTTAATTTTCATTTAATTTTGTTTCAATTATAGAAAGTGGGATAACCTATTAAATCCATAATTTTATGGAATTCAAATAAAATATTCAATCCCAAAAATTTATCAATATACCATTAATGTTTAGATCATAAGTATATAGTAAAAATGAGCATGAAATAAATAACTTATTAAAAATGTCATGAATTCATGAGAGTTGATCACATATCATGATAGAAGGACATGTAATCTAAAATGACCAAACATATACCATAGTGTAAGATTACAGAAACATAATATAATAAAGATGATCTATTGATCATAATGTATGCCTTAAAGAGTGTGATATAAAATTGTTACATAGAAATAATCATAGTAAATCATAATATAGCGGATCAAATATCACTACATGTTTCCCCTAATATAGTGGAGTATGCATTAACACTTGATTCTCATAACACAGTGGAGAAGACATCATTACCTAATATCATGATATAACCCTATATCATTTATTCAATACTAAGAATCCAACTATAATTACTCATATTTACATAATTCATGGAACACATTTAGAAATCATAAAAAAGAAGGCACACATGAAACCTAACCAATTTCATTTTCAAAATCATCTTTTAACCCATACACACCTCAAAAACCTTTTAAAGCATATTATGCTCCATTAAAACAATTCATAAAATAAAATTAAGAAGCACATAAAACATACTAAATTCATTTAATAATGTTAAATTGTGGAATCACATACCACAAGATTGGAAACTTCCAGAATCTTGTGGAAAACCACAACCTCACCAAAAAGGGAACCTATTAATGTAAGATCATACCACAACCATCAATATTGAAAATAAATAATGAAGACCATCTCTAACCCATTCCATTTTAGTGTGAAAACGCTAAAATGACGCAGTGATTTTTCTCCAACCAGGTGCCATTTCCAGCACTATTTTGAAGTGAAACCATAGTAACACACTATATTTGACGCACCCCTATTCATGCGTTATCTTATTTTCAAGATTTAGCATAAAATATGGCACTAGTTGGAGCTCCTTATAATTGATGTGCTATTTTAGAGTGATGGCTACTACAATTTAACGTTGTGCATTGGAATTACTCTAATATTCAACCAAACCAACCCGAAATCATACCACAACCACACCACAAAGGTATACAGACCTGCACATAGGGGGAAAAAAGGTAATGACTGACAGAGATGGGTGGATAGGTGTAGTGAGAGGTAGCGAGATGCATTGAGGGATTTGGGGGGGGGTCTCAGGGGTCACCAGGGTCATGGGGGTCACCAGGGTCGAGGGATCCTAGGGCTTATGGGGGCCACAAGGATCGTGATGGGGCATGGGTTCACCGAGGTCGCGTGGGCCACCAGGGGTTGTGGGGGACACGGGGGTCGGGGGAGTTGGGGGGGAGGGTCATGGCTGTAAAAAAAAACAAGTTTAGTAGTGATTTTTAATAAACTACCACTAAAAAACTGCCACTAAAGGCAAATAATGTTGAAGTTTTGGAGTCATAATGATCACATAGTGCTTCAAATTGAGGTGTATATGATTCCAACATGTCTCAAATGACTTTTGTATCATTTTCCTAAATTATCAAAACAATCCAAATGTTTTTTCTTGGTTTTGAGTGCGTCACTTATCTTTTCTACAAAAACGTTATTTTAAACTGGAAACATGCACTTTGACTCATACCGATCACATCATGACTCAGTTTGACGTGAGAAAAATTCTTACACGTCAAAAATAACTTATGAATCAGTGTCCTAAATTATCAAGACAATATGATTTTGTTTTCTTGGTTTTCAGTGAGTGACACGTTTTGAACTAAAATGTAAATTTTAAACTGAAAACGAACACATTGAGTCATACCGGGAACATCATGTATTGAATTGAGGTGTGTATGATTACTACACATCAAAAATGACTTATGGATCATTTTTCTAAAGTATCAAAAAAATCTAAATGTGTTTTCTTGATTTTTAGTAGTCCAGTTGTCCTTTTTACTAAAATTGATGTCAATTTTAAATAAAACGATGCACTTTGAGTCATATTGGTTACACCATGTGTTGGATTGAGGTGGGATGATTAATAAACATATAAAAATACTTATGGAACATTTTACTAAAGTATAAAAACAACATGAATGAATTTTATTTATTTTTAGTACGTTAGTTGTCATTTTTTACTAAAATGTCATTTTAAACTGGAAACATGAATTTTGACTCATACTGATCACATCATATATCAATTTGATGTGAGACAGATTCATATATTTCTCAAATGACTTATGAATTGTTTTACTAAATTATCAAGAAAATATGAGGGTGTTTTCTCAGTTTTCAGTGAGTGTCACTTTTTGAACTAAAATGTCAATTTTAAATTGATAACAGACACTTTGAGTCATATTAGATACATTTTATATCAGATTGAAGTTCATCTAATTCATACATGACTAAAATGAATTATGTATCATTTTTATAGATAATAAAAAACAATACAAATGTGTTTTCTTGGTCTTGTTCAGGTCGGTTGTCCTTTTTACTAAAATTGATGTCAATTTTAAATAAAGACGCACTTATAGTCATATCGGTCACACCGTATATCATATTGAGGTGTGAATGATTCCTAAATATCCCAAATGACTTATGGATGATTTTATTAAATTATAAAAACAATATAAATGTATTTTATTGGTTTTGAGTACGTAACTTGTCTTTTTTACTAAAATGTCATTTTAAACTTAAAACACACACTTTAACTCATATTGATCACATCATGTATCGGTTTGATGTGGGACTAATTCTTACAAATCAAAAATAATTTATTAATAAATTTACTAAATTATAAAGAAAATATGAGTGAATTTTCTCAGTTTTCAGTGAGTGACACTTTTTGAACTAAAGTGTTTATTTTAAACTGATAACAGACACATTGAGTCATACCAGGCACATAGTGTATCCGATTGAGGTGATATTGATTCATACATGAAACAAATGACTTATGGATCATTTTACTAAAGTATATTAACAATATAAATGCGTTTTCTTGGTTTTGAGTATGTTAGTTATCCTTTTTACTAAAATTGATATCAATTTCAAATAAAAAGATGTATTTGGAGTCATACCATTCACACTGTGAATCAGATTGAGGTACATCTAATTAATACATATCTCAATTGACTCATGGATCAGTTTCCTAAAGTATCAAAATAATTCAAATGAATTTTCTTAGTTTTGAGTAGACTGATTTTCCTTTTTACTAAAATTGATGTCAATTTTAAATAAAGATGCACTTGGAGTCATACCAGTCACACCATTTGTTAGATTGAGGTAATAAAGATTACTATACATCCCAAATGTCTTATGGATCATTTTACTAAATTATCAAAACAATCTGAATTTGTTTTCTTGGTTTTGAGTACATCACTTTTCTTTTTTACTAAAATGTCATTTTAAACTTGAAACATGCACTTTGACTCACACCGATCACATCATGTATTAGTTTGATGTGAGAAAAATTCCTACAGATAAAAAATAATTTATGAATCTATTTCATAAATTATCAAGAAAATACAAGCGTGTTTTCTTGGTTTTTAGTGAGTGACACTTTTTAAAGTAAAATCTCAATTTTAAACTAATAACAGACACTTTGAATCATAACAGGAACATCATGTATCAGATTGATGTGAGATTGATTTATATATTCCATAAATTACTTATGGACCATTTTATTAAAGTATAAACATAATCTAAATATGTTTACTCAATTTTGAGTATGTCAATTGTCTTTTTTACTTAAATTAATGTCAATTTTAAATAGAAAGAAGTAATTGGAGTCATACCGGTCCCACCATGTGTCAGATTGCGGTGAAGATGATTCCTACACATACCAAAGTCTCAAAACAATCTTAACTGTCAATGTTACCATGATTTACATTGAATTTATTTATCAAAATGCCAACACTCCATATTGATTCAATGTGATTAGCAGAAAACCCTTTCTTGTTATTGAAAGAAGGAATAGTAGAAGAAGCTCAAGAGCCCATTATATCATGAGAAGTCACCTCAATGTACAAATGATCTTACTCTACTATTCTAGATTTCAATGAGAAATGTTTTCTTGTTAAGAACACAGACTCAATATGTAGTGTCGATAGGTCAAAAAAGAAATACAATGAAAAGCATGGTAACATTGATAGGAAAAAACATTTTATCTCTTTTGTGTCTTATTGTAGATAGTTTAAAGTAAAAAATGAATTCCAAGAAGATCTTTGAAAAAACTAAAATTGGTATCAGATAAAAATTATCAGGAAATTAACTTATAAATAGTAGATAAAATGATGACAAAATTAATTAAATAAGTAGTAATAATTCACCTTTTCGTGATGATTTTATGCATTCTTGATGCATTTCCTTATTGTCATTATCTCATTTGTAGGCTCGAAGTCCAATATCTCATGAGAATGAGCAGCTTTGAAGAAACCACCCCAACTCAAATAAAATAATCCACCTATATAATAAAGAAATTATTATATTATTAATACTAAAAATAAATAAATTAAACATAAATATGAAATAATACATCAATTCTATAGACAATGATTTTTCCATGGAAATATCAATATTACCTTTTTGATTGAGAAGTGGAGGTAACTTGAAGGAAAATAATAAATTCCAACACTGTAGGGGTGAAAAGGTTTTTAGGGAGAAAAAGTTTGTGGAAGTTTTACTATAGAAATGTATGAAAGATGGACAGACCAACCTAAATCGAACAAAAGAATTCACCTATATAAGAAAAAAATTATTATGTAAGTAATACTAAAAAGAAATAAATTAAACATAAATATGAAATAATACATTAATTATATGGACAATTATTTTACTGTGAAATAATTAATATTACCTCTATGATTGAGAAGAGGTAGCATCTTTACTCTTCCTGGAAAGGAAGTGGAGGGAACTTGAAGGAAAGTGATAAATATCAACACTGTAGGGGTGAATGGTTTTGAGGGATAATAAGTATGTATAAGTTTTTCTTCAAAAAGGAATGAAAGATGGACATACCAACCCAAATTGAACAAAATAATTCAATAATATAATAAAACAATTCTTATGTGAGTAATACTAAAAATAAATTAATTAAACATAAATATGAAATAATATATTAATTCTATGGATAATGATTTTGCTATGAAAATATAAATATTACCTCTGTGATTGAGTAGAGGCAATATTATTTCTCTTCCTATAAAGGAAGTAGAGGGAAATTGAAGGAAAGTGATAAATACCAACACTATAGGGGTGAAATTGTTTTGAGGTAGAAGAAGTATATGGAAGTTTTGGTATATAAAGGCATGGGATATGGAAAGAAATATTCTAAAATTAATCAAATATACTAGGAATAATGAAAATTAAATCAATGTTTCATTATATAATTTTTTGATAAAATAGAGAAAGTATATCGTAACATTACCTATACATATTCCCAAAGGGTTTACTTAATTATAGCTTGTTCTTCCAAGGGATTAGTAACATCATCATGTGTAGAAGAAATTGTCTGCATGAGTAGTCAAAAATTTAATTAGTCATTTTGAGGAAGAATGCAATGGAAAGCAACAAGCATCAAATATTGCATCAAAACATGAAATTCACATGATTTTTGTCCTTGTAACTTTAAATTAGTCATTGAAACGAAATTCATGCTATTTTATGAATACACCTCTACTTTTACACTATTAAGGAAAAGAAAAAATTGTAATTTTTCCTGTCTGGATAGAGTGTAAGGTACCAAAGGAAGAAAAGTCTTCCCTTTACCCTTTACCAGTTCCAACTCCTCCCTTATCCCCATGTCAATCATGTCCAACCTATCCTTGATTCCATATTTTTTTCCAAGAACATTTAGTAATGTTATAATAACACTATCAAATACATTTTTTTTTCTATATGCATGAAATCAAGAAAATGTATGAAATAAAAAAAATTCCAATATGGTAATTTTTATCTTATTAATTCATTCAAAGGTGAAAGTTATAGACAACTGTCATCCTCATAAACTCATCTCCCAAACATTTATCATTACATTTTTTTGTTTGACACACACCCTCCATATCTTGTGGAAATGCACCTATTTTTCTTAAAATAATCTAAGAAGTAGTCATTCATGGGATGAATAATGCTCAAATTAATAAAATAAACATAAAAGAGATGGGGGATGAGTCTCAAGCAACAAATTGAAATAATAACTATTCGGGAGATGAAGCTGATGAGGATGACCATTTCACTACAAGACATACAAGCAAGGGTGAAATCAATGAATAAAATGTAATTGGTGATCAGAAAGTTTTGGTGAAAACTCAAAGGAGTAAGACTCTACCAAGAACCTCATTTTTCGTAAGTAGAGCCTAAATAATTTATAGAGGCTGATAAGGACTATAATGGGATCAAATCTATGCATGAGAAACTTGATCCAAATAAGAACACTGTGACATGGATTTTTTTTATAAAGTTGGAAGACAAAAATGTTATCATAACCAAGTGGGTGTTCTATAATAAACTCATTAAATATGGAAAAGTTGATCAAAATAAATAATGGATAGTTTGAAAGGGAAATTCCTAGATCTAAGGAATTTATATTTATGATAAATTTACTCCCTTTTCTTGATTAGAAAATATTTGAATTTTTTTGAATATTTTAGTGAAAATTTAGTTAAAATTATACCAAATGGATGTCAAATATAGGTTCCTCAATGGAGTTCTTAAGGGGGAATATACATTGAGAAACTATATGGGTTTATTGTAGACAAAAATAAGAGAAAGGTGTTACGATTAAAGAATTATTTGTATAAGATAAAGAAATTATTGAGGACTTGGTATTTAAGGTTGGATCAATACCTAAGAAAGATTTTTTTAGCGAGGTAGAGTTGATCATAGCCTCTATATCAAGAAGGATAATGATCAAAGAATGTTGGTACTCATATATGTCGAAGACATAATATTTGAGGATTGGAAAAATCAAAATTCAATTTTTTTGGGGATCATATGAGGTACGATATCGATATGTCTATGATTGGTGAGTTAAATATTTTCTTTAGTTTATAGGTGAATTAAGGAAATCATAGAACATTAATTTATTAATAAAAATATGAAAAATGGGTTCCTAAGTGATTTACAATGGAATATTACCAACCAATGAAAACACTGACTACTATATAGATGAATATTTCAAAAGTTGATGATTTCAAAGAGGTATATGTCAAGAAATATAGGTATAGGGAGCCTATTATACCTTACAACAACATGAACCAACACCGAGTTTGATATATTTCAAGTCGCACAGTACTAATGTTGTCCCAAGGAGAGACACATGCTACTGGGGAAGAAGATACTTCAATATATCTATAAAATAGTGAATTTTGGATTTTTTGATTATAGGATAGTGAAACTGGAGTTGTTGGGATACACGAATGTGGGATGAGAAGGTTTAGTGAATAACCAAGTGAAAATAGAGATATCGGAAAACCTGGATTTCATTTGAGCCTTGGTTTCATTCGACCCTTGAATTGTTTGAGCCTTGGATTAGTTGGAGCCTTGATTCTAGCCTAGATTCAAGCTTGGATTCAACAAGGAGCATCGACAACAGGTGGATTTCATGGAGAGCTTTGGATATTGTGAACTGGTTTGCGATGGTTAGAGTTCTTAAAATAGATCAAGACAATTTTATTAGCGCTTTGAGAAAAGCACTGATAAATATACCTTTTATCAGTGCTAAGTTAATAAGCGTAGATAAAAGGAATCTTTATAAGTGCTGATAAATCTCCATCTTTATCAATGCTAAAAAGCACTGATAAAGATTATTTTTATGAGAACTTATTACTTAAGCACTAATAAAGGATTTATAATTCTAATTATAAATATTTTTTTTGTAAATATATTTATATAATTATATATAAATTTAATATATATGTATATAGTAAATATATTCTTTATTTAGATATATCTATAATAATTTTATAATTATTTAAATATATAATTATTAATTTATAATTATATAAATACTTTTCAAAAAAATAATATTTATATCATTATATATATTTATATAATTATATATATATCTAATAAATATATATAAATATTTTTATAGTAAGTATATTCATTATTTAAATAAATTTATTATAGTTTTATAATTATTTAAATATATATAATTATTTATAAATATATTTATTTGAAATTGTTTTACAAATATATTTTTAAATTATTAATGAATATTTAATCTTAAGTGCATGCATGCTAAAAATGAGTGAAATTGAATAACTAAAAATGATTATACTTTAACAATACTGAAAAAATGGATAAGGTTTATTAATTAAATATACATTATTTAAAAAATATTGATATATATTGAATTAAAGATTAATACATATTAAAAATATTAAAACATAGTAAATAAATATCTATAAAATAAATAATAGAAATTGATCGAATTCCCAAATAAAAATAAAATAAAATAAAATAAAACATATTAAAAATGAATTAATAACACCTAAATTTAATAATATGACAATAAATAAATAAAATTTTTCGATTCAAAACATAATATATTAAATGTTTCATGTTTTAATGTAATTATAAAATGAATACTAAAATTTGAATAAATTATATAAATATTTGGTGTTTGTGTTTCTATATAGAATTTCATTAATTGCATAAATATTTGTGTGTGCGTTGTATATAAAAATTCATTAATTACACATATGAATGCGAAATCAATATAACACATGTTTGATCTATGTTAAATTGAAAAATCAAACAACATTCAATTATGCCCATTACTCGATGTAATTAGTCAGTATTTTTAATTCATATTAATTTTTAATTATAAACCATTATTCGCTAAAAATATTAACTATTTAATGTAAAGCGTAAATATTCTATATTATATAAATCATATTTATATACATTCATATATATATATATATATATATTTAATATATATACTATTTATCAACATTATCAATAATTATTTAATTAATAAAATGTTTAATATTTTTCTCAATTTACTTATTTTTAATTTTTATTTGTTTAATTTTAATTTTACATATATCTATATATTTAATATATACTATTTATTAGTATTTATAATTTATATATAGTATAATCAGTTTATTCATTTTTAAAAATATTTATTTAATTAATAATTTTTTTAATAATTTTTTTAATAAACTCATGTTTTTTTATTTATTTATTTCATTTTTTCAGACCTTTATCAATTCTAATAAAGGTTCCCTTTATGGGTGCTAAAAATAAAGTGCTGATAAAAGATTCCCTTTATCAGTGCTTGTTTTAACGCTGATAAAGACTACCTTTATCATCACTTTTTTCTAGCACTGATAAAGACCAATGCTGTTAAAGTCCTATTTTGTAGTAGTGCCACTACATTCACCAACTTCAAAATACATGGGGATCTTCTCCCAAATAGATATATTGTTAAATAATATATGGTAAAGAAGTTCCAAAATATACAATAATCTGCTTGGTGATAGGCCTTACCCGTTATGATTATATTATGAATTCTTCAACTGTCAAAAGTTGAAATTATAATGAAAAATATGATTATGCACAATGGAAGATTTGGAAGATCTTATATATATGATGATCTTGAATAAAAATATTTATAAATATTACTTTGATTAAATCTTTCAAAAGAACTCATATATGAGTTAGTATATGCACATGTAAGTGCATTTATCTATAGAGAAAATCAATTAACAGCTCCAGAAGAGAAAATATATTACTATCTAGTAGTAAAAATTCTTAATGATTTGTTATATCTGATGTTTTGATGATATATATCATTGATATTCTTGAAAAAGAATATCATATGAATACATTAGATAAAATAGTCTCCTCGATATACAAAAAACATTCATAAAAAGTGGTTATAAAGATTTTTTTATATACAATCAAATCAATAATGGTAAACTAGAAGTTTAATGATCCTATATATTTAAATATATTACATGATTATTTAGGCCATCTAAGATCAACTATAATGAAATATATTGATTGAAGTATACACGAGCATCAATTTTTTGATAACATAGTAGATGTCCATCAGGGGGAGAATGATGAATTAATTTAATGGATGCATGTCTACTAAATTATCAAATAATTCATTCTCATTATGTTATTATAAATGCCCCCTGTAAAATAATTTACCATGAGTTACCAATTATTAAGGTACCTATCATTGAGGTAAATTATTTACTAGATCAGGCTAGACAATCTTGTTGCCCGAGACAAATTATACAAATTTTCCCCTTAACTAGGATGAATAACCGGTTGGGCTAGAGCAAGCTGGTTTAGACCCACCATTTTGAGAACATAAAATTATTAATTTATTTATACCCATATTATATGAAGGCTCCAAAAAAACAAGTCCAGTGGACACCGAACTGGACCAACCCACCGACAAACCCCCAAAATACTAATTTAAAAAAAAAAAAATCAAAATACATATGTTTAAAATTGAATGAAAATTTATTGAAAAACTACTAAAAAAGAATGTCAAATAAGGCTTCAGATCCTATAAAAACTACATTTCTCTATGTATGTAAATTCAAATTAAACAAGGTCAAATAACCCTTCTTACTAAATGATCAAAATTTTACACCTTTTAACATTTTAAACAGTTTGAAAAAAATTAAAAAAGACATTAAAGTTTACAAAAAATAATCTTTAATTATAACATTAAAATAATATTAGACATAAAACTAAATACTCTAAAATCAATACATGATTATATACACAATGAAAACTTAAATCAGTGTCAAAAAAGTATTTAAACAATTAAAATTTAAATATTTCATATGTGAAAATTAAGTTCAAAACATAGTCAAACAATGTCTTATATCATTCAAATTTTATCAAATGTGCCTAAAGAGATGAAATAATGTTTTAAATTAAAAATAAGAATTGAACTCTTTCTAACCATAAAAAAAACCTAAAAGAAAGGTAAAAAATTATTAAAACATATAAAAATAATGATGAAACATTTGAACCAATAGATTAAAAATAACACATAAGTTGAATTGAAAAAACACATTTTTAAACAGTTGAAAACATTACTAGTTGGTGTAAAACCATGAAGCCAACTTCATGTAAAAATCAAGACTTGATTTTTTTTAAAAGAATGTGACACATATATTTGTTTAATACATGTCCACTAGAGCATTAATGAAATAAATCTAAAAATTAACTCTAAAAAAATCAAACATGTTGAATAATACAATTAAAATAAAATAATTTTTAAATTGAACCCACTAGTGATTTTATCATCTAATTCTTTCTTTCTATGATTTTTCTATTTTGAGAACCATAATTTTGAATTATTTTCATTATAATACTTGGAAATTTTAAATTATAATAAAAATAATTATAAATCATTTGTAATTATAATATATTTAAAGTAAGTAGTTGTATTTCAAAAATAAAACCATATATTCCAGTAAATTGATTTTTTATTTAATATTCAACAATTATTATGCATATTTATCTAGAAAAATAACATAACAAATATAAATCAATAAAAACATTTAACAACTAATATTAGAAAAATATAAACTCCAATTTATATCAACTACAACAAAAAATTTAAATGAAATTATTTAAAAGTAATCATTTTAACATAAAACACTAAATTGTAAAGTTGAACTTGATTTTGAAAATTGTTTTTTAAATTATTATTTTTTGTTATCAAAATGTAATGAAAAAGGTAATCTAACATATTTTAGAACATGTTTCAATAAAATTAAATAAATAATATTCATTAAAACTAAATCCATTTTAGTTTTCTTTTATTTTAAAAATATATCATTTTCATTTTCATTGCTAAAATAATTAGATTTAAAAAATAAAATGTATTTTGTAATGAATTTTTTTGTAATGAATTTCTGAAAAATTAAAACAATAGATATTGTTTAAAACTAAACACATTTTATAAATTTTTGATCAATAATCTAAATTTTTATAATTACATTATTACATTTCAATTTATTAAATAAATAAAATAAAAAATTTGATGTAAAATTGAAATTGTATGGATGAATTGGAAAATTGAATAGTTAGTAAATCAAAATTGAGTATTTGAAAAATTGATAAAACAATAAACCAATATCATCTTAAAATTAATTAATCATAAACTAAATTAAATATAGATTGAAATTAATTAACTATGGACAAATTACAAATTGAAAATCAGACAAACGTTGCATTGGTGAATTGGATGTGAATCTAAAATTCAGAATTTTTTTTAAAATCAAACAAAACTATAATTAAAAATAAAAAATAAAAATGATAAATAAAAAATTGGTTATAAAAATTGACATATTAACGTTGGTGGAATCTGGGTGATAGAAGGGGAGGCCGGTGAAGCAACGACCGACTGGAGTCCTCCAACCATTGGGACCGGTGAAGCGAGGTGAGGCCGATGAGAGAGAGAGAGTGTGGAAGAAGTGGGAGAGAGAGAGTGTAGAGGAAGTGGTGGTGGTGTAGATAGGAAGAGTGCGGGGGTGGGGGAGGGGATGCCGACGATGCAGGTGCTGAGGTAGGGGAGAGAATCACAGCAGACCACAAAAAAAATGAAAGGCAGGGTTATGGGAAAGAAAGGTTGGGTGGGGTGGAGTGGGGGAGCATTGTGTTACCCCTGCACATATTTTTGCCCAAGCCTAGGGGATCTTTGGGCTTACCCTTGGGCCAAAACTAATTATTTATATCATTAAAATCTATTATAGAAATTAATTTCCCATATATTTATGAAGAACATATCATGAAGTATATATGGGTGTTTCCACCTACCATGTGTTCCATTTAAATACTATTTGAATGATGCATTTACTAAATGGTCATGTGTGTCATTAGCTACTGGTGAGTATACATTTCATGCTATGCATGTTGATTAAAATGAATATTGATCATCACATGCTATATACAATTTTTTTCTACAGAACCATTGACAAGATGCTCATAACACTTACATGCATATAAAGTGTTAAAAATCAATAGTCATATTATACACACCAAAAGTATGGTTGGACTAATTATAAAATAACTATTCATCATGATTAGAATTCAATAAATATATTTTTACTTGATGATGAAAATTAATATATCAAAATTATTATATCTTTTATATATTTTCCATTAAGTGACATTGGTACCAAAAAAATTATGAGATATAATTCATTATTATTGATAATATATTTGAATTTTTAAATGATTTCAAAACTCACCGATGATAATGTATTTTGATAGATGTTGAAATCAAAATAATTGGCCAAAAATATAAAAGAAACTTATGATATATTCAATATGTAAAGTTTCAGATTGATTATTCACACTACTAATACTATTGAATACCAATGATCTTATTATAAGAAATATTATTCCTTATAAATTTGGATATTTGGATTATGTACAACTAATGTTGTCATTATTTATCTATATGATAACTATAAATCTCTAAATGTTTCAAAATGGATGAATCATATTTCATGTATTAATCTTAAGATATATCTGTATAATGAAGAATTTAAAATTGATCCTATCATCACATGGTTTGTATAAATTGATGTTTTCATTAATCTATATGTATTGGATAAAATGAAAACTCCCGAAGAGTTTAAAAAATCATCAGCATGTTTGAAGATAAAATTACAAATATTATCCATGTGTTTTTAATCAATCATCCTGAAGATGAAATATTAAAATTTTGGATGATTTTATATATTCAAGAAAATACCCTTAACTATTAAATCTCTTTCTTCCAAGAATGATATATTTCATACATGAGGGGTTGATAAAGAACTTACTTATCCTAGAAAAATTAAATATAAATGCACATTTTATTTATCCTTGAAGGATATAAATATACATGTGCATATGTAACTTGAAAATAAAAATAAATCATATTAAAATGCAAGGTAAAGTTCTTCCCTTTTCATTGAAATCTAAAGGGTATAAATTTTCCAAAATTAAAAGCTGAATGTTTTATGAATTGATAAATTTCATCGTGAACATTCTATAATGTAAGGAGTTAAATGATATAGTGATGACCATTATGAGAGGGAGATTTAACTAATGTACACTTTTTCCCTTAGTCATTTTTCCCATTTGGTTTTCATGATAAGGTTTTTAATGAGGGGACACTATGGGGACTTGATTTTATTGTACACTTTTTCCCAAATCAAGGGCTTTATCCTAAAGGGATTTTCCTTTAAGTGTTTTTCAATGAGGTAATTATACATCATGATATATTACAAGGTATTTATAAATTATTATTGATATCTATAATTAATAGAAACTACTGGCCTTCCCCATGAGTTATTATTTTCAACGAGACCATTCATTATTACCTATGATCTTTCTCCCATGTCTTGAAGACATAATTAAATAATAATATTAATTAATGTGTTGAAGATTCAATTAAATGATATAATCTAGGGGAGTTTGGAACACTACACTCTTTTTCCCTTCATCAGATTTTTTCACACTATGTTTTCCTGGTAAGGTTTTTAATGAGGCAACATGACATGAGATTCAATTACTTTGGCTTCACTTATTTTTTCCATAAGGGTTTTTAGTAAGGATTATATAAGATCCTATGAAATCATGGCATCCAAGGGGGAGTGTTATGAAATATTAATGTGTGGATGTTATAATGGTGACAATGATGACGACTCCTTAGTTCCCAATACAACCCTTCACATGGACCAAACTTATATATTCTCCAACCTTTGTAATTATGACCATTTTATTAGAAATGGTAGGGATTAATATTAATCGTTAGATCATATCACATGTAATCTATATATACGGCTATGTGTTAATGAAATGGGTTAACTTTTTGGGCTCTATATTGTGTTCTCTATGCTTTTTTTTCTCTCTTATAATTATATTTCCATTTTTGATCATCATTATCACTATATGAAAATTCAACACACATTTCATCAATGATGCACATATCCTTTGATCAAAAATTTATTCCCAATTTCAAAATTCCTCATCGTTTCAATCGATGTTATATCAATTTTAAAATAAAAGGATATTTTCTTCCAAACATAATTTTTTTTTAAAAAGTATTTTTTTAAAAAAATTAATTTCAAAATTGAAATATAATTGTTTCCATGAAAAAAATATCCATAAAATAATAAATTGACTTGTTTTAATTTTCTATATTCTAATTCCAAAAAATTAAATAATTTTTTTAACTCAATTTCAAGACCATATAGAAGACTATTAAGTGAATAAAATTATTAAACATAAATGAATAATAGATATGATCATGCATATCATGAATATAGATATTGATGAAGTCTATGTATGATGTGTTGGAATTGTTGTCAATATAAATGCATGATGGATTTTCTAATACATTGAGGAGATTAAATTGTTCATGAGAGATTGATATACTCATGCAAGACATATTGAATCTATTGATAACATGTTTAATTTGTTCTCAATCCATGCATGTTGGATTTGACATGTTAGATTATTTGTTGAATGATGGGATCATCATGAGTTGAAGAAGGAAATAGCTTAAAGAATCTAAGAGGGGAGGGGTTGTATTGGAATCAAATCAGGAATTTCTAATATCTTTGTAATGCTTGAGAAATTCTAGAAAAAATAAAAAAAATTATTACAAAATGATGCTATACAAATAAAATATATTGATTTTTATGACCACTATAGATAACAAAGGACAATAGACACTAGTGCAGAAGAGTTTTTTTAATTTTGTTTTTTATTTTTAACATCGGTTATAAATCATTGTTCATGATAGCAATATTTTAAATATATTTTTTATTACATTTATTTTAACTAAAATTATAAATATTATTCCATGTTGTTTATCTATATAATTGACATTGAAAATCCTACTAAAATTAAAAAACCAAAATCTTTCCATGTTGGTTACATAAAAACCAATGTGTAAAGAATTTTCTTCATAGGTTATAATAATAAATGACATAGAAAATGTTATTTTAAAATAAAATAGTTAAGAATAAAATACAAAAAACCATAATACAACAAAACTATGGAAATATAATAGAAAATTCCATTAACAAAAATTCAAGTACAATTCTATAATACCTATTTATATAAAAAAATTTCCATAACTATAACAAGTTTACAATTTCATAGTCAAATAAAAAATCTTGAAAGAAAATATAAAGAAATGAACTAAAAATAAATCAATCATGTGAAATAATCAACACATAATCCCTATGGATGATTCAACTCCTTTTCATTATATGGATGGGGATCATCAAACAATTATAAATTAAAATAAAAATATTCAATATTTATTATCGATATAATGATATGAAAAATAGAAGGAAAACTAATCATAAAACTTATCCTTATTGAAAGATGTAATTGTCCCAATTATAATTATTCCACACATTAATCTAAGCACATAATAATCACATTATAACCCTCCTTGTCAAAAATTAAAATTCTATTTCAATAGAAGGTATTAATCAAAAATAATATTTTAAGTATATATTAAATTATAGTGACTAAAAATAAGTAACCTCTGTGCATACATAATGGATTTTTTCCATCCTTCTTCTTGTTGACTAATGACTCTGCTTCCATGACCTATTTGAAAATAATAAAAATTATGAAATTAAATAAAAAATTATTATAATATATAAGTATTGAAATAACAAAAATTAGTCATTCACATCACCATATATAGAACATAACTAGTAACTGGTGTTTTCTTGTGAAAAAACACACACAAAATCTAATGACCATTAATATATAAAAATATAATACGAGTGGTTATTTAAATAATATAAATTTTACACTATAATAAAAATATAGTCTATACATATTAGGATAAAGTTTCATGCGACACTTAAATTATTTATTCTAAAATCATTGATAAATATATTTTGTTCTTTCTTTATCACACATTGTACTCATTAGTGGAGAAATAAATTATGGTTCTATGAATCCATACACTGAAGATGTATCATATTGAATAAAAAATGTTTAAAGATACCTATAAAGCATAGGTATTAAGTTACATCTATAAAACCCAGTGTCCGTATGAGTTAAGAGATTCTGGGGGAATGTGAATTTTTGTTCTCTAACAAGGAGGTATTTTGAGAATTGAGGTTCAGGTAAAGATTATTAGGTTTGGTATATCTTAATTGATGTGTTTTGGACATATATCACGACTTATGAGTCATTCTAGGTTATCGATTGGGCATTCAGGCATGGTTGGGTGGATCTATAACTATTTTTTGCTACAGGTGCACCACCACAGGGAGCGCCACGTTGTAGAGATAAATGTGGTGGAGGGATTCCATGCATAGGTGGTAGTAGTGTATGGCTGTTTTTGTAACACCTTCTATTTTAGGAAATTTACCCTTTTATTATGTAACTTGAATATATATAATACTTGGGTTAAGTTTTAGGAGTTTCTGGATGGTTTTTGTTTGTTTTAGAAGTGTTCTTAAGGGTGCATGATTTGAAAGTAGTGTGGTGAAACTGTGAAAATTCTCTAAGAATCTGTGTAAGGGAATTGGGAGTTTTTGGGAAGGTGAAAAATTGGAACATGATTTTTCCAAACTGTACAGGTTTCCAGGACAAACCGTGTAAGTGGTGGAAGATAGGAAAAGCACGGTTGGTGTACGGTTTGTCAAATTGTGGGAAAACCACAAGAGGTGGATGATTTGAAGGTAGTAACATGCAAAAAGTTAGCACATGGTTTCTCAAATTGTGCATCCTAACCATGTGATGTGAATTTGATTCTATGAAAAATATATTTTAACTCAATCCAACCCTCCAAAACCCTCATTTTTACCTCTTATCCCAAGATCTAAAACTCCTCTTCCCTCTTAGGCATTCTTAGTGACCCCCTTTGATATGTAATCTAGTTTTAATGAATCTAAGTGAATTAGATCTCCAGAATAAATAGAAATAGTTTTTGAGAAAATATATAGATATTTTGTGTGACTTTATTCATTTTCAAGACCTGTTGAGTGGTATGTGGTTTCTCTATCTTCTCTACTTGTTCAAGAATTTGAAGTCATAGTTTTATTAAATGTTTTTCTTATATTTTAAATGGAAATGATATATGATTTTGTAAAGGAAAACCATCTTGTCTTATGATTAAAAATCTCATCTATTTGAATGGTTTTGGAAAACTCCCTTGATTTTTGGCTTTAAAATTATGGGTTTCGTTTAACACAAGAAAGTTGTTTGATGAAATGTTTTAAAATAAATAATGAATTTATGTGGAATAAATTTTTGTTTGAGAACATGATATTCATGGGTGGCGTGTGTTCATATTTTCATTGTATGAGGCCTTTTTGGTATGGAATTGGAACTCGGTGCCAGTTGGGCACAAAGGTATATCACTATGTGACGACTTAGTGAAGGAAGGATCACCACTTGTGAGTATTTTGGTTTTCATTTAACATGAATGTAGTGTGAGTGGGTGGATGTGGTTGGGTATTCCAAGTGATATTTATGGATAAATTGTTAGGATTTTAATTTAATTATTTAAATTGTTTAAAATTGATAAACTACTTGTAAGTTCCTAAACTTGTTATAAATTAATTTCTAAAACTATGAGCTAATGTGTTCTTATTCTAGTGGCATGAGTCAGGAATAATTTTTGGGGAAAGACTAATGGGGATGATTACTCACTCTCTACATATGCACTTTGGTGCACATGCATACACTATTTTCCATGACACGGGTAAATGAAAGGTATCATATTTCTTGAGTAGTGCCTCTTGATATAAATATATGGAGTTAGATCTTGGAGCCAGTCATGTCCTTGGAGTCTAGAGTGGTTCCTATTTAGCACTAATTTATGATTCTTTTAGTATCTTATAGTTTTGGTTCATTATTTCCATTGAGAATATGATATTTTTAATGTATTGGTTTTTTATTTGAGTTGTATTGTTTATAATCATGCATCATATAGTTGGTTTGGCCATTTATAATTTATCTTGACATGTTGTATTATTTTAAAAGGAAAATCATCCCATAATGTCTAGGTAATTCATTGGAATTTATTTCTAGCCTTTGGTGCCTTGGGGATGTCTCCAATGGTTAGTGAAACCTCTGACTTAGACCAAGTTAATGGATTAGGTAGGCATGTTAAAAATGCTATTAGTATTTGTTGGCATGTAATCTTGGGAATAGTAGTAATGAGATAGAAAATTTTAGAACATGAAATATATAACATAAAAAGACATAGATAACCTATTTATGCTAAAATTTAAGGTATTAGGATGATCTAAGTACAAAAAGGTATTTTAAATACCTATAGGTGTGTTTTCATCCCACTATTGTGGGTTAGCTGATGAGTGTAGCATATCATTCATCAATAAAGAGACTTCCCACTAGAACTGCATTACTCATGTTCTATTTTATGATTATTATAAATTGGTTATATTATTATTTATTTTGATTATTTTGATTATTCCAACCTTTAGTTTACTAGTGAGTGATGAAAAAGCGGTGTTTGGTTTTGTCTTTAGAGAAATAACAATGGTTAGATGACATAAAAACCCACAAGAAGAGGTTGCAGAAAACATGGTTTCACTTGATCCACAGGTAAACCAAAAACTTGTTTAAAGAATCATTAAATATTTTAAAACTATTGATAAGGGAAATCAAAATGATAAACCAAGAAAATTGTATCATTCTTTATAGGTTCAGAAACAAAATCCACCAATATTTTAGGGGGATTTGGAACCTAAAAAGTAAGAATTGCATCTTAACTAAATAAATCAAATCTTCAATTTCTTTAGAATATCATATGATCTAATGGTAAAGTTATTAGTCTATATATTGGTGGATCTTACACACCAATGGTGGGATTTAGTTGTCCATGATAAAGTTGATCAAGGCCTCATGTAAGAGGACTTTGAAGAATAGTTCAAAAAATAATTATACCCTCACTCTTTCAAGATTGAAAAAATGACATATTTATTTATCCTTAAGAAACATGATATATCATTGATTAAATATGTATCTAATTTTATGAATTTAGTTCATTTTTCTCCAGAATTAGCTACTAGAGTGTCCTTGAAGGCATGCATCTTTAATTCTAGATTGCAACTAGAAATTTCCTCTAAGATAACTATCCTCTGTGTTACTGATTATATAGAGATAGATAATTGAGATACTATAGTAAAAATGGATATCACTAGAAATCCTACTGGAGGATGTATGTTTGTTTCCATGGGAATAGGTGGGAAATCTAATGCTGGGAATAAGAGAAATAGGGACATTTACTTTCAAGGTGGTAAATCATCTCAAAATTAAACAACTAAATTAGTAATTTTTCCCCATGACCCAATAACAAGCCTGAATGTTTTGAATATGGTTCATTCAAGCATATGGAGAGAGATTCTACAACACCTCATAAATCATGTCATAACTATAATAATATGATACATCTCCAGTGTTATTATCATATCACTACAAAGCTAGTTACTAGAAATACGTCTCATGTGTCACAAACATATTATGATTTGAATTGATGATCACATTAGAACACATCTCATCCTCTAAACTGATCAAAATAGGGTGATTCTAGAAACTCCCTAACCCCGCAGTCAATGAAACAGTAACAGGGAATCAAGGAACAAGTGGTAGCGAGTGAGCAGTTGTATGGTGTTAGTAGATGATCACATAAGACCAATCAGGTCCTTCAATTGTATGAGGCATTGTTATTCTTAACTCAAATATTATGTAAGTTATATTTTATACTAGTTCATCCCACTCTATTATTTCTTAATGTATTTTTAATAAAAATGTATTTCATATCGATATGTTATTATATGTGATGAGTATATAAACACCTCTCGGGTAGCGAGAGTGCATGGGATTTAAATGTGCAGCTTGTTCTATAATAATTAATGGAGTCCAGTTTGATTGGGATATTTATATTTTAGACATGAATGTATTTAACTTTATCTTGGTAATGGAGTATTTAGTTTCTTTCATGGATCATATTGATAGTTATGTATGGAGATTAAAGTTTACATTTACTGGTGGGACGATGTATCTTTTTAAATAATATTTGGATGTTATGGCTAGAAAAATAGCAACTTTAGCACCAAAGGTTGGAAATTTTTATTATTAATTAGAAATTATCAATTTTTTTTCTAATGACATAATTGAGAATATAAATTTTCCTACCTTTATGAATATATTTTCTTATGTGTTTCACAAAAATTTCACCATTTTTTCATCTGAAAGGGAAGTGATTTTTTTTATTAATCTCCTTTTGGGGATAAATCCTATTTCACTTCCATTATATAGAATAAAACCAATGGAATTGAAGGATTTTAATATCCAATTGAAAGAATTATAAAGGGTTTATAAGACCAAGTATGCCACCTTGGGATGATCCATTTATCTTTTTCAAGAAGGCAGATGGTTTTTTATGACTTTACACTATTTGCTATAATCTAAATCAGGCTATGATAAAGAATAAATATATACTACCTCATATTTATGATATTTTTTTATCAATTTAAGGGAGACCAATGGTTCTTTAAAATTTATATACGATTAGTGTATCACCAACTCTAGGTTAGAAAAGAGGATATTTCAAAAACCACTTTTAGGAGTTTTTATAGTTATTAGGAATATGTGGCCTTTCCACCGGGTCTTAAAAATTCACCAATAGTTTTCATAGAATTGATGAATCATGTCTTACAGTTATACTAATACTCTTTTATTATGGTATTTATGGATGAAATTATTGTTTATTCTCAAACTCAAAAATAACATTATGGACATTGAGAGATTATGTTGACTATTTTGTGAGAGCACCGGTTATATGAAAAACTCTCTAAATGTGTTTTATGGATATAATAAGTCTTATTCCTCATCCATGTCATCTCTAAGAAAGTAATATCAGTAGTCCTTGAAAATCTTAAAGTTTTTGTCTCTTAGAAATTGTCGATGAATATCTTTGAGATATACAACCTTTTTGGGATTAGCAGGTTACTATCATCTCTTTGTTTAGGAAATTTCACATCTTGCATCTCCCATGGAAACAAACATGAGAAAGAGAAATCCATTCCATTGGAGTGATGATTGACAAAAATACATTTTATAGATTATGTATAGGCTCACTTCCACACCAATTCTTTTTTTCCCAGAACTCAGGAAGGGTTATAAGGTTTACTGCAACTATCAGGATTTGGACTTAGTTGTTTTCTCATGAAAGGAGATCATGTGGTAGATTATGGATCATGAAAGTTTTGAATAATGAAAATAATTTTCCAATCCATGATTTAGAATTGGTTGTGGTAGTGTATTATTCAAAAACAAGACATAATTATCTATTTGGTGAGAAATCCATAGTGTTCATAGACTATAAAGGTTTAAAAAATATTTTTCAAATATAGATTCGAACTTGGTACAATGATGATGGATGTAATATCCTCGAATGGTTGACTTTGAATTAGTTTATAAACATGTAAAAGTGAATTTCATGGTAGATGATTAAATCTAAAAGTCATATAATCAATTAGCTAAACAATATTGTGATCAGTGAAAATTGATGAGCATGATAGAAAATATGAATTTGGATTGAATTGAGCAGAGTGTAATCAAAATATTTTACTTGATAAATCTTATTCTTTACTTTTTTGAACAAGTTAAGGATGATCAATGAACATATCATCGATTCCTTACTATTACATCGATACTTAATGGTCAAGAGACCATTGATGTATAAAAACAAAATGGGAACTCTATGTTTATTTTTTGTGATCGAATTGTCATTCCCCTTTCTTGTTAGGAGAAACTCCTTTTTTCATCACACTACTTGAAATGGTTTGTCCATAATAGAATTCAGAAGATTTATAAGGTGTTGAAAACTCATTTTTGGTGTGCTGAAATGGAAATAAAAGCAGAAAATTATGTCTTGAGATGCCTCAGTTGACAGTAGGATAAAGCTAGGCACCAATGACCAGCTGGTATATTGCAATATTTACCTATAAACATCTCTAAATGGGATCACATATCTATAGAATTTCTCACAATACTAACAATAATGGTTTGTAAACATGATTCCATATGGGTGATTATGGATCAACTAACAAATTTGTCTCACTCCATCTCCATTTGTGAATCCAATACGATGGAAGAATTAAAAAATTCAATCTTTAGAAGGTTGTAAAGTTGTATAAAATTTCAATTTTGATTATATATGACAGAGATACTTATTTAAACTCTCACATTTGGTGATATTTATATTAATATTTTGGTACCAAGATAACCATGATCATGAATTATCATCCTCAAATAGATATAAAATTAGAACAAATGATCTAAATGCTAAAAGACATGATTTGAGCTTGTGTTTTGGATTTTAGAGGTTCATGGAAGGATAACATACTACTAGTGGAGTTATTATAAAATAAAAATTATCAGTAAATGATAGATATGGATCCTTTTGAATCATTGTATGTCTGTCCTTTTTGGTATCTTATTTGTCAGGTAGAGACTGAAGAAACTTCACTATTGGGACCTAACCTTGTTCAGGTGAAACAAAGAAAATCCAGATGAACAATAAAAGGATGGAAACAAATCAAATTCATCAAAAATATTATGTGCATAATCATAATTGGACATTATCATTTTATTTGGGAGATAATGGGTTCTTGAAATTCACTCTAAGGCTAGGGCATTGATGTTTGGGTGAGCAAGGTAAATTGTCTCCTTGGTACATCGACCCTTTTGAATTACTAGAAAAAATTGGCAATGCATCTCATTGGTTTGATTTACTACCATGATTTATCCCCAATCACAATTTATTTCATTCATATCAATTAAATAATTATAATACTAATCCCAAACATGTGATTTGATGGGACTACATTGATATTGAATTAGATTCCACTTTACTACATGTGCTGATACCAGATGGGTATAACCAAGATAAATTGTTACATAGAAAGAGTAACCATTTTATATGTGTTTTATATAAGTATGAAAATATTCTATATGATACTTGGGAATGTAAAAAAGAGATACTAGATCAATGGCTTGGAATTTTCCAAAACATTGGGAATATATAGCTTTCCAAGTATGAAAATTCTAATGGTGGGGAAAATGTAATACCATTAGTTTCATATAATTTACCATTTTATTATGTATTTTGAAGTTATATAATACATGTATTGAGTTTTGGGATATTTTGGATGTTTTTTAAGGATACATGGTTTGAGAATGGTTTGGGGAAACTATGTAACTTCTATAGGAAACCATGTAAGTGATTTGTGATTTTCTGGGTAGGTGCACTGTTTATCAAACCATGCACAAGTAATGTGTGGGGGATGGTTTGGAGGTAGTATCATGCACATATTTAGTTCATTATTTCCCAAAATACATGTCCTAATATCTAGGAGTGCATTTAATTCTATGAAAATTGGAGTTTAACTAAGTTTAACCCTTCAAAACCCTCATTCTCCACCTCTTCTCTCTAACTCTTGAATTCCTCTCCTCTCCTAGGAGTTCTTTGTGGTCACCTTTTATCTAGAATCTATTTTTATTGATCTAATTGAATTAGATATACAAAATCAATTGAAATAGGTTTTGACCCCAGATTTAGAGGTTTCATGTGACTTTCTTCATTTATGACACCCATTGATAGGTAGGTGGGTTTTATCTCTTCTCTAAATATTCAAGAATTTGATGGATTAATTTTATTAAATATTTTTTTTGGATTTGAAAATGAAATTTTTGATTATTTTTAAATAAAAAACCTCTTGGTTTATAATTGAAAATCTTGACTATTTGAATGTTTTTTGAAAACATGCTTGAGTTTTGGTTTTAAAATTATGGTTTTTGGTTTAGCATAAGAAATATGTTCGATTAAATGTTTTAAAATCAAGAATGGATTTATGTGTAATAAATTTGTGTGTGATAACCTGACATACATGGGTGGTGAATGTTAATATTTTAATTTTATGGGGCCTTTTTGTTATGGATATGGTACTCGATGCCATTTGGACATGAAGGTATATCACAAAGTGACAACATGGTGAAGGAATAATCACAACTTGAAAGTATTGGGATTGAAATTAGAAATGCATATAGTGTGAGTGGATGGACGTTTTTGGGTATTCCAAGTGGTATTTATGGATAAATTTTTCATCTTTTAATTTAATTATTTAATTTTTTTAAATTTGATAAACTGGTTTGAGCTTCCTCACTTTGTTATAAATATTTTTTTTAAAAAAATTATGAGATGATGTGTTCTTGTTATAGTGGTAGGAGTTAGGAAGTAACTTGGGGAAATACTACTAGGTATGATTACTCACCCCCTACATATTTACTTTGCTTCATATGCAGACATTATTTTTCATGAAATAGGTAAAAGAAATGTCTCATATTTCTCAATTGGTGCCTCTTGATGTAGCTAGTTGGAGTCGAATCTTAGAGTTGGCCTTGTCCTTAGAGTCTGGAGTTTTTCCACTTTGGTTCTGAGTTATAATTATTTTAGTATATTGTAGTTATAGTTCATTGTTTCCATTAGTACTTTTATATTGTTATTGTATTGGGTATTCATTTGAGTTGTATTGTTTTAAATAATGCATCATATATCTGGCTTGGTTTATAAATTTTCTTTATAAGCTATATTGTTTTAAAGGTAAAATAAATATATAATATTTAAGTAAGGCCTTGGAATTTATTTTTAGCCTTTGGTGTCTTCAGGACATCACCTAAGGTCAGTGGAACCTCTGACCTGGATCAAGCCAATGAGTTGGGTAGGGATGTTATAGTTTTTTATTGTCATGGTGGTTAGAAAACCCTACATGATAGTGCCTAGGGTTTGGGAATATTAATGATTGTGGAAACATGGTGTTCCACCTATGGTAAAAAACCATGGATAAATTCTTGGTATAGGGGGAGTTTTTCCCTAGATGGGCTTGTTATAGTGGAAATGGTGAGGGACAAGTGGTTATGGAGTGGTGTTGGCTATTTCAAGTGGCCGAAGTGCCTATCCAAAATGAAGATAAGGGAGGATCCCTCATATTGGCCTTGATTGTGTTGGGATTCTTGGGGGTTTCCTAGGGGTGAACCTTGATGTGGTGCAAGATATGTTTCATTCCATGTTTTCCTGCCCACATGTAAAATTTTGGGTGGCTTTACATTTTTCCCTCAATAGATTATTAGGGGTTTTGGACTCATTTCCCCCTACCTTCTTCTCTAATTCATGATCAATCCAAGGGTATATATTCCCATTTCTTCCTTCAACCCCCTTAAATTAGGGGTGGGTTTTTATGTTATTTTGATGAAAATTCAAGGAAATACTATCCTATTTTCTTCCCTACTCTTTTTCCCATGTTTTCTTTCTATCGAGTGACTTGACTTAGTGTTTCATTAACAATTCCAACAAAGAATGGTGTAATCATCCTAATATGATGAGGATTTTGTGTTTTATGGATAAAATATGTTCCAAAACTATGATTGAACCCCATCACACACTATTTCAATTGATTTACGTCTCCATGTGAATTTTCCTTAGGTTCTTGGTGATATTTGATGAAATTGGTTGTTGAATCAGAAATTTAAATTAGGGCATTCATCTATATAAGGTTTGAGTATGTGTCGAGAGTGGAACACATCTAGTTTCTTGGAGTTCTAGTGAGTGAGTGTTTCTTAATAAGTTTTTAGGAAATATTCCAATTTAAATAAAATTATAAATTAATTATATAATATTACAATTTTTTAATAATTAATTATAATTAATTGTGGATGTATTCCTTGAGATAGGGCCTCATGGTGATGAGCGTTGGTCGATTGGACTTGGATAAGATTGACAGATATTCCTTGACCTACTTTAAAAGGGATATCTCTAAAACTGAGTTAGGGGGTCCGTCTACATTTCCCCATGGTATTATTCATTACTTATGTAACGTGTGACATGTGGTCTATCCACCAAGGGATATTGAACTATTAAAATCATATAAATTGATTAATTAAAATTAAATACTTATAAATGAGTTGAATAAAGTTACAAGGTCCTTGAAGGACCCTTGTGCACTAGATTGATGCCTTGGTAATTAATAGTTGAGTACCTAGTTATAAATGCATGCCTTGTGATATAAGAACCCATAGAGGTGAGACTTAAGTGAACTTAGTGATTACACAATACTCAGATAGGTTCCCTTAGATCCCTAGAGGAGGCATATGTGATGGATTTGGAGTAATTTTCCTGAGTAGTCCATGTCACAACCATGAGATACCTTATAGCCTATTGAGTTGAGAATGGGATGAGTGGTCCTCTCCCTATGAGATGTTATTAAATGGGTGGGTAGATCCTATGGATATTGATGGATAAGTTGGGTGATTAGAAAAATTTTATATGACATGGGGTGTGATATAGGCTTTGTGGTAGCTATTTATAGTGGAAACCATGTATATTTTCTTAAGATTCAAATGAAGCCTCAATATATTCATGACTATGTAGATGGATGTGAGACCATCCAAGTGTCAGGCTTGAACTGAGGGTTGAGTTTGAGATCTATGGACCCTTTCAAGGGGTTAAGATTATAATGTAACCTAGGGGACCTCAAAGGGTTCCCTGGTGATATAATATCCCTGAATGGGTACAAATAGGGATGCGTAAAAATGATTATGGGTGTCACCTTAAAACCTGAATCGACAATGATACTAACATGGCTCTACTAAATGATGATGGGCCATGAATTTGAGAGGATGAACTTGGATTGTGATATGAGTTCATCCAGAAGATTTACCTCATCAAGATTCATTATAAGAGACAATAAAGGTGGGACACACTACCTACCAAGATGTATTGAGATGCATGGGATTCCTTGGATGTTCTCATTAGACTGACCTTCATGTCTATTACTGATGCAATTATTTGAGTGTCATGCACTACCCACAAATATTTATATAGATACATGGGATTCCTTTGATGTTCTCATTGGAAATGGTATTCATGCCTACTACCATGTGAGTGTGGGAGGTTTTAACTTCCCCTCACAGAGATATACATGTGAGATGATTTGGCAGGGATGCATTTCCCCCCAAGTGATCACTATACTATGAGATGATATGGGAGGGATGCACTACCCACCAATGAGAGGTATATTTGAGATGATCTAGGAGGTATAAAATTCCCCTCAAGTGATCAGTATACTATTGGATTCTTAGGAATTTCTTATAAGATCTAGCTATCGATCCTAATGCTACTAAATTTTCTAAGAATTTCCCATAAGAATCATCCATGGGCCTAATATTGGTTTGCATGGTCCTATTATGTGCTTATAGAAACTCTGTCACTATCTAAAATAGGTATAGTCAATCTTGGGTATCATGTTAAAACCTGAAGATTGATGATGGTTATTTATTTATGTATCCACCATTTATTTATTTATATAGTTGAGCATATCACATGTATACACTCTACATTTACTGGTTATGTATGAGTCCACATTAGTGGTTCCCTACTAAGTTATACTCACACCCTTCTTGGTTAGCTATTTCACTCAGGCACTTGAGAATACTTCACTGATAATAAGTTTAGTTTGGGAAGAGGCTCGAGTTTGATCATTCAATTAGATATCTTAGAAAAAGTTATAAGGTAAATTAGGTAAAGATCATAGATTGTAGTAGATCCTTAAAATTTTATTTGTTTTATTTTTTGTATGTGTGATTGATTCAGTGGGAAATTAAATATTGTGTACTAGTATGACCTGAATGTATGATTCCACATTACCATTTGATATAGTATAAATGTTATTTTTTTATTCACATGTACTATAATTGTTTACTATTGTGGATGATAGTTTGTTAATTTTTTATTATTTCGCAGTCAGATATAAGGGTATAATCTCCCCATAGTAACACTCTAGACCCCCACTTCTAGTCCATATCCTTTGAAATATGGGGGGGGGGTATGACTAAGGTCCTGGTAGTAGCTTATCCAATATGGTAACTACTTAGTGGACAAGGACGGGAGAGGATGTTATAAAGTGTTATCACAACTCTTATGTAACCAATATCATATTGTTAATCAAATCCTTCATTTTTTCTTATTATTTTGAGAGATGGTAGATATGTAATATATGAATTTGTTAGATCTTGTTATGGATATAAAACTGGTGTGTCATGAACACATTTTTGGTAGGAATTCTAGGTTACTGAGAATATTGGATTTTTGTTCTTTGTTTTTTATTTTATAATTATATGATTTCACCTAGAATGACACAACTTATTTTTAGGATTACGATTTATTTGTTTTTGAATCTTAGCCTAGTGGAAAGAGTCCTATATAAAGACATCATATTTGGTACAAAGTATTTACATGACATACGTATTCTTGATAGTGATTGAGATCATTGATGATAGAGGGTTTAATTATTTAAAGTGTTAATAATAACTTATACAGTGGTTTCCATTATAACATGTTGGTGAAATTATACTAAGATAAAACATAATATTTTTTATCTGATGATAGGTCTTTTAGATTCTATGGTGTGATTTTCCTTGATGGATATATATTCTCTTATTCCCACTAGGTCAAATACCCTGGGGGGGGGGGGGGTTGGGTGAATCAGGGTATGACAGATTAAAACAACTCCCCCTTTTGATCTTGTTTCTTTATTAAACAAAACACTCTTCTCTATCTTTCTCATAACAAAGTATGATCCAAAATTAAATCATACATGAGACATAATAATTTTACTTAGTTCAACCTCACTAGGATACGCCAAAGGATCATACACCGACAATGTGCTGATGTACCAAATCCACTAAAAGTGCAATGCTGTTTAAAATGTTTGGAGCTGACTCACTGTCCCACTTGGTTTACAACCAATTACAATTTGAAAGCTCACTGATCTCTCAATTGAAGTTTTCTCACTGATTATTTAGAAGATCCACTCACAGTTTATAGACTTGTAGGTCCCTTCATTATCTCTAATGAATTCATACTCCACTATATGTAGATGCTCTATTGATATCCCACTTTCATCCACTGATGAACACCGCTTTACCACATATCTATTGGGAAACTTCAAAATTTCGCGCAACCTTAGGTTGAACTAGGAGATACTTTAATAATGGAATTCAAGTGTCACCTTTTAAAAAAACCAACTTTCATGCTACTTAAAACTTGTGAAACAAACCCTTTTTATGCCCAACTAATTATTGGAGCGCAACTCCCTTTTGGTGCACAACTTCTGCATGACTCTCTACTTGAGGGATCCCACCACCGACATAACTAGAGATATGATGATCTCTAAGTGTTTCAATTTTCTAGAATGGGGGGGGGGTAGCCACCTATTTATAGGCATTTTGGAAATCCTGGACACAAGGTATGCAACTTCTCACTGAACACGCAAGTCTCACATTCGCACAACCTCACCTTACATGGAAAATCCATAACATGCACTCCATTATTTAATTTTCCACATTTTGATGTATTGATCTTGAAAAATGGCTGGCATGTAACTTTATAAACCTCCTAAATACTTGTGCACAACTTTATTTTCCAAAAAAACTTTTCTCCATTCTCCAGTTTTTGGGCCCAAAAATTTAGAAAACACTAGGAAACGATGCCAATTTGAATATGATCTTTTTTATACCAACTCCAGATCATCCATTATTTTTTCATGGATCCTTGTCATCATAGTTTGTAAAAAATATCTCTGTAACTCCACAAATGACCATGGAAACCCACTTTGTGAACAACCACAATCAACCCAAAAATGCATCAGTGTAACCTTGAAGGATTTTTTCCTAATAATATACCTATTTGGGTTTGTTGACAACTCTTCACACTTTTATACCTCATGAAATATTATTCAATATTCTACCACCATTAACTTCTTTTGATTCAGATAACAATCAATGATTTACTAAAAACACACTATAAGCCCACATGAGCCATGCTTGTTGTGAGAAACAAGAGTATGATGCAAATTTCATTATTAAACCACTTCACTCTAAAACCTCTCAACTGATTTCATCATGAGATTCATCTGTCATAATATATAACCTTTGATCAATCACCTTTAGCATCATCAGATTTAAAACCCCCTATCTTGATGCTACATCTATCTCACTCTCCACCTGTCAGCTTCTCCCCATGTCTTGACTAAGACATTTACCCCTTTTATAGCCACAATTTCTTCCCCTTTGTTAATGAAACCGAATGTCACTTCATCAATGAACCTAAAGGTTACATTGTTTGGCCTGTAATAGGGTAAAGAACACCGATCAGTACATTAGGGAAAATACACCACAACTCAGAGAGAGGGGGTCCTACATCCACACTTTTTCAAGTGTGGGGAGTCGACTGAACTCCTAGAGCCAGTAGATTCCTCTCAAAAACTTCTTTGGGAAAGGCCTTTTTCAGAATGTATACAACCTATAGTTGTATAGGAATATACTCCAACTTCATAAGAAATTTCTCCACATTATCCTTGATAAAATGATATTTAATTTCAATGTGTTTTTTCCTTGAGTGATGGAATATATTTTTTGCTAATATTTATAGCACTTTAATTATCATAATAGATTCTAATTGGAGACTTCACATAAACTTCCATATCATCAAGTTGCTGCTTCATCCATAATAACTGCATGAATTCTTGAGTATCCATAATATATCCAGCTTATTTGGTGCTTAATGAAATACAATCTTGTTTATTTCTTATCCAAGAAATACATAGTCCACTAAGATATAATTCCCCACCTAATATTGAATTTCTATCACCCACTGATCTGACCTAATCTACATCTATATATATATTTTTCATTATACATCAATCCAAAATCCATAGTACCCTTGATATAAAAAATTATTCTTTTCACTAAAATCATGTATATTTCTTTGGGATTTCATTGATATCTCACTGCTTGGAATATGGTAAAGACAATATCAGGTATTTTCACTATCAAGTACAGTAAACTTCCAATGATTTTCTTGTATTTTGTGATATTAACTACCTTTCCATCATCATTCCATGACAGTTTCATCTAGGTAGCCACTAGAGTCATCATCTCCTTGGAATTATTCATTCCAAATCTTCTTAAATTTTTTTTATCATATTTATATTGATAAATGAATGTTCCATTCCTTCCTTTTGTAACTTGTAAACCAAGGGAAAATGTCATTTCATCAATCATTGACATTTTAAACTCATTTTTCATGAATTTAGAAAACAGTTTGCACTATGCTTTATTTGATCCACCGAAAATTATTTCATCGAAATATACTAGCACCACTGTACTTTGATTACTATAATTGTTGACATAGATATTTTAATCAACTCCACCATACTGAAACCAAGCTTCTTTAAAAACTGATCTAGTCTTGAATACCATGATCTTAGTGCTTGTTTTAACCCATAAAGCACCTTTTAGCCAAAAATCTCTCCTTTCATCTTCATTAATGAGAAAACCACCAGGATTCTCAATATAAACTTCTTCTTCTAGAACCCCATTCATAAATTTTGGCTCGACGTCCATCGGTAAAAATTTTAACATTCTTTTCACTGTTATTAAAAAAAATATCCTGATTTTATCCAACCTTTCAATAGGTGAAAATGTCTCATCAACATCAATACCCTCTATCTAGGAGTATCCTTTTTACACTAGTCATGCTTTGTTTCAAATCACTATTCCATATTCATTAATCTTACTGCAAAAGACCCATTTAGTCCCAATGAAATTATTATATATTGGCCTCAAAATAATCTCCCATGTTTGATTATTCTCAATTTGGTTGATCTCTTCATTCATTTCCTAAACCTATTTTTCATCTCCAGTTGAATCAAAAAAACATTTAGGCTCTACCTGAGATAGGAAAGATGCCTTCTATAATGGCTTCATTATTTCTGTTTGAACTGGTGCTATCTGATCACCAATGATATTTTTCCTATCAAATTCATCTCAACTCTTTGGATTCTTTACAAATAAAAACTTGAATTTCTCTTTCTCATCATCAATATCTTCTTTTGAATCAATATCTTCCACTTATTCTCCCCCTATATTTCTTACCTCCTCATCACTTTTATTAGGAAACTTTTCACTAGGATTTTGAATCTTATGTTCATCTTCTACTATAGTGACATCGTTTCTTTAAAATAATTTTCCTAGACTCTTATTAAAGAATTTATGTGTTTTATTTTTCCTGAGTAGCCATGGAATATACCCTCATCTTTACGTGACTCAAATTTTCTATGTTTATCTTTGTTGAGAATAAAGCGCTCACTTACAAAGATTCAAAAGTATTTTATTGTTGTATTGTTTCCATACCACATATCATAAAAAGTATTTCCTTCCTTTGGTCATAACAGATCCCTATTAGAAATGTATACTGATTTCAAGACTGCTTCCCTCCAGAATTTCTCTGGCAGATCTTTTTCAATAAGCATTATTTTGGAAATGTTGTTTATAATCAAATTTATCCTCTCAACCACTCCATTCTATTGAGGATTTATTATTGAATAAACTTGATTCCTTATCCCGTGTTTCTTTAGATATTATTCCACTCGACTATTTGTGAATTATGTACCATTATCCATATGAAACTTAATAATTTTCTATCTAATCATTTTTCATATTCCCTATGATACTGTTTTATGCAACTAAACACATCAGACTTATGGGAAATGAAAAATAAAAATTACATTATACTATAATAATCAATGAAAAGAACTTAATATCTCTTCCTATCAATGGATCTTGGTGATATTGGTCCACATACATCATCTTACACCAATTCAAGCACTCTGATTGTTTTTATTATTTTGCTTTGCATGTCTTTCTGATGACATTCCTTTGTTGACAAGAATCACATGTATGAGTATGATAATGTGATATCTTAGTGAGGTCTCTAGCTGCATCACACTTTACCAAATATTCCAGGGATGGTTGGCATAGATAACTAAGTTGTTTATGCCACAACTTGTTTTCTTCCTCTCTGGACAAAAAGCACATATCTTCTTCTCCACTTAAAAGGTATAGATTTTCCTTTATTATTTTTCCCTATGGAACAACTGCACCATCTATTCCTTTGAATATACACATATTATTAGTAAATCTTATAAAATTCCTTGAGTCATATAGTTGACTAACACTAAGTAAGTTGTGACTAAGACCTTCTACTGCTAAGACATCAATACATCTCACTTCTTTTTCCCCAAAACCTAGCATTTCCTAAGCCAATTATCTTTAGACCTTAATCATTTACAAACTTAAAAACTCCTTCTTTGTCATATTTTATGCCTATAACAAGATCCTTATTTCCTATCATATTTGATGTGAAACTGCTTTTAAGGATCCATACACCAAGACAGTTTGATGTTTTAAGGAAAATTTTTGTAACCACTTCCTTATCAACTCTCTTATTCCCAATCCATGTTTTTGAATTCATACTCAATATAGATTGATGATCTTTATATTCTTCATAGTATGATTGACCAAAATCATCTTTCATATAAGAAAATCAATTTTGAGTTTTTAGCTCACTTGATGATTCATTTAGTTTCTTCTTGCGACCAACTTGGTTCTTATTTGGAATATTTCTTTTCATGGTTGATGTATAATATCTGGACATGTTTCCAAATACTCCACACTAGAAACAATGACCCTCGAATGATATACTAGAGTATTGAGCTCTTTTTTTATACCACTATTATTCTTATACCCTTCAATATCTATTGGATATGGAACACAAATTTTGTGAGTGTCCCATATTTCTTCAATAATAAAACCTAATGTGAGGTGCATTCCTGCATGTCACTTATACACCAATATTTTTCCCTAGGTTTCTATTAATATCATGATTCTGCGTTGTGCCAAAACCAATCTTTAGTCTTGGAGTGAGTTCTTGCAGTCTGACTTCAACCATGACTACTTTTTATTTTTGATCAAGCCTCACACCAGCCTAATTATTTAGATTTGATTGTTTCTTTTGTTCTGATAGACATTTATGATCTACTTCAAACTTTCCTATCTTTTGAATGATCTTATTTCTCAATGTCACATTGGGAGTCAAGAGTTTTCTTTAATACTTAACTTTTTTTTTCATATACCAAAAACTTCCTCTTAAAGTTCTTTGATATGTTTGATTTGGTACCTTCTGGTGTTAGTCAAACTATTGATTTCACTCTTCTGTTCCTCGATTTTGATCTTATACTCAATAACCTTTTTTGATCTCTCTGGTTTTGAAGAATTAAGTTTTTCAATTTCTTCCATCAGCTCAGACTTCTCTTCTTCCTAATACTTCATATAGAGTTTAGAATCATGAACCACTTTATTATCTTTCTTCATTTTTTCTCTCCAAATAACTATTTATTCAAGATTATATTCTAATTAATCTTTTAAATAAACTATTACTTAAACTTGTTCTTCATCAAATTTAGTTTCTTCCTTTTTTTGAGCACTACCAAAAATTTTCACCATAGAATTTTCTCCATGATCTTTGTAGTTCTCCATATTTTCAGCCTCATATTTATCTAAACTATAAAATTCTTGTGAAATAAGATTCTTATTCTTGAATAAATTTCTCTTAAACTATTTCTTACCTTTCATGTAGTATGAAGACTTCTTCATAGGAGTTTCTAATTCATCCTCATCATCTTCTTGGAACTTATTTGGGTACCTTACTATAAGATAAACAACTTTTCCACATCGAAAGTAAGCTACTGGAAGTTTTCCTTGAAAATTTCCTTTTCCTTTTTGTAGGTTTGAAGAAAGTAATGACATTACCACATCTGTCTCTTCTTCTTTCTGTCAGTCTTCAATGGTGAGATTCTTCATTGCCTTGAAACCCACCTCTTTGTAATTACCTTTCCCCACAGACTCAATGTCCTCATTTTTGATCTCGTATGAAATAAGAGTACTATGTAAGCTATCTAATGTCTTCTCCTTTGGATATTTATTTTATAACACTAATTCTTTCAGATTGAAATGAGTTGGAATTCTTCTCAATATTCACTTGATGATCTTTAGATAATTCAATAATTTATCCAAGACCACACATGTCTTCTACTACAACATTCACCCTGTCAAAGAATGCATCAAAAGAATCATTTGGTTCCATTCTTAGATCTTCATAATTGTTCCATAGAACCTATATCTTTTCCTCTATGACTATTGAATCACCTTCATATATATTCAATATCTTTTCCCACATATCATGTGATGTTTTACCTGACATAGCCTTTGTATACATTACATCGGATATGGATACCCTAAAGTATTGATTCCTATGGTATCAAAATTAAATTCCCTTAATTTATATTCTAATAAAGACCAATTTAAATGTTGGATGAAATACCATGCATCGCTACTATAAACACATCCATTCCCAAATAATGGAAGTAGTGCTGCATCTGATTCTTCCATAACTAAAAATTATTCCCATCAAAGATCGGTATACCTTTATGATTGATTAATTCCATTAAGATAGAAACACATATATTAACCTTTCTCTCTCATACCAATTGTTAGGCACACCAGGTAAAATACCTTAAAAGGGACGAGGGGGGGGAGGGGGGGGGGATCATGGTATGACAGATTAAAGCAACTTCCCCTTTTGATCTTGTTTCATTGTTAAACAAAACTCTATTCTCTCTCTTTATTGTAGCAAAGTATGAATAGAAATTAAATCATACATGAGAAACATCAATTTTACTTGGTTCACCCCCACTGGGCTAAATCCAAGGATCATAAACCGAAAATGTGATGATGCAACAAATCCACTAAAAGCACACTGCTGTTTACAAATTTTGAAGCAGTCTCACTATCCCTCCTGATTTACAACCAATTACAATTTGAAAGCTCACTTCTCTCTCAAATAAAGTGTGATAACTACTTCTTCAAAAGATCCACTTACATTTTATAGACTTTTAGGTCACTTAATTATCTCTAATAAATGCATACTCTACTATATGTAGATGCTCTGTTGATATCCCACTTTCATCCACCGATGAACACCTCTTTACCACAGACGTACTGGGAAACTTCAAACTTTCTCACAAACTTAGGTTGACTTGGGTGATACTTTAAGCATAGAGCATAAGTGTTGCCTTTTTTCATGGAAAAACAACTTTTTTTCTACTCTAAACTTGCGTGACACACCCTTTTTACACCCAACTCACTATTGGAACGCAACTCCCTTTTAGTGTGAAACTTATACGTAACTCTCTACTTATGCAATCCCACTACTTGTGCGACCAGTGATCTGATTTTATCGATGTGTTGAGCTTCTCTAGAATAATGGGGGGGGGGGTTAGATGCCTATTTATATGAATTTTGGAAATACTATGTGCAAGGCATGCAACTTCTCCCTAAATGCGCAAGTCTCACATTCATACAACCTCACCTTGCATGGAAAATACATAACTCGTGAACCATTCATTCATTTGACATATTTTGATGTACTAATCTTGAAAAATTGATGGCATTAAACTTTCCAAACCTCCTAAATACTTTCTTGCAACTTCCTATTCCAAAAAAACTTTTCTCCATTCTCAATTTTTTGGACCCAAAAATTTAGAAAACATTAGGAAAGGATGCCACCATAAATATGATATTTTTGTACCACCTACAGATCATCCATTCCTTTTTCATGGATCCTTGTCAACATAGTTTTTCAAAAACTTCTCTAGAAATCCAAAACTGACCATGGAAACCCACTTTTTAAACAAACACAATCAACCCAAAAAAGCATTAATGTAACCTTGAGGGATTTTTCCGAACATAGTCCCTAAATGAAGAAAATTTATAGTTACCCTAATATGATGACATAGGCATTTGATGCCTAAGTGATAGACCCCTAGTGGGAAATTGTGATATTGGTTCTGAAAGATAAAATTGGTTTGATTATTTAAATTTTCAACAATGACCTATATGGTTCTTTCCCATATAGCTTCTTGGTGGAATTATACTGAACAAAAACATATGACTATGATTTCCTAAACTTAGATCACCATAAGGAGATTCCATTATATATATATATATAATATGCTGATAGATGAGAATATAATCTTTGAGGGGGTGGCTCCCATATATAGAGACCTGGTGATGATTAGTATGAGATCATGATTATTGATGGGGTGGTACTATTTTTGGATTCCTGATGAATATTAATGCCTATTAGTAGGATAATGAGTTGGAATGGGATGCTTAATAAGTATATGTGAGATCCCAAAGTGAGTGTGTTTTGGCATGTGATATGCCTTATGATATTTAATATAGGAATATTGAGGTGTTTCCTATGAATTATGACCTATGTGAGATACAACTATGGGTTTAAAGGGAGATCCTAGTGCTTTTGAGATATGGATCAGTGTATTAGTGAGGCGAGTGATATATATGAGGGAAACCCAAGAGAGGTTTTAGATCAGGTTTTTGAGTTCCTTAAAAAAGGAAACTATGGAGGGGTGTTTCAATCTATGAGATTAATGTATGTAAGGTTCTATTAAATAGGCAAGATATGCATGGTGATACCTTTGTTTTTCATGAGGAATCACCTTGAGTGCTAGTGTTTTTCTATAAAGGATAGATTTCAAGGTCAGGACTAGAAAGATGCTTGAACCTAATTATTTTGGGTATAGTTCCTTGATGAGATATCATATTGAGATCCCAGTTGGTCATATATAGGATGGATATAGCATGAATAGAAGGTTCTAGTTTGTAATGGTTCTCAGGTTGATAGGTGATTATGTGATAGAACATGGTATAGTTGAAATAAATGATTTTTAATAGAAGTGATGAGGGTTATTCTAGATATATGTGATGGATATGTGAGAGGATTGTTCAATTGAGTAATAGGAAATAATTCATAGGATTGATTAGATGAGCACTTGTGTGTATATAAAATGGATTTATAAGTTGGTTTCAATCAAAATAGATCATGGAGCTAGTTATTTTTGGATGGTTTGGTGCTAGAATGATTGCCTAATATTTTTATGAGGGTTATCTTGGAAATATTTTGGGTACGGTGGAATTTTCTATCTAGGGGTTGATCCTAGGAGGGTGTTTCATAGGATGATATGTGTGTGGCTTAGGAGGAGAGACACACATGTGATGATAGAGATTATTGGGGTTTCACTTAGGGAGTGACATAAGTATATCCATATCGTGACACCCTAAAATGAATATTATATGTATATAATAATTGTATGGTTGAGTCCATAGAGTTTTGGGGTGTGTCATAGTAATGTTTTCTAAAAAAATTAAGCTTTACAGAGTTTCATGATTTGGAACACTATTTTGAAAACTACATCAATAAAACCATGTGACCTATGCCATTTTTCATAGTGGTGATTACATGGTTACCACACAGTTTGGTGAACCATTAAATTAAACCATTAAACCTACTTAGTTTTGGGTGTTTTTATCTTTTAAACTTAATTTTAATTGGGGATTCTTCCAATATCCTTGCCTATTAAATGGGCTTGATTGAGGTGCCTTTATATCCCTCTTTTTCCTCATATAATCCCTTATATGGTGTATTTTTAGTGGTCACTTCATCAAATCTTAAGGTAATGTCCTTTTTCCCTCTTTTTTCATTCTCAAATCATTTTATTTTCTTTTTCCTACTTTTTATCTCACCCCAGTGGACAAGTTGGCTGAGTTTCATGGATAGGGTTGTCTAAGATTTGCGGGTTTATGTTTTTGGGGATTGTAGGGAGATTTTGTGACATATCCAGGTGGTATTCGTTAAAGGAGACATAATTTCACCACTTAAGGTATCTGTTTTCATATAATTACATTTTATTTGACAATTCCTTGCATTCTTGGTGTTTTAAACATTCTTTTGAACTTGAGTAATAGTTTATATTATACTGATATTTGTTTTTTCAAATATTACATGGGTTTTACCTTGGAATAAAGAATTTTATTGTTCAATTACACTTTAAATATTTTATGGTTTTTATACATTCCACGTGTTTGATAAAATTCCAATACATTTTTCTAAAAAGGAAACAGTTAATTCATGGTGTGTTGGGTCAAATATGATTTTTAAATGGATGTGTTTCAAGTTCAAATGTTATATATGTTTTAAAAGGGGTGTATTTGATTTATTGTGTTGTATGCTTATGTTTTTTGAGCTTATTGGTGCATTGAGATTATTTTTGATTTTCTTGGGAGTTACCTTGTTTTAAGTTAATTTTTAAAAGGAATTTCCAAAATCATGAGTATTAGTTTTTTTAAAAAAAAGTCCTTTTTGGCACCTTATGAAAAGTTATTTCATCAGTTATTGGATACACCCTTATTGAGACCCATTGTTATCCATGTGGATGTTGTGTATGTTGATGAATGGTTGAATTGTGATTTACAATGTTCTTATTTTGGAAAGAGATATTTATTATGGGGATGTAGAGGTGGTATGGAAATTATTATTGTGTTAGTTTAACTTGGAAAATATGGGTTTCAAGTAATTTATGTATGCTTGTTTAGTGGCCCACCTACTTTACCTAGTTTATGGGGAACCTTGTTACACTAAGTGGGAAATCAATGAATAAATGATTTAATAGTTTATATTATACATTGGCTAGTATCCTCTAACTGAATGTTATGACCATGATATGGGGCGTGTCTCTAATGAGGCTAGCATGAGTGATTTAGGAGATAAATCATAGGATAATTAACCTATTGACAATTAATTCTACCTATAAAGGTTGAATATTGTCCCATTATTCCCTATGGTGTTTCCCTTTAGTATAAATTATATAATAATACTTTATTATATCTGATTTAGAATGTTCATTTCTTATTGGATGTATTGACCATGTTGTGATGAATTGATCCTCTTATGTTTGAGTGTTGTTGTATATAGTTTTTCATCCTATTAGATATATGATTCTTCTTAACTTTCATGGAATTAATTTCTTTCATGTTTTAACCCTTTCCTTCTATGTACTTGAAGAGTGTAGAAAAAAGGTTTTTAGAAAAGGTATTGTTGATTTCAAATGCTTATAGTTTGGTGGAATTTTTTTTGAACACCCTTTTTTATTTGAATCCTTTTTAAGTGAGGTGTTTTTAAAGAAGCATTTCCATTGGTAAATAGAGAGGAAAATTGGGTTTTCAAGGGAACTTGTTTTAAGATAGGAATTTCAATTTTTTTTTTCAAATTTAAAACTTACAGAAATTTTTTTGGTTAAGGGACCTTTTAAACACACACTAAAATTGAGTGAGTAGTTTGGGTTGTAAGGATGACCTTCAAATTGTAATAGTCATATGGTTTTTCTTTAAAAGTAAATGGCTTGAATATGGGGATTTATGGTGATGTTTACTTACTTCCATCCCTTGGAAAAAGAAATGGAAAACTATTTACTACAATTTATATTCAAACTAGAATTCTTGGTTTATCTTAGAAAAGTAATGATATTAACTCTCATTGGTATACTACTAGGAATTGGTTCACTCCTTACATGCTCATGTTGGTGGGTATATAGACTTCATGTTTTATTTAGTTGAGTAGGATTTTAGGTTTCTAGGTTTCTAGGTTTCATTGGAACCACTCACCTATGGGGAGTGGGTGATTCTTAGTTCATGATGGAGACTTAGAGTTATATGATGATATTCTAGTGTTCCATAGGTTCTTTAGACTAGTTAGGTAATTTGGAGTATTGGACTCCTTATCCTCCATCATTTGTTTTGATTGATATTGTGGGTTTTAAAATATTTTCATAAAAATGTTTTATTTTGGTTGGAAATGATTTTGTAAAAGCTTTTGGATTATTATGAATATTCATTCCATGTTTGGATGAATTATATTTTATTTTAAAAATGTTTATTTCTTTAACATGATCATACAATGTATGGTGTACTCATGCTAGGTTTCCATTCAGAACCTGTTCATTGGTTTTTTGTTTTTAGAGGGTGAAATTGTTCCCATCAATTGTATTTTGATAAACTCAGTGCTTTTTTTCTTCCTGTGGTGATCAAGAATGTACTCTGAGACTTGTGGTGAGCTAATCTAGGTGACATGGAAGGTTTAAAAGATTTGGTTTATTATAAAATATAATCATACCCCTCTTGATATTTAGGGTTTTTTGGTAGATATGAGTTAAGACTACCATGGCTCGAGAGGTAGGACTAGGGGAATTCCCAGTCATCTGTTCTCCATTTTGAACCAAGAGTTTCCATGGGTTATTGTGTAGGTTCTGGGCACAACAAAAGCATGCGATGAGTCATGATTTTTTTTCTTTTTGTCATGATCAATGATCAATCTGAGATCTACCTAATGATAAATTCCATGATCAATGGAATTGAATCAATGAAAATAGGCAATGGATAAAACATTGGAATCAGATGGAGGATCATAACATATTATTTATAACTAATTTAATCAATTAAAGAATTACCATGTTGAAAATATTTCTTCATTGATGGATATAAAAACAAATATGCACTATTCCATCATTTCATTATAGGAATAAAGAAAAAACTACCTCTAGAGGTGATCCACACGTGTTCAACAAATCTATGAATTTCACCATAGGATTATCCAGGTTCTAGCATGGTAGATCCTATTGCTTGAATAATATACCTTTGATTGCCTCAAGAACCACTTCCAAAGTGTTCTCCTTGATCTCTCTTGACTTGAGAGTGTGAGGTGGAGGAATATCACTCTTCTTTATTAGGATCATTCTTAGAGAAGGGATATCTATAGGGATTGAGAAGATTCTGTAAATCCATTCTACACAACTAAACAAATGAATTGGATCTTTAAGAAAATAATATAATTGGGAGTATATATCACTAGGGTTAGAAATTAAAAATTACATAAGTGACACTTATTATTTATTTAATCCCTTATGGAACCCCTTGTTTACAATAATAATAATAATATTTCTCGACATGTGCTTGACTTTTGAATTAAAATTAAATATTATTTATTCAAACAATATTATATATATATCATTTCTCACCAAACTATTAAACTCGGTACACCATTCATCCATAATATTTATTAGAACTTTAATAATTACTATTTATTTATTAAATAAATATCACTGCATTATTCAATAATAAATAAATAAATATTATATTCACTAAATAGAAAATAAATATTTATTAAATATTCTTCTCAAATTATATTCTCTCTAATTACTGGTGAAAAAATATATACAATCAATAAAATATGAATAATTATTAAACCACATATAATAATAATATTTATTCAACTTTTTGAATAATAAATAATATATATATATTATTTAATTAAGATTTTGATACACTTAGTGTGTGACCCTTTAGGCCCCTTTCTCAGCAACATTAGGTAAACTAGACTAAAGTACAAGGTTAACATCTAGAAACATGCCAAGGATCCCATGGAGAAAGAAGTTAATGCTTAAATGACATAATACCTCATATAGATGCTTATCATGTAATATAATCCCTTTATCATGATATATCTAATAGAGAAGGTTGAATGCTGGTGCCATCAACCTATGTGCTCGATGTATCTTTCTTTGAATTCCTAGAAATTAAACTTACCTATAGAATTCCATGGCCATGGATTTATTTAGGCTATATCATTTCCATTAAAGGGATTAAGATATAAACTCCATTAAAGAATAGAAGGAGAAAATCCTTTTTCTCATTATTGATTAATACAATATTACTCATGAAACACCCAACATATCCTACCTCACCGTGAAAATTTATTGTCACTATTTTCATCAATACATTAAAGTTTGTAGATAAGAACATCCAATGACACATATAAATGTGGATTTCCTAATGGAAGGTCTCATTCTCATATCCTAATAGATATTACCAAGGGCGTACACCATGAGAAGGTTCCTCAAATTCCTATGAGTTTCCACCCCTGATAGCCAGTATCATTTGCGTCCCTTAAATGATATCATCCAGATATAGAACATATATTTAAGAATAGTGTCATAAAACTTCTAGATTCTCATCAGAGCGGGGAACTACTATGACATTTTAGTTTGAAAACTACTCTTAGGATATTATCACATACTATGTTATGGAGAAGAACAATCATGATGTGATAAAAATTTTATTATTATTCAAAAATATGAATACAAATTATCATAAAGTACATATAAGTTTGTTTAAGGGCACCAAATCCAATAGAATCTCACTTTCACTTGATCCAACTGCTAACAACCTTCAGTCCTCTAGCTCTCACATGATACTCATGTTTTTTCTGAGATAATCATTTAGTCAAGGGGTCCACCACGTTCTCTTCCATGGGTACTATGCTTATTGAAACTTCACCCCTTTGATAAAAATCCCTCAAGAGGTGATACTTCCAGAGTATGTTCTTATCCATTGGTGTGACCTTGGCTCTTTTACAAGATCCACCATTGCAGTATTATCACATTAAAATGTGATAGGGTATTTATTGCTAGGTACCACATCAATCTCATGGAAAAAGTTCTATATCCAAATGGATTCCTTGGCTATATTAGAAGCCACTATATACTCAGACTCCACTATAGAATAAATGAAAACTAGCTGCTTTGAACTCTTCCAGCTCATGGATCCTCCATTGAGACATAAAACATATCCTTACTGTGAATTTAGATCAGTATGATCTATCTAAAAAATAGCATCAGTATAACCCCTGATGACCATATCCTGATCTTCTATGACTGAAAATTCATTTTTATTGAATTATCAAAAGCTGCTTTAAAGGAGAGTGGGAACCAGAAGAAAAAGTAACCCATTACACATTTCAAAATTCAAAACCTTCACAAAACCTTATGACAACATTTCAAAATTCAAAAGACATCAAAAAAACTTGATGATCCACGTCATCATCATGAGTACCATTGTTGCTTTCCAGTAATCATCATCACGAGAACCGCTTTGTCACCTCCATCCATCAACATGTCTTTATCGCCTTCCTACTACCACACCAGACACTAGAGACCTCTAGAGACTGGGGACTGCCAGTGCCGTTATCATACTCAACATCCACACCATCTTCTTCACACTCATCATCACCATCCAAGCCGACATCAAACACCGCAACAGTAATGAATAAAACTAAAAATAGATGCCAAAACAACTTTTCCACTGAGTGAACATTAAACAAATCAATAATTTGCAGAAAATCACTAAAAAACTTCACTGAAATCATTGAGGAAGAATCTTCAAAATGATCTGAAAAACCAGGAACCGTATTCACCGGAGGACATTGACTCATCTCGCACATCGAGCCCCAAAGTCTGTCGAACCGTAGATCCCAAAACTTCGTACCAACCCCCGATCCAAATATGACAGGGAGAGAAGCAGAGGATCCTAAAGTCAAAGTAGGGATTGGAAAGCCAGAGGGTTCCGAACACTAGTGACGTCGAAGAGACAGAAGACAATAAGCTGTCCATGAAAAAGAAAACCGACTCCGGTAGTGCCTGAAAAGATGTAGATCACTGAACCAAAACCCAAAAACTCTTTGAAACCTCTGATCTATCACTGACCAGGAGAGGTGAAGAGAATCGTAAAGCCAGAGCAGGACTAGGGCGGCCGAGGGCATCCACAACACACCACCTTAGACATGGAAGAAAACCAAATGAAGCGAGTTCCATAGAAAAGAAACTGTAAAAGAAGGAATAAAGCACCACTATATGAAAAGAATAATAAAATTATAATGAAGGAAGGATGAAGAATAGGGGGGAAGGGGAATATCCATCATTTTGAGAGGGCTGTGAAAACCCTATAGGGAGAGCTGAGAGATAGCGAGGACAGGCGAATGGGGTGCCATCCCCCATATCCTGATCTTCTATAAACACCAGGAACATATCCTTAGTTCTTCTCAGATACTTAAGGATAACCTTAATAGATGAACAATTTTGTTCTCCTGGATCTACTTGATATTTACCTACCATGATAAATTTATAAGAAACATCAAGTTTAGTACATAAATGGAATACATGATTAATCCTATTTAATAAGCATGTGATATCTTACTCATTCTATCTTCCTCTTATTGTGTCTGAGGAAACATTTTCTTAGAAAGATGTAAAACTTGTGACATTGGAACCAATCCCCTCTTGGAATGTTCCATACAAAATATATCTAGTATCTTGTCAATATATGTACTTTAATTTATTCCAAGAAGCCTCTTGGATATACCATGAATGATCTTGATCAATAGAATATAACCTTCTTCACTTAAGTCCTTAATGGAGAAACACTTGTTTAACTAGTCCTTAACTTATTGTAAGAACAATTTTTCATTTCCAATAAGTAATATTTCATCAACATATACTACTAGGATAATGACCACATTAACACTAAACCTCTTACAAACACACATCTCACATTCATTCTTAATGAAACCAAATTATTTTATGGATTCATCAAATCAAATGTTCCATGACCTGTATGGTTTCTTGAATCCATAAATGTATCTCTATAACTTACAAATATTTTTGGCATCACCTGAAGTCATAAAACCTTCCGGTTTTTTCATATATACATCTTCCTAAAGGTTCCTATTAAGGAATACAGTTTTGATATCCATCTTCCAAATATCATAATCATGGTAAGATGTTATAGAAAGTATAATTCTAATGTATTTAAACATGGAAACTGGTGAAAAGGTTTCATCGTAGACAATTCCTTGATGCTGTTTAAACCCTTTAACCACTAGAATTTCTTTATAGGTATTTAATTTACCTTCTATGTCCAGTTCTTTCTTGAATACTCATTTTCACCTAAAAAATTTTACATCAACTGGCACATCAACCAAAACCCAAACTTGGTTCTGATACATGAAATCCATTTCATAATTCATGGATTCTTTCAATATTTCATCTTATGAGCTTTCTCCTACCTCTTTATAGGATAGAGTTTCATCATTTTCAACCAATAACGAGTCACTATATTTGGTGACTAGAAAACTATATCCCTATGTTTATCTTACCTCTCTTTTACTCCTATACAGTACTTGTGTTTCAGGAACCACTTCTTCCATGAGGACCTATGTAATCTATTCCTATACTAACTCTTATGTGTCTTGAGCATCAAATTCATCTAAGTCAATCTTTCTCCTACCATTCTTTTTGAGTATTTGTTCCATATTAATAAATATGAATTTTTTGGCTATACTCACTTTCTTTCTTGAGGGGTTTTATAGGTAGTGTCCCTTTGTTTCCTTGGGATACCCTATAAAGATACATTTTGTTCCATGGGTTTCTAATTTTTTTCCTAAGAAGGCCTTAACAAATGACTCTCAACCCCATACACATGTATGCGACAAAATAAGTTCCTTTAGACTCCATAAATCAAAGGGAATTCCATTTTCTACTTTATTTGGTACTTGGTTTAATGTGTATGCCATAGTTTGTAATGCATATCCCCAAAAGGATAATGTAATATCTTCATTACTCATCATTGAACTTACCATGTCTATCAAGGTATGATTCCTCCTTTCACTAACACCATTCCACTATGGTGTGTACTGTAGAGTGAGTTGATATAGAATCCCAAACTCCCATAGATTTTTGATAAACTCTCGGTTAAGATATTAACCACCTAAATATGACATATTTCAAGTGGTTTTAGCTCAGATGAGTCTAAATAACCATCTTGATAGAGCTTTATCAAATGCATCTCATCTACAATACCAAGATGGTGATGCCATAACTGGGTGTTATATGAGTCATGTAAACATGCACACAGTTATCACATGGTTTCCCAAACTATGCATCCTAACCATGTGATATGAATTTAATGCTCTAAAAAATAGAGTTTAACTTAGTCTAACCCTCCAGAACCCTCATTTTTCACCTCTTCTCTCAAGATCTCAAACTCCTCACCTCTCCAAGATATTATAAATAGCCCCTTTAATATGGAAACTATTTTTGATGAATCTAAGTTAATTATATCACCATAATAAATAGAAATATGTTTTTATCATGGATCTAGAGATTTTTTGGGCCTTTCTTCATTTTCAACACCTGTTGAGTGGTACTTGGATTCTCTCTCTTCTATGTTTGCTCAAGAATTTGAAGTCTTATTTTTATTAAATGTTTTGATCGGATTTTAAATGGAATTTTTATATTATTTTTAAAGGAAAACCTTATTGGTTTATGATTAAAAATATCATCTATTTGAATGGTTTTGGAAAACCTCATTAATTTTTGGTTTTAAAACTATGGTTTTGGTTTAACACAAGAAAGGTGTATGATGAAATGTTTTAAAGGAAAGAATGGATTTATGTGGAATAAATTATTGTTTGATAACTCAACATATATGGGTGGTGTGTGTTCATACTGTAATTGTATGAGGCCTTTTTGGTATATACTTGGAAGTCGGTGCCAGTTGGTCATGAAGGTATATCACCAAGTGAAGACTTAGTGAAGGAAGGATCACCACTCATGAGTATTGGGGCTTTTATTTAACATGCATGTGGTGTGAGTGGGTGGATGTGGTTTGGTATTTCAAGTGAAATTGATAGATAAAATTTTAGGCTTTTAATTTAATTGTTTAAATTGTTTAAAGTTAATAAACTACTTGTAAGTTCCTCACCTTGTTATAAATTATTTTTTAAACTATTAGATAACGTGTTATTGTTTTAGACATGATTCAGGAAGTATTTTGGGGAAATACTTTTGGGTGTGATTACTCACCCCATACATATGCACTTTGGTGCACATGCATACACTATTTTCTATGACACGGGTAAAGGAAATGTATCATATTTATTGAGTAGTTCTTCTTGATGTAACTAATTCGAGTTCGATATTGAAGTTGGTCATGTCCTTGGGGTATGGAGTGGTTCCACTTTAGTGATGAGTTATGATTCTTTTAGTATCTTTCACTTTTGGTTCATTATTTCCCTTGAAACTCTGATATTTTTGTTGTATTGGTTTTTCATTTGAGTTGTATTGTTTGTAATCATGCATCATATAGTTGTTTTGGTCATTTATAATTTTTATTGACATGTTGTATTGTTTTAAATGGAAAGTAATCTGATAATTTATAGGTAATACATTGGAATTTATTTATAGAATTTGGTGTCTTGGGGATGTATCCTATGGTAAGTGACACCTCTAACTCTACCCAATCCAATGGATTGGGTAGGGATGTTACAAATGCTATCAGTATTTTTCGGTTTTTCATCTTGGGAATGGTGGTAAGGAGATAATAAATGTTAGAATATGAAATGTATAACATAAAAATATATATCTAACATCTTTAAGATAAACTTTAAGTTATTATGATGGTTTGAGTACAAAAATGCATTTTAAACACCTATAGGTGTGTTTTCATCTCATTTAAGTGGGTTTAGCCGATGAGTGCAACTTGTTATTCATTAGTAAAGATAATTACCACTATAATTGCATTACTCATGTTCTGTTTTATTATTCTTAGAAATTGGTTATATGATTTTTTATTTTTTTGATTTTTATTATTCTAAGCCTTTAATTTTATTAGTGAGTGATGACTAAGTGGTGTTTGGTTCTATATTCAGAGAAATAAAAATGGTTAGATGACATTGAAAACTGCAAGAAGAGTCCATGAAAAACATGGTTTCACTTGATCCATAGGTGAACCACCAACTTATTCATTGCATAATTAAATATTTTTAAGATATTGATAAGGTAAATTGAATTGATGAACCAAGACAAGTGGATCATTCTTTATAGTTTCAGAAACAAAATCCACCAATATTTTAGGGGGATGTGGAACCTAAAAAGGTAGAAGTGTGTCTTAAATAAATGAATCGAATCTTCAATTTCCTTGGAAAATCATTTCATCTAAATTTCAAGTTAGTAGTGTACATACTGGTATATCTTAGTCACAAATGGTGGGATTTAGTTTTCCACGATAAATTTGATCAAGGCCTCATGTGATAGAACTTTGAAGAATAATTCAATGAATAATTCTACCCTCACTTCTTCAAGATAACTAGAATTAAAGATTTATTTAGGTTTAAGAAATATGATCTATCTTTGATGAAATATATAGATAATTTTATGAAATTAGTTCATCTTTCTCTAGAAGTATCTACAAGAGTGTCCTTGAAGGTGTGTATCTTTGAGTCTAGATTGCGACCATAAATTCACTCTAAGATAACTATCCTCTATATTACTAATTATACAAAGATAGTTAATAGAGATATTATATTGGAATGGGATATAACTGGAAATATGACTGGAGGAAGTATGTTTGTCTCCATGGGAATTTTTGGGAAATCTAATGCTGGGAATAAGTGTAAGAGGAACGCCTACTCCCAAGGTGGTAAATCATCTCAGAATAAAACAACTGAATTAGTTAAATTTACTCTATGAACCAATAATAAGCCTGGATGTTCCCAATGTGGTTCGTTCAAGAATATGTAGAGAGATTGTACAACACCTCATAAAGCATTTCATAATTGTAATAATATGAGACATATCTAGCATTATTACCATAAGACTACAAATCTAGTTACTAGAAATACATCTCCTATGTCACAAAAATATTATGATTTGAATAGATGATCACATTAGAACACATATCATACTCTAAACTGAGAAAACCAGGGTGATTCTAGAAACACCCCGACTCCCTAGTAAATGAAACACTAGAAGGGAAGAAAGTAACAAGGGAAGAGAGTAAGCAGTTTTATGGTGTTGAGTAGATGATCACGGAAGACCAATTAGGTCCTTCAATTTTACGAGGTACCGTTATTCTTAACTCAAATATTATGAAAGTTCTATTTGATATAGGTGAATCCCAATCTATTATTTATTAAAGTGTTTTTAATCAAATGGGATTTCATATTGAGATGCTTCTATATGTGATGAGTATCTAAACACCTCTTGGGCAGCGAGAGTGCATGGGATTTAAATGTGTATCTTGTTCTATAATAATCGATGGATTCCAGTTTGATTTGGAAATTTATATTTTATACATTAATGTATTTAACTTGATATTGTGAATATATTAGTTAGTTTCTTTCATGGATCATATTGATTTTTATGTACGGGGAGTAAATTTTACATCTCCTGATGGGATGTTGCATCTTTTTAAATGATATTGGAATGTCAAGTCTAGAAAAATATTTCCTTTAGAACCAATGGTTAGAACTGTTTCTTATTAATTATTAAAAATCAATTTTTTTACTAATGACATAATTGAGACTAGAAAATTTCTTACCATTGTGGATCTATTTTATGATGTGTTTCACAAAACTTTCATCGGTTTTTCACCTGAAAGGGAATTTAATTTTTTATTATTAATATAATTCTAGAGATAAATCCTATTTCACTCCCATAATATAGACTAGAACTAATGGAATTGAAGGAGTTGAATATCCAATTGGAATAATTATAAAGTAAAGGGTTTATAATACCAAGTATGTCACTTTGGGATGCTTCTTTTCTCTTTATCAAGAAGGCAGATGGTTCGTTATGACATTGTACTGATTATCGTAAGCTAAATCTGGTTATTATAAAGAATAAATATTCACCAACTCATATTGATGATCTTTCTTATCAATTTAAGGGATACTAATGGTTCTTTAAAGTTGATATAAAATCAGGGTATCACCAACTATGGGTTAGGAAATAGGATATTTCAAAAACCACTTTTATGAGTTGTTACATTTATTATGAATATGTGTCCATTACATTGGGTCTTAAAAATTAACCAATAGTTTTTATAGCATTAATGAATAATGTCTTTCTGTGATACCTAGACTCTTTTATTGTGGTATTTTTAGATGAAATTCTTGTGTATTCTCAAAGTCAAAAATAAAATTATGTACATTGATAGACTATGTTCACTATTTTATGAGAGCATTAGTTATATGTGAAACTATATAAATGTGTTTTATGGATATAAGAAGTCTTATTCCTTGGATATGTATTCTCAGAGAAAGGAATATCAGTAGACCCTATAAATCTAGAATATGTCATCTCTTAGAAACCGTTAAAGAATATATTTGAGATACACAAACTTTTGGGATTATCAGGTTGCTATCATTGCTTTGTTCAAGACTTTTCACATCTTGAATCTCTCATTAAAAATCACATGATAAAGAGAACTCCATTCCATTAGAGTTAGGAATGAAAGATAATAATTTTTAGACATTAATGCTAGGATAAATTCCATACCAATTCTTGTTTTTGCAAAACTTGAGAAGGGTTATGAGGTTTATTGTAATGTATCTGGATCTGGACTCAGTTGTGTTATCATACAATGATATCATGTGGTATATTATGGATCATTAATGTTTTGAATTAATTAAAATAATTATATAACCCATGATTTGGAATTGGCTGTGGTAGTGTATGCTTTTAAAACTTGACATCTTTATCTCTTTGGTGAGAAATCTATAGTGTTAACAAACTATAAAATTTTAAAAATTATTTTTCAAAAATAGATTTGAACCTAATACAATGTTTATGGATGAAATATATTCATATGTTCAACTTTGACTTAGTTTATACACCTAGAAAAGTGAATTTCATGGTAGATTGTTAAATATTAAAGTCATAAAATCAATTAGCTAATTAATATTATGAATAGTGTAAATTGATGAGCATGATAGCAGATATAAATTTGGATTGAACTAAGCAGAATGTAATGACAATATTTTACATAGTGACTCTTATTATTGACTTGGTTGAACAAGTTAAGGATTATCAATGAATAGATCATGAATGCCTTACCATTACATCAAAATTGAATGGTGGAGAGATCATTGATGAATGGTAACAAGATGGGAACTCAATGTTTTCTTTTTGTGATCAAATTGTAATTCCACTGTCTTGTTAGGAGAAACTCCTTTCTACATTCCACTATTTGAAATAGACTATTCATCCTAGAATTTAGAAGATTTATAAGGTGTTGAAAACTAATTTATGGTGTGCTGACATGAAAATTAAAGTGGAAAAGTATGTATTGTGATGCTTCACTTTAAATAAGGATAAATCTAGGAACAAATGACCAACTAGTATACTATAATCTTTACCAATACTCATCTGGAAATGGGATCACATATCTATATTTTTTTCACAATACTACCAAGAATGTTTTGGAAACATGATTCTATATGGGTGATTTTGGATCGATTAACAAATTTGGATCACTTCATCCCTATTCAAGAATCCAATACGGTGGAAGAATTGGAAAAAAATGATCATCAGAAGGTTATAATGTTTCATGGAATTTAGATTTTGATTATCTCTAACTGGGATCCTTGTTTCACCTCACATATTTTGTGATATTTATAGTAATATTTTGGTACCAAGATAACCATGAGCATTACTTATTATCCTAAAATATATGGATAATCAGAATAGATGATCTAAATGTTGTAAGACATGATTTGAGCTTTTTTTTGTGGAATTCAGAGGTTTATGGGAGGATCATATACCAATAGTGAAGTTATCATTCAATAAAAACTATCTAGAATTGATATATATGGATCCTTTTGAAGCATTTTATGGATTTAATTTTTGGTCTCTAATTTATTGGGTATATAGTGGAGAAAATTCTCTACTGGGACCTAACCTTATTTAGGAGAAGATAGAGAAAATCTAGATGACCAAGAATAAGATGTAAACAGATCAAAGTATTCAAAAATATTATACAAATCATCATCATTGTACATTATAATTTTATTTGAGATATCATGTGTTATTAAAAGTCTCTCTAAGGCTAGGGAATTGACATTTGGGTAAGCATGGTAAATTGTCTCCTCGGTATATCGAACCTATTGAAATACTAGAGAAAATTGGTGATTCATATCATTAGGTTGATTTATTTCCAATATTTATCCCTAAAGACGATGTATTTCATTAATATCAATTGAATAAGTACAATACTGATCCTGTCCATGTGATTTTATGGGACCACATCGATCTTGAATGAGATTCCACTTTTCTACATGTTCTGATACCAAATGTTATATCCAAGAGAAATTTTTACATGGAAAGATTATCTGTTTAGTGTGGGTTTTATGTATGTATGGAAAGATTATATATGATAATTGGGAATGTAAAAAAGATATACTAGAGAAAAGGCTTGGAATTTTCCAAATAACTAGGAATCTCAAGCTTTCTGAGTACAAAAAGTGTAAGATCCTGACCATTTATTGAGTTGTCTCAGACTTGTTTTTAGGAACTCTTATATTCTTATATGAGTACATTTTTTTTGGGTTATGAATTGGGGTGTTTTTGGGTAGAATTTTGTGAAAAATGAAAGAAAAAGGGTTATTCATGGTTGGCCCATGATTAGGGAAAATCATTCACCCCAACCTATCTAACTATGCATACCTAGGTAGTGGGGATTTTCATGGCTAGCACAAAGTTTGAAAAACTTTTCACCTCTATAAAAGAGGCTCATAGTTTAGGTGCATAGTTAGGGAAAACTGTGCTCCCCATTCTAGCTAACTATGCACGAGAATTAATTAATCCCAAAAACTAATTCAAAAATTTCCTGAACCCCCTAATTAACCCCAAATCGACCCCATTCAACCATAGGTAGTATTTCAAAATTTTGGAGCTCTATGGATGAATACCAATCCTTATCAACCTCCTTTATTCATGAATCGATGCCTAGATTGAAGGTTTTCTCCTCTCCCAATAAGTAAATCCTATCCCGGTTCTTTTTTCATTCTTCTCCTATTATTCCCGCATTCTTTCAGCAAAGTAATCCTCTGTTTGGGTGATATATAATCTATTTGTTGAGATCTATATCTATGATTCCAGATCTATTTCTAGATTTATAATATCTTGATTTCTTTAATCTTGATTTAGGGGTTTTGATTTGGATCCTAGTCTATGATGTTGTGCTGCTCAATTTTGGGGATTTCTATTAGGAGATTGTTTATCGACAAATCAAGGTAGGTGGTATATTATTCAAATCTCATAATATTATTATCAATTATGTGTATGTTATTATATAATTTAAAGTGTTATTTTCTTAATTGAAATTCTTACATTGAATTAATTAATGTGGTCTATTAATTAATTGAGGAATTTGGGGATTTTATTGAATACTGTAAATTGTAAAATTAGGGATAATTAAGTGATGATTTAATTATTTAATTGTGAATTAAGAATAATTAATTGTTGAATTAATTATTGGAATTTTGATATTGATGAATATGGATAATTAATTGAATAATTAATTATGGTATTATTTGTGATTTGTGGATTTAGTTAATTAATTAGTGAATTAATTAATGAAATTATGGAGATTAATTAATTTTTTAATTAATTAATGAAATCTATGTGACCAATTAATTGATGAATTAATTAAAGGAACTTCCATGATTAATTAATTGTTTAATTGATTAATAGAGTTATTGTGATTAATTAATTGTAGAATTAATTAATGTGAGATATGCAATACATGTGAGATATGTGATACATGTGATATATGTGACTGATTGAGAAAATGGGGTGCGAGACATAGAATGAAAATCCAAATACCTACGGGGTCCTAGACATGGAATTCTAAGCCCATGGAATGCATGCATAGTGTATGGGATAAATACTGAGGCTCTAAACACCCATGATGTATGGGACATGGACTGAGGATCCAAATACCCATGATGTGTGAGATAGGGACTGATGCTTTAAATACTCACAGAGTGTTAGACTTGACGATCTACACTTAAGATAGTGGCATTGGAAAATGGTTCCAATTATATGCATCATGAGTTGAAATTAAATGGATAATGAAATCTCATTTATTAATGAATTGTGAATTGATAATGTGAAATGTTTCAGACACTGACAGAGGCCGAAGTAGGTATTGAGGATCGAGTGTCCATGATAACTTTGAGGTATATGTGGTTAAAAAAAGAACATATTATAATGTGATAATTGGTTACTTATGAATTTTACTTACTAATTTATATTATTTCATACACTTTTTATTGAATGGATTTGTTTTAGAAACCATTGGTGGTGGCCTATTGAGTTATACTCACACCCTACCTGGGATGCCTGATTGATACCTGAATAGATTTCATGGATATAGGGAAGGTCAAGGGAAAATTCCCCATGTTAGATGGCTGAGTCAGGATAAATCATGGTTGAGGGAACCAAACATGGTTTGGGACCCGCTTGGGATTTGTCAGTGTCTTCTTTTGAGTTTCCATTCTAGAAACTTTACATGTACATTAGCATGGAATGTTTCTATTTTATATGGATATTGTATTTTCCAACTTTAATTGACTTGATATATTGGTATTGTTCATAGTTATATGTTATTACTCTATTGATTATTTATTTACACCAGTGTATTACTCTAATAAAAGAGGGTATAATCTCCCCATGATCGACTTATCAGATCCTCGATACTTGTCAGCAGCCTCTAGCATATGGGGAGGCATTCTTGAGGTCATGTGACTGACTGAATTGGGGCACCGATGCGTGGAACCCAGGTATAGATGCTACAAAAAGGTATAAGAGTAGTTTTATTTTATTTTTATTTTGTCATACCATTTCGGGAAAGGTATATATGAGAATAAGAAGAGTTGGGCCATGGTAATGAGATCATGCATGGAAGTTGAAAACCCATGTAGAGGGGAAAACCCAAGTATATAGGGTGGGATTGTATTTATTACTATTTATTGTTATAGTTGAATATTATTTCACCTTGAGTGATGCACTTGTTGTGTGATGTAATTATTATTTCTAAATATTATCGAAAAAATATGAATCATTTCCTAGTTTGGCATAAGATTTGAGTTACATGCATTATTCTAGGCACTCAGGATTATTTTGTGACATGCATCATTTTAGGTACGCATGGGAAAACATGTTTTAGGTAAGTTTTTAAACATGAACTATTTCCATTTTTTGTGGAATTGAGTTGAAAAATGGTGCCTAATATGAAATAATAAGTGGTAAAAATTACGAAAAAATGTGAATAATTGGGTTTTTAAATGAGAAACTTGAACAATGAAATGCATTTACCATTGTTAACCAAGACCTAGGTGTAGGATGGTTAAGGGTAGTAATAACACCTCAGTTTTGACTGTGTAGTGAGGTTTGGGGAAATGTTTTTTTGTGTCTTATTATGTTTCCCTTTTACATAAATTTGATAAAGTTGTGTTTTGATTATTAAGATGTGTGTTTGAAATTATAGAGATATGCCTCCACGATGATGCCTGTTGATAGGATGACATGAGAATATGGCTAGAGATACTCCACCTATAGTGGAACCAGAGGCACTGATAGTACCAGTTGAGGAAGTAGGGGAGAATTTTTGAGATAATTTTTCTCTCTTCATTCAATTCATGTAAAGATACCTATGGTGGGTCGTGAAAAGTAGGTTTGATCTGATAAGGGTGTTTCAATTACCGCACCCTCTGAATTTTACTAGAGAGGGTGGACCTGAGGGAGATTAATTCTAGATTGTGTCTATCCAAACTATACTTGACCACTTGAAGACTATCACTGAGAAGAGAGTCAAGTTAAGTTCTTATATGCTATGAGGATCAGTGAAGCACTGGTGGGACATTCAGACTCTAACTGGATAGGTTGATGGTATGTTATGGAAGGAATTATTGGAGAGTTTCTTAGATCACTTCTATATGGAGATGCTAAGGTAGGAGAGAGTAGATGAGTTCATGAGATTGACTCAGGGAAGTATGTCTGTAATGGACTATGTGGGATGATTTATATATTTTCATCACTTTTCTCCAGTGTTAGTAGTGAACAAGGCTACTGTGGAAAAGAGGTTTTAGGAATTAATTAATTGTTAAATTAAATCCTAGGTAAATATCTTCAGGATGAATATGTTTTCAAAAGTGGTAAATCAGGATCTCATAATAGAGGGGAACCTAAATGAGGCTTCCAATGGTAGTCAAGTGGTTTATTCTAGATGATATGAAGACACATCTTTCAAGAGTAGGAAGCATCATTATGAGAACTTTAGCCAGAGCAGTGGGAAGAAAAGTTCCCAGTCAGAGGGATCAGTTACTCAGGATCTTATCCGAGTACTTTTAAACCAGTGTGGTAGACCATGACACTTTCATAAACCTCGTCCCCAAACACTAGTAGAGTTATGAGCCTATGGAATGATGGTCCATCTATAGAGGTTCTACAAGAACCTGAGACACATGGTTAGTGATAGAGGAGCTAGATGAAACCAGAGTGTGGGAAGATGGTCTTTTTCACCATATCAATCTGGCAGCTAGATTTCTACTTGATGAGGTGGTAGAGGTAGTGGAAATGGTTCTTATGGGTAAGAGTTATTGTATTAAAAGAGTAGTACAACTAAGAGGGTTTAGAATGCGATATAGGGAAGAGGGTCAAGATAGTTACTGGATATTCAACCTGCACTTGTGGATAACAAGGTTAAAACGTCAATAGTGATAGGTATTATTTTTATAGATTCTATATTAGCTAATGAATTATTTGATACTGGTGCCTCTCATTCATTTATATATTCAAAACTTGTTAATGGTTTTTTCCTAGTGGTGGATTTTGTGAATGAGACAATGATGATAGATACACTGTTAGGAGTACGGTCTAGAGACATCTGTTGGTGCAAGGGATATTCTATTGAGACCAGGGAGTATTGTTTTCTATGGGATATTTATATTATTGAAATATCAAGCTTCTAACTAATTATGGGTATGGATTGGATAGTTTCATATTGATCCCACATTTATTGTTACCATAGTAGAGTGAATTTTACATCTCCTAAGGGTGGAAACTGTATTCACCATGGAGAGTGGGATATCCTGGAAGGTTGTGTAGGACCAATTACTCAGAAAATGGTAGAGATCATAGCCCAGGTTACAAGTTTAATGCTGTATTATAGAGGTGTAAAGTATGATATCTTTCCAATTATATTGGACAAATTTAAGGATGTGTTTCCTAAAGACATATTAGGTTTACCACCAGAGAGAGATGTGGAATTCACTATTGAGCTCATTCTAAGGGCTGATCCAGGTTCAATTCCACCATATAGAAAGGTTCCAATAGATATTAAAGAGATTAAGACTTAGCTGGAGGAGTTCTAGGATAAGGGATTTATCTATTCGAGCACGTTTCTATGGGGTTCACCGATGTTGTTTTTAAAGAAGGATGATGAGAGTTTATGCTTATGTGTTGATTAGAAGAAGTTGAACCGGATGACTGTGAAGAACTGGTATCCTATTCTACATATCGATGACCTATTTGACCAATTTTTGGGATATTTTTTGTTGTTGAAATTGAATTGAGATCAGGGTATCATTAGTTGAGAGTAATAACTTCTGATATACCAAGGACTGCTTTCAAAAGCAGGCATATATTTTATGAGTTCATCATAATTTTTTTTGGGTTAAAAATGCACCAGAAGTATTTATGGCCTCGATGAATCGAATATTCCATTCATACCTAGATCAATTTGTGTTAGTGTTTGTGGATGACATCTTGGTGTACTCCAAGACTCATGGTGATCATTCCCAACATCTTTACATCATTCAGAGTACACTGAGAGAGAATCGACTATACACAAAGGTATCTAAGTGTCAATTTTGGATTAATCGAGTACATTTATTGGGTCACATCATCTCAAAGGAATGTGTATTAGTGGACCTAGAGAAGGTTCAAGTAGTGGTTTCTTGGGATCATCCTAATAACTTTTTTGATATTTGAAGCTTCCTAGGTTTAGATGGATACTATAGGAGGTTCATTTAAGACTTTTACTGATTGTAAATGCCACTATAGAGATTTAACAAAAATGGGATAAACTTTGAATGGTCAGAAGCATGTGATAATTACTTTAAGGAGTTGAATAATCACTTTACATCGACACCAATATTGATTATACCCGATCCAGGTGAAGAGTATACATTGTACTGTGACACTTCAGGGATTAGACTCAGAGTTGTGTTGATGTAGGGAGATCAAGTTGTGGCATATGGGTCTCAGTAATTGAGTCCACATGAACAGAACTACCATACACACGTCCTCAATTTAGAAATAGCGGTTTATGATTTGAAGTGTTGGATACATTATCTATTGGGTGAGAATTTTATGGTATATATTGATCATAATAAATTACAATATATCTTCTCCCAATGATATTTGAATCTTCGTAAGTGGAGATAGGTTGTGTATATATATTCATTTGACTTTGAGCTACCATATACACCCAAAAAGGGGAACAATGTTTCTAACACTCTAAGTAGGAAGACACTTAATTTGGAGGTACATGAGTCTAGTGATGAGTAGAAGATGATGGATCTACTAGATGAGATACATTTGGTGGTTCAAGAGATTTAGGAGAAGAAAAATCTCATATCAGTTTCAGTGGAGTCTACTCTTTTGAGCCAGATATGAGTTGGACAATATGAGGATCCAGAGTGTTTAACCTTGATGGAAATCCTTGATGGTGGGGATTCACCTTCTGATTGGAGCATAGATAAAGATGAAATCATCTATGTCAGGAATCAGGTTGTTGTTCCTATGAGTATACTGGAGGAGTTGATATGTGAGTTTCATGCCTCAAAGTGGGTAGTGCATCTTGGTGTGACCAAAATGTACCATGACCTATGAAGATAGTTTTGGTGGCCAGGCATGAAAAAGGAGATAACATGGTTCGTGAAATGATACCTCACCTGTTAGTAGGTGAAGGCATAACATTGAAGACCTAGAGGTTTAGTACAACTGTTGTCCATTCCATAATGAAAGTGGGATTATGTGATTATGTAATTTGTGTTGGGTCTCCCAAGGGTTCCTTATAATAATTATTATATTTGGTTTGTTGTAGATCGACTGATGAAAGTAGAAAATTTCTTACATATATGAGAAACTTTCTTAGTGGATCAGCTGGGGGATTTGTATGTTCAAGAAATAGTCCATCTTCATGGGGTTCTATAGACTATAGTTTTAGACTAAGAATAACCCTTTAATTTTTACTTCTTCTAGGGGTTACATAAGGCACTTGGTACACAAATTTTGTTGAGTACAACCTTCCACCAGCAAAAAGATAAGTAGTTGGAGTGTACTATATAGGTACTTGAGGATATGCTGTGAGCTTGTGTCATTGACTTTGGAGGATCATGGGAGAAGTATCTATCCTTGGTGGAGTTTTCCTATAACAACAGTTATCATGAAATGATATACATGGCACCATATGAGGCATTTTATAGTAGGCCAAGAATATCACCTTTATGTTGGATGGAGTCAGGTGAGTCTAAGTTATTGGGACTGAGTCTTGTTCAATAGACATCAGAGAAGGTATAGCTAATTAAACAATGTATGAATATGAATCCGAGTAGACAGAATTCATATGCTGATAGACATTAGTTCCCCCTAGATTTTATAGAGGTTTATTGTGTATTCCTTCAGGTGTCACCTAGGTTGGGTCACTGCAGGATACAGAGATGGGTCAAGTTGGTGCCCCAATTTTTTTGGACCTTTTGAGGTTGTGGAGAGAATCAGACTAGTGGCATATTGATTGGATATACCACATAAATGTGGAGCTATAAATTATATTTTCTATGTATCACAACTATGAAGATATCCAACTGACCCTTCTCATGGTATTTACGTGGAATAATCTGACCTTGATATAGATGTGTCCTTTGAGGAACATTCGATATGTGTGTTGGATCATAGTGAAAAAGTGTTGTGGGGAAAGACCATGCAAATAGTTCATGTATTGTTAAAACATGGGTGTGTGTGTGCGGAAACATGGTAAAGGGAAGAAGATACAAGGGCTTAATGTTCCAATCTTTTTGGTTTGGAATCTTAGAAATGATTGGGAGTGTAGCTCGAGGATGAGCAGTTATAAGGTGGGGAGATTTTAAGATCTCAACCTTTTATAGATTTGTCTCAAACTCATTTTTAGGTACTCTTATATTTTTATTTGAGTAATTTTTGTTTGGGTTACGACTTGGGGTGTGTTTGGGTATAATTTTAAGAAAATTGAAAGAAAAAGGGCACGGTTAGGGAAAACCATGTGGCCCAACCCAACTAACTATGTGAACCTAAGAAGAGGGGATTCACATGGCTGGTGCATGGTTTGGAAAACTGTGTTCCCTAAAAGGAGTAATCATGCACCCCTATAAAAGAGGTTCACAATTTAGGTTCATAGTTAGGGAAAACCATGTGACCCTACCCAACTAACCATGTGCAAGAATTTATTAAGCTCGAAAATTAATTCTAAAATTTCCTAAACCACCTAATTAACCCTAAATCGACCCCTATTCGACCCTAGGTGGTATTTTATGATTTTGGAGCTCTCTAAATGAATTCTAATCCTTCTAGACCTATGTTATTCACGAATTGAAGCCCAAATCGAAGGTATGCTCCTCTCCTAGTAAGTGAATCTTATCCTAATTATTTTTCCATTATTCTCTCATTCTTCTTGCTTTCTTTCAGTGAAGTAATACTCTATTTGGGTGATACCTAATATATTTTGTGAGATCAAGATCTACAATTCAAGATATAGATCTATATTTATATGATCCTTATCTCTTTAATCTTGATTTAGGGTTTTAGGTGTGGATCCTGATTTACAATGTTGTGTTGCTCAATTTTGGGGAGTTGTTGTTGGGTGACTATTCATCGAATAATCAAGGTAGGTGGTATATTATTCAAATCCCGTAGTCTTATTATCAATTATGTGTATTTGATTATAGAATTTATACAATTAATTTTGTAATTGTAATTCCTACATTGAATTAATTAATGTGGTCAAATAATTAATTGGGTAATTTGAGGATTCAATTGAATAATGAAAATTTTGAAATTGGGGATAATTAAGTGATGAGTTAATTGTCAAATTTTTGAATTGTGAACTAAGAATAGTTAATTTTTGAATTAATTATTGGGATTTTGAGATTGATGAATAAGGATAATTAATTGAAGAACTAATTATGGTATTATTTGTGATTGTGGATTTAGTTAATTAATTGGTGAATTAATTAATAAAATTATTGTGATTAATTAATTGTTGAATTAAATAATTAAATCGATGTGACCAATTAATTGATGAATTAATTGAATGGAATGAAATGACTAATTAATTGTTGAATTGATTAATACAGTTGCTGTGATTAATTAACTGAAGAATTAATTAATATAAGATATTTTGATACCTGTGAGATATGTGATACATGTGATATACATGATTGATTCAGAATGAGAGGGTATGATATTGACATCGTTACTGGGCCTGTTCATCTCTGCACATTATATCTAGACAACCATCCTTGTGAAGGTGGAGTGTTGATATCATGACATGTGTTGGGGAGGAGTAGTTCCAAGTTGTCTTGTCTGGGTGTTTCCCTCTAAGACCTATGGTTCATGTAATTTTCTCTAAGCCTTTAGGCATTTAAGGGTTCCACCTCACCCCTTGAAAGGTGTATTATCAAAAATAATAAAAAAATGAAGGCCTTTGAGCTATTCAGGATTGAGAAAATGGCCTATTCAGGATTGAGAAAATGGGGTGTAGGGCACATAATGATGCTCCAAATACCCATGGGGTCCTAGACATGGCGTTCTAGACCCATGGAATGCATGAAGATTATATGGGATATGGACTGAGGTTTTAAATACCCATGATTTATGGTATATGGACTAAGGTTCCAAATACCCATGATGCACGAGACAAGGACCGATGCTCCAAATACTCATGGGGCATTAGACTTGATGATCTATACCTGAGATATTGGCATTGGAATATGGTTTTCATTAGATGTATGATGAGTTGAAATTAAATGGATAATGAATGAAAATTTATTAAATAAATTTTGAATTGATAATTTGAAATGTTTTAGACCCCGACATGGGTCGAAGTAGGTATTGAGTATTGGGTGTCCACAGGAACCTTGGGGAATATATGGTTAAATAAATAACATATGATAATGTTATAACTGGTTACTTATGTATTTTACTTAATTATTTATAAAACTACATACACTTGTTATTGATTGGATTGGTTTTAGAAACTATTGGTTGTGGCCTACTGATTTGTACTCACACCCTACATGGGCTGCCTGATCGGTACCCAAATAGATTTTATGGATGCAGGATAGGTGAAGGAAAAATTCCCTACATTAGATGGATGAGTCAGGATGGATCATGGTTGAGGGAACCAAACATGGTTCAACACGCACTTGGGAGTTTTCAATGTCTTATTTTGACTTTCCATTTTATATACTTTACATGTACATTAGCCTGGCATGTTTCTATTTTTGTTAGATTTTATATTTTCCTACTTTGATTAACAAGAGATATTGGCATTGTTCCTGGTTATATGTTATTCTTCTGTTGATTACTTATTTCTTATGGTGTATTAATTTGATAAAATAGGGTATAGTCTCCCAATTATCGACTTATCAGACCCTCAATACTAGTCAAAAGACTCTTGCATATGGGGAGGCATGATCGAGGTCATGTGACCGACTAGCTTGGGGAACTAGTGCGTGGCACCTAGGATGGGATGTTACAGAAATCCTAATGGTGGGGAAAATGTAATACCACCAATTTAATATAATTTACCATTTTATTTTGTATTTTGAAGTTATATAATACATGGATTTAGTTTTGGGATATTTTGGATGTTTTTTGTGTGTTTTGGAAGTGTTTTTAAGGATTCATGGTTTGAGAACAGTTTGTGGAAATCGTGAAACTTCTATAGGAAACCGTGCAATAGATTTGGGAGTTTCTAGGTTGGCACACTGTTTATCAAACCATGTAAAATCCATGTGAGGGGGATGGTTTGGAGGTAGTAGTATGTAAATAGTTCGTTCATGATTTCCCAAACTATGCATCTTAATAGTGCAGAGTGCATTTAATGCTATGAAAATTTGAGTTTAACTTGATTTAACCCTACAAACCCTCATTCTTCACATATTCTATCTCGATCTTGAACCCCTCTACTATCCAAGACATTCTTGGTGATTCCCTTTGATCTAGAATTTGGTTTTGATATATCTAAGTGCATTATATATCTAAAATCAATGGAAAGAGTGTTTGACCCCGAATATAGAGGTTTTATGTTCCTTTCATCATTTATGACACATGTTGAGGGGTAGGTGGATTCTATATATTCTATTAATATTCTATAATTTGATGGATTAATTTTATTAAATATTTTTTTAGATTTGAAAATAAAATGTTGGATGATTTTGTAATGAAAAACCTTCTTTATCTATGATTTTAAATTTGGGCTATGTGAATGGTTTTAGGAAACACCATTGAGTTGTGGTTTTAAAATTATGGCTTTGGTTTAACATTAGAAAGATGTTTGATGAAATGTTTTAAAATAAAAAAGGTATTTATGTGGAATAAATTCATGTGTGAGAACCTGGAATACATGGGTGGTGAAAGTTACTATTTTCATTTTATGGGGACTTTTTGTTATGGACATGGCACTCGATGCTAGTTGGACATGAAGGTATATCACCTAGTTATGACTTTGTGAAGGACTCATAACTAGTTTAATGTATTGGGATTGAAATTTGATATGCATATGGTGTGAGTGGGTGGATGTGGTTGGGTATGAAAAGTGGCATTGATGGATAAATTATTCATCTTTTAATTTAAATATTTAAATTTTTTAAAGCTGATAAAATACATTGTGGTTCCTCAAATTTTTATAAATATATTTTTTAAAAATTGTGAGCTAACATGTTCTTGTTCTAGTTGTGTGAGTTAGGAAGTCTCAAGGGGAAAGTCTAATGGGTATGATTACTCACCCCTGCATATGCACTTTACTTCATATGCATACACTATTTTCCATTAAACAGGTAAAGTAAATGTATCATATTTCTAAGGGGTGCTTCTTAATGTAGCTATATAGTGACCCTATCCCTTTACACATATTATTACATGATTTTAAGCATAATTAACCATTAAATACAAACCAAGGATCATAAATTTTAGTGTATTTGGAAGATTATATACATAATTAAACAATATGAAATGAAAATAAAACATATTTTATTTAATCCCTTACATATTTATAGGATACCCTAGGGAATAAATAAACAAAAGTAGTAGCTAAAAATACATTTAAGGGAATAGACATATGAATAAAGCATAAAACATGGGTTATAAAGCATAAAATGATGACATAAAAAAACATGGAACATGAATAAATATAAGGATGAATAACATGTATAATGTAGAATAATATAGACTTGGTATCATATAAATGTGTAAAAAACATACAAAATGACTTAAAGTATGAGTCAGGCTCGTTGGACATGGAGCATGAGCCAAGGATGACCACCAAGACTGTTACACATGGAGCACGAGTCAAGGATAACCACCAAGATCATTGCACATGAAGGATCATGAGACTAAAAATTACCTAATTCATTAGAGATCTATTTGGGTTCACCCATTATAACATGTTCATGAACATGTTTTCCACATAAATAATCATACATAAGTTATCAAATATAAAAATAAGGGTTACCCATGAAAAGAATTGGGTATCATAATCATGTGAAAAGGCATATCAAAAGGGAATATCATAATGCTGTCCATGAAAGGATTTATTTAAATAATACATGTAAATTACTAAGGGAATATAGGAATATATCAGGATAATTGATTTCAAAATTAAGTGAAAACAGTGTTCAATAATCTTTAGTAATAAAACATTTTAGTACAGTTTAAGGGAAAACTTTCAAGATACTTTAAAATGGAAAAGGAATAATTGTTTTTATAAAACCATAATTGAACCAAGATATATTTTCATGATAAATGAGTTATTAAAAATAATAATAATGGCTTAAATTATATTATGGAGTGCACTTGAAAACGGGTAAGAAATTGGGAAGTTCCCTTGAATCAGGTTTGCTTATTGGGAAGAATTGAGAAGAGAACCTTTTTTAAAACATGTATTTCCCATAAAAGAAGGATATAATGATCTATAAAAATGATTTTTGGGACATAAAAACATAATATATAATTTCATAAAAATAAATAAGCATTATATTGGGGTAAATATAGATAAAGAGTAACTTGAAGGAGAAATGGAGGTTCTGGTAGAATCTCTTACCTTATGTCCGAAACAGTTATGCACTTGATCTTAATGTCCATAATAATAAAATTAGATTCATTAATTAATAAGTAAAAGATATTTTATATATGTAATTTATTTATTATAATTTTATTAAGTTCATTTATGACCTTTTTTATGGGTTTTAGTTTTTAATTTCATCGTTTGGGATTGTTCATTTTCTTAGTTTTCATGATCAGTTCGCTTGTATATGAGTATTGAAGTTCATGTATAATGGGTATAATTCTATAGAATTTAAATTATATGTTATTAATGAAATTTTTTTAATTGTCATTATATATATTTTTTCTATATATGAGGATTAATAATTAGATAATATGTGAATGATAATCGTTTAGATTAATTTTAGCGATTTTTTGATCACAACGAACTTGTTTTTTATCATTTAGTATCATGTATATTTACTAGTTCTAGAACATTAAATAAGATATAATAAATATATTATAATCTGTTTCAACCATAAAAATTGTTTCATTACCATCCTTGAAGATGGTAATAGAAATGAAAACCTATCGTCCTTGAATGTGATAAATTAACACATCATGGATGATGTTTTCATTTTTTTGAAAAAAAAGGAAGAGGAAATAATTGATGATGGATTTTTACATTAGAATAATAAAATTAAAATAAATTTAAGGTACCATAGTTATCATTACATTAGGATTAATGTATGTGAGGATATAATAAGAAAATAAAGAACTTAAAAAGAAATTAAAAGAAAATAAAGAGGAATTTTCCTCTTGAATTTATCCACCTTGAGAGCCTCCTTAGGGAAAGGTTTTTGTCTTTTGATGAGAAAAATAACTCCTCAATGTGGGGGAGAGGTTTGGGAATCAATTTTAGTAGAATTTGGACAAGTCTCAAATCTTGGAAGGTATGAGGAGAAGAGGTGGTATTTATAGTGGAGGAGAGGGGTGTTTTCTCATTATTTTACCCATTAGTTTATTATTTTTCTTCAAGACTATGAATAGTTTGATAATTATGATAAAAATATTAAAATAATGAAGTATAGTTGTAACATCCCAAGTAAGTAATGAATAATATATATTTTTATCTATGTTTATTAATGATTAAGATAGTGTTATAGAGGCTTAAAATGAAAATAAATACAATCTTATGCATGAAATACACTAATATTCTTAAAAGATTGTTTTACTGCCTTTTGATGGCAAACTATTTTTGAATATATATTTTGACAATTTTATAAACTATGTTTGTCAAAATAAACTTATCCTTTATGATTGGGACATCAAAATTTACCTTGTGTGAATTTTTGGTATTTTTCTGACAATGTTCATTTTTTAATGAATAGTGAAAAATACTGCATTTTACATCAAAACTACTTTTTAGTCTAATTTATTAATATGATTAGATTATGTTTTGAATTGGTTTTGAAGTGAAATTAGAATATATTTTTACCATTTTATCCAATGGTGGTCATTGGAATCAATTTCACTTTAAATTAGACTTAAACTGGTGTCAATCTTTTGATACTTATTGTTTTGTAAAAACACGCTATTTGCTCTGGCAGCGGGAATTAATTATTAAATTAATTAATGTGACTTATATGATTTGAATTTTGTAAAATAGACTTCATTTTTGAATTCGGAATATCAAATATAGCTTAGGGTGAATTTTTGGTAATTTTCTGAAAAACTTCAATTTTTGATGAATAGTGAAACCACTAAGTGGTAATCAAGCAAACTGATTTTTCAGTTAAATGAAAGTTTATCACTAATGTGTATTGAATTTTGAAAATCCGACATACATGGTTGTCATTAAGAAGTAAAATGTGGTTCAATGAGATTAAAATAATTTTTTGGTGAATAGTAACTTATTAAGTTTTTAATCGCGATTAGTGGTAATTAGTGTAGTTTAAGGTATAAATAATGCTTTAATAATATGAAATGACCTATACACATGTCCCAAAATTATTGGTTGTGTCATGGCCGACCAAGACAAGCCATGGGTCAACTTGGGGACCCCATGGAGACACTTTGTTTTGGAAATGACATAAATAACTTTTTATTAAATGTTAAAGTAAAAATGACACAAACAAGAGATGTTTTACGAAAACAATTTTTACATGGGGTTATAAAGATCATATTTTTGATTATAAATAGTAATTGGAAATATAAAAATATTTCCTACATCATAGTATTTTTTTTATAATTTTTAGACATTAAATAAATTAAATTATTTATGACATAATAATGATGCAGCGATGATATCATTATTTGACGATTTAAATAAAATGGAAAGATAATGTAAAATCTATGAACTAAACATGGCCAAACCAATTGGATGAGTGGATTTCGAAGCCTTATCACCTTATCCACGAATTATATCAATGTGGGACCTTTTAAAACAGAAACACATTTTCAAATAAAGTAATATTTCTTTACTTTCCAAAAGTGCCCCTCCTCTCCTCTTATAAAAGGCCCCCACCTCTACCTCATTTCACACACTACTCAAGCCTTTGGCTCGGCCAAACCCTGCCCATTTAATCTCTCCACATCCCTCTCCTCATCCTAGAGGATTCCCTTTGGGCAGAATCCTTTCAAAGGAAGCCTTTAGGCTCAAATCAAAAGGAGTTACACTTTTGAAGGTAATTCATTCTCTCATGTTCATTTGTTTTATTTTGCTTCTCCAACCCCCTAAACTCTTTTTATTTACTTATTTTGTAACAACACCAGTATATTAAATATACTAGGATGTTGTTATAAGATTTATTTGAGCTACACTCTCACACAACTACATAAAATGGTTAAAGAACATATGGTTTCCGTGGATGGCGAAATTCTGCCTCCCGAAACGATGATTGTTCAATACTCATTTAAAACCTTCAAAGGTGGCCATTATGATGTCACTATTTTTATATATGATATATAATATGTTTATGTTTTCCTTAATCTTCTGTTTTTTTCATTTTGGGCATACCATTATGGTTTCCATTATGGGTAAACACGATATCTTCATTTTAGGAAGTGCGGACTACCGCCCCCTCAAAGTGATTTGATTCGTTAAATACCATATGTGGGACATATAAAGGATGGAACTATGATATTATATATGATATTATACTGGAATTATAATATACCTATATATCATTGTGATTCCATTCTATAAAATACGAAATAGAAATGAAAGTAGCGTTCATGCGTACGTACGACTTACCGTCTCCATGAACGGTGCATTTCATTTATTACCTCTAAATGATTATGTAATATTATAAATGCATGTATGTACTGGATATATATGACATATATGATATCTACATCATGAATACCATTCTAGATATAATGAACCTTTGACCAAATTAACAACATGTAAGTGTAAGAAGTCTATTTTTGACTTAAGAACCAAATACCGACAAAATGAACATTATTAACTTAACTGATTACATGATGTTCATAACATGGTATAAAAGGAATAATGAACTTGAAAAAGATTCATAATCAAGTAGAGATTAAATCAAGTTTATTATTCAGGATATTAAAGAATGGTCAGGTCAAGTCGGATACGAGGTATGGGACTTCGTCTCAACCTCCTTTCATTGAGGCATATTTTATTTTATACACAACTTTATTTTATACGGTGTATAAACCCCTTTGAATTTTACGTTTATTCAAAAGGAATCTTTTTTATACGAAGTGTTTACTAAACGACAAAAGGGAATGTTTTTGTCGTACGTATGCGGTGACAACGACTTCTCCGCCGTCGTAACCGTTATTTGAGTTTCGGCTTCCTCTACAAGCCATACCTTTTTTTAAAGAAAAATAAATACCATGTTTTACTTTGGTATTGAAAATGGTTTTCATAATGTTTTTATTATATCAATGTGTTGTATTGATATCTCGTGATTGAAATGTGGAAATGTTATGTTTCCTTTATGCATGTTTTATGTGATATGATTATGTTATGGTTCTTGGGAATTATTATGAAGACGGGTGGTTCCGTGATAAACTAAGGGAGGGTGAGCCCGTTATAGCTCTCCAATGCATTGGGTAACGCGAAGGAGTGAAACGTTAAGGTTTCTCCGAAGAGATTTTAGGGAATATACTGTGATGGGTATTCCAAACGTAACCAAGAGGGTTACTCCCTATGTAAGAATGTTATGAATGCCTCAAGTTACCTTTATGTCTTATGATTTCTATGATTTATTCATGATTTTATGAGGTATGTTAAAGTGCCTATGTTTTATGGGTAAAGTATGATTTCATTCTTATGTATATATGAACTCATGTTTCCTTTCCATGTTTTTTTTATAACCCATACTGAGTTTTATGCTCATCCCAAGTTTTTGAAATGTTTTTCACAGGTCAAGGGAAAGGTACATGATAAGATGATAGAGTCAAGGATGTGTCAAGAAATAATCCATGTTTTATTTTAAATGTGTTTCCATTGATGGGAATGAAGAATAATATCTTTATGTAACCACTTTGTTTATATGTGGAATGTAATGCAAGTTTTATGATCTAATTCTCTAAAACTCTAAACCCGAAAAGATCCTCAATGTGTAATCTTGTAATAACTCAAGATTAAGTAAGGTTTAAGGCTGGGGCCTTATAGTTGGTATCAAAGGTCGGTTTAGATAACTTTAGGAGTTAGAATTCTATTAAATGATTATCCAAAAATATTTTTTTTTCGAAATGATATAGCATTTAAAGATTACCATGTTGCTTCATCTAAGACATGTTTGTTCAGAATGGTTTTCCGCAGAGGAAACAGGGAAGCAGTGCTAGGAAGGCATACAGAAGGAAATAACCTTCCGAATCAGCATCCTGAGATGGTCAGAATTGGAACTGAACAGTTTGTTGCAGTAATGGCGCAATTGACTCAAGCGATAAATGGCGGTGGTATCCATGCACGAGATCAGCCAGATCAACCGCAGAGGAACATGTCAGTGGTGGAACATTTCATGAGGCAACATCCACCATCATTCAGAGGATCATCTGACCCTGTGCTAGCTGAAGGGTGGATTAAAGCACTGGAGAAGATTTTTGATGTCATGGGGTGTTCAGACAATCAAAAGGTTAGTCTTGCTATTTACCGTTTGGAGGGTGAAGCAGATCAGTGGTGGTATATGGTTAAAAATATCAGGGACGCCGATGAGATTGATTCTCTTGACTGGGATGAATTCAAAGGTATGTTTCTTGAGAAGTATTTTCCTAAGGCTGTTTGACTTAGGATGGAAAAGCAATTCTTGGAATTGAGGTAAGAGGAAGACTCAGTGGGTGCCTATGAAGAAAGGTTCACTCGATTGGCAAGGTATGCTCCAAATTTTATCCGGGACCTTGATAGTAAAATCAATCATTTTTACTCAGGATTAAAGCCAAAGTATCGAAGGGAATTAGCTTCTCGTGAGTTTAAAAGTTATGAAAAGCTTGTTCGATATGCTGAGAAGGTGGAAATGGAATTTTCCGATGACCAAGTTTTCTATAACAACCAGCAGAAGAAGAGACCGAGGTGGAAGGAGAAAGGTAAGAATTCTTCAAAAAAGTCTGATGGTAAGAGAACTAAGTTTCCAGTTTGTGATAAATGTGGCAAAAGGCATGCTGGGGAATGTCTTATGAATTCTGGGAAGTGCTACCGATGTGGTAATATGGGACATAAGGCTCGTGAATGCACTGAAAAGGATCAAGGTGAAGGTAAGAACAAATTTGATTTACAGTTAGTGAAATTTTATAAGTGCAATGAGATGGGTCACTATGCAAACGAGTGTCCGACAAGAAGCTTGAGTGATGGGAAGCAGTTAGACTACAAGCAGAAAGGGGTGGTGAAATCCTTTGCAACTACTTCAGCAGATGTCGGGCCATCAAATGAAGTTGTATCAGGTACTTTGTTTGTTTTTTCAGATTATGCCAGTGTGTTGTTTGATTCGGGGTCTACACATTCGTTCATCTCTGAAACCTTTTCTAGTAAAATGGGAATACCATCTCAAGAAATGACTCCTGACCTTTTGGTAAAAACACCTGGGGGAAGTGTCGAGGCAAAAAGAATTTATAAGAATCTTCCTATCCTTATCTGTGGAAAGAACCTACTTGCAAACCTTATTGTTCTACCTCTAGTAGAGTTTGATGTTATCCTGGGTATGGATTGGCTCTCTATTTACCATGCTAAGATTGACTGTAGAGCTAAAGAAGTTTCTTTTCAGAAAGACTTTCAGTTTGTTTACAAGAATGAACCCTTACTTTTGATAACATATCAAGAGGCCGAGAAACATGTAAAAGATGGAAATGAATGTTACCTTGCATACGTCGTTGAAAATAAAGGAACTGTTCAGATTAATGATGTGCCAGTGGTAAATGAGTATCCTGATGTTTTTCCTGATGAGTTGCCTGGAATAATACCAGATCGGGAAGTTGAGTTTACTGTTGACTTAGTTCCTGATGCTAAGCCAATTTCAAAACCCCCTTATCGAATGGCACAAATTGAACTTTTAGAGTTGAAGGAGAAGTTGCAAGATTTATTAGAGAAAGGTTTCATTAGACCTAGCACATCACCATGGGGTGCTCCTATTTTATTTGTTAAAAAGAAAGATGGTTCTATGAGACTTTGCATTGATTATAGAGCCTTTAATAATATCACTGTTAAGAAAAAATATCATTTGCCTCATATCGATGATTTTTTTGATCAGCTCCAGGGAGCTCAGTTTTTTTCAAAGATTGACTTGAGATCGGGGTACCATCAGCTGAAGGTAAAGGAGGCAGATATTCCGAAGACCGCGTTCCGTATGAGATATGGCCATTATGAATTTGTAGTAATGCCTTTTGGGCTAACCAATGAACCTGATGTATTCATGGACTTAATGAATAGAATTTTCCATGAGTTCTTGGATAAGTTTGTGGTGGTTTTCATTGATGATATTTTGGTGGTTTCTAAAAGTAAAGAGGAGCATGAAAAACACTTAAGGGTTATCTTTCAAACCTTAAAAGAAAAGAAACTGTATGGGAAATTCAGCAAGTGTGAGTTTTGGTTGCAACAAATTTCTTTCCTTGGTCACATTGTTTCTAAAGATGGAATAACTGTTGATCCTGCAAAAACAAAAGTTGTGGAAGAATGGCCAAGACCCACAAATGTAACTGAGATTCGTAGCTTCCTTGGTTTGGAGGGCTATTACCGAAGGTTTGTTAGAAATTTTTCACGGTTATCTAGTCCAATGACTAAGCTAACTCGGAAGGGTGTTAAGTTTATCTGGACAAAAGAATGTGATGATTGTTTTCAGGAATTGAAAAGAAGATTGGTGAATGCTCCAGTTTTGGCACTACCTTCCAAGAATGGTGAGTTTGTTATATATAGTGATGCTTCATTGAAAGGACTTGGTTGCGTCCTAATGCAGAATGATCAGGTAATTGCTTATGCTTCACGACAGTTGAAAACTCATGAGGTAAATTACCCTACACATGATTTGGAATTAGCTGCTGTTGTTTTTGCTTTAAAAATTTGGTGGCATCATTTGTATGGAGTAAAGTGTGAAATATATACCGATCACAGAAGTTTAAAGTATATATTCACTCAGAAAGAGTTAAACATGAGACATAGGAGATGGCTGGAATTAATCAAGGATTATGATTGTACAATTCATTACCATCTGGGAAAAGCAAATAAAGTGGCTGATGCTTTGAGTCGAAAAAGTAATGCCTCATTAACAATGTTGCGTTTGGAATGTGATCCTTTGGTTAACGATTTGATGAACTTTGGCATAGAAGTTGTTGGTGCAGGAAGTCCTTCTGTTTTGTTTCAGGTATCAGTGAGATCTTCTCTATCAGATAGAATCAAGCAGGCACAGAAGCAAGATAGTGAGTTGCAGAAAAAGGTAGAGCTGGTTTAGAAAGGTAAGTTGCCCGAATTCAACATTGATAGTGATTGAGTTTTGAGATTTGGGAAGAGATTGTGTGTGCCTTGTGATTCACAGTTGAAGAGAGAGTTGTTATGTGAAGCTCATAGTTCTCCGTTTTCAGTTCATCCGGGCAGTACTAAGATGTATAGAGATCTGCGGGAGTATTACTGGTGGGATGGAATGAAAAGAGATATTGCTGATTTTACTGTGAAGTGTTTGACTTGTCAGCAGGTTAAAGCAGAGCGGCAGTTACCGAAAGGGATGCTTCAGCCTTTACCAGTGCCAGAGTGGAAATGGGAGAATATATCCATGGACTTTGTTGTTGGATTACCGAAGACATCTCGAGGTAATAATGCAATCTGGGTTATTGTTGATCGCTTGACCAATCTGCTCATTTCCTTGCTATACGAGATACTTTCTCACTTGATCAACTTTCCCATTTGTATCTTAAAGAGATAGTCAGGTTACATGGAGTTCCTCTCTCCATTGTATCGGATCGTGATCCAAGGTTTACTTCTAACTTTTGGAAAGGCCTTCAGAAGTCGTTGGGTACTGAATTAAATTTTAGTACAGCTTTTCATCCTCAATCAGATGGGCAGTCAGAACGAACAATTCAGACATTGGAGGATATGCTACGAGCTTGTTCTATGGATTATTAGGGAAGTTGGGACCAACATCTTTCTTTGGTTGAGTTTTCATATAATAACATTTTTCATTCCAGTATACAGATGGCACCATTTCAGGCATTATATGGGAAGCGGTGTCGAACTCCAGCTTTCTGGGATGAAGTGGGTGAAAGAAAGTTGATGGGACCAGAATTGGTAGAAGAGATGGCAGAAAAAGTTCACCTGATTCAGAAACACATGAGAACAGCTCAGAGCAGGCAGAAGAGTTATGCGGATAACCGGAGGAAGGATCTATCTTTCGAGGTAGGTGATCATGTTTTTCTCAAGGTTTCTACTTGGAAAAGTGTGATGAGATTTGGTAAGAAAGGAAAGTTGAGTCCAAGGTTCATTGGACCATATGAAATTCTAGAGAGAGTTGGATCAGTTGCATACCGAGTGGCTTTACCTCCGAGTTTATCTCAGGTGCACAATGTTTTTCACATTTCGATGTTGAGAAAGTATATGCCAGATCCATCTCATGTTTTGAGTCCAGAGGTAGTTCGGCTGGAAGAGAACCTATCTTATGAGGAACAACCGGTCCAGATTATTGACCATAGGGAGCAAGTGTTACGGAATAAGGTGATTCATCAGGTAAAGGTTTTGTGGAAAAACCACATGATTGAAGAGGCAACATGGGAATCTGAAAATGCAATGAGGGATAAGTACCCCCATTTATTCGATAAGTAAATAAATTGCGGGGACGCAATTTTCTAAAGGGGGGAAGGATGTAACATCCCAAGTAAGTAATGAATAATATATATTTTTATCTATGTTTATTAATGATTAAGATAGTGTTATAGAGGCTTAAAATGAAAATAAATACAATCTTATGCATGGAATACACTAATATTCTTAAAAGATTGTTTTACTGCCTTTTGATGGCAAACCATTTTTGAATCTATATTTTGACAATTTTATAAACTATGTTTGTCAAAATAAACTTATCCTTTATGATTGGGACATCAAAATTTACCTTGTGTGAATTTTTGGTATTTTTCTGACAATGTTCATTTTTAATGAATAGTGAAAAATACTGCATTTTACATCAAAACTGCTTTTTAATCTAATTTATTAATATTATTAGATTATGTTTTGAATTGGTTTTGAAGTGAAATTAGAATATATTTTTACCATTTTATCCAATGGTGGTCATTGGAATCAATTTCACTTTAAATTAGACTTAAACTGGTGTCAATCTTTTGATACTTATTGTTTTGTAAAAACACGCTATTTGCTCTGGCAGCGGGAATTAATTATTAAATTAATAAATGTGACTTATATGATTTGAATTTTTTAAAATAGAATTCATTTTTGAATTCGGAATATCAAATATAGCTTAGGGTGAATTTTTGGTAATTTTCTGAAAAACTTCAATTTTTGATGAATAGTGAAACCACTAAGTGGTAATCAAGCAAACTGATTTTTCAGTTAAATGAAAGTTTACCACTAATGTGTATTGAATTTTGAAAATCGGACATACATGGTTGTCATTAAGAAGTAAAATGTGGTTGAATGAGATTAAAATAATTTTTTTGTGAATAGTAACTTATTAAGTTTTTAATCGCGATTAGTGGTAATTAGTGTAGTTTAAGGTATAAATAATGCTTTAATAATATGAAATGACCTAGACACATGTCCCAACATTATTGGATGTGTCATGGCCGACCAAGACAAGCCATGGGTCAACTTGGGGACCCCATGGAGACACTTTGGTTTGGAAATGACATAAATAACTTTTTATTAAATGTTAAAGTAAAAATGACACAAACAAGAGATGTTTTACGAAAACAATTTTTACATGGGGTTATAAAGATCAGATTTTTGATTATAAATAGTAATTAGAAATCTAAAACGATTTCCTACATCATAGTATTTTTTTTTATGATTTTTAGACATTAAATAAATTAAATTATTTATGACATAATAATGATGCAGCGATGACATCATTATTTGACGATTTAAATAAAATGGAAAGATAATGTAAAATCTATGAACTAAACATGGCCAAAACCAATTGGATGAGTGGATTTCGAAGCCTTATCACCTTATCCATGAATTATATCAATGTGGGACCTTTTAAAACCGAAACACATTTTCAAATAAAGTAATATTTCTTTACTTTCCAAAAGTGCCCCTCCTCTCCTCATATAAAAGGCCCCCACCTCTACCTCATTTCACACACTACTAAAGCCTTTGGATCAGACAATCCCTGCCCATTTACTCTCTCCACATACCTCTCCTCATCCTAGAGGATTCCCTTTGGGCATAATCCTTTCAAAGGAAGCCTTTAGGCTCAAATCAAAAGGAGTTACACTTTTGAAGGTAATTCATTCTCTCATGTTAATTTGTTTTATTTTGCTTCTCCAACCCCCTAAAATCTTTTTATTTACTTCTTTTGTAACAACACCAGTATCTTAAATATACTAGGATGTTGTTATAAGATTTATTTGAGCTACACTCTCACACAACTACATCAAATGGTTAAAGAACCTACGGTTTCCGTGGATGGAGAAATTCTGCCTCCCGAAACGATGATTGTTCGATACTCATTTAACACCTTCAAAGGTGGCCATTATGATGTCACTATTTTTATATATGATATATAATATGTTTATGTTTTCCTTAAGCTTCTGTTTTTTTCATTTTGGGCATACCATTATGGTTTCCATTATGGGTAAACACGATATCTTCATTTTAGGAAGTGCGGACTACCGCCCCCTCAAAGTGATTTGATTCGTTAAATACCATATGTGGGACATATAAAGGATGGAAATATGATATTATATATGATATTATACTGGAATTATAATATACCTTTATATAATTGTGATTCCATTCTATAAAATACGAAATAGAAATGAAAGTAGCGTTCATGCGTACGTACGGCTTACCGTCTCCATGAACGGTGCATTTCATTTCTTACCTCTAAATGATTATGTAATATTATAAATGCATGTATGTACTGGATATATATGACATATATGATATCTAAATCATGAATACCATTCTAGATATAATGAACCTTTGACCAAATTAACAACATGTAAGTGTAAGAAGTCTATTTTTGACTTAAGAACCAAATACCGACAAAATGAACATTATTAACTTAACTGATTACATGATGTTCATAACATGGTATAAAAGGAATAATGAACTTGAAAAATATTCATAAGCAAGTAGAGATTAACTCAAGTTTATTATTCAGGATATTAAAGAACGGTCGGGTCAAGTCAGATACGAGGTATGGGACTTCGTCTCAATCTCCTTTCATTGAGGCATATTTTATTTTATACACAACTTTATTTTATATGGTGTATAAACCCCTTTGACTTTTACGTTTATTCAAAAGGAATCTTTTTTATACGAAGCGTTTACTAAACGACAAAAGGGAATGTTTTTGTCGTACGTATGCGGCGACAACGACTTCTCCTCCGTCGTAACCGTTATTTGAGTTTCGGCTTCCTCTACAAGCCATACCTTTTTTTTAAAAGAAAAATAAATACCATGTTTTACTTTGGTATTGAAAATGGTTTTCATAATGTGTTTATTATATCAATGTGTTGTATTGATATCTCGTGATTGAAATGTGGAAATGTTATGTTTCCTTTATGCATGTTTTATGTGATATGATTATGTTATGGTTCTTGGGCATTATTATGAAGACGGGTGGTTCCGTGATAAACTAAGGGTGGGTGAGCCCGTTATAGCTCTCCAATGCATTGGGTAACGCGAAGGAGTGAAACGTTAAGGTTTCTCCGAAGAGATTTTAGGGAATATACTGTGATGGGTATTCCAAACGTAACCAAGAGGGTTACTCCCTATGTAAGAATGTTATGAATGCCTCAAGTTACCTTTATGTCTTATGATTTATATGATTTATTCATGATTTTATGAGGTATGTTAAAGTGCCTATGTTTTATGGGTAAAGTATGATTTCATTCTTATGTATATATGAACTCATGTTTCCTTTCCATGTTTTTTTATAACCCATACTGAGTTTTATGATCATCCCAAGTTTTTGAAATGTTTTTCACAGGTCAAGGGAAAGGTACATGATAAGATGATAGAGTCAAGGATGTGTCAAGAAATAATCCATGTTTTATTTTAAATGTGTTTCCATTGATGGGAATGAAGAATACTATCTTTATGTATCCACTTTGTTTATATGTGGAATGTAATGCAAGTTTTATGATCTAATTCTCTAAAACTCTAAACCCGAAAAGATCCTCAATGTGTAATCTTGTAATAACTCAAGATTAAGTAAGGTTTAAGGCTGGGGCCTTATAGTTGGTATCAAAGGTCGGTTTAGATAACTTTAGGAGTTAGAATTCTATTAAATTATTATCCAAAAATATTTTTTTTCGAAATGATATAGCATTTAAAGATTACCATGTTGCTTCATCTAAGACATGTTTGTTCAGAATGGTTTTCCGCAGAGGAAACAGGGAAGCAGTGCTAGGAAGGCATACAGAAGGAAATAACCTTCTGAATTAGCATCCTGAGATAGTCGGAATTGGAACTGAACAGTTTGTTGCAGTAATGGCGCAATTTACTCAAGCGATAAATGGCGGTGGTATCCATGCACGAGATCAGCCAGATCAACCGCATAGGAACATGTCAGTGGTGGAACATTTCATGAGGCAACATCCACCATCATTCAGAGGATCATATGACCCTGTGCTAGCTGAAGGGTGTATTAAATCACTGGAGAAGATTTTTTATGTCATGGGGTGTTCAGACAATCAAAAGGTTAGTCTTGATATTTACCGTTTGGAGGGTGAAGCAGATCAGTGGTGGTCTATGGTTAAAAATATCAGGGACGCCGATGAGATTGATGCTCTTGACTGGGATGAATTCAAAGGTATGTTTCTTGAGAAGTATTTTCCTAAGGCTGTTCGACTTAGGATGGAAAATCAATTCTTGGAATTGAGGCAAGAGGAAGACTCAGTGGGTGCCTATGAAGAAAGGTTCACTCGATTGGCAAGGTATGCTCCAAATTTTATCCAGGACCTTGATAGTAAAATCAATCGTTTTTACTCAGGATTAAAGACAAAGTATCGAAGGGCATTAGCTTCTCGTGAGTTTAAAAGTTATGAAAATCTTGTTCGATGTGCTGAGAAGGTGGAAATGGAGTTTGCCGATGACCAAGTTTTCTATAACAACCAGCAGAATAAGAGACCGAGGTGGAAGGAGAAAGGTAAGAATTCTTCAAAAAAGTCTGATGGTAAGAGAACTAAGTTTCAAGTTTGTGATAAATGTGGAAAAATGCATGCTGGGGAATGTCTTCTGAATTCTGGGAAGTGCTACCGATGTGGTAAGATGGGACATAAGGCTCGTGAATGCACTGAAAAGGATCAAGGTGAAGGTAAGAACAAATTTTATTTACAGTTAGTGAAATGTTATAAGTGCAATGAGATGGGTCACTATGCAAACGAGTGTCCGACAAGGAGCTTGAGTGATGGGAAGCAGTTAGACTACAGGCAGAAAGGGGTGGTGAAATCCTTTGCAACTACTTCAGCAGATGTCGGGCCATCAAATGAAGTTGTATCAGGTACTTTGTTTTTTCAGATTATGCCAGTGTGTTGTTTGATTCGGGGTCTACACATTCGTTCATCTCTGAAACCTTTTCTAGTAAAATGGGAATACCATCTCAAGAAATGACTCCTGAACTTTTGGTAAAAACACCTGGGGGAAGTGTCGAGGCAAAACGAATTTATAAGAATCTTCCTATCCTTATCTGTGGAAAGAACCTACTTGCAAACCTTATTGTTCTACCTCTAGTAGAGTTTGATGTTATCCTGGGTATGGATTGGCTCTCTATTTACCATGCTAAGATTGACTGTAGAGCTAAAGAAGTTTCTTTTCAGAAAGACTTTCAGTTTGTTTACAAGAATGAACCCTTACTTTTGATAACATATCAAGAGGCCGAGAAACATGTAAAAGATGGAAATGAATGTTACCTTGCATACGTCGTTGAAAATAAAGGAACTGTTCAGATTAATGATGTGCCAGTGGTAAATGAGTATCCTGATGTTTTTCCTGATGAGTTGCCTGGAATAATACCAGATCGGGAAGTTGAGTTTACTGTTGACTTAGTTCCTGATGCTAAGCCAATTTCAAAACCCCCTTATCGAATGGCACAAATTGAACTTTTAGAGTTGAAGGAGCAGTTGCAAGATTTATTAGAGAAAGGTTTCATTAGACCTAGCACATCACCATGGGGTGCTCCTGTTTTATTTGTTAAAAAGAAAGATGGTTCTATGAGACTTTGCATTGATTATAGAGCCTTGAATAATATCACTGTTAAGAACAAATATCCTTTGCCTCATATCGATGATTTGTTTGATCAGCTCCAGGGAGCTCAGTTTTTTTCAAATATTGACTTGAGATCGGGGTACCATTAGCTGAAGGTAAAGGAGGCAGATATTCCGAAGACCGCGTTCCGTACGAGATATGGCCATTATGAATTTTTAGTAATGCCTTTTGGGATAACCAATGCACCTGCTGTATTCATGGACTTAATGAATAGAATTTTCCATGAGTTCTTGGATAAGTTTGTGGTGGCTTTCATTGATGATATTTTGGTGTTTTCTAAAAGTAAAGAGGAGCATGAAAAACATTTAAGGGTTATCTTACAAACCTTAAAAGAAAAGAAACTGTATGGGAAATTCAGCAAGTGTGAGTTTTGGTTGCAACAAATTTCTTTCCTTGGTCACATTGTTTCTAAAGATGGAATAACTGTTGATCCTGCAAAAACAAAAGTTGTGGAAGAATGGCCAAGACCCACAAATGTAACCGAGATTCGTAGCTTCCTTGGTTTGGCGGGCTATTACCGAAGGTTTGTTAGAAATTTTTCACGGTTATCTAGTCCAATGACTAAGCTAACTCGGAAGGGTGATAAGTTTATCTGGACAAAAGAATGTGATGATTGTTTTCAGGAATTGAAAAGAAGATTGGTGAATGCTCCAGTTTTGGCACTACCTTCAAGGAATGGTGAGTTTGTTATATATAGTGATGCTTCATTGAAAGGACTTGGTTGCGTCCTAATGAAGAATGATCAGGTAATTGCTTATGCTTCATGACAGTTGAAAACTTATGAGGTAAATTACCCTACACATGATTTGGAATTATCTGCTGTTGTTTTTGATTTAAAAATTTGGAGGCATCATTTGTATGGAGTAAAGTGTGAAATATATACCGATCACAGAAGTTTAAAGTATATATTCACTCAGAAAGAGTTAAACATGAGACAAAGGAGATGGCTGGAATTAATCAAGGATTATGATTGTACAATTCATTACCATATGGGAAAAGCAAATAAAGTGGCTGATGCTTTGAGTCGAAAAAGTAATGCCTCATTAACAATGTTGCGTTTGGAACATGATCCTTTGGTTAACGATTTGATGAACTTTGTCATAGAAGTTGTTGGTGTAGGAAGTCCTTCTGTTTTGTTTCAGGTATCAGTGAGATCTTCTCTATCAGATAGAATCAAGCAGGCACAGAAGCAAGATAGTGAGTTGCAGAAAAAGGTAGAGCTGGTTTAGAAAGGTAAGTTGCCTGAATTCAACATTGATAGTGATTGCGTTTTGAGATTTGGGAAGAGATTGTGTGTGCCTTGTGATTCACAGTTGAAGAGAGAGTTGTTATGTGAAGCTCATAGTTCTCCGTTTTCAGTTCATCCGGGCAGTACTAAGATGTATAGAGATCTGCGGGAGTATTACTGGTGGGATGGAATGAAAAGAGATATTGCTGATTTTACTGTGAAGTGTTTGACTTGTCAGTAGGTTAAAGCAGAGCGGCAGTTACCGAAAGGGATGCTTCAGCCTTTACCAATGCCAGAGTGGAAATGGGAGAATATATCCATGGACTTTGTTGTTAGATTACCGAAGACATCTCGAGGTAATAATGCAATCTGGGTTATTGTTGATCGCTTGACCAAATCTGCTCATTTCCTTGCTATACGAGATACTTTCTCACTTGATCAACTTTCCCGTTTGTATCTTAAAGAGATAGTCAGGTTACATGGAGTTCCTCTCTCCATTGTATCGGATCGTGATCCAAGGTTTACTTCTAACTTTTGGAAAGGCCTTCAGAAGTCGTTGGGTACTGAATTAAATTTTAGTACAGCTTTTCATCCTCAATCAGATGGGCAGTCAGAACGAACAATTCAGACATTGGAGGATATGTTATGAGCTTGTTCTATGGATTATCAGGGGAGTTGGGACCAACATCTTTCTTTGGTTGAGTTTTCATATAATAACATTTTTCATTCCAGTATACAGATGGCACCATTTCAGGCATTATATGGGAAGCGGTGTTGAACTCCAGCTTTCTGGGATGAAGTGGGTGAAAGAAAGTTGATGGGACCAGAATTGGTAGAAGAGATGGCAGAAAAAGTTCACCTGATTCAGAAACACATGAGAACAGCTCAGAGCAGGCAGAAGAGTTATGCGGATAACTGGAGGAAGGATCTATCTTTCGAGGTAGGTGATCATGTTTTTCTCAAGGTTTCTCCTTGGAAAAGTGTGATGAGATTTGGTAAGAAAGGAAAGTTGAGTCCAAGGTTTATTGGACCATACGAAATTCTAGAGAGAGTTGGATCAGTTGCATACCGAGTGGCTTTACCTCCGAGTTTATCTCAGGTGCACAATGTTTTTCACATTTCGATGTTGAGAAAGTATATGCCAGATCCATCTCATGTTTTGAGTCCAGAGGTAGTTCGGCTGGAAGAGAACCTATCTTATGAGGAACAACCGGTCCAGATTCTTGACCACAGGGAGCAAGTTTTACGGAATAAGGTGATTCATCAGGTAAAGGTTTTGTGGAAAAACCACATGATTGAAGAGGCAACATGGGAATCTGAAAATGCAATGAGGGATAAGTACCCCCATTTATTCGATAAGTAAATAAATTGTGGGGACGCAATTTTCTAAAGGGGGGAAGGATGTAACATCCCAAGTAAGTAATGAATAATATATATTTTTATCTATGTTTATTAATGATTAAGATAGTGTTATAGAGGCTTAAAATGAAAATAAATACAATCTTATGCATGGAATACACTAATATTCTTAAAAGATTGTTTTACTGCCTTTTGATGGCAAACCATTTTTGAATCTATATTTTGACAATTTTATAAACTATTTTTGTCAAAATAAACTTATCCTTTATGATTGGGACATCAAAATTTACCTTGTGTGAATTTTTGGTATTTTTCTGACAATGTTCATTTTTAATGAATAGTGAAAAATACTGCATTTTACATCAAAACTGCTTTTTAATCTAATTTATTAATATGATTAGATTATGTTTTGAATTGGTTTTGAAGTGAAATTAGAATATATTTTTACCATTTTATCCAATGGTGGTCATTGGAATCAATTTCACTTTAAATTAGACTTAAACTGGTGTCAATCTTTTGATACTTATTGTTTTGTAAAAACACGCTATTTGCTCTGGCAGCGGGAATTAATTATTAAATTAATTAATGTGACTTATATGATTTGAATTTTTTAAAATAGACTTCATTTTTGAATTCGGAATATCAAATATAGCTTAGGGTGAATTTTTGGTAATTTTCTGAAAAACTTCAATTTTTGATGAATAGTGAAACCACTAAGTGGTAATCAAGCAAACTGATTTTTCAGTTAAATGAAAGTTTACCACTAATGTGTATTGAATTTTGAAAATCCGACATACATGGTTGTCATTAAGAAGTAAAATGTGGTTCAATGAGATTAAAATAATTTTTTGGTGAATAGTAACTTATTAAGTTTTTAATCGCGATTAGTGGTAATTAGTGTAGTTTAAGGTATAAATAATGCTTTAATAATATGAAATGACCTAGACACATGTCCCAACCTTATTGGTTGTGTCATGGACGACCAAGACAAGCCATGGGTCAACTTGGGGACCCCATGGAGACACTTTGGTTTGGAAATGACATAAATAACTTTTTATTAAATGTTAAAGTAAAAATGACACAAACAAGAGATGTTTTACGAAAACAATTTTTACATGGGGTTATAAAGATCATATTTTTGATTATAAATAGTCATTGGAAATCTAAAACGATTTCCTACATCATAGTATTTTTTTATGATTTTTAGACATTAAATAAATTAAATTATCTATGACATAATAATGATGCAGCGATGACATCATTATTTGACGATTTAAATAAAATGGAAAGATAATGTAAAATCTATGAACTAAACATGGCCAAAACCAATTGGATGAGTGGATTTCGAAGCCTTATCACCTTATCCATGAATTATATCAATGTGGGACCTTTTAAAACCGAAACACATTTTCAAATAAAGTAATATTTCTTTACTTTCCAAAAGTGCCCCTCCTCTCCTCATATAAAAGGCCCCCACCTCTACCTCATTTCACACACTACTCAAGCCTTTGGCTCGGCCAAACCCTGCCCATTTACTCTCTCCACATCCCTATACTCATCCTCGAGGATTCCCTTTGGGCAGAATCCTTTCAAAGGAAGCCTTTAGGCTCAAATCAAAAGGAGTTACACTTTTGAAGGTAATTCATTCTCTCATGTTCATTTGTTTTATTTTGCTTCTCCAACCCCCTAAACTCTTTTTATTTACTTCTTTTGTAACAAAACCAGTATCTTCAATATACTAGGATGTTGTTATAATATTTATTTGAGCTACACTCTCACACAACTACATCAAATGGTTAAAGAACATACGGTTTCCGTGGATGGTGAAATTCTGCCTCCCGAAACAATGATTGTTCAATACTCATTTAACACCTTCAAAGGTGGCCATTATGATGTCACTATTTTTATATATGATATATAATATGTTTATGTTTTCCTTAAGCTTCTGTTTTTTTCATTTTGGGCATACCATTATGGTTTCCATTATGGGTAAACACGATATCTTCATTTTAGGAAGTGCGGACTACCGCCCCCTCAAAGTGATTTGATTCGTTAAATACCATATGTGGGACATATAAAGGATGGAACTATGATATTATATATGATATTATACTGGAATTATAATATAACTTTATATCATTGTGATTCCATTCTATAAAATACGAAATAGAAATGAAAGTAGCGTTCATGCGTACGTACGGCTTACCGTCTCCATGAACGGTGCATTTCATTTCTTACCTCTAAATGATTATGTAATATTATAAATGCATGTATGTACTGGATATATATGAAATATATGATATCTACATCATGAATTCCATTCTAGATATAATGAACCTTTGACCCAATTAACAACATGTAAGTGTAAGAAGTCTATTTTTGACTTAAGAACCAAATACCGACAAAATGAACATTATTAACTTAACTGATTACATGATGTTCATAACATGGTATAAAAGGAATAATGAACTTGAAAAAGATTCATAAGCAAGTATAGATTAACTCAAGTTTATTATTCAGGATATTAAAGAATGGTCGGGTCAAGTCGGATACGAGGTATGGGACTTCGTCTCAATCTCCTTTCATTGAGGCATATTTTATTTTATACACAACTTTATTTTATACGGTGTATAAACCCCTTTGACTTTTACGTTTATTCAAAAGGAATCATTTTTATACGAAGCGTTTACTAAACGACAAAAGGGAATGTTTTTGTCGTACGTATGCGGCGACAACGACTTCTCCGCCGTCGTAACCGTTATTTGAGTTTCGACTTCCTCTACAAGCCATACCTTTTTTTTAAAAGAAAAATAAATACCATGTTTTACTTTGGTATTGAAAATTGTTCTCATAATGTTTTTATTATATCAATGTGTTGTATTGATATCTCGTGATTGAAATGTGGAAATGTTATGTTTCCTTTATGCATGTTTTATGTGATATGATTATGTTATGGTTCTTGGGCATTATTATGAAGACGGGTGGTTCCGTGATAAACTAAGGGCGGGTGAGCCCGTTATAGCTCTCCAATGCATTGGGTAACGAGAAGGAGTGAAACGTTAAGGTTTCTCTGAAGATATTTTAGGGAATATACTGTGATGGGTATTCCAAACGTAACCAAGAGGGTTACTCCCTATGTAAGAATGTTATGAATGCCTCAAGTTACCTTTATGTCTTATGATTTCTATGATTTATTCATGATTTTATGAGGTATGTTAAAGTGCCTATGTTTTATGGGTAAAGTATGATTTCATTCTTATGTATATATGAACTCATGTTTCCTTTCCATGTTTTTTTATAACCCATACTGAGTTTTATGCTCATCCCAAGTTTTTGAAATGTTTTTCACAGGTCAAGGGAAAGGTACATGATAAGATGATAGAGTCAAGGATGTGTCAAGAAATAATCCATGTTTTATTTTAAATGTGTTTCCATTGATGGGAATGAAGAATACTATCTTTATGTAACCACTTTGTTTATATGTGGAATGTAATGCAAGTTTTATGATCTAATTCTCTAAAACTCTAAACCCGAAAAGATCCTCAATGTGTAATCTTGTAATAACTCAAGATTAAGTAAGGTTTAAGGCTGGGGCCTTATAATAGTTATATATTTTGGGCTTACATCATCAATGCATCATCTATGACTCAATAAATCAAGTATTTAACTTATACTGTAAATTAACATATTTTACTATTCACCAAAAAATTCAAGTTTAAAAAAAAAAATACAAAAAATTCACCCTAACAATTTTTGATGTATAGAATTAAAAAATTAAATCCATTTTATGAAAATAATTTTCTAAATATGATAAATTTAGTTTTTAACTAAATTCATCATTTACTCGAAAAATACCTATTTTAAAATTATAACTAATTTTATATCACTTTGAAAAATTAAATAAGGTATCATAAAATTATCTTAAAATAATAATACAATAAAATATTAATTTATGAATAGATTTTTTAAAAATAAATTTTCTTTTAAATCCTTATGGTAATTATAATTTTTTAATTAAATATTTATAACTTACAAAAACACCAACACTTAATTAATCATTTTTTAAACATTTATTTATTTGTACTATGATACAATTATATCATACTTTCATTTATAAGATGCCTAAATTTCATTTATGCTTTCATGGGTGAGGTTACTATTTTATTGTCTGGTTTACTATTCATAAGGGTCATATTACTACTCCTAATGTCAAGTTACTATTCCATTGGTTTCGGTTCCTTAATTTCTAGGAATACCTCTTATTTCATTCATTCTTCATTTATAATGTTTGTATTTTGTTCTTAATATGATTTAATTTGATTTATACTATATGAAATAATTATAAGAAGTAAATTTCCATTGATAAATATTTTGGGTTGTTAAATTATTCCCCCTTATGAAATTTCTCCCTCAAATTTTATTTTACATATTATAGAGAAAACAGGTGAGAGTACATATCCTTCATCACTTCCTCTGATTACCATGTTGCCTCTTCATACCTATGGTTCTGCCATAGTACTTTAACCAGGTGATTATTCTTGTTGCGTAGAACTTTATCTCTATGGTCCTAGATCTGCACCAGGTTCTCCCCATAAGATAGATCATTCTAAAATTGTACCACCTCTAAATTAATTACATGTGAAGGATATGGTATTTACTTCCTCAAGAGGGATACATGGAATACATCATGTACTTAAGACATGGTAGGTGGAAGTGTTAGTCGATAGGCCATGTATCTGACATGATCAAGGATCTCAAAGGGGTCGATGTACCTGGGACTTAGCTTTCTATTCTTCCCAAATCTCATGATCCTCTTCCATAGATATATGTGGAGGAATACAATGTCTCCAACCTTAAACTCAAGGTCTTGTCAACGATTGTCTACATAACTATTTTTTCAAATTTGGTATGCATTGATGTGCTGCTGAATAGTTTTCACCTTCTCCATCATTTCTTCGACCATTTCAGGTCCTACCAGCTTAAGTTCACCAAACTCAACCCAGCGTGTCAGTGTTGTACATCTTCTCCCATAAAGGGATTCATATAGAGCTATTTGGATGCTCAAGTGAAAACTATTGTTGTAGGAGAACTCGACCATAGGAAGATGTTGTCCCATCTTCTGTAATGACCCAAAGTTTCATTAATAGAAATCCCTATTAATCTAGTTAAATATCTCTTTATGTAAAACGTTTATATAAAATGTCAACTTCTTTGGTTTTATGTTAAGAATTATGACTGTTACTTTTATAGCCATTGAACAGTGATCACTTGATTAGTATAAATATAGGGCTTTAACAAATCCAATTTACTTAGACAAAAGAATCGATGACCTCATCCAGTAGAATTACTCCATACGAAGACCATTTGTCAGAGCTCGAAAAAGAGGTGGCATCCTTGGGCTTCGCTCTTGACCAAGCCCAACCTGAGCTTCATCATGTCAAGCTCGAACGAGACCATCTATGGGAAAAGTGGAAGTTGATAGAGATTACCAGTCAAGCGATGTTATCTGAGCCACCCAAAGAGTCTGTCACCATCGTACACCTTACCCTTAGGTCTTATGCAGCTGTTTTAAGGGGTTATGTAACAAATTTCTAGTACTATGTTCATGTACTTTATTTTTTTGTATATAATAATGAATATACTTTCTTGTCATTATTGATACATTGTAAATAGTTTTTAAAGTGAAAATAGTGTTTTTAGTTATTATTTAATTAAGACTTCTATTTTATTAAATTAAGGGATTTTTTAATTAAATAATATTTTAATAAAATATTATTGTTATTATTATGAAATTAATTTTATTATATATAAAGGATCATATAATTTTATGAATGCAATTGTAATTTTTATTAAGGTTTGAAAGCCATTTTTGTCAAAACACGTGAATTTTCGAAAAATGTCGGTTTTTATTTTAAAAGTTAAAATTAAAATATTTAGAAAATTATTTAGATAAAATAAATGTTATTTCTGGAATCAGGATGTCGAAATTATCCAACGGTGAATTTTTCATAATTTTCTGAGACAATCAATTTTTTGGGTGAAAATTAAATACTGTTTAAATATATAATGTGTTTTATGACATCATAATGACCCAATAGTGATGTAATAAAATACTATAAGCTTTATGTTCGTACAATATATGTTTTAACATTAAAATAATGTGATTTTGGGTTTTTTTGACTTACTTTTCAAAGCATTAATGGACCCTTCAAGACTTATTAAACACCTTGTCATTTTAAATTGTTTTCCATGGGAGTGTGACTCACCTCCACATAAGCAACCCTATTATTTTAAGAATTTCATACTTTTTCCTTATAAAATATTGTTTTCCTCTTCCATTTACCAAAAACCATGGTCAAAAACCATGGGATGGTTTGTGGTTTGGATTAATTTAATATAAGGGGTCCCAAACCTAAATAATAAAGAATTCCCTCACCTTTCCTATATAAACCCACCCAGGATCCCACTTCCTCCTCACTCAAAGCCTTTGTAGTTCTTCCAAAATCTGCCCTACTCTCTCTAGAATCCTCCCAAGGTTCCCTAATCTCCCAATAATCCTCTCTCAAGCCTCTCTCAAGTCTTTGGAAGCACACTTCCAAGTAAGGGGTTTTTCTTCCTTTCTCATTTTTGTCCAATTTTCTTTAAGTTTTTTTTGCCCTTTAAATTTCAATTATGAATGTTGGGGTATGGTTTCGAACCTCCCTCATACTTCCCTCTTTATGTTATAATGATGGGAGACTCCTTTCTCTCTCATTAAATTCCTCCCATGTACACCCATTACTATGCCTAAATTCTGAAAGGAACTTCTCTCTCCTCATTTACATTCAAGAAATACTTTTGTACCATGAATCTAGATTCCATTAAAATTGTTGGGAAATGTATCTATATGAACTACTTACTATCCATTACATTTAAATATGATTATTAACCCCTTTCTCTCTCATCAACCATTTTTATAAATTCTTATGTCACGCCGTTACGCTGCCGAAATCGCACTAATTTTCTAAGCTAATGCCACTGTGTAGTGAATACCATGCCCATTTCTCCATCAAGAGTATTCAACTTTATCCACATTTACTTATTGATTATAAAGTTTCATGTATGAATTACACATTCCTTTATCGTGGAATAAATGATTATGTTTTATGAATCCATGTTTTATGATCCATGTGGCACACTTATACATGAAATGAAATGTTCAAGAAGGGTGCACCCTTACATTGGGTAAAGTATAGTATCATGATACGTCATGTTCAATGAGTGTTTACTCATGCTAATTCAAGTGCAACTAGGGTTTACTTTTGCTTCATGTGAAATGTGGATTTACTCATGCTCTATGTGCAATGAGCCTTGGCTCATGCTAATTCCATGTTAAGTGTTGTTTCCACATTTCCATGTTATGATTATCATGATTTATCATGCCTTAATGTTCATGTTTCTCTTGTGCTCTATTGATATTCCTATTTTATAACTTGTATTGTACTCCTCATGTATTACATGTTTATTCCCTTACTGGGCTTTATAGCTCACCCCTTTTCTTATGGATGTCCTCAGGCTATCCCATGCAATGCTAAGTACGAGGGAATGTAGTGGTCATGTAAAGGAAGTTTTCAATAAAGATGTTGTATTTCATGTTTTAAGTTGTTATGTAATGATCCTAAGCCCCAAATACACTAGAAATCTCAATCTTCCATGTTGTATCAAGTGAATAGTTTATGTAATAAATCATGTTTAAGTTTGTAATAAAAGAAGGGTTGTCATAGTTGGTATCAGAGGATAGGTTTAGTTATTTTTGGGATTAGGATTAGAAAACCCTAGTAAAGCCTTAGAGACAAGACTAAGTATAATAAAATCATCCTTAAGTTTTGGTAAGTAATAAGTAAGTGGTTTATCAAGAAAATACATCCCTGTCTGGATACGAGCAGGTAGAGGCGGCTCTGGCACAGATGTATCCTAGGGGTAAAACCCGAAAACACCGCTTTGAGCTAGACTCGAACGGGAACTGGTGCACAACAATAGGCCTTGCTGCACTCTTGGTTACGACACTCCCGAGGGATATGTTTTGATAAATTCACAATCTTAGTATGAATTCTTATTAAGGGAATTAAAAAAAATGCCCCTAAGAATATATGTTAGAAAGTATATCATGAAAAGCCTAGATTCAAGCCTATAGACTCATGAGTTAAGGAAATAAAAGTTTATTTATAAGTCATCAAATTTTTTCTTTGGATTAACCTTTATGTGTTACCCCTAACTTTCCTTTTATTCCAGCCAATGGCTGGTAATATGAGGACTCAGGCTAACAACCAATGTGAAGATCAGTGTGATGATTATACTAATGAGATACCCAATCCAATGGGAGCGGGAATCACGAACTTTGTCATGCTTCTCTCTCAGCTAACTCAAGTTTTGAATAGAAACATGGGTCAAGAGGAATGTTCAACCCCCACTAAGAAAGAACAAGTCACTATTTAGAGCTTCATGAGACAAAGGCCTCCTACTTATAGTGGATCATCCGATCCCACAATCGCTGAACAATGGATCAACTCCATTGAAAAGATCTTCTCCATCCTTCAATGTTCTGAAGAAGAGAAGGTTCTAATTGTGGCTTATCATATAGAGGGTGAATCTGATCAATGGTGGACGTTGATCAAAAATACCAAGCCCGAGGAGGATATCGAGGCGTTGGAATGGAAGGATTTTCAGAAGATGTTTTTTGATAAATAGTTTCGGCGCACCCTCCGGCTTAAGATGGAAAGGGACTTCTTTTCCCTCAAGAAAAAAGACAAAGAATCTATTGGAGCGTACGAGGAAAACTTCACAAGGATTGAACGATACACTTTCGGCTTTGTTTTTACCCCCAAATGCAAGGTTGACCACTTCTTTGGTGGGATGAAGCCTAGCCTACGGAAAGCATTAGCGATCCGTGACTTCGAAAGCTATGAGGAAATTGTCCGATGTGACCTCAAGGTTGAAATGGAGATCGAGGAATCACAAGGGTATCATGGGGACAAGAAGCATAAGGTGGACTTCAATGCTGGTGGTCCGATGGATAAATCCAATGGTGCTAAGAAGATCCAGCACCCCACTTTCCAAAAGTGCAGAAATAAGCACCCTGGAAATTGCCTCAAGGGGACTAGGAAATGCTTTAGGTGTGGAAGAGAAGGGAACCTAATTGTTAACTATCGGAAAGAAAGACCCGCAGCTAAGACAGAGGAGAGGAATGCTCTATTCTAACCTCAACATGTTGTTCATTGATACAAATGCAAAGAACCGGGGCATCTTCCAAATCAGTTCCCTAATCCAAGGGTTTTTGGAGGCAACCAACAACCTCCAAGGCAGTAAGGAAGAGATTTTTCCATCACTTCTGTCGAAGTGAACCCCGAAAACAAAGTGGTGATAGGTATGCTAGTTATTCATTCAATAATAGCAAACATACTTTTTGATTCAGGTTCTACGCATTCTTTTATATCTCGAAAGTTTAGTAGAACAATCCCATAACCACCACAAATCATGGAAGTGAAGATGTCGGTGAGTATGACAAATGGTGAAATCATTACATCCCATGAATATAAGTCCTCCCCTATTATAATCTATGGATTTAATTTCCCAGAGAACCTCATCATACTCCCTCTAGTGGAATTTGATGCAATTCTTAGCATGGATTGGCTTTCCTTATATAGAGCCAACATAAATTGTCGGGAGAGGGAAATCACACTCCATATGGATAATCGACCCCCGATTCTTTACAAGTGTAAGGAGGAAGATGAATCTCCTTTAGCTCCATTATCTCAAGAATTGATATTACTACCCTATGAGCATGCATATCTGGCTTAGATGATTGAGTCCAAGGAAGAAACCATCCTTGAGGAAATGCCTATTGTGAGGGAATTCGCTGAAGTGTTTCCCAAAGAACTGCCGTTCCTCCTAGAAGAGATGTTGAATTCTCAATTGAACTTATACCAGGGCTCTACCAATATCCAAGACTCCATATAGAATGGTTGTTGCGGAGCTTGAATAGCTGAAGAAACAACTACAGGAGAATCTGGATAAAGGGTTTATATGCCCAAGTGCTTCACCATGGGGTGCACCAGTCCTCTTCATCAAGAAGAAGGATGGGTCAATGCGGATTTACATTGATTATCATAAACTTAACAAAATCACAATAAAGAACAAGTATCCTATTCCACAGATCGATGACTTATTCGATCAACTGCGTGGAGCACAATACTTCTCCAAGGTAGATTTGCGTTCGATATATTATCAAGTAAGGGCGAAGAAGGAAGATGTCCCCAAGACTGCTTTTCGTACAAGATATGGGCACTATGAATTCATAGTAATGCCTTTAAGACTCACTAATTCTCCAGAAATCTTCATGGACTAGATGAATAGAGTCTTTATAGATTACCTTGACAAATTTGTGGTAGTCTTTATAGATGATATTCTAATATACTCCAAAACCAAGGAGGATCATGAGGAGCATTTAAGAACTGTACTAGAGACTTTGCGCAAGGAGAAGTTCTATGAAAAGTGTATAAAGTGTGAGTTATAGTTTAAGGAGGTCTCATTCTTGGGACATATCATCACAAGCAATGTGATATCTGTGGATCCCTCCAAAACAGATGCAATTGAGGGATGGATGAGGCCAACATCGGTAATGGATATCTGTAGCTTCTTGGGGTTAGCTGGATATTATTGATGATTTGTGAGAAATTTCTCACGATTTTCCAACCCTCTTACCAAGCTAACTCAAAAGGTAGTAAAGTTTTCTTGGAGTGATGAATGCAAAGAAAGCTTCAAGGAGTTGAAAAAGAGGCTTATCACTGCTCCCGTGCTCACTTTACCCACAAGTGGGGAAATTTTTGCGGTATTCAGTGATGCTTCGAAGATGGGATTAGGCTGTGTACTGACGTAGAATGATAAAGTGATATCCTATGCCTCAAGGAAGTTGAAAATCCTTGAGAGAAACTATCCAACACATGATATGGAGTTGGCGGTGGTGATCTTTGCCTTGAAAATCTGGCGGCATTATCTCTATGGGGAGAAATGTGAGATATATACTGACCACAAGAGTCTTAAATATATATTCACACAGAAAGAGCTTAATATGTGCCAGAGAATATGGATAGATCTCATCAAGGATTATTACTGTTCAATACATTATCACCCTAGGAAAGCAAACAAGGTGGTAGATTCCATAAGTAGAAAGGACCGACCAATTCTATCAATGATGAGAATTGAGAAGGATCCAATCTTCTTAGACTTGATGAAGATGGACATGGGAATCATAAAGAAGGTAACATCATCAATCCTTTCACAAATTATTGCTCAACCATCTCTTTTGGAAAGGTTAAAGGATGTTCAAAAGGATGATGTGGGAATTCAGGAAAAAGGCGAAGCTATCAAAAAGGGGAAATCCTCGGAGTTTAATGTTAATGAAGAAGGAATTGTGCGATTTGGGAAAAGACTATGTGTTCCATCAAGTCCGGAGCTGAAGAAGGAACTTTTGGATGATTCACATAGTTAAAATTTCTCTATTAACACAGGGAGAACAAAGATGTATTGAGATCTCCGAGAAAACTTTTGGTGGGATAATATGAAGAAGGAGATCACTGAATATACATCAAAGTTCTTGGTGTGCCAGCAAGTGAAGGCAGAGAGGTAGAAGTCTAAGGGGATGATGCAACCATTGCCTATACCAGAATGGAAATGGGATAACATCACCAGGGACTTTGTCACCGGACTTCTGAGGACATCCAAAGGCAACAATGCAATCTGGGTTGTTGTGGATTGTCTTACAAAGACTGCACACTTCATTTCTATTCAGGAGGATTTCTCATTGGATCAACTGGGACAGATATATATCAGGGAAGTGGTAAGGCTGCATAGAGTGCCACTATCTATTGTGTCTGACCAAGATCCAAGATTCACCTCTAAGTTTTGGAAGAGTCTTCAACATGCTCTGAATACTGAACTGAACTTCAGTACGACCTATCATCCTCAAACTGATGGCCAATCCGAGCAGACTATCCGAACACTTGAGTACATGTTGAGAGTGTGTTCAATGGACTTTAAAGGAGTATGAGATCAACATCTTCCTCTGGTTGAGTTCTCTTATAATTACAGTTTCCACTCGAGCATCCAAATGGCACCATATGAAGTCCTTTATGGGAAAAGGTGCAGAACACCAGCGTGTTGGGATGAGGTCGGTGAACGTAACCTGCTTGGACCAGAAATGGTCAAGGAAATGGTGGAGAAGGTGAAAACCATTCAGCAGCATATCAAGGCAGTCCAGAGTTGATAGAAGAGTTATATAGATAATCATCGACGATACCTTGAGTTTAAAGTTGGAGACATGGTTTTCCTATGCATATCTCCATGGAAGAAGGTCACGAGGTTTGGAAAGAAAGGGAAGTTAATTCCAAGGTACATTGTCCCCTTTGATATTCTTGATCGTGTCGGGGCTGTGGCCTATTGACTAGCACTTCCACCTACAATGGCCAAAGTACATGATGTCTTTCATGTATCCCTCTTAAGGAAGTACATACCAGACTCTTCACATGTACTCTATTCTGAGGTGGTACAGTTGGAGGATGATCTTTCTTATGAGGAGCAACCAGTGAAGATCTTAGATCGTAGAGAAAAAGTTCTACAAAATAAGCCAATGCCCCTTTCCAAGGTGTTGTGGCGAAACCACAAGTTTGAAGAAGCGACTTGGGAATCAGAGGAAATGATGAAGCTGAGTTACCCACATCTGTTTTAGTGTGGGAAAAGGAAATTTTGAGGGTGAAATTTCTTAAGGGGAGAATATTGTAATGACCCAAAGTTTCATTAATGGAAATCCTTCTTGATCTAGTTAAATATCTCTTTATGTAAAACGTTTATATAAAATTTCAACTTCTTTGATTTTATGTTAAGAATTTTGACCGTTACTTTTATAGTCTTTGAACAGTGATCACTTTATTAGTATAAATATAGGGCTTTAACAAATCCAATTTACTCAGACAAAAGAAGAGATGGCCTCATCCAGTAGAATTACTCTATACGAATCCCATTTTTCAGAGCTCAGAAAAGAGGTGGCGTCCTTGGGCTTCGCTCTTGACCAAACCCAATATGAGCTTCATCATGTCAAGCTTGAATGAGACCGTCTTTGGGAAAAGTAGAAGTTGATAGAGATTACCACTCGAGCAATGTTATCTGAGCCACCCCAAGAGTCTGTCACCATCGCACACCTTACCCTTAGGTCTTATGTGGCTGTTTTAAGGGGTTATGTAACAAATTTCCAGTACTATGTTCATGTACATTATTTTTTTGTATATAATAATGAATATACTTTCTTGTCATTATTGATACATTGTAAATAGTTTTTAAAGTGCAAATAGTGTTTTTAGTTATTATTTAATTAAGAATTCTATTTTATTAAATTAAGGGATTTTTGAATTAAATAATATTTTAATAAAATATTTTTATTATTATTATTATTAAATTAATTTTATTATATATAAAGGATCATATAATTTTATGAATGCAATTGTAATTTTTATTAAGGTTTGAAAGCCATTTTTTTCAAAACACCTGAATTTTCGATAAATGTCGGTTTTTATTTTAAAAGTGAAAATTAACATATTTAGAAAATTATTTAGATAAAATAAATGTTATTTTTGGAATCAGGATGTCGAAATTATCCAATGGTGAATTTTTCATAATTTTCTGAGACAGTCAATTTTTTGGGTAAAAATTAAATACTATTTAAATATATAATGTGTTTTATGACATCATAATGACCCAATAGTGATGTAATAAAATACTATAAGCTTTATTTTCGGCCAATATATGTTTTAACATTAAAATAATGTGATTTTGGGTTTTTTTGACTTACTTTTCAAAGCATTAATGGACCCTTCAAGACTTATTAAACACCTTGTCATTTTAAATTATTTTCCATGGGAGTGTGACTCACCTCCACATAAGAAAACCTATTATTTTAAGAATTTCGGACTTTGGCCTTATAAAATATTGTTTTCCTCTTCACTTTTCCAAAAACCATGGGAAAAAACCATGGTATGGTTTGTGGTTTGGATTAATTTAATATAAGGGGTCCCAAACCTAAATAATAAAGAATTCCCTCACCTTTCCTATATAAACCCACCCAAGATCCCACTTCCTCCTCACTCAAAGTCTTTGGAGTTCGTCCAAAATCTGCCCTATTCTCTCTAGAATCCTCCCAAGGTGCCCCGATCTCCCAAGAGGCCTCTCTCAAGCCTTTGGAAGAACACTTCCAAGTAAGTGTTTTTTCTTCCTTTCTCATTTTTGTCCAATTTTCTTTAAGTTGTTTTTCCCTTTCAATTTCAATTATGAATGTTGGGGTATAGTTTCTCACCTCCCTAATACTGACCTATTTATGTTTGAATAATGGTATACCCCTTTCTCTCTCATTAAATGCCTCCCATGTACACCCGTTACTATGCCAAAATTCCGAAAGGAACTCCTCTCTCCTCATTTACATTCAAGCAATACTTTTGTATCATGAATCTAAATTACATTAAAATTGTTGTGAAATGTATCTATATAAACTCCTTACTGTCCATTACATGTAAATATTATTAGGAACCCCTTTCTCTCTCATTAACCATTTTTATGAATTCTTATGTAACGTCGTTACGCTGCCGAAATCACACCAATTTTCTAAGCCAATGCCATTGTGTAGTGAATACCATGCCCATTTCTCCATCAAGGGTATTCACCTTTATGCACATTTACTTATTGATTATAAAGTTTCATGTATTAATTACACATTCCTTTATCGTGGGATAATTGATTATGTTTTATGAATCCATGTTTTATGATCCATGTGGCACACTTATGCATGAAATGAAATATTTAAGAAGGGTGCGCCCTTATAATTATCCAATGCATTGGGTAAAGTATAGTATCATGATACTTCATGTGCAATGAGTGTTGAATCATTCTAATTCAAGTGCAACGAGGGTTTACTCGTGTTTCATGTGTAATAAGTATTTACTCATGCTCTATGTGCAGTGATCCTTGGCTCATGCTAATTCCATGTTAAGTGTTGTTGCCACATTTCCATGTTATGATTATCATGCTTTATCATTCCTTCATGTTCATGTTTCTCTTGTGCTATATTGATATGCCTATTGTCTAACATGTATTTTACTCCTCATGTATTCCATTTTTATTCCCTTACTGGGTTTTAGAGCTCACCCCATTTCTTATGCATGTCCTCAGGTTATCCCATGCAATGCTAAGTACGAGGGAATGTAGTGGTCATGTAAAGGAAGTTTTCAATAAAGATGTTGTATTTAATGTTTTAAGTTGTTATGTAATGATACTAAGCTCCAAATACACTATACCTCTCAATCTTCCATGTTGTATCAAGTGAATAGTTTATGTAATAAATCATGTTTAAGTTCGTAATAAAAGCAGTGTTGTCATATCTTCCCTTAAATTCTATAGAACATGATCTTAACATGTATTATAGTGTTTGAATAGTTTGCTGTGATTATCCATCAGTTTGGGGATGATAGGCCGTACTGAAGTTCAACTAAGTGTTCAGATCATGTCAGATACATTTCCAAAATTTGGAGGTGAATCTCAAATCTCAATTATATAAAATCAATATTGGTACTACATTCATTCTTAACACTAATCTGATGTATATTACTTCAATTTTATCCAGTGAGAAGTTCTATCAAATTATGATAAAGTGATATGTCTTTGTAAGATGATACACAAAAAACCATAGAGCATTATTTCCTCTCGATGTCTTTGGAAGTCTAGTGACAAAGTCCATGGTAATATTCTCCCACTTACATGTTACTATGGGTAGTGGTTGCATCATCCCCTTATAATTTTGTCTTCCAACCTTCACATTCTAACATACCAAGAACTTTGATGTATATTCAACGATATCATTTTTCATATTGTCCCACCAATTGTTCCCCCAAAGATCTCGATACATCTTTGTGATCCCTAGGTGAATAGGGAAGGTTGTGCTACATGCATCATTCAAAATATACTTCTTTATCTTTGGATTGGATGGTATACATAGTCATGACCTAAATCTCATGACTCCTTCCTAATCCATTTTAACTCTAAGGATTTCCCTTTTCTCATGGATTCCAACTTTTTTGAATTTACTCATCATTTATTTGGGAATTATTTATTTTCTCCATAAGGGATGGTTGGGCAATCATTTGAGAAATAATTGATGACGTTCCTTCCTTAATTATTCCCATTTCTAACATTTGTAGGTCTAATAATATTTGATCCTTCTCAGTCCCCAGTATTGATAAAGATGCAGGATCCTTTCTACTTAGAGAATCTGCCATCTTAGTTTCTTTACGAGGATGGTAGTGGATTGAACAATTATAATCCATGTTGAGATATAACCATATTTTACAGTTCATATAAATATACTTCCATGTAAATATATATTTTAGGATCTTATGATCAGTATATATCTCACACTTCTTCCCATAGAGATAATGTTTCCAGATTTTCAACACAAAGATCACTATTACCAACTCCAAATCATGCATGAGATAGTTTTTATCATGAATTTTAAACTACCTTGAGGAATAGGCTATTAATTTATCATTTTTCATTAGTTAAAATACTTATCCCTTATTTCAATCATCTCTAGACACCAAAAAGAGTTCCCCACTTGTTGAAAGTGTGAGAACTAGTGTAGTGATAAACCTATCCTTCAACTCTTTAAAGTAGTCTTCACATTAAACGGTCTAGAAAAAATTCACTCCCTTATGATTAATATTGGTTAGTGGGTTTGAAAACTGTGATAAGTTCCTAAAAAATCTTTGGTAGTACCCAGCTAGACCAAGAAAGTTTCAGATCTTTATTACATATGTTGTCCTGGTCTACTCTTTGATTACCTTTTTCTTGGAAGGGTCTATAGATATACCTTTCTTGGTTATAACATGCCCCAATAATGATACTTTTTTCCATTAAGAAATAACATTTACTGTAATTTTCATATATTTTATCCCTACTAAAAGTTTTTAGCCCAGTATTCAAATGCTCATCCTGTTCCTCCTTGATATTGGAGCATATCAGAATGTCATCAATAAAGACTACCAAAAATCTGTCAAGATAATATCTAAATAATCTATTCATTAAATCCATAAAAATTTATAGAGAATTAGTGAGTACAAATTGAATCACTATGAAATCATTGTGTCCATACCTCATTCAAAAGGAATTATTAGGAATATCTTCCTTATTCGCCATTAATTGGTGATATCCCAACTGGAGGTCCACCTTAGAGAAATACTTGGCCCCATGTAGCTGATCGAACTAGTAATCTATTTATGTTAGGGGATACCAATTATTCATTGTAATTTTATTGAGATCGATATAATCAATGCAGAGTCACCTTGATCCATCCTTCTTATCAACAAAGAGTACTAGTGCACCCCATGGTGAACCACTTGGGCGTATAAAATCCTTATCCAGATTTTCCTATAACTTCTTCTTTAGTTCTTCCAGATCAATGGTGGCCATAATATAAGGTGTCTTTGATATAGGTAGATATTCAGGAATAAGTTCAATTTAGAACTCAACCTCTCGATTAGGAGGAATAATAAACAACTCTTAAGAGAACACATCAGTGTAGTCATTCACAATGGGCATGTCTTTGATCATGATTATATACTTTATCTCAATCATTTGAGCTAGATATTCTTAATCATAAAGAAAAAATATCCACACTTGAGATGATTATTTTTAATGAGATCCATCTTCCTTCTTACACTTGTATAGGATTGGAGGATGCTTCAGGATGTGAAATGTAATATCCCTTTCTTAACAGTTGATATTGGCTTTGTATAAATATAGCCAATCCATGCCCAAAATAGCACAAAACTCTACCAAAGGGAGTATGAAAATATTTTATGGTATTTTCAGTCCATAAACATTCATCCGGGAGGATTTATAAACTTTGGATGAAATAATTTCCCCATTTTTTGTTCTCATAGACAATTCAATATCCATATTTTGAGGTGGTGTTTGAATAGTTATACTAATCTTTAAAGATATGAAATAATGTGTAGAACCATATTGAAATATTATGATATCTATTCTTGAATGAATAATAAAAATTCCTATCACCACATCATTGTCGGGATCCACTTTAGTAGTAATGATAGTATATGACTTTCCTTATTGCCTTAGAGGTTGTTGTTGTTGATTGCTTCCAACAACCCTTGGCTTAAGTAAATGGTTCACATAATTACTATGTTCCTTGTAGTTGAAACATTGTACTACAAGATGAGTATTGATTTTAACCTTCCCTTATTCTTCTACATTAGTGTAACTCTTTATATCCCTTCAGCTTTTATTATCCAGATGACCCATTCTTCCACATTTGAAACATTTCTTGGTTCCCTTTAGATAGTTCTCAGGATGCTTCTTCCCAAAATTTTGACATATGGGATATTGGGTTTTATTTCCATCATGGGATTTATCTGCTGATCCACCCATAATAGTTTCAATTTTCCTTTTTTTTCACTGGGCCCATGGAACCATTGAGAGTCTCCAATCTCTATTTTAACCTTAAGGGAATAACAAAAAATCTATTCATAGCTATCAAAGTCTATAATTTCCAATTGTTTTTTTAGACTTGTCTTTAATCTGCTAAATAAGCGATCCAACTTTCTTTTGGTGTTAATGAAAAATCCAAAGGTGTATCTTTCAAGCCTTGTAAAGTTTGCTTCAAACACCATAATATAATCATCTTCCTTCTTCTTAAGTTTGAGGAACTCTATTTATATCTTGAGATGGAGGGTTCAGGGAAAATATTTATTGAAAAACATTTTCTTGAATTCCTCCCAATACATGGAATCAATTTCCTCTTTGAACTTCATGTTTTTGATCAATTTCCACCACTGATCAGCTTTCCCATAAAAAAGATAGACCAACAACACAAATTTATCTTCTTCTAACCACTAGAGGAAAGATAATATCTTTTTAATGGAGTTAATATAATATTCTGGGAGGAGGGGATTAAAAGATCCACTAAACATGGGATGACTTTTATGTATAAAGGATTTAATCACAAATTTATCTCTCTTAGGAGAAGGAGGGTGTTCCACACAATTCAAGTTATTATTTATAACTTGATCTAGTTGATCATGTACTATCATGAAGTTTTAAGCACTCATTCCCATCGTATTTAGCTTATCATGAGGGTAATAATCACATTGCCTATCACATTGATTATTGGAAAGTTTTCTTATATTTATTGATACTAACTAAGAAAAATAAAGTATAATTAGGGGGCTTGAATACTCAACTGATAAGCATGTAAAAATAAACTTTGAATATACAAGGATAATCTTGTAAAAGAAAAGTATATCCTATCTTGTGATTACTATGTTTCAATCTAGGTTATCCAAGATCTATTTCCTAATATATAATCTTATAGGAATTTTTTCCCTTAATAATGGTTTGTAATGATCTTATGAATTTACCAAAGAATATTCATTGGGAGTGTCAAATCAGGTGCACAGTAAAGACCATTATCATGTATCGGGTTACCCTAAGTCTGGCTCATAACACCTTGTCTAAGTTGTTACTCCTAGGTATATCTATTATATAAATACATCCACTTGTAATATTTATACAAGGATGTATTTTCTTGAGAAACCACTTACTCTATACTAACTAAAATTTAGGGATGTTTTCTCATACTTAGTCTTATCCTTAGAGTTCTTACTAAAGTGACCTATTGTTAATCTCAAAAAATAACTAGACATTGCCTCTGATACCAACTATAGAGACCCTATCCTTTCACACTTATTATTACATGATTTTAATCATACTTATACATTAAATAAAAACCAAGGATTTTAAATTCTAGTGTATTTGGAAGATTAGATACATAATTAAACAACATAAAACCAAAATAAAACATATATTTTTTAATCTTTATAAGGATTTTCTAACTCCATTTGAACCCTTACATCTGTATAAGATACCTTGGGGAATACATGAACAAAGGTATGAGATAAAAATCCCTATAAGGGAATAGACATATGAATAAAGCATAACACATGGATTATAAAGAATAACATGATGACATAAAAAAAACATGAAATGTGAATAAATTTAAGGATGCATAACATGTATAACATGGAATCATATAAATAGTGTATCATAGAAATGTGGAAAAAACGTTCAACACAACTTAATCACGAGTCAAGGTTCATTGCACAAGGAGCACAAGTCAAGGCTAACCACCAAGACCATTGTACATAGAGCACAAGTCATGGCTAACCACCAAGACCATTGCACACGGTGTCTCATAAGACTAAAAATTACCCAATGAATTGAATCAATATATGATAAAACCCATCATAACATGTTCATGAATATGTTTTCCACATAAATAATCATTCATAATTAATCAAACATAAACATAAAGTTACCCATAAAAAGAATTAGGTATCATAATCATCTTAAAAGGCATATCAAAAGGGAATATCATAATGGTGTCCATGAAAGGATAAATTTAAATCATACATAGAAATTCACAAGGGAATATATTCCTATATCATGATAAGTTATTTAAAAATTATGTGAAAAGAGTGTTTAAGAAACTTTATTAATAAAACATCTTAGTACGGTTTAATGGAAAAATTTCAAGACTCTTTAAAATGGAAAAGAAATAATTGTTTGTATAAAACCAGAATTGAAACAAGATAAATTTTCATGATAAATTAATTATTTAAAAAAAATAATTGTGTCTTAAATAATATTATGGAGTGAACTTGAAAATGGGTTAGAAATTGGGAAGTTCCCTTGAATCAGGTTTTCTTATCAAGAAAAATTGAGAAGGGAACCTTTTTTAAACATGTATTTCCCATCAATAAAGGATATAATGATCTATAAAAATGATTTTGGGACATAAAAACAGACTATATAATAATTAAATAAAAACAAAGAAGTATTATATTAGGGTAAATATAGAGAAAGAGTAACTCGAAGGAAAAATGGAGGTTTGGGTAGAATCCATTACCGTATGTCTAAAACGGTTCTGCACTTGATCTTAATGTCCCGAATAATCAAATTATATTAATTAATTAATAATTAATTTTTTTTATAAATTTAATTGATTTATTAGAATTTTAATAAGTTCATTTATGGCCTTTTTGATGAGTTATAATGTTCAATTTTATCGTTCGGGTGTGTTCATTTTCTTAGTTTTCATGATCGGTTCGCTTGTATATAAGTATGGAAGTTCATTTAGAATGGGTATAATTATCCAAAATTGAAATTATATGTTATTAATGAACATATATAAGTGTAATAGGTATTATATATATATATTTCCATATATTAAGATGAATCATTAGATAATGTAACGACCTGAAATTTTGAATAAATCTTGTTTCCTAATTTTGTGTGTTATTTTATTTTATACTCAACAAAACTATTTCATTTGATAACATGAGTATAATTAAAATGATACTGTTAGGTTTTGACTATTATATAACCATTAGTCAGTATTACCTTTGGAAACTAAATGTTGCGATTGTTGTCTCTAAATACAAGTGATCTTGGTTAATTAATATGGAAAGAAGATTTGATGGCTTCATCTAGTAGTCTCGGGCCAATCGAAGCCCATCTAATAGAACTTGGGAAGGAGGTAGCATCATTGGGATTTTCTTTGGACCAAAACCAAGCCAAACTTCATAGTGTGAAGCTAGAACAGAATCACCTTCACGAGAAGTTCAAACTGATAGAAATTACTACTCGTGCAATGTTGGACGAGCCTCCCCAAGATTCTATCACCCTAACACACCTTAATCTTACGTCCTATGCTGGTGTTATAAGGGGCTATGTAATGAGACCGTAACAGCCTTGTGTAATCCTTTGACTTAAATAAAAATTATGATTTCTTCTTATGATGAAGTTTGTGAATTTTTCAAATGTCCGGATAAATATAGTATGCATATTTTTGATGAATTCTAGAAAAAGGATATTTGAAAATATTTATGTAAACCTTAAATAATTAAAAATGTGTAATGATTTTCAAAAAATGGTCTTCTACAGTTATGTTCAGTACGAAATTTAGAGTCTAATAATATAAACTTATTTTTTTGATGAATAGTAATGTATGAATAGTGATTTTATGCTTAGGATTAGTAATGTGACCAAATGGATTAGTAATCTCACTTAAAGAAAGTATTAATATATTTTAGGCACCTTGATTAAGTAATGTGATTCAATAAAATGGTTAAATAAAGGTTTCATAAATTATTTGTCAAGTATTAGTTTTTTTCGGTGAATAGTGTTTTTTAATTAAAAATTAAATTAAAAATATTTAGAAAATTATTTTTATAAAATGGACTTCATTTTTTAACTCAGAGCATCGATATTATGTTAAGGTAATTTTTGGGGATTTTTCTGGAAAAATTGAATTTTTGGTGAATAATGTATTTATTTAAAAATTAAATTAAAAATATTAAGAAAATTATTTTCATAAAATGGAGTTCATTTTTGAAATCAGAGCATCAATATTTGGTTAAGGTGAAATTTTGGGATTTTTCTGAGAAAGTTGAATTTTCGATGAATAGTGAAAATACAGTTTTTTAGTTACGGGTGTTTAATGACATCATTAAATGATGTATTAAGTATGTAATAAATATGGTCGACTTTTGAATAGTAAGATAAGGTATGAGGTGTCCCAAGTTGCTAATACCATGTGCAAATACCATGGGAAAGCCCATGGTTTTGCCAATACCACCAATGAGGTGTCCCTTGGCCATTAATGCCTTGTCCCCTCACTTTCCCTATAAATACCCACCCTTTCCTCTAGTTTTCACTCTCAACTCTCCCCCAACTAAATTATGGTCTCTTTACCTCCCAATAAATCCTCCCAAGGTTCCCCCAAGCCCTCAAGATCCCAACCTTTGAGTTTTAAGAGTTACGTTTTAAGGTAAGGGATCCAACCTCTCTCTTTCTTTTCAAATACTCTCTTTTATGTCATTTATTTTATGCTCCATGTTATTATGTTGGAGGATGTTATTTTATATTCATCCTACTTTCCTTTTCATTTTCATATGATGAGAGACCCCCTATTACTCTCATCATTTCGTTTTATGAATGTTTAAGTGGTGCCGTTAGGCTGCCAAATTTTTTGTAACGGATTCTTTCACCCTTCTCATTTTCAAGTTCTATTTTCTTGTCAAGTATTTCAAGTTCCTTTTTATTATGTTGGGGTATGATATCTATATCTATCATACTGATATTTTATGATCATATGATGAGAGACCCTATTTGATCTCTTCAATTCATTTTTTTGAAGTTTAAGTGACGCCTTTAGGCTGCCAAATTTTTAAGGGATTCTTTCACCCTTCTCATTTTCAAGTTCTATTTTCTTGTCAAGTCTTTCAAGTTCCTTTTTATTATGTTGGGGTATGATCTATATATCTATCATACTTATATTTTATGATCATATGATTAGATACCCTATTTGATCTTGTCAATTCATTTTTTTAAAGTTTAAGTGACGCCGTTAGGCTGCCGAATTTTTAAGGGATTATTTCACCCTTCTCATTTTCAAGTTCTATTTTCTTGTCAAGTCTTTCACGTTCTTTTTTATTATTTTTGAGTGTTATATATATACCTATCATACTGATATCTTATGTTCATATGATGAGAGACCCTATTTTATCTCTTCAATTCATTTTTTTGAAGTTTAAGTGACGCCGTTAGGTTGCCGAATTTTCATAAGAGAAATCTTATTTTTGTCTTCCTTTTATGTTCTTCATTTCATATGGTATATCTTTCAAATTTCATTACCATATTATTAAATCCATTATATTCTGTCCCTATACTATTTTATGGATCATTTATGAGTGGGTTACCCATGTCCCCTCTCTTTTCAATGTTTTCAAAAACCCTACAACATAGCCGCTATGCTGCCAAATTTCTGTCTCAAAATGTATCTCTCTTTTTCTCAAATTCATTTATTTTGTTAAGTGAATACTCAAAGATATTTCTTCTAAAAGGGTATTCACATATATATCAAAATATTCTATTTTAAATTTTTGGATTTAAATACATGAAACCCACTTTTCTTTTTCCGTGGGTTTAAAGTGACATAAAGATCATATCTTTAAAGCAGTTTTTAAAACGTTATGACTATGAAAAGAAACCCATTTATTTTATGCTATATGAGCTATTTATGAAATGTTTGATGATTATATATGTGGATCACATGATAATAAAGGAAAATTTAAGGGTGAACCTTGATAGCGCTCCAATGCATTGGGTAAAGAATTAATCTCTAGAGATGACCATTTTTAACGAAACCTTGGTGAATAACCTTGGTAATATTTAATGACACCTTGGGGATGGAACTTGGTGAAACAGAAATGATTGTCTATGTTAAATGTTGTAGCCACATATTCAAGTTATGAAACATGTTATTTTTATTATTATATGCCTCATTAACTCTTTCTCATGCCTTAAAGTTATTTTTCATGACTTTTGATGTATCTCAAGTTCTAATGTAAAATGTTTCCCTTATTTCCCTTACTAGGCCTTCTGCTCACCCCTTTCTTTTGATGTATGTCCCCAGGTTTTGAGATGCAGTAATGAACCTAGGATGAACATAAGGATAATCCATTCAAGTGTTTAAGAAGAATGTTTTATGTTTTCATGTTTTAAGTTCCTGATTTCCAAGACACTAAACCTTAAAGATCCTCGGTTTTGTAAAATCTAATGAAAAGTTATGTTATAAAAAGGCGGGATGTTATAGATAACATGTTAATGATAATTGTTTAGATTAATTTTAGTGGTTTTTCAATCACAACGAACTCATTTTATTTTATCATTTAGTATCATGTATATATAATGGTTCTAGAAAATTACATAATATATAATATATATTTAATAATCTGGTTCAACCATAAAAATGGTTATATGACCATCCTTGAATATGTAAATATAAATTGGAAACATGTCGTCCTTGAATGTGATAAATTAATACATCACGAACGATTTTTTCATATTTTTGAATAAAAGGAAGGGGAAAGAATCGATGATGGATTATTACATTAGTATAATAAAATTAAAGTATATTTAAGTAAATTTATTTATCATTCCATTTGGATTAGTGTAGGTGAGTAGAGAATAAGAAAAGAAATAACTTGAAAATAAATTAAAAGAAAAGAAAGGGGAATATACCTCTTGAATTTGTCCTCCTTGAAATCCTCCTTAGGGAAAAGGTTTTGATATTTTTATGATACAAAGAGATCATAGAAATTTGTTAGAGTTTTGGGAATATATTTTAAGATAATTTGGACAAGGATCAATGTTTGGAAGGTGTTAGGGGAAGAGGTGGTGAGGGGTGGTGTTTATAGTGGAGGGGAGGGGTGTTTTCTGATTATTTTACTCATTAGTTTATTATTTTTCCTAAAGACTATGAATGGTTTGCATATTATCATAAAAAATATTAAAATAATGAACTATAGTTCTATATTTTGGTATTACATCATCCATAAATTATTTATGACTCAATAAATCAAGTATTTAACTTACACCGTAAATTACCGTATTTTACTATTCACCAAAAATTCAAGCTTTTCAGAAAAATCCCAAAAATTAACCCTAACCATTTTTTGATTTCTAAAATTAAAAAAATGAAATCCATTTTATAAAAATGATTTTATAAACCTGATAAATATAATTATTAATTAAAATAATCATTTACTAGAAAAATATAGATTTTAGAATTACAACCAATTTTATAACACTTTGAAAAATTAAACAATGGATCATAAAATTATCTTAAAATCATAAGAAAAAAATATTAATTTATGAATACGTTTTATGAAAATAAATTATCTTTTAAATCCTTATATTAATTATAAAATTTTAATTAAATATTTATAACTTATAAAAACACCAACACTTAATTAATAATTTTTAAAACATTTATTTACTTATACTATAATAAAATTATATCATAATTTCATTTATAAGATTCTTAAATTTTATTTATAATTTTATGGGTATGGTTACCATTCTATTTTTTGGTTTACTATTCATAAGGATCATATTAGTATTCCTAAGGTCAAGTTACTACTCCATTGGGTTAAGTTCCTTAATTTCTAGGAATACCTCTCATTTCATTCATTCACTAATGAAAAAAGAGACTATACCAATGGTTTGGAACCATTGGTATAGGTCCCCAAATTGTTGGTATAGACTATACCAACGGTTTGGAGGGTTGTTAGTTGATTTGGTATTGGGATAGACCTATCCCAACAGTTTGGGGAAAACTGCTAGGATAGGTCTATCCCAATGATTTTCCCTAAACTATTGGGATAGGTAATCTAAAATAAAATTCACAACGGAGGTTTGAACCCATTCCCCATATGTTATATATCAAAGAACTTACAACTATCCTACAATTATCTTTGTAAATATATTTGGATATATATATATATATGTATATATAAAAGTAATTTATATACTGATTTATTTGATGATATTTAACAAAAGAATTCATAAAATATAAGGGTACATTTCCCAAAGGTTTTGAGAACCGTTGGGATAGGTACCATTGTAAAAATGGTCTATCCCAATGGTTTTGGAAAACATTTGGGATAACCTTACCCTATCCCAATGGTTTTATAGAACTATTCGGATAGGTTTTGTCAAAGTGGTCTATCCCAATGGTTTTGGAAACAATTGGGATAACCTTACCTTAACCCAATGGTTTTACAAAACCATTGGGATAGGTGTTGTCAAAAATGGTCTATCTAAACGATTTTTAGAAAACCATCAGGATAACCTTACCCTATCCTAATGGTTTTCACATAACCATTGGGATAGGTCTAATTTTGTGGATCTATCCGAATGGTTTTACAAAACCATTGGGATAACCTTATATTTCATGGCCTATCCCAATGGTTTTAAAGAACCATTGGGATAGGGGGTCCTATCCCAATGGTTTTTAAAAACCATTCGTATAGGGGAGTTGGTATCGATAGGATTTCTAGTAGTGATTATTAATTTATAATGTTTGTATTGTGTTATTAATGTAATTAAATGTGATTTATACTATATTATATAATTATAAGAAGGAAATTTCCATTGATAAAATTTATGGATTGTTACAATCTAGTTAGAGTCAGGGCTTGGAGTTGGCCATGTTCTTAGAGTATGGGGAGGCACCAATTTGGTGCTGAGTTATAATTATTTTAGTGTCTTGTAGTTATAGTTCATTATTTCCATTAATAATATGATATTTTTATTGTATTGGTTTTTCATTTGAGTTTTATTTTTTAAACTCATGTAACATATAATTGGTTTGGTTGTTTATAATTTTTCTTGATAGGTTATATTTTTTTAAAGGTAAAATCAATCACTAATGTTTAAGTAAGACACTAGAATTTATTGAAAGCCTTTGGTTTCTTATGGAAATATCCAAAGGTTAGTGTAACCTATGGCCTGACCCAATCCAATGGGTTATGTAGGGATGTTACAGTTTTAGATGGTCGTGGTGGCTAGGCAACCTTACACTGTAGTGCCCGAGGTTCGAGAATATTGACAGTTGTGGCAATAAGGTGTGCCACCTATGGTAAAAGAACATGGAGAAATTATTATATTTGAGGGATTTTTCCTTGGATGGGAATGGAATTGTGGAAATAGTGAGGGATAGGTGGTTATGGCCTAGTGTTGTCTATTTTGAGTGGCTGAAGTGCCTTTTCAAAATAGAGAGCAAGGAGGAGCCCTCATATTAGCCTTGAGTGTGTTGGGATTCTTGGGGGTTTCTTGGGGGTGAACATTGACATGGTGAAATCTATGGTGCTTTCCATGGTTTTATTCCCACATGTAAAATTTTGTGTGGTTTTACATTTTTCCCTCAATAGATTATTATGGTTTTGTACTCCCTTCCCTCTTCTTCTCTAATGCACGATCGAGATAAGGGGTGATATTACCCTTTATTTATTCAACCCCATTCAATTTGGGGGTGGGTTTTGATTTGATTTGAATGAAAATTCAATGAAATCCTATCCTCTTTTCTTAATTGATCTTGTTACCTTGTTTTCTCTCTATTGGGTGACCTGATTTAGGGTTTCATTAATAATTCCACCAAAGCATGCTGCAATCATCCTGATATGATGAGGCTTTTGTACATGATGGATAAAACATGTACCAAAACATTGATTTCACACCATGACACACCGTTTCAATTGAGTTATATCATAATATGAATTTTCTTGGGATTCTTGGTGATATTGTATGAAATTGGTTGTTTAATCAGGCATTTAAATTAGGGCATCATGTTGCTAAGGTTTGAGTATGTTTCGAGAGTATACCTGATCTTGTTGCTTGAGGTTTTGGTGATCGAGTGATTTTAATTGATTTTTTAGGAATTATGACTATTTAAATTAAATCAAAAATTGATTATAAAATATTTTAATTGTTTTAATAATTAATTATAAGTTATAATTAATTGTGGATGTGTGGCTTGAGATAGGGAATCATGGGGATGGGTGATGGTTGGTTGGACTTAGATAATCTTGGATGAGAGTCACTAACCTACTTTAAAAGGGGGTAACTCTTAAACTGAGGTAGGTGGTACATCTATATTCCCCTATGGTATTATTCATTACTTATGAAATGTGTGACATGTGGTATCTCTACCAAGGGTGATTGACCTGTTAAAATTATATAAATTGATTAATTAAAATTAAATACTTATGAATGAGTTGAATAAATCTCCATAATCCTTTAAGGACCCTTGTGCACTCTCTTGATGCCTTGGTCATTAATATATGAGTCCCTATTTATAAATTTATTCCTTGGGATATAAAAACCCATAGGGGTAAGACTTAAGTGAACTTAGTGATTGTAGAAGACTCAGAAAGGTGACCTTAGATACCTTGAAAAGGGATGTGTGATGGAATTGGATCATTTTTACTGTGTAGGCCAGGTTGTAACCATGCGATTCCTTACAACCTAAGGGATAGTTGAGTTGAGCATGGGGTGAGTGGTCCTCTCCATATGAGACGTGATTACCTAAGTGGTAAGAGCCTATGAAGATATATGGATAAGTTGGGTGAGTATACTGATCTAAGAAGACTTGGGGTGTGATATGGGCTTTATGAAATATCTTTAGAGTGGAAACCATGTAGATTTTCTTAAGAGTCCAATGAGGCCTCAATCTATTCATGACTATGTAGATGGATGTGATACCCTCTATGTTTTAGGCTTGACATGAGGGTTGAGTTTGAGATCGATATACCATTTCAATGGGTATATATTATTATGTAACCTAGGGGACCTCAAAGGGTGACCTAGTGATATATAATCCACTGAGAGGGTGAAATAGGGATGTGTAATGATGATTATAGGTGTCACCTTAAAACTTGAATTTATGAAGAGACTAATATGTACCTACTAGCTGGTGATGGGTTGTACATTTGAGAGGATGACCTTGGATTGTGGTATGAGTTCGGAAAAAATATTGACCAAATCAAGATGAATTATAAGAGACAATACATGTGGGACACACTCCCTACCAAGATGTTTTGAGATACAGAGGATTACTTGGATGTTCTCATTAGATTCGACCTTCATATCTGTTACTGATGCGATGATTTGAGTGGCATGTACTACCCACTGAGATGTATATAGATACATGGGATGCCTTGGATCTTCTCCTTGGATATGTTCTTCATGCCTACTAATATGTGATGTGTGGGAGGGATTCACTTCCCATCACAAAGATATATATGTGAGATGATCTGGTAGGGATGTATTTCCCCCCGAGTGATTAGTATACTATGAGATGATGTAGGAGGGATGCACTACTACTTGATGAGAGTTATCTGTGAGATTATATGGGAGGGACACACTACCCCTCAAGTGATCATTATAGTGTTGGATTCCTAGGACTTTCTTATAAGATCTGTATATCGATCCTAATGCGACTATTTTTTCTAGGAATTATTCTTAAGAATCATCCATGGGCCTGATATTTGTTGGCATGGTCCTACGATGTGCTTAGGAACACTCTGTCACTAACCAAAATAGGTATATTCAATCCCGACCATCATGTTAAAACCTAAGGATTGATGATGGTTATTTGTTTATGCATCCACTATTTATTTTTTTGTATAGTTGATCATATCATATGTATACACTTTAAATTTACTGGTTATGAATGAGTCCGCATTGGTGATGCCCTACTAAGTCATACTCACACCCTGTTGGGTTAGCTATTACACTTGGGTACTATATAATACTTCACTTATCATAATTTTAGGTTGGGTAGAGGCTCTATATTGATCATTTAACTAGATATCTTGAAAAAATCTAGAAGGTAAATGAGGTATGGATCATAGATTGTAGAAGAGCCTTAAACTTTTATTTATTTTATTATTTGTATACGTGATTGATCTAGTGGGAGATTAGATATTGTGTACTGATATAACCATGTGTATATATGGATTTATGCTTATAAATTACCATTTGATATAGTATGAATGTTATTTTTTTATTCATGTGTAATATAATGTTTTACTATTCTGGATGATGTTTCATTATTTTTTTATTGTGCACTCTGATATAATAGTATAGTATCTCCAAAGTAACACCCTAGACCCTCACTTCTAGTACATAAACTTTGGAATATGGGGAGGTGTGCCTAAGGTCCCTATAGTATCTTCTCTAATATGGGAACTACTTAGTGGACAAGGATGGGAGAGGATGTTACAAAGTGGTATCAGAGCTTTTATGTAACCAATATCACATATTTCATCTAATCCTTTACTTTTTCTTACTAGTTTGGGAGATGGTAGACATGTGATATATGGATATGTTAGAGATTGTAACAGATATTGAACTGGTGTGTCATGAACACCTTTTTTGGTAGGAAGTCTATGTTATCAGGGATATGGGGTTTTGTTCTTTTAATTTTAATTTTATTATTAAATGATTTCATCTTGAATGACAAAAACTAGTTTTAGGAATATGATTTATTTATTTTTGGATCTTATCCTAGTGGAAAGAGTCATGTATACATACATAATATTTGGTACAAAGGATTTACATGACATATGTATTCTTGCTAGTGATTGAGATCACTGGTGATAGAGGGTTAAATTATTTAAAGTGTTAACAATAACTTATACAGTGGTTTCTAGTATAACATGTTGGTGGAATTATACTCATCCAAACCATAGTATGTTTTTCTGATGACAATTCATGTGGATTCTATGGAGTGATTCTCCTTAATGGATATATAGTCCCTCAATGAAAAAAAAGTATAATGGCCCTAGTAGGCCAATATGGGCATTTTATGCCTAAATTATGGACCCCTAGTGGGAAATTGTGATACTGGTCTTGAAATATAAAATTGATATGATTTTTTATAGTGTAAACAATTACCTATATGGTGCTTTCCCATATAGCTTCTTGGTATAATTATACTTAACCAAACCATATGACTATAGTTTCCTCGATACGGATCACCATAAGGTGATGACGTAATATATATATAATATAAAATATATAATATATATTTTGATAAATGAGAACATAATCCTTTAGGGGGTGGCTCCCATATATGGATACCTAGTGATTATTATCCTGATATCATGATTCTTGATTGGGTAGTACTATTTTTGAATTACCAATGAGGATTAATGCCCATTAGTAGGATAATGAGTTGGAATGCGATTCTTGAGAAGTATATGTGATATTATAGAGTGGGTGTGTTTTAGAATGTGATATTCCTCCTGATATTTGAGATGGGAACTTAGAGGTGTTTCCTTTGAGTTATGAACTATGTGAGATACAACTATGATTTAAAAGGGAGAGACTAATGCTTTTGAAATTTGGATCAGTGTATTAGTGAGGTGAGTGATATGTATGAGGGAAACTTAAGAGAGTGTTTAACTCAGGTTTGTGAGTTCCTTACAAAAGGAAAGTATGGAGGGATGTTTCAAGCTATGATATTAATGTATGAATGGTGCTACTAGATAGGAAAGATATGAATGGTTATGCCTTGGTTTTACTTGAGTAACCACCTTGAGTGCATGTTTTTTGCTGTCAAGAATAGATTTCAAGGATAGGACTAGAAGGATGCTTGAATCTATTGATTTGGTGTGTAACACCTTGATGAGATATCAGATTAAGATCCTAGATGGTCATATCTAGGAAGGATAGAGAGTTCATAGAAGGTTCTGGTTAGTAATGGTTCTCGGGTTGATGGGTGATTATGTGGTAGACCATGGTATAGGTGAAATGATTGATCTTGAATATAATAACTAAGGGTGATTTTAGATATATGTAATGGATATAAAAGAGGCATGGTCAATTGAGTAATAAGAAAGAATTCATAGTATTGATTAGACCAACACATGAGTGTATATAAAATAGATTTATAAGTTGGTTTCAATTAAAATAGCTCATGAAGATAGTTATTTTTGGATGGTTTGGTGCTAGCATGATTTCCCAAGGTTTTATTGAGGGTGTTCTTGGAAATGGATTAGGTGTAGTGGCATGGTCAATCCAAGGGTCGATCCTAGGAGGGTGTTTCCTAGGATGAGATGTGTGTGGCTTATGAGTAGTGGCATACATGAAATGACATAGATTGTTAGTGTTTCCCTTAGAGATACTCATAAGTAAACTCATTTTGTGACACCCTAAAATGTATCTTATATGTATATAATAATCATACGATTGTGTTCCAAGAGTTTTGGGGTGCATGAGGGTGATGTTTTAAAAAAATTGAAGCTTTCCAGAGTTGCATGGTTTGTCGCATGGTTTGGAATACTATGTTGATAAAACCATGTGACCTCTATATTTTTTAATAGTAGTGATCACATGTTTACTGCATAGTTTGGTAAACCATGAAAGTAAACCATGAAACCTACTTATTTTTGGTTATTTTCGTCTTTTAACCTTCCTTTTAATTAGGGATTCTCCCAATCTACTCCCCCATTCAATGGTATTGATCGAGGTGCCTTTGTATGTCTCTTATTCCTCCTCTAACCCATTCTATGGTGTATTTTTAGTGGTTCCTTCATCAAATCTCAATGTAAGGTCCTATTTTCCTTATATTTTCCTTATCAAATTGTTTTCTTTTTTCCCTCCATTTTATCTAACCCCAATGGCCAAGTTGGTTTAGTTTTATTGATAAGGTTGTATAAGATTTAGGGGTTTATGTTCTTAGGGATTTTAGGGATCCTTTTGTGACCTATCCTAGTGATAATCGTTGATGGCGACATGATTTCACCACTTTAGGTATGTATTTCCATATCATTCCATTTTATTTGGAAATTCCTTCCATTCTTGATGTTTTGAACTTTATTTTTAATTCAATTAATAGTATATATGATACCTAAACTTGTTTTTTAGAATATTCCATGAGTTTACCCTTGGCATAAAGGGTGAATTTTATTATTAAATGTTTATGGTTTTTATACATTCCATGTGTTTGATAAAATTCCAATACAACTTTCTAAAATGGAAATGGTTTATTTATGGTTTTTTGGGTCAAATATTATTTATAAATGGATTTTTCATGTTTAATAGTTATTAATGTTTTTAAAAGGGGTGTTTAGTTGATTTATTGTGTTGTATGATTATGTTTTTTGAGCTTATTGGTGCCTTGAGATTATTTTTGAGATTCTTTGGATTTAACTTGTTTTAAATGAATTTTCAAAAAGGTATTTCCAAAATTGTGAGTATTAGTTTTAAAAAAAATCCCTTTTTGGAACCTTATGAAAATTCATTTCATCGGTTATTGGATACACCCTTATTGATCCCCATTGTTATTCATGTGGATGTTGTGTATGTTTATGAATGGTTTAATTTTGATCTACAATGTTCTTATCTAGGAAATTTCTCTTTATTATGGGTATTTGGTAGTGGGATAGAAGTTTTTATTGTGTTAGGTTGACTTGGGAAATGTGGTTTTCAATTGATAGATGTATGCTTGTTTTGTGGCTCACATCCTTTAGCTAGTTTATAGGGAACCTTAGGCTACTAAGAGGGAAATAAATGGATGGATGATTTACTAGTTGAGATTATACATTGGATAGTATCCCCTAACTAATTTTTTTGAACTAGATAGGGGTATTTCTTCTATAAGGCTAGAAAGAGTGATTCAAGAGACAAGTTATAGGACTGTTAACTTACCGACAGTTGGTTCTACTTATGCTAGTCAAGTATTATCCCATTATTCCCTATAGTGTTTACCTATGCTATGAATTGTATAATAAGACTTTATTATAGATTATTTATAATTTGAATTTCTTATTGGATAGATTTATCATGTTGTGATGTATTGGTTCTCTTATGGTTGAGCATTGTTGTATATGGGTTTTCATCTTATTAGATTTATCATTATTATTAATATCCATGGAATTAGTTTCCTTCATGGTTTAGACATTTTCCTTTGGTGAACTTGAAGAGTAGAAAAATGTTTCAAGAAAAAGGTTAATTGATTTAAAATGATTATGGTTTCATGAAAACATTTTTGAAGACATTTTTTATTTTAATCTTTTATAAGTGGGGTGTCTTCAAATAAATATTTCCACTACTAAATGGAAAGTGAAATTTTGGTTTTCAAGAGAATTGTTTTAAAAACTTCAAATGTTTTCTATTTTAAAACTATGTAATTTTTTTAGGTTAAGGGACCTTTGAAGCATACCCCTAACTTGATCGAGTAGTTTGGTTTGAAAAGGTGACTTTAAAATTGTAAAAATTACATGGTTTTTCTTTAAAAGTAATGGTTTAAAGAATTGGGAATTAAGGTGATGTTTACGTACTTCCCTAACTTGTAAAAAATGGAAAACTATTTACTAATATATATATTTAGACTATAATTATTGGTTTCTATAATAAAAGGAATGCTGTTAACTCTTATTGGTATACTACTAGGTGTTGGTTCACACCTTACATGCTTACATTGGTGGGTATATAGCCTTCATGTTTTATATAGGTGAGAATGATTTCAGGCTTTTGGGTTTCATTGGCACCACTCACCTATGAGGAGTGGGTGATTCATAGTTCATGATAGCAACTTAGAGTTATACGATGGTAGTCTGGTGTTCCCTAGGTCCTTTGGACTGGTTAAGTCTTGTAGACTGTTGGCCTCCTCATCTTCCAGCTTTTTTATTGATGTTCTAGGTTTTAAAATATTTTCATAAAAGTGGTTTATTTTGGTTAGAAATGATTTTGTAAAAGATTTTGGATTATTATCAATATTTATTCCATGTTTGGATTCATTATATTTTCTTTCAAAAATGTTTATTTCTTTAACATGATCATCCAATGTATGGAGTCCTTATGCCTAGTTTCTTTTCAGAAGTTGTTGATTGGTTTGTTTTTTAGAAGGTGAAATAGTACCATCTGTTTTATTTTGAAACCCTCAGTTCTTTTTTCATGTCTATAGTGATCAAGAATGTGCTCCGAGCCTTTTGGTGGGCTGACCTAGGTGATATGGAAGGTTGAATAGAGTTGGTTTATTACAAAATGGCATCATATACATCTTTATATTTAGGAGTTGTTATTATATAAGAGTTAAGATAATTAGGTCTTGAGAGGCAGGTCCGGGGGAGTGTCTAGTCAACTCTTCCTCATGTTGAACCAAGAATTTTCACGGGTAGTTGAAGGTTTTATTTTGAATTAATTTTTTTGATTGGATATTCTAGAGGTTTTTTGATGTTATTTAATACTACTCTATGTTTTGGGGATATCCTGAGTGTTTTTTGGGACATTCATTATTTTGGGTTGAAAATGGGAGGAAATCCAGAGGTGTATGGTCTATCAAACTATGCCTAGGCCTTAAGAACTAGTTCTAGAAAAAATTCCAGTGGCACTAACATGATTGAAACACGATCTAAAAAATAATGTTTCTAAACCATGAGAAATGGTAAAACATGATAAATATTGTTATTTTCACCCATTTGGAAACCTAAACTTCTATTATGGCTATTGATGCTTGTTTATGGGTACTTGTGTGAATTTTTGTGGGGTTTTAAGGTTATCTATTCATGTTTTAAAATAATATTTTAATGTAATGGTGTGTGAATTATTTTAAATCCGTTTTAGGTATTTTTAAATGCTTATATGAATAATTTTGAAACCTTATTGTAAGTGCACATGGGTTTTGAAAGTTTTCAAGGGAAAATTGTTTTGTTTTAAATAAATGTAAATTTAATTTTTGTGAAATGTTATAATTGATTATTAAAATTTTGATGTAATGTTTTATGATTTGGTAATTGAAATTATTTTGGAAACCATGTTTTGGTATTTTTAAATAACCTAAATGGAATATTTTTTAACCTTAGCATGATATATTTGGATGAGGGGAATATCTTGGGGTGGTGTTAAATTTTTTAAATAATTTTTCTATTATCTCAGCTAAATGGGTTAAGTTTTGAAGAATAATTTACTTTTATTTTATAAGAATAACTATTTTTAAAGTATATCGAATCTTTAATCCACATTTTTTTAATGGTTTACTTTTTTCATTTTCATATGTAATATTTTATATTTTCATAGTTTTTTGAAATGGAAAGAGGATTTTGTTGGGTATTTTGAAAATGGATTCATGGTTAAAAATAATAATGATTTTCAAGAATTGTGACCAATTATATTTGGTTTTGGAATGTTTTAAATTGTTTGATATGGTACTTTAAAGGATTTCTGATGGATTTGTTTTTTTTGTTATGATTTCACTTCCTTTATATTGTAACCTAAGTTGGTTTCATTTTTGGTTTTGATCCCCTTGAGTTGGGATTTGGAGCATATTTTGAATTAGGTTTTGTGGATTATGAAATTTTAGAATATGAACCTTAAAAAGGAATAAAAAATTATAGGCTGAAATATCTTTGGTAATTCTTTCGTTGATCTAGGAGTGGTCTTCCTAGCCTTGGATTCTTCCTAGACTCTTGACAGAGTGGTAGGGGCATGTTCATCTCATTTTGTAGACCATTATTGAGAGTTTTTGAATCAGTTTCCTCTAGTATTTTACAATGGTCAAAGTCCTCAATAGAAAATTAAGTGGATGACTAAGTTCAAATAGATCTTCAAATCCTTAGTAATTATTTAAAATTCAAGGGTGATGATCACTACCTTGCTGTTTGAGGGATTAGGTTTAGAATTATGGAATAACATTATTATTTCTTGATTTCTTAAAGGTATACCTTATTAGTATTTCAAGATACTTTTCATCTAGTGGTATTATCCTGAGGATATGAAGGTTTTGAAGTGCTAGAGTCCTTGAAATTACATCAAGGTGAATAGTTGGTGAAAGATTATTCCAAACATTTTGGTATACTAGTATGTTTACCTCATGAGTTATCCACTATTTATGCAATGGAGGGGAAGTTCATTGAAAGATTCCTTCATATCGATATTAGTTCAATAATGGTTCTTCTTAGACCTACTACCAACACAAAAGTAGTTAGTAAGGTTATCATTATTGAATAAATTCTTCCAGGGAAGACTATAGAGATCATTGATTCATTTCTATTAAAATTATCTAAGATCAGTTTGATTAGTAAAGAGTATATGATATAAGAGATAAATAAGGGAAGTAGTGATGATGCAGAGTTGATTTCTTAACCCCAACTTATTTCTTTAGGGAATAATAAAGCTTTGATATGTCTCCAGTGTGAAAAGTTAGTGAAATTGAAGAAATCTTAATTAGTAGCCCCAAATATTTATTTCTAGTATGGACCCCTTGTCAACCTTTAAATATTATATAGGCTTGGAAGTTAGTGGAAGATAAATTCAAAATTATCCTCATTTTAAGTAGTGACATATGATGGTGGCTTCTTTTGGAGAGTTGTGAGCCTGTTCTAATCATTTGGAGTGTCCACTGTTACACATTTAGGAGTTTTGACTTGTGTTCTAGGATGATTTTTTCGTTTTTGTATGTAATGGATTAAGGAATTTGATCTAGAATTTCTATCATTTTAGGAATTTTTTATACTTATTTTAATATGGTGGTATATCCAATCTTAGTATATTGTCATTTTTATATTCATAATTTATTTGGTGAATTATAAATGGTTGGTAGACCTATGAAATGTTTTAGTGTGTTTTATTTATTCACATGGAGTTATCTTATGGGGTTATTTAGGTTATAGATTTTCATTGATTTTTTCTGTTGTGATCTTGGATGTTTCAGAGGTGTTGGTTATTTTTTTTCTATTGGTTGAGCTTGAGATTTGATAGGCTCTTATGATAGGGATGAACCCTAATGTTTTAGTGGTATGCATATTTTTATCCTCAAATTAAAGAAAATAAGAGAAATTTACATCAAAACTTCTCATTTTTTTATCTCCTCCACCTTATTTTAGTGAGGAGACTCACTTTTTGGATTCATGGTGCATCATTGGTGGGTGAGTTTCTAACCAAAATAATATGACTCTCCTAAGGGAGAATCTATTCATATTACTAGGTAAAGGTTCAGGAAGCTGGGTAAGTGATCAAGTCCTTATTAGAGGTAAGGTGATATTGGAATTCCCATTATCCTAAGTTGTCAACAATTTTTTGGGTTGAAACATTTCATGGTGAGGAATATTGTTACACCCCAAACTATTTCTTATATGTATTTACTTATTTTGAAGTTTAATCACTTGAATTTTAGGGTGATTTGGGGTAAATTTTTAAATTTTTTGAATCTTTTCTAGGGCTAGATATCTTGATGCATAGTTTGGAAACCATGTAGAGAAAATCATGCAATCTATACTGTTTTTAAAAATAGAGATCACATGGTTACAACACAATTTTATAAACTTAATGAGTAAACCATGCGACCTACTCGATTTCTAGTGTTTTGGACTTTTCATATTCTTTTTAATTGTGTATTCTCCCAATATCCTCTCTCACTCGAAAGGCTTGAGTGAGGCCCCTCCATATCCCCTTTTTTCCTCTTATAATCCCTTCCATGGTGGGTTTTTATTATCTCCTTTATCAAATATCAAGGTAAGATCCTCTTTTCCATATTTCTTCCTTCTCCTCTTTTTTTCTTTTCTTTTCCTCTATTTTATCTATCCTAGTGGATAAGTTGTGTTAGTTCTATGGATAGGATTCTCTAATATTTGGGAATTTTGGTTTATTGGTATTGTAGGAACCCTATGTGACCAATCTTTGTGGTGTTTGTCAAAGTAGACATGATTTCACTTCTTGAGGTAGGTGTTTCTATCTCATTTTGTTTTTCTTGAGAGTTCCTTAAATGATCAATGTTTTAAATTTTATTTTGAACTAGAGTAATACTGTATATGATACCTAGAATCCTTTTGTCAATGATTCCATGGGTTTTACCTTCTCATAAAGGGTTAATTTTATTGTCCAAATAAACTTCAAATACTTTATAGTGTTTTATTCGTTCTATTTTATTGATAAAATATCAATATGGAGTTTTAAAACAAAAATCATTTATTCATGGTGTTTTGGGTCAAATATTATTTTTAAAGGGAGGTGTTTCATGTTTAAAATCCCTCCATGTTTTAAAAAGTGGTGTTTAGTTGATTTATTGAGTTATTTTATTATGTTTTCAAATATTGTCAGTTCCTTGATATTTTTTTGAGTTTATTAGGGGTTAGTTTGTTTTAAATAACTTTAAAAAAGAATTTCCTAAAGTGTGAGTATTAGTTTTAAAACAAACATCTGTTTAGAACCTTATATAAAGGCATATTATTGGTTATGTGGCACACCATTTTTGATCCCCATTGTTATCCATGTGGATGTTATGTATATTAATAAATGGTTGAATTGTGATTAAAAATGTGCTAATATGGGAAGGGGATATTTATTATAGGGGTGTTGTAGGTGGAGTGTAAGTTACTATTGTATTATTTTTCATTGGGAAATTTGGTTATCATGTGATTGATGTATTCTTATTTAGTTTATCATCTCCTTTAGATATTTTATAGGGAACGCTAGGCTACTAAGTAGGAAATAAAGGGATTAATGCTTTACTACTTGAGATTATGCACTAGATAGTAGCCCCTTATTAAATGTTATGACCTAGATAAGGATTATTGCTTCAAGGAGTCAAACAAGATATATTAAGGATATGTGTTTTAGGAATGTTAACCATCTATCAATTGGTTTCACCTATACATGTTGACTATTGCACCATTATTACTTATGGTGTTTCCTAGTGGTATGTGTTTCATAATATTCTTTAATTATTTTTTATTTACCATGTGATTTGAGTATTGGTTGGATTTATCATGTTGTGATGTATTGTTCTTTATAAGGAAAAACCTTGTTGTATATATTTTTCCCTCATATTATATTTATCATTTATCTTGAATTAAATGGAATTACATTCCTTTATTATTTATCCCTATTTTTTCCATGTACTTTAAGAGTGTTGTAAAAGCTTTAAAAAAAGGATGGTTGATTTTAAATACTTATAGTTTGGTGGAAACATTTTTGAAAACCATTTTTTTATTTTAAGATTCTGTAAATGGGGTTTTTGAAAGAAATATTTCCATTTTTAAAAATAAATTGTAATTTTGGGTTTCAAGGTTAATTATTTTAAAAGATATTTTTTTTTATTTTCAAAAATTATATTTTTTGGTTAATGAACCTTTTAAACTTACCCTAAACCTGATAAAGTAGTTTGGTTTGAAAAGTTGACCTTAATATTGTATCAGTTACATGGTTTTTCTTTAAAAGTAAATGTTTTGAGGAAGGTACATTAAGGTGATGTTTATTTTCTTCAATACATTTTAAAAAGAAATGAAAAACTATTTCTTACTATTTATGTTCAAAAAATAATTCTTAGTCTCTCTTATAAAAGGAATAATATGGATCTTGGTGGAATCTTACTATGTGTTGGCTCACACCCTACATGAACATGTTGGTGGGTATGTAGCCTTCATGTTTTATATAAAAGAGAAGGTTTTAAATCTTCTAGGTTTGGATAGTACCAAAATCCCATGAGTAATGAGTCATTCTTATAGATGGGAACTCCTATAGTTCTTTAGACTAGTTAGGTTCTGTGTATTTTTAACCTCCTTGACCATTATATTTGGTTTTAATATGTTGTGGGTTTTAAAATAATTTCATAAAAATGGTTATTTTGGATGGAAATACTTTTTTTAAAGATTTTGGATTATTATATATAGTTATACTAAGTTTGGATGCACTATATTTTCTTTCAAAACTATTTATCTCTTTGGTATGATCGTCCAATGTATAGAGCCCTCATACGAGGTTTCCAGATAGAACCCATTTATTGGTTTGATGTTTTAAGAGGATGAAATCATTCCCATCAGTTGTGTTTTGATATCCTTTTTGATTTCATGTAGCCTAAAAGGATTGGGAATTCACTTTGGGTCATGAGGTGGGATGACTTGGGTGAAGTGGTAGGTTAAATTGGGTTGGTACATTAGAATATGGAGGGGAGGGCACCATTGGTTGGTGGAGGCTATGAACCTAATCATAGATGGAAAATTTGGCGGATTCCATGGATGATGTTCCCATGATTTAGGAATGGGTGGTGATTTTTGTTTCACATTAGATATCATTTATGATAGTAATGACCACATCCATTCATTATATATGGTAATGGAGGGAGCATGGGTTGTCGAGGTATGGACCGTGTTTTGGAAGGGTCATGGGTATGATGAGATTTATTGGTGTAAGGTCATGATGGCACTATATTAATGTGATTGGGTGAATTAAATTTTATCTATATTCCTTTGAGAATTATTGATGTGAGATTTGGGTGTGGTTTTAGATAGAGTTAATGCATTAGAATCTGGCTCAGGTGAAATTTTTTGTGGTATGAGGATTAGTCAGATTTGAGATGAATCAGTTATCATGAGTAGAGTATGATGATGTATTGGGTTGGTTTAGTATTAATTCTTGGATTTAAATTGATATTTGGGTTCAGAATTTAGATTTGGTGCATAAATAATTCTACAATTCCTTTGAAAATTTAGGAATTGTGATTGAGTGGTAAGAATAGTGCGTTAGAGGGCATGGCTGATCATTTTTTAGAATGTTTGGACATAGGGGGATTGAAAAATGTTTTTATATGTAGTCAGGTGTGGTGATATTTAAACCACATTGAGTGTGTCTTTGGACCATGAAAACTACGTATTAGTATGTGATTTCAATAGCGAGGAGAACCATGGCTTGGGAATCATACTTTATGAGTTGATTGTTATATTAGGGAGTTTTATAAGACCAGGGTTGAATTAATTGATGAAACTATCTTTTCTTGGGATGGATGAGCATGGTAAGGGATGCATCAATGATCTAGTGATCATGATGACTTGTGGCTCATGTTTTGATAAATAATTCATCTTGGTTTTGGGAGTTTCACATCAGAAGCTCAATTTTCATTCTAGAGTAGAATGTGTCAAATTAGTTATGAATTAATGAACATGTTTGGTTTATATTTATGGTTAGAGGATCAATGAGGCTTATTAGATGGGATAAGTGATACGGTGGGGAGGTTGTAAAACCATATGTCCGTATAGGTTGATAAATTTTAAGGTAATTTGAATTTTTGTTCTCCAAAGTGAAGGTTTTTTGAGAAATAGGGTCTGGATTGATATTTTTAGGTTTAAGATATCTCAATAAGATGTTTTTGGATGTGTATCAAGGTTCTAGATGTATTATGGGTGCTCAAGTGGATGTTCGAAAAAGATCGGGTAGACTTGCAACTGATTTTAGATGTAGGTACTCTACTAGAGAGAGCACCACAACAAAGATCTCTCCATGGTGGATGGGCACCATGCCTAGGTGCGTGTGGTGCCCCAGAATTTTAATTGGTCATGGTGGATAGAAAATCTTTCCACACCATAGTTACCAAAGGTCAGGTATTTTGATGATAATGTCATCGAGGGGAACCACCTGTGGGAATGGCCAAGCTGAAATGCTTGGCTTCGAGGGCGTTTTGCCCTAGCTGGGTATGTCATGGTTAAAACGATGAGGGATAAGGGGATACAATGCGGTTCTAGATATTTTTGGTGTATGAGGTTGTAAAAACGCAATTAATTATATAATAAATATTTTTTATATTTATTTATATGAATTAAATAGTTATATTAGATATAAAAATAGAAAGTAAATTTTAATCAAAAAGGAAATTGTTTTACTTAAACACCTTTCTTATAAGGTTTTATTTAAAAGATTAGCTTAAAAATTTTATAATTTTAATTTGATAAAAATAATATCAATTTTTAAATCATCATATCAATATTTACTTTGGGTGAATTTTTGGGATTTTTTGGAAAATATTGATTTTTCAGTTAATAGTGAAAAATACATTTTTTTTCTAAAAAAGTAATTTATTTTATATAAATTAAGTAATTTAAAAGTATAAATATTTTTTTAATATATTTTCAATTAAAAAAAATGTTTTTTAGTTTTATTTAATCTACTTAATTACTTTTTAATCAACTTTATTTTTGTTTTTAGTCTAAGTTTATTTTTGGGTTTAAAAATGGGTTTTTTTTAAATAGTTTTAAAATGAATAATATTTATCTATTTAAATTAATTAAAATAATACCTAATGGAAAAAATTTTAAATGAAATTTATAAATTTGTTATTAGTATATATTAATAAAGTTTCGTACAATGATTATTATTAGTCATAAAGTTAATATAGAATCATCATTTTCTAAAAAAATACTCTTCTTAAAAACCCGCTATCTCGCCTCGTCTATGATATTAATATTAAATTAAATGTTTCAAATTATTTGAATTTAATTTATAAAAATATATTCTATATTTTTAATCATAATAATTTATAATTTCTAATAAGTTAAACATAAATTTTTACCAAATTTATTAGTAAAAACAAATGAAATAAATTATAGTGATTAAAATAGAAACAAGTTTACTTAATGGTTGAACTTAGAATATAAGGTGTAAAAATAAACCAAAACTTGTCAAAACCACACTTTATATCCATATTTATACCTCATACCTTCTAGTATCAAGTTTGTGTCATTATTTGAGTCTTTTGGTAGGTAAACATACAGGTTCGCCTAATATTATTCAAAAACAATTACAAGTGTCCCACTCACCTCACCTATAAAAGGGAACCCTCTCTCCCCTCTCTTCACACCTTAAAAAAATGGTTCATCCAAGACCTAAACAAATAACTTATCCAATTAACTCCTATCATCCTACAATCCTCAATTTGGGCATAAATCCAACCAAGGAAGGCATTCGGTGAAAACCAAAATGAGATACCTAAAGAAGAGGTAACGTTCATCAACGAGTGTTTTATTTTATTTCCCCTCCACCCCATTCAATTATTTTTATACCATTATGATACCATAAAATCATTATATTACATAAACATATATGTTTTTATGTTAAGGTTATTACCTACATTAACACACACTTCCATCAAATGGTTCATGAAATCATCATCCGTGTGTACGGCAGACTACCGCCTCACGAAATGATGTCATTTGTTTGTCCATTACTACCTATCATGGTTGAGTATAATTATGTATATAAAGTTTATATATTTTATTTATAACATAATTATACCTATGGAGTCATTATATAATATTTAAACTTTTTATATTCCATTCTATAGGGGATATGACAACATCATTCTCGTGTACAACGGACTATCGCCTTATGAAGTGATGTGATTCTTTTTCTCTAACACGTTATGTGGAATGTAATAGGGGTAAAAATAATAAATATGTTTTATATAAATTAAATATTTATGATAATAATTACATATTTATAATTCTATAATTGTAATATATAATTTCCATTCTTACATTTTCACTCACTAAAAAAGTGATAACGTTGTTCGTAGACGTGTGAACTATCCCCTCCTCGAAGTGATGTGATTCCTTTTTTTCAACACTAAATCACAATAATGATATATATAAGTATATATGATTAAATAATATAGTATTTATGATATAATTATCAATTTTTAATTGTAAAATGTTACTTTCCATATTTTCATAATGATCATTGAAAAAGGGAAATGTTACTCATGCGTACATATGGCCTACTATCACCAAGATCGTAACATTAGTTCATTTTTCAAAAAAATATTTCATTATTGGTTTTTAAAGTATAATTTATATATAAATATGATAACTATTTCATGATTATTATTATTTATATGTTTAAATAATGACATCTTTGACCATAGTCATCCTAGCAAAGCAATTTTTGACACATAATCTGAATATGGTCAAAACATCCGACATAAACATAATTGATTAAGTAATTGTATATAACCTATTAATAAGTAAAATAAAATTAATAATAAAATTTAAAAAATTTCTCAAGTAATTAAATAATTAACATAAGTTTATTATTTAGGAATATAGAGACACACATGACAAGTCAGACTCAAGGTAGGGGACTTCATCTCAATTTCCTTTCATTGAGGTATATATTGATGTTATAAAACTTTATTATTTTAAAATTTGTATATACATAAAATTTTACATGATATATCGTGAATTTATCTATTATCATGGAATTTAAGGTTTTTTAATGCTATTCTTTCATGGGGCTTATGATTTAAATATTTCCAAAAGTGATAAGGGAATTTTCATCTAAATAAATACTCTTTTAATATTTTATTTCAAAATATATTCCTCTTCTATGAACATGTTTTAAAATTATTTTTTAAATGTTTAATATGGAAATAAAATATTTATAAAGTTTATTTTATGTCTCTTTTATTTATTTAAAAATTTACAAAAAAGTAATATTTTTACATGTTTTAAATGAAATGACGACAAATAATTTTCCTGCAACTGTGACTGTTATTTTATTTCTAGATTACTCTATGATATTACATGTTTTATTAAATAAAAAACCATACTTAATTTTATTCATTATTTTTATTTATTTTTTTTAAAAATAAAATGGTATTTTTATATCCCAAAGTGATTTGAATACGAGTTTAGAAGAGTTTTTTAGAAGATGAAATGATTATTTCATGTTTTGGTTCTTGAAAATTTTATAGGATGGGTGAGCCCAGATAGCACTGGGTGAGACCTTTATAGGTTAAATAATGGGTGCGCCCAAATAGTTCTCCATTGTATTGGGTAATGATTATGTTCTTTAGAGAATTATACTAGATTTGTCCATATGGTTATTCCAATCTATAAGGGTTCTGTAAGGGTTCTATGAGATGATGTCCCAAGGTACCTACATGAATTTTCTATGCTTTATAATGAGTTTAAATGGAAATAATTTGTTTTAAAAAGTTAAAATAAATGATATTATAAGGTAATTATATTTACCTTTATAGGTAAAGTGTTATGTTTTCAAGAAAGGGGTTTTCATGGGTTTTAATGTTTTTCACTGAACTAATAGTTTTCTTCTTTTTATTCCTATTAATGAGATTTTTTTACTCTTCCCAAGTTTTTAAATTATTTTATAGGATTTTAAGGACGGGTAATGGAATGTAAGAGGTCAAGTTAAAATTCATAAAGAGTTTCTTAAAAATAGAATATGCTTTATTTTAAAATGTTTATATTATGGAAAAAATGGATATTAATAGGAAGTGTCAACTTTGTAATATATAGTTTTATAATGTATGAGTTATGGAATAATTCTCTAAAAATATAAACTTTAAAAGATCCTCAAAGTGAAATAAAGTAAATTCTTGACTAAAACTAAAGATTATATAATGTTTAAGGAAATTTCCTCATAATTGGTATTAAGGGAAAGTTGTAGATAAATTTAGAGTTTAGTATAATGATAATAACATTTCATTGAAATATTTTACCTTATGGTAAAGTTAAAATGATATAGCACTTGAATATTACTATGTTACTTCATCTAAACTATATTTGTTCAGAATGGTTTTCTATAGAGGAAATAGGGAAGCTGTAGTGGGAAGTCACTGAGAGGAAAATATACTTCAAAATAAGTATCCCTAGATGTTTGTAATTAGAATAGATTTTTTTTTTCAGCATTTGATCAGTTGACATAGGCTTTAAATGGTGGTGGTATCCATGCTAGAGAGGAACCTGACCAACTATGAAGGAACATGTCTATAATGGATCATTTTATGAGGATAAATCCCCCATAATTTAGTGTATTATCTGAACCAGTGGTAGCTGAGGGATGAATCAAAGTTCCGAAGAAGATATTTTATTCCATGGGATGTTTGGAACGTCAAAAGGAAACTCTTTCTGTTTATCATTTTGAAGATAACACTGATCGATGGTGGTATTGAGTTAAGAATACTAGAGAGAAATATGATCTTGATTACATGGAATTAAAAATACTTAAGTATATTTTTCTTGATAAATATTTCCATAAGGTTGTTCGACTTTGAATGCAAAAAACAATTCTTAGAATTGAAGAAAAAATATGAAAATTCTATAGCTGCATATGAAGTAAGATTCACATGGTTGACCACGTATGTGATGAATTTTATTTAAGACACTGATAGAAAAATTAATATGTTTTTATTAGGATTGTAACCAAGTCCACAAAGATATTTTACTGCATGAGAATTTAAAAGATATGATAATTTTTTTTCATTATGAAAAAAAGGTTGAGATGGAGTTTTTTTAACTCTTATGTGCCTCATGATGATTAAATTAAGAAGTGGTAAGGATGGTGGGAGATGGGGGAAAAAGTAAAAAATAAATCAGGAGTTAAGAAAATGAAGTTCCCATATTGTGGTAAGTATGGTAAAAATCACCTTGGAGAATGTATTATGAATTCAAGGAAGTATTACTGATGTGGAAATTTTAGTCACATATCCTACAAATACAAGGAAAGGAATCCTGAAAGATCAAAAATGGGGTAGCTAATAGCCATCCAATGGTAAAATGTTTTAGTTACAATGAGTTTAGTCATTATGTTAATGCGTGTAATAAGTTAGCTTTATGGGATGTAAATCTTCATTATTGGACATAGAAAGGTGTAATAAGGAAATTTGTTACTACTACAGTTTATGTTGGTCTATCAAATGAAGTGGTGACATGCATGTTACTTGTGAATTAGAATTATAACAATACCATGTTTGATTCTGGATCTTCACATTCTTTTATTTATTATAAATTTGTAAGTAAATTGGAAATATCACCTAATGAAAGTATGATTGAACTTTTGGTGAAAAATTTGGGTGGAAATATTAAAGAAGCCAAGATTTATAAGAATATTCTTATTGTTATCAGTGGGATGGTCTTTCTCGCAAATATTATTAAACAGGACATAGTAGTGGTTAATATCATTCTTTGTACAAATTGGATTTTAGTTTATCATGATAAGATATATTTCACTACTAATAAAGTTGTGTTCAATACTTAGATGATTTAAAAAACATAGATGTTTTTCTAGATAGTAGTAAATGAATACATAGATGTTTTTCTAGATGTTTTTATTGGTTTTATTCCTGACCAGAAGGTTGATTTTACATTTGAATTAGTACCCAATACTAAGATGGTTTCAAAAACCCCTTATTTAATGGCCTAAGTATAACTTTTATAATTTCAAAAGAAATTATAGGAGTTATTAGATAAATATTTCATATGACCTAGTACTTCACCATGGGGTAATCCTGTCTTGTTTATTAAAAAGAAAGTTGGTTCAATGATACATTTCATTGATTATAGAGCCTTTAATAACATCATTTTTAAGAACAAGTATCCTTGGCCTCATATCGATGATTTGTTTGATCAGCTCTATGAAGAAAAATTCTTTTTAAAGGTTTACTAGAGGCTACGGTGAGATCTGTTGAAAGTTAAGAAATAAAAAATTATGAAGACTGGATCTTGAACTAGATATTGGAACTATTAGTTCGTAGTTATTACGTTTGTTTTATATAATTCCCTTACTATATTTTTGGAACTTGGGAATAAAATTTTTCATTAGTTATTGGATAAGTTTTTGGTTGTGTTTATTGATTAAATTTTGGTACATTCTAAAAGTTAAGAGGAATATGCAATACCCATAAAGATTTTTTTTGAAAACATAAACTATTTAGAAAATTTATAAAGTGTGAATTTTGGGTGCAATAAATTTCATTCCTTATTCATATTGTTTCTAAATATGGAATAACTATTGAAATTTTAAAGAAATTTGTTGAATAATAGATAAGACCCACAAATATCATAGAGATTCATAGATTTATTTGATTAATAGGTTACTAATAGAGGTTTGTTGAAAAATTTTCTTGGTTTTCTAGCCCAATGACTAAGTTAACTCAAAAAGGAGTTATGTTTATATAGAAAAAATAATGTGATCCCCCTTGTTTAGTAAGTGAATAAAATGGGAATCTGAAAATTCTATAACTTTACCTGATCATTCTACATTAGGATCAATCTTTATAGGAAAAGGTAGAATCAATTAAGAAGGTAAAATTTATTGATTTTACTATTGATTAATAAGGTGTTTTATGATTTGAAAAAATATTTTGTGCGCCTTGTGATTTCTAGTTTAGGAAATTGTTTTTGATTAAAGATCATACTTCTCCATTTTCCATTCATCTAGGCATCACTAAGATGTTTAGAGACCATCAAAGTGTTACTGGTGGGATATACTAAAATTAGATATGTCTGAATTTACTATAAAGTGTTTTAATTTTTAGTAGGTTATAAAATAATGATAATTATATATGGGAATTATTCAAACTTTTCCAGTTCTAGAGTGGAAATGGGATAATATATCAATGGATTTCATGGTAGGATTACCAAATAATTCTCAAGGTAATACTGTGATTTGGGTTATTATTGATTGATTAAAAAAATTTACACATTTTATTCCCATTCAAGATAGAATGTCTTTATATACGTTTTCTCAAATGTATCTAAAAGAAATATTCAGGTTATATGGAGTGATTCTCTCCATTTTATTTGATTGTGATCCCAATTTCACACATATTTTTTTGAAAAGGAATTCATAAGTAATTGGGTATTGAATTAAATTTCAGTACAACTTTTCATCCTTAATCTGTTGGATAGTCTGAGAAGAAAATTAAAACCATGGAATATATGCTTCATTATTATTAAATGGATTACCAGTAAAGTTGGGATCAACATACTTCTTTGGTTGAGTTTTCTTATAACAATAATTTTCATTATAGTATATATATCACACCATTTGAGGCATTATATTGAAAGTGGTACTAGACACTATTATTTTGGGATGAAGTATGAGAAATGACAATGATGATAATAAAGTTGGTAGAGGAAAATACATAGAAATTTCAGTTGAACCAGGGACACATGAGGACCTCTTAGAGTAGGAAAAAAAGTTATGCAGATAACTGGAGGACCGATCTTTATTTTGAAGAAGTTAATCATGTCTTTCTCAAAGTTTCTCCATGGAAAAGTGTAACACATTTTGGTAAGAAGGGGAAGTTGAGTCCATGGTTAATTGGAAAATATTAAATCCTGGATAAAGTTAGATTTGTTACCTATCGAGTTTCTTTAACTCTGAGTTTATCTTAGGTACACAATGTATTTCATGTTTTCAATGTTAAAGAAATATGTGCTGGATTCATCTCATGTTTTGAGCCCTGAATTAGTTCAATTAGAAGAGAATATTTCTTATGAGAAATATCCAGTTTATGTTATTGACCATAGAGAGAAAGTTTTTGGAAATAAGGTGACTCATTGGGTCAATTATTTGAGGAAACACCATTTGGTTGAAGAGGAAACATGAGAATCTAAAAATTCTATAAGGAAAAGTTATCCCACTTGTTGAATTAGTGAATAAAATTTTGAGGACACAATTTATAAAATGGGGGGAAGGATGTAACAACCAAATAAATTATAAAATAAATCATATTAATAATTATTAATATGAATTAAATAGTTATAATAGTTATAAAAACATTAATTAAATTTTAATAAAAAAAGAAACTGTTTTAATTAAACACTTTTCTTATAAGTTTTTATTTGAAAGATTAATTTATAAATTTTAGGGTTTGAATTTGATAAAATGAATATAATTTTTGAAATAATCATTTGAAATTTACTTTGGGTGATTTTTTTTTGTATTTTTTGGATAATATTGATTTTTTATTGAATAATGAAAAATACTTTTTTTTGTAAAAAAGCCAATTATTTTTAATAAATTAAGTATTTTAAAGGTATAAATATGTTTTTAATATTTTTCAAGTAGCATAATTATTATTGAGTTATATTTTTTCTAATAAATTAATTCTGAATCAACTTTTTTCTTGTTTTTTTATTATAAGTTTGTTTTTGGGTTTAAAAATGGGTTTTTCTAAAAATTATTTTAAAATGCATAATGCTTTTCCTTTTAAATAAAATAAAATAATACCTAATGGGGAATATTTTAAATTGAATTTATAGATTATATATTAGTAAATATTAATTTATTTTCATAAAATGATGATTATTATTCATAAATTTAATATAGAATGATCTTTTTCTAAAAAAACACCCTTCTTAAAAACTCGTTGTCTCGCCGCATCTGTGAGATTTATATTAAATTAAATTTAGAAAATTTTAGGAATTGAATTTTGAAAAATGGATTGAATATTTGTAATAATATGAATTTATAGTTTCTAATATTTTAAACATAATTAATCAAAAAAATTTCAATAAAAACAATTAAAATTAATTGGAGCGATTAAGGTAACAATGAGTTTACTTAATGGTTAGACTTAGAATATAAGGTGTAATTTTTTTTTCCAAATCCCATTTTATTGAAATATTTATAACTAATAACTTATATTATATAGTTTTTTTCATTATTTTTTCCTTTTTGTAGGTAAAAATGTGGGTTCACTTAGCTTTATTAAAAGAAATTACAAGTGTCCCACTCACCTCACCTATAAAAGGGAACCCATCTCCCCATCTATTCACACATTAGAAACTAATTTCCAGCCAAGACCTGCCCAAAAAAATTATCCAATTTAATAATCTCATCCTATAATCCTTAATTTGTGCAGAAATATAACCATGTAGGTCCTTTGGTGCTGACCAAAAAGATATACTTAAAGAAGAGGTAATGTTTATCAATGAGCATTTTATTTTATTTCCTTATCCATCTGATTATTTTATTGTTATACCATGATGATATAATAAAATAAATATATTCCATATAATGAAATTTTTTATGTTAAATTTATGACCTAAACCGACACACACTTTTATCAAATGAGTTTTGAATCATCATTCGTGTGTACGACAGACTACCTCTTTATGAAACGATATCATTCATTTTTCCATTACCAAATCTCAGGGTTGGGTATAATGATGAATATAAATTTTATAGTTGATATTTATAAAATAATTATATATATAGTGTCATTATATAATATGTACCATTATTATATTCCTTTGTGTAGGGGATACAATGACGTCATTCGTGCAAACGACGGACTACCGCCTCATGAAGTGATATGATTCGTTTTTACCAACGTGTTATGTGGAAGGTAATAAGGTTAAATAAAATAAATATATTTGATATAAATGAAATATTTATGATAATAATAAAATATTTATCATTATATAAGTATAATATATAACTTTATTTCTTACCTTTTCACTCACTGAAAAAGTGATAACGTCGTTCATGGATGTGTGGACTGCCACATCCTCGAAGTGATGCAATTCATTTTTTTCACCACCACTTAATAATAATGATATATATAAGTATACATAATTAAATAATATTTTATTTATGATATAATTATCATTATATAAATATTAAATGTTACTTACCATATTTATATAATGATAATTGAATAATTGAAACGTTACTCATGCGTTCATATGACCTACTATCTCAATGATCATAACATTAGTTCATTTTTCACAACCAGCTTTGATGATTGGTTTTAAAAGTATAATTTATATATAAATATGATAATTATTTCATGATAATTATTTTTTATATGTTTAAATAATGACCTTTTTGACTATAGTTGACATACTAAATCCATTTTTGACACATAAACTAAATATGTTCAAAACATCTATCATAAACTTTATTGATTAATTAATTGAATATAACTTATTAATAAGTGAAATAAAATTAATAATAAAATTTAAAATGGTTCTTATACAAGTAAATAATTAACATAATTTTATTATTAAAAAATTTAAAGACATATATAACAGGTCAGACTCAAGGTAAGGGACTTCTTGTAAATTTCCTTTCATTGAGGCATATTTTGATGTTATGAATCTTTATTATTTTAGAAGGTGTATATACAACCCCTTTGAAATTTATATCAAGAATTTATCTATTAACATGGTATTTAATGTCTTTTAATGTTATTATTTTATGGGGATTATGATTTAAATATTTCTAAAGTGACAAGGGACTTTTATTATAAATAAATACTCTTTTAATGTATTCCTTAAAAATATATTTCTCTTCCATGTACATGTTTTAAAATATTTTTTGAAATGTTTTATATTTACCTAAAATATTTATAAATTTCATTTTACGTATATTTTACTTTTTTTATTTTTTTTCAAAGGGAACATTTTATGTGTTTTAAAAAAAATGGGGAAAATGACTTTTCCTTCCATTATGACTATTATTTAATTTCTAGATTCCCTTGTAGGATTACATGTTTTCATAAATGAAACAAAATATTTATATTTTTTTGGATATTTTGTATTGAAACTAATTTTTAATAAAAAATGGTATTTTTATATCTGAGAATGATTTTCATATGAGTTTAAAAGAGATTTTAAAATGATGAAATTTTTATTTCAAGTTGTGGTTCTTGGAAATTATATAGGTGATCCTGTTATAGATTAAACAATGGGTGATCCAAGATATAACTCTAATGAGTTGGGTAATGATTATGTTTTTGAGAGAATTATATTGGAAGTTGGTTGTATGGTTATTCCAATCTATAAGGGATCTATAAGGGTTCTATGAGATGATGTTCCAAGGTACCTACATAAATATTATAGGATTTCTAATGAGTTTTCATGGAAATAATTTTAAAAAAAAGGTAAAGTAAATGATATTATAAAGGAATGATATTTCCCTTTATGGGTAAAATGTTATGTTTTCAAGAAAGGGTTTTTATGGGTTTTAATGTTTTATAATGGACTAAAGGTTTTATTCTTTTTATGTTCTACTGTGTATTTATTCTCATCCCACATTTTAAAAATGTTTTCATAGGATTTTAAATATGGGTAAGTGAAGTAATGGGGTCAAGTTTAAAGTCATGAATAATTTTCATGAAAAGATAACATGATTTATTTTAAAAGTTTTATATTATGGAAAAATTTATACTAATTAGAAGTGTGAACTTTGTATTATATGGTTTTGTAATGTATGAGTTATGACCTAATTCGGTAAAACTATAAACATAAAAACATCCTCAAAGTGAAAGTAAGTAAATTATTGACTAAAAAATCAAGATTATATAATGTTTAAGGCTGAGTCCTTATAGAGGTTCTCATCCGAAATGATGAGTAAGGAGGATATCTCAGGGGATACTTGGTGGTGCACCATGATTCAGTGGAATCTGTTGTGGCCTGCATTCATTTAAAATATTGGATGGTTTTACATTTTCTATCCATTGATTATTAATTGATTTGGAACCCATTTTCTCTCATCCATTCTTCTATTAAATGAATCCAATACAAGGGGAGATCTTACCCTTTATTCCTTCAACCCCATTTTATTAGGGGCAGGTTTTGATTTGATTTCAATAACGATTCAAGGTAAGCCTCTCATCTTTTAATCTCCACTCTTTTTCCCTTATCATCACTTTAATTTTGGGTGACCTGACTTAGGTTTTAATTTATGATTCCATTGAATCAGGGTGTAATTTTAGTGATATGATGAGGTTTTTTCATGAAATGGATAAAGGATGTTCCAAAATATTGATCCCATGTCATTGCACACCATTTAGATTGAGGTATATCACCATATGTATTTTATTATGGTTCTTAGAAAAATTAGATGACATTGGTCATTTAATTGGGAATTTAAATTGGAGATTTCACATGGATTTGGATTAGGTCTATGTTAGGAGTAGAATACACCCCATTTCTTGAGGTTCTAATGAGCGAGTGATGCTTTGGGAATTTTTAGGTATTATTCCTATTTTGATTAAATTATAAATTGATTATACATTAGTATAATTATTTTAAATTTTTAATTATATGATATTATAATTAATTACGGATTTTTATTTTGAGATAGGACCTCGTGGTGATAGGAAATGGCTAGTTGGACTTATACAAGCTTGGGTGAGGGTCACCGAGTTAAATTTAAAGGGCATGAATTTTAATCTTAGGTATATGGTCCATCTATATTTCCATATTGTATTATGCATTATTTTCACAACCTTTGATGTGTGGTCATTCCATTGAGGATGAATGAACTATTTAAATTATATAAGTTATTAAATTATAATTTAATTATTTTGAATGAGTTAAAAAAATTCCAAGGGCCTCAAGAAACCCTTACACACTAACTTTATGCATTAGATACCAGTGGCTGAGGCCCTAATTATAAATTTATTCCTTGTGATATATGGACCTAAAGGTGTAAAATCTTATATTTTTAAGGTATGATATGTTTTTATGTTTAAGAGTGTGTTTCTTAGGTCCAGAGTGCATCGAGAATTGTTTTTGTAGTTTCCAGTAAAACCTGGGATTGATGTTTCCCGCATGACATTTTTTCAACATAAGGATGTTTCTTAAGGTGTAAAAATTTCATTAAGAACATTCCATGAAATCTATTTGTGGCATAAAACCATTTACACCATAAATATCTTTTTTAAACTATAAAATTGTCACTTGAGGTAAATTAACACGAGATGGTGTGTTTTTCAAAATACATGATTCATGGGAGACTTAGATAATAAGATTGAGGTTTACAATATAAATTAGATGTGCCTAGTAGGTTTTATTCTCTGATTTTATAACTCCTCATTCATTCTAAGTGAGACCTCTCCCTCAAACCCTAGGTACACTTCTAGGAATTTTTTGGTGTTTTCTATCCTTCCATATCTCTTGGTATAGTAATCAATCTCTATGGTGTTTGTGCCACATCCCTCTCAGTAAGTGAGATTTTTTCTTCTTTATTTAAATTGGTTATGGAAGTGGCATTGGGATTCATTTATAGGATCCTTTTATCACATGTTTATTATTATTTTATTATTCTTGATCTATAGTGTGATCTTATCCTGGGGGATGACTCTCGCATTATTTATGGTACAATAGGTGTGTTTATCAAGGTATGTTGTGATATATCATCCTCACTGACTGTTTTGTTTATGTAATGTGATTCTAATATTAATGAATCAATTATAGGGCCTTTTTTTTGTTATTATACTTTATTTACAATGTTGGTGGATCCTATTGCGAGTGGTTTTCAACATAAGTTTGAGGTGGGTGGTTCCGTTTATTGATCTTGTTTTTTAAATGGTTTTCTAAATGAAATGGAATTATATACTGCTTTGTGTGTATAAAATGGGTTTTTGAGAAAAATATGGGTTTTCCCTTGTTTGGTAAAGAAAATGGGTATTTTAAAAGTGCTATGAAATGGATTGTGAAATGGGTTTTCAAACTATGTTTTGATGGAAAATGGTTTTTTGAAATTGTATTGTAAGATGTGAAATCCATTTAAAATGGTTTGATATGCCTCACATGGGAGCCTTGGGTACTTAGGTGGGAGATGTATTATTAGGGATCATCTTTTTATATTTTCAAGAAGGTTCACTTTTTGGGGTTTTCTTCCATTCCAATATTGAGATTCATTTGGATCTAGGACATGACTTGACATTATAGGAAGCTATAAAGACCTGGAAATTTTTTATAATTTTTTTTAATTAAATTGGAATTTTTAGAGTCTGTGAAAATAGACGGCGAGTGATTCTGAGCCCTGGTGTGGTCGAAATTAATTTCTGAACTTCTTTCGGGTATGTTCAGTAAACGTGCGAGTGGGTTTTTGTAACTTTTAAACCGGTGCTCAGAATTGAAATCTGAGAGCACCATTGAACTCGTAGCGCCAATATTCTATTAAGGAGACCTTCACCTCGACCACAGGAGGTCGAGGGTGAAAGATAGTTTTTCACTTTTTTGTGGAAAAAGAAAAAGAAAAATTGTTTAACATTTTTATTTTTATTTGAAACACCTATGTGAAGGTTATGGAGGTGGGGAACACCGAGCTTAAAACCATCCAATTTAAATTCTAGTGGTGTGGACCACCCAAACCCCTTTAATGTGAGAAAACATATCAAATTACCTAAATCAATTATGCCAACTCCCCATTTAATTGTTGAATCCAAATAACAATTAATGAGATGTGTCAGCATTTTTAATTGTGCCAACATAATTGATCTAATTAATTAAAATTATGTTGGATTTTCATTTTTTGCGGAATTGGGGAAAAGGTTGGAAAAGGAAAATTAGGAGATAACCTTGGAGGGATTCTTCATCCTCAAACGAAGAACTCACTCTGGAATTGAAGAAAGAGGATGACGTTTGAGCTGACTTCGGAAGTGTCTTGTGGAAGCGAAGAATGCCAACACCATTATCCCCAATGACTTTGTCTCATTCCTCACAACATCCATCAACAAACCTCCAAGGTAGGGGTTTAATTATTTGTGATTATTGATTCCCTTGTTCTTCCCTTATAAACAAAGAATGCGGATCAACTCTCTAACTAGTTGATCCATGGATGATTTCCTTTTGTGGATTTGGGAATAATCATTGCCGGAGGTTTTTTGGTTTGGCGTTCATCATAAAAGTTTTATTAAGTCACTTGCTACCATCCTAACGTGGAGGGTGTGGGCCAAACGAACATGGCCCGACCTCTTCTCAATTTCTTGAGTTTTTGTTGTGTTCCTCACATTGGAATAAAGTGACGACTGGTGCCCATGAATGGCATTGGTGAGACTCGGATACGGCGGCCACTCGACCGCCCCGAAGCCCTCACGCCACCCCGTGGATAACCCTCCACCCTGTGGCACCTGTGTCGCACCGCGGATACCCCGCCAACCCAAGTTGAGCCGCTCAGGTCTGGCTGCCCAGATCTGGTCCGGCCGCCTAGCGTGGGCCGGGCCGCCCAGCGCGGGCTGGGCCAGACACATCGCGGGCTGGGCCAGACCTAGCGGGCTAGGCCAGAAACAGTGATCCAGGCCGGACACAGCGAGACGGGCCGGGTCAACCCAGGCTGGGTCGGGCTGTGTTGGTCCGACCGGGTCGAACTAGACCCGAGCCAACTACGACCCATTTTCACTCTATCGGTCATAACTTTGCCATCAGATGTCATTTTGAAGAACCTTCAGCGGCACTGGAAAATTTGGAGTGAGACGGTCCCTTTGGTATACCCCACTTGATATTTGGATAAAGTTGGGATATGGTCGGGTTGGATTGATCACGAATCCAACCGGGCCATTAGGACTAAAAGGCTAATAACTTACATACCAGACGTCCGATTGATGCACTATCTATTGCATTGAGACCCCTATGATGTGGCAGTCCTTTGGGATAATTCTTCGTGGGACTTCGTGGAAGCTGGAGTATCGACCAGTGGCTTGAGGAGCGGACCCTCCTGGAGATGCGCAAGCTTAGTGCGGGAACCCTGTAGCTGACTGTGCCGATGTACTAGGATCCTGTGTGGGTATGATGACGTAATGGTGATGCACTAGGATCCTGTGTGGGTTTGACGATGTACTGGAGATATACTAGGATCATGTGTGGGTCTGACGATATACTGGAGATGTACTAGGATCTTGTGTGGGTATGACAACGTACTAGTGATGTACTAGGATTCTGTATGGGTATGATGACATATTGGTGATGTACTAGGATCCTGTTTGGTTCTGATGACATACTGGAAATGTAATAGGATACTTTGTGGGTTTGACGACATACTGGAGATGTACTAGGATCCTGTGTGGGTCTGACGACGTACTGGCGATGTACTAGGATCCTGTGTGGGTCTAACAATGTATTGGAGATTTACTAGATTCCTGTGTGGGTCTGACGATGTACTGGCTATGTACTAGGATCTTGTGTGGGTTTGAAGATGTAATGGTGATGTACTAGGATCCTGTGTGGGTCTGATGACATACTGGAGATGTACTAGGATCCTATGTGGGGTTGACGAGGTACAGGGATACTGTGTGGGTCTGACGATGTACTACGATCCTCTATGGGTCTGATGGTGATTTTGGATCCTTCGTGGGTCTTCCTCTTAATAGAGTAAGATGATTCAGTAGTTTCATATAATCATCTCTACTACTGTGCCTAAGATATAATTGGTGTGAGATGAGTCTGTACCTATGTGGTACTTTTCCTTCATGGTAATACCTTAGTGGTATTCTCCTGTGTGGAAAACCTGTGTGGTACTTACCTTTGTGATTTAACTTCCTTTGTGGAACAGTTGAGCTTTGGGATTTTGATTTAGACCTTGTGTTTCCTCATGATTGATATGGGTTTACTTGATAACCTAGAAATATGTATGGGTGTATACCTAAGTAGGGTTAAAAGTTGTTTTCATGATGTGTGGTTTATCCTTGGTGGATTTTGTGAGACCTTGAGGGTCTCAGAGTCCCTACTGAGTATCGTTATACTCACCCCTACATGGGCTATGCCCACACCTCGTTGTGTTTGGTGCAGATGATGGTCAACGGTGACTGAGGAAGAGAGTACCAAGACTAGAGGTAGCTCGGAGGTGGACTTTAGACAAGGAATTCTACAAAGATGACTGTTCGAGAGCTATACCTACCCTTTTGGTAGGATCCTTGGCAGGAGATCAGAGGAGCTATTCCAGTTTACTTGTACTTTCAGTTTCTTGTACTTTCCTGTTGGGCTTGTATTCTGACCCCTTTTGCTTACTGTACTCACTCTATTTTACTATATAGTTTTTTGTATTTGTATCTTTCTGTGTGCTTGGTTTTGTGAGTTTATAGGTTATAAAGGCAATGCCTTCCCATTTTTAGGGAATACAGCTTTGGTGCTAGTCGCCAGACCCTGGCCTATAGAAGGCGGGCTTGGGGTAGTTACGGCACGAGCCTCGAGGGACGGGTTGTGATAGAATCTTCACTTTTTGGGGTGTTTCTTTATTCCCTAGATCTTTATTCATGGGTACTAGGGACTTATAGTGCGCACTAGTCATGAATGATTTTGTAGTGACCTAGCCAACCTGACCATGAGTTATTCATGGAGTGTTTATCCTTTGTGTGTTGGATTTTTACTTCCTTGATTTTATATATCTATTTTTTATGGAATAGAAATATATTATAGGATTTATACATTGAAATTGTTTTACCTAGATTTGTTTTAGAGCTATAGAAAAATGGGGATAGTTTAGAATAATTTTGAGATAAAAACTATTTTAATTATTATCATTTCATGTTTAATAAATTGATCATATGGGATTTTTATATAGAGACTTGATATGGAACAGCTAGGTGGGATCCGACTGAGCTTGTTTATCTCCCACCCTGAACACCCCTTCAACATTGTATAGTCATGGAGTTGTCTTTTAATATAGGAAAAGTCAATGCACCAAAATGGGATGATGAGGTTTATGTCAGCTGGGTATGGGAAGCTAGTGGTTAGATGGTGGGACATTGCCTGGATTTTCACATTGAGTAGTGTTCTCTTGTTTTAGTTATCTTTTTTTATTAGACACATACCTTGGAGTTTAGTTTAGCTGAATTGCATTGTATTACTATCATTGTTTCTCTTTGGTTATGGAATATAATTCCTTTTGTTATCTTACATCATTTATTTCTTCTATGTATATATTCCATGAATTTTGTTTTAGATTGAGCTCAATCATTCCCTCTATTATTGTTTGATTCCTAGGTGCTAGTCGCCAACCCATGGGGATCAGGAACTCCCTTTGGATCTTCCCACATTATATCTCAAAGTCTAGTTGGATGGGTTATCTAGGCTGGGATGTGAAAAATTTCTATAAAAGGAGGTTATTCTTAGTCTTGGGAAGTTGGTAAAAAAGTGATAAGATTGTCAGGACTTGATAGGTAGGTTGAGGTGAGTTCCTGACTAACTAATATTATGATGAGACTCAAGTTACCATGGGATGTTGATATGTCTGTCTATTATTTGAGTTTTGACCTAGATCTTAGTTCCTTCTTTTTTTACCTAATTTAAACAGAGATTTTATTTTTTTCTAATCATTTCCTTCTATTTTTGGCGTGTAGAAATATGCCTCCAAGATGTCTTCCATGGGTTTCTTAGGAGGGTGCAGTGAAGTAAATCCTTAAGGGAATCCAAATTTGGATCAGAATCATATAGAGGCAATTGTGCGAGCAGTTAATTCCATGGAATATAATGTATGATTATTTCAGAACCCTTTTGTTGAGGCATAACCAATAGCTAAGAAATATAGATACTGATCACAAGAGTTCCCACATGAGAAGCTCCATCCTTTAAAGGTATGAATTAACCTCAAGAGGTAGAGGATTGGTTGGGCAGGATCAACCATGTATTCAATTCCCAAGATACACTCAAGGCTATCAAGGTGAAGTGTGTGATGTTCAGGCTTGAGTTTCCCAATAATAGGTGGTGGGATTCCATGTTTCAAGAAAACTAACATGTGGGTTTATATTGGAAGGGTTTCAAGACCCTATTGTTTCAGTAGTTATGGATAAAATCTTTTATGATAGTGAAGTATCTAGAGTTCTTATATTTTCATCAGGGAGAGTGTTTGGTTCCATAGTACACTAATTAGTTTAGGAAACTGGTTCATTTTGTTCCAAAGGTAGTTACAAATGACTAGTTGAAAGCACATAAATGCCTATAGTGTTAGTGAACATACATTTCAATACTGATGTATATGATAAATATTTCCACCTATTCTATGATGGTAGATAAGGATATTATGGTAGAGATGAATATGATTGGCAATATTGGTTATTATTCCCCTTTCCTTCCACCCAATGACAACTTCAGTGGCACGTAGGGAAAGAAGAGGAAGTGGAATGATCATCACATGGGTGGTGGAGGTAGTTCACAATTATAGAGTTCATCCACACCATCAAAACTAACTAGCAGTGTTCCTCTCATTTGCTATCAATGTGTAAATATGGGTAACACATGATATACTTGTCCTAAACCCTCTAATATTTTCATTTCATGTGACCACCAAGTCCATATTCATCCAGGATATGTCTATTCCTAGTTATGTTCAGGCGTATTCATTTCCAAAGTCTGATGTTTCAAAGTAATATGATTTTAAGTCTAAAAGGATGTATAAATAGGAATTAGGATGGAATCACCTTTACATAGTGGATGAGTTTCAAGTGGAGGTTGTTGTGGTCCCAATGAAACTAGGAGGTACCATTTTTGTTTCATCTTATATAGAAGTACTTTATTTGATGTTAGTACATCACCTTCATTTATACCTTTCCATTTTTTTTGATGCGCTAAAAATTCCATTGAAGTTTACATCCTTTGTTATAGAGCTATAAAAACCTATTGGAAAGAGTAAAGAACAAGGGTTTCATTGTCTGTTCTATTCTCCATCAATAGCTAATGCATATCTAGTCTAGGATTTCCTTACTCTCTATCTGTATCTATTTTATGTTATCATTAGGATAGAATGAAATATTTCTCATTAGTTTGAGATTTATTTTATCATAGAGATTTATTTTATCATTAGTGAATTTCATTCTTTACTACCGATGGCATCTCTTAGATATTTTAGGGAGAGTGATATCTATGTTTTGGTCTTGCTGGACCTTCCCACCTATAGATCAGGAGTTTGTTGTCTTCCATTGTTGTTGAACCTTATGACATTTACTCTGTTGGAGATCTTCCCTTGGTTTTTAGGGACATCCCCAATGTCTTCCCATATGAATTTTCTAGTATTAAATCGAATATGGAGGTGGATTTAATGATTAATTTGGTGTTGGGAACTCATTATATCTTGATACCCTCTTATCATATATCACCATAAGAGCTTAAAGAGCTCAAGATTTAGTTGGATGATCTAAAAGGGAAAGGTTTTGTTCACCCTAGTGTTTCACTGTGGGAAACCCCTATGCTCTTTTCCAAGAAGGAAGATGGTTAACTTAATTTATGTGTATCCTATAGAAAGATAATCTAGGTGATGGTTAATAATAATTACACTTTACCCTATGTGAATGATTTCATGACCTAACCCGCTAGGTCTCACCTAGACAATGATGTAAGGGCCCATATCCGTATGGATTGATCCTTTGCGTGTTTCTAAAGACTAAGGTTCTTGGATGATGTTCGGAGGAGTTTGGATGTGAATTTATAGAAACCAGAAGAATTACACATCATGTAATAATTTTATTTCATGTAATTCAAGTTCACAATGTTTAAGTTTTTAGGGTTAAATAAATAAAAAGGTGACAAGTTTTTTCGGGGGAATTGAACCCTGAGGATTACATGACGTGAAAGGGGATTACAAGTCAAGTAAATCCCCAATGCTGTAAGTTTTATATATTTTCAAATATTTGGGTTTGTCAAACCCTATGACTGTAGTGCCTATATTCTAACTCCAAGAAACCTGAAACCCCCCCTCTTTGATGATTTTGGGATTCCTTCATCAAGGATCGATCCCTAGCTTATTTACTTAGATAGATCTTATATCCAAGGTATGTTCTACCTATTTTATTGTTGTTTCCTTGATTCATTTATTCATATTCATATTTGAAAGGTGGTGGATCTTGATCTCCACATTTCTAATGGATCTTTTTTGGTTTTTTATTGGTGCAGTTGTGTAATGACATCCTCAGGTGGATGCAGTTCTTGTGGAAGAGGTGATCAGGATCCACAATGTTGGTTTCTTCTCATGAAAAGAATTTTGACACCATTTTTAGGTAGGGGATTAATTTCTTCTCTATTTATTTACATGAAATCATAGATCTATCATGATTTATCCCCTTGGATTGCAATTAATTGACCTAATAAATACTTGAACCAGATTAAAGAGTTGGTATCGATCATATGGAGATGTTATTGTTTGTACCATGATAATAGTTTGACACTTATTTTTTTAGACAATGTGGTATCTATGATATTCTTATTATTCTTGTTTTATCATGTTTTTCTTGTTGTAAATTGGTAACTAATGTAAAGATGGAATTAATTGATAATTAATTGGATAAAATATTAAAGATGCATGTTTAATGAATTTGGTTGTTGTTATAATTTGATGATAATAAAATTGATGCAAGTATGCATGTTCAATTTAATTGGTTGAGGAACCAAAATAATGTTAATTATTGTTTACAAAATAATTAAAGTAATGTTAAATTAATTTTTTAATTAATTTGTGATAGTTGTGATAGCTCATTACTTAGGTTTCCCATATTTGGACACTGTGACAATGAATCGATTAATTTAAGATGAAATAAGAATCAGTTGTGTGATAAAAGATAAATCATTATAGGGACTAATTTTTTATTTGGATTTTAAAGGAAAAGTTCCTTGTGATTTAGATCTATGAGAGATTATTGTGTGTAAAGGACAAATGCCTTGTTTTAGGGTCAAGAGCCCAGTTGCTTTGTTTGTTTCCTACTACTTGGGATGTGATCCTTGGATTTCTGAGCCTAGAGTTTTTTTTGGTTTATTGGGAAGGGATTCCTAGATGTGACATGTTCTTAGGATGGTTGAGCCTGGAGGGCTGTTGTGGAATGAGGGGTGGGGAGGCCTAGTTTTTGTGGCAGTAGTTGACGCCTAGAGTGGCGAGATGCATCAGTATATGCATGTGAGTATTGGGGAGGACACCAGAGATGACAAAATGGGTTGAAGATGGGATTAACCATTGATATGAAAGTTAGATTCTTATTTTAATATGTTGTTTGGGGAACAATCAGGTTGTTTTTTATCTACTTTTTCTTCCCCACTACTTGAGGGAGATAGACGTGTGTGGTTGTTTACTTTCTTTGGTAGCTTAGGATGTTTTCCTTGTGTTCTTGGTAATATGGAAAATAATTTTTTTTAATAAATGAATAAATGTTTAACCCATGGGGTTGAATATTTCTAGGATGCAATGGTGAGGTTATAATTCTGAGTAGCTATGGACTCAGTTTTCTTATGCTCAGAGGGCATGGAATTTTTTTGTGATGCTAATATAATGTAATGTGGAAATTTCAATGGTTAATAAATGGTTAGTAATTAATTAACATAAAGTGATACTAATTTAAAAAAATAAAACAACTTAACGTAGCTATTTAAATGGTTGTGTTCTTATAGTATATCTGGTTATATAAGTGGAAACTGGGAGTCTGAGAGATGTTAGCTGTAGTTGAGTATGACATTAGGTTATTCCCATAGTGTGATTATTAGATACATTATATCATGTGGATTTTTTGTTTTTAAATGCTACTCTACCTTATCGGTTAGGGAAACTAATGACTTGGGTATTCTGAACCCTGGGGGGTGTTTTCCCCAACATCTTGATGGGTGGATGGATGGATGACTCCCCCATTTAACCCCACTCTCTTATCTTGGAAGTTACTTGTGATGGTATGAAAAGTGGTTTGTTTTACCCATATATGTGTATAGAGGGTTGTAATGTCTTGTGGTTATTTTCACAGACAAATATTCTAGATATAGTTTCTTAAGGACTACTATAGGTGTAACGTGTATAGGCTATGATTGATTGAAGTTACTTACTCGGTGTATGGGCTATGATGGATTAAGGTATAATAACTGATGTATGATACACGTTATGCAGGCTATGATGGATCCTGGAAACCACCTGGTTACTTTTGGTTATGTGGATGTGGTGGTGTGTTGCATGATGTGCATGTTTTGGTGCTTCACTTTGGTGTCAGCAGGCTAGACTTTTTGGAGAGAGATGGTCAGGACGTGCGATGTTAGGGAAGAATAGAAAACCAATGGGTAAGATGTTGAGGGGTAACATTAATATTGTTTATTATATTATATACTTTTATATGCAATAGTTGGGGAGAGTATTCATGGTGAGGCTGGGAACTTAGTACACCTGTTTATGTAACGAGTTAGTTTCAATTTTTGTTAAGCGTCCTTTAAAATGATTTATTTATCTTTTTCACAAGAGGATCCGAGGAGGAAACTACTAAGTGTACCATTATACTCACCCTATGTAAATATAAACTATTTTTAGGTCAGTTGGAGTAGGTTAGAGATCATACTGGTTACTACTAGCTTGGGGTTTAGCAGGATTCATTTTGGATTTGTGGTCGCTACTGTCTTTACTTTATTTTGGTACTTTCAGTTTTCCTTTCAGTTGTAGTGGTTCTTTCCTAACATTAAATATATGCAATTTGGATTTTCTTTTATATTTTTGTTTTATTAGGATTTGGTTGGTGTCTATATTATCTTTCTCTTTATCCAGTGTTCTCTTAGAGGGTAATGCCTCCTATATGCATGTTTACTATACCCTTGGTGCTAGTTGCCAACCCGTGGCCTAATGGAGGCTGTAATCAAGTGTCAGTATCTATCTTATCCCATTTCTTTCCTGATAGGGGTACATTTTTTGGGGATAGTCTCATTAAATAGTGGTGTCATAGGAAGATTGAGGGATAGGATGGAGTTTTGTGTTAGGCACAGGTGAGTTTGTGTGGTATGGTTGGGAAAAAATATCAGCTAACTTTATAAAGCATTGTAAACATGGGAGACAATCTTAGAAATGGGTATTTAGAGACCCCTGTGATATGATGAATGGACCTTTAAGCTTATATTAGCTACTAAATGAAGTTATAATGGTTCTAAGGTAGAAACCTAGGAAATGATCATGCATCTTTTTTCCCTACGCCTATGTTTTAATGGGTAGACCTTGGGATAACATAACATTAAATGAATAAAAGGTAAAAATAAATTAATGTTAAAGTATTCCATATTCTAGGTTTAGGAGTTATAACAAGTTTTTTCTTTTTTAGGCATGGATCTAGGTGGATTTACTCATCTGGTTCACATAGAATATGTTCAGCAGGTTCCACCAACAGATTGCCACAAATTAGAGGTTGATAACGATGACACTTGGAGGAGGACACACCTAGAGTTTCAAAACCATAGTATTTAGTGGTACAAGGGATCCATTTTAGGTGAAGTCACAGAAAACTAGTTGGAGGAGGCAAAGATAGCCTTTAGTTCAATCTGTGTTGGAAGGAGAACTTTGTATCATTGGCTGGGATGATGCTAAGTGGGGTAGTGAGGCAGTGGTGGTTCTTCTTCCTTGAAGATTGTGAGGTGTATATAGTCTCATGGAAATATTTCCAAGACCATTTCAAAGTTTAGTTTCGTTCATCGATATCAAAGGTGTCTAATCTCTAGGAGTTGCTTACCCTTTTGTAGGGGAGATCCAGTGTGAGAGAGTTCAAGATATGTTTCAGGAACCTTCTGCGATATTATTTGGAACTATTTACTAATGAGGAGGCTAGGATGAGGGTTTTTGAGGAGGCTTTACATGTATAGATATAGTTCTAGGTCACCCCATTAATGTTGAAGACATATCTCGAGGTGTAGGTGAGAGAAGAGGTCCTTAAGAGGAAGTCATCTAGAACCATATTTTCATGAGAGGGGATTCATTAGGATTCCTTATGAATTAGAAATATGGTTCGGGGTTACCAGTTGTCTGAACAGAAGATCTTCTGATCATCCAGGGTAGGTCCCAACCCTCAATGTCTCATTTCTCTGGGGTCATTGTATCTTAAACCTATACCAAGGGATTAGATGCATGTTTTTCTTGTATAGTTTGAAGTCATTAACAGAGAGAGTTCCTGACCTTTATGAGTAGTTAGTGTGTTCTAGTTGTTCTGCTTTAGGTTCCTCCACCGAGGAAGTTACAAATGATGTAGAAGTAGTATGTTTCTCTAGTTTGGGATCAGTAGAGAGTAGATTGAGCAGGCATAGGATAGCCCCAAGATTCTTCCCATGCCCAAATAGTAGAGCTTGACTATGGAGGTGGTCGTTAGCATAATCAGTGAGGCCATATAATAGGTTGTGGTCAACTTCATGCTTTAGTGTTTCCAGCTCTAGGTGAACTAGAAATCATTTTAGGTACCCTTTTCTTGTTTTCTACTTAGGTGCATGCCTCATTTGATCTAGGATCAATGCACTCTTTCATATCACCTACCCTTTTTCATGATTTGGGACTTAAGGTAGAGAGACTTTATGTTCCCTTGGCATTGAATACTCTAATTTTAGGTTGAGATAACTTGTTTGATGTATGTAGAAACTATGAGCTAGTACTAGGGAATCTTCTCTCTTGGAGACATTTCCCTTATTTATGGATACATCCATATGAAATCAACATTAGCATAGATTAGTTGTATTTGGTGAAGTCTATAATAGATTACTTCAGGAGGCAAGTTGTGTTCTTCGATACTAATGGAGATCCAATAGTGTTTGTTGGCGAGCGAGACCCTTAAATGGGTTAGAGGTGTGTTCTATCCTTATCATCCATGATGGCTGAGTTTATGTTAATTTTTTCATAAGTTTAGTAGTTGAAATTTCCTAGGGTCATAGAAGAGTACCCTTATGTCATTCGAGAGGAGGTTTTAGCATTACCCCTTCAAAGAGAGATCGAGTTTAGGATTAAACTATATCCATGAGTTTCTCCTATCTCAATGTATCCATATAGGATGGGGTATTCTCAGTTGTGAGAGATGTGTATAGAGCTCAATGGTCTATTGAAGTTTAGTTTTTTTTTCAGCTGAGTGTGTCACTATGGGGCGTAACAATTTTTTTCCTAAATAAGGATGACGGAAGTTTATGGGTGTGTATTGATTATCATAACTTAAACCAAGTGAAATTGAAGAATCTCTATCCTCTTTCACGGATTGATGATTTATTTGATAAACTAAATGGAAAAAAATTGTTTTTGAAGATCAATTTGCGATCATGATTGTAGGATAGAAATATAAATGAAGATGATCAATTACAAGAGGGGGGGGGGGGTGAATTGTACGTTTAAAAACTTTAATTTTTAACCTTAATGAAAACTATGTTTAACAAGGTTAAACAAGGTAAATTCACAAGACCTCTTTTAGTTCTACAAATTTTCTAGGTTCCAGAAATGTGGTTCTGAAAATGAAACTTACATAAAGTTTACAAGGAAAATATTCTACCTTAAAGCGTATAAAATCTTAATTATCAGAGTATACAAATGAACAAGAAAGTATAATAAGGTTATAATTTCTTCCTTTAACAAAATATAGTGGAAATAAACTTGAAACAAAACAAGTAACAAGTATGAAATCTTTTAACCCAAAGAGAAGGGTATCCAACAAACTTGGATAAAGGTCCATTGATTTATACTTTCAGGAAAGACTGTCTTACCCACACCAGGGTAATCCCTCAATAGAAATATCGGAATCTGTCTTGCTATCCCCACAAGACATCAAAATTTAAGGTAGTTAGAACCACTGTCTTCCTATCCTCAGAAGTGCTCGATTATACACAACAACAATTGGAGTCACACAAAGCAAGCTAAACAAGATGTTCATTACGCATAAGGTATGAGAGTCTCTCTCTCTAGAAATCACTTCAACAGCATGAAATCTCTAGAGTGATGGATCAGTAATCTCTGTATTGAGCTCGTTCAAATGAAATCCTATTTATAGGTATTTCTCCAATGGTCGGCTCCCCCCTCCAAAAGTCATATTTTTCCTTGAATTTCAGAGGGACCTGTACACGTGTCACTCATAAAATGGTTAGTTAGAAATAGAAAGTATGAAATGGTTTTGTAACTATAACAAGAGTAAGAAAAATAAGGTTGCTTAACCAAATATATTTTTTGGAGTCAAAGGAAAAATAAAGTTTGGAGTGTAAGTAAATAAACCCTTAGAGAATATAAATCATAGATATTTGGATTTTGTTTTTTCAAGGAATTCAGAACCTGAATTCTATAGATTTCGGAGTTTGAATTAAAATGAATTAGGATTCTGAATTCTAAGGAATTCGGAGTCTGAATTCTAAGGAATTCAGAGTCTGAATTTGGAGGAATTAAGAGTCCTAATTCTAAGGAATTTAGAGTCTTAATTTTAGTGAATTCAGAGTCTGAATTCAGAGGAATTAGGAGTCCAAATTTCTGAGAATTCGGAGTCTAAATTTCAGAGAATTTGGAGTCTGAATTTTAGAGAATTTATAGTCTGAATTTCAGAGAATTTGGAGTTTGAATTTCATAGAATTCAGAGTCTAAATTTCAGAGAATGTAGAGTCTACATTTTAGATAATTCGGAGTCTAAAGATAGAATACCCTGTAATCAAGGATTTATACAATTCCTAGGTTTTAGATATGAAACCTATTTTTAGACTTTATAAATAAAAGGAGTTAGAATAATAGAAACTATAAAATGAACAATGAAAACATAGGTAAGGATAAAATTTCCTTGAGGAAGGAAATTTTTCCTTATTAAGATAATTTATAGGGAAAATAAATTTTTTATTATGATAAGGTGATTGTGATTTTCAAAAGATGAAGGAATGGAAAATTAATAAGGAATCCTAATTGACTCAAAAATATCTCCCTTTTTGGAAATCACAATCATCCTTAGAAGAAAGAATATAAGGACTTAGAATTTTTATGAACTTGAAAATTAAAACTTATCTCCCTTTACTTATGGATCATAGTGAATATGACTAACTCCCCCTTAGGTTTTGAAATATCAAAGGATCATATTATTGATTTCCTGAATGAGATTTAGGATTTTCTTGCATATGAAAATCTTCTTTGATAAGAAATCCCCCTTAGATGAAACCCCCCTTACTTAGGGAAATCTCTTCTTTACTTAGAATTATTTTTATCATTCCTTTCTCCCCTTTGTGATTTTAAAAAAGGAATAAGAGGAATGGAAAAAAAATTTGGTACCTGAAATACTATTACTAAATAATGATATATATGAAGAGCAACCAAAATTTCATTAAGATTGAAATAATTTGCACAAGGAAGAAAAATACAACAAAAGATCAGATTTGGGAGAATTATCCTTCTTTCTCCTTCAGTATAAACTTATTCACAATGGTATTTAGCTTCTTAATCTCGTTTTTATCTTCTTCAAAACACTTCAGCAGTTGATCTAGATCTTTTCTTTTCTTCTCCAAGGCTTTAATTTTTTCTTACCAAGCCTTAAGACATTCTGCCTGAGCATTCAAGACTTATTTTTGCTTAACAATATTTTCTTAAAACTCAATTCTAAGATCCCTTTCTCTCTTCCAATTCATAGCCAAAAAATTAAGCTTTCCATTTAATTCCTTGACTTCTTACTTCTGATTTTTTTGTTTGAGAGTAAACTTTTCTTCAAAGCTCTTAGTAAGATCATTAAGCTTTCCATATTCGGTGTCAAAAACATCTTTCACATTATCTTTAAATTCATCAAAGACTCTGATCTCTTCTATTTTCTTTATTGACCAACTTGTAATCTTTTTGCATGATATTTTATTAGCCTCATAACCAATGAGAAAAGATTTGAAATCTTCCTCAAGTCCGAAAAATTTATCCATAAGCATTGAAAATGAATCTGATTTCAGATTGAATGAATGCTAAAGAAACTGGAATCTTGAATCTATACTCAAGAATAATGGAATGGCATCAATTTTTTTTTAAAATACTATACAATAAAATCACATCTAAGGGTGGATGATTCTGAATTTGAGTGTTTGGTTGGAGAGGATTGTTTTTTAATCTCTTCAGATTTCCTCTTCAATGAAGCACCAACTTCTTTATTTTTCACCATATAATTAGTAGGTGTATCCACCAACACCTACTTTCCCTTATCAGCTCTCAGAATTATATCTTGTGCTTTGGGAGATTCATGCTCACTATCTGATAACTGAAAAATCTTATCTTCCTCAAGCTTTTCTTTCTCAGCACCTGCCACAACATCCTCTGGTTGAATAAAATCATGATTGCTGATTTCTTCTTCAGATAACTTATTCACCTCTTCCTGAACTTTATCTTCTTTTCCATGTGTAGAAAGTTTTAAAGACTCTGATTCAAAGGTTCATATTGAAAGTTTCTCAGAAGGACTCTCCTTCTCATGATAATCCTATACTTGCCTTATCATGTCTTCTATATCACCACCGCCTTCTTCTTCTCCTTCTTCTTCCACTTATTCCTCTTCAACTATTTCTTCTTCTTGATGTGGTTTTGGAATCACCATCTTCTTTCTAGGAGTCACCGGGAGTGATTCTTTCAAAAACGATTCTTGTACCAAAAGTTTTTCAAAGGCTTTCTCAGTATCCTTGAGAAGAGATTGTACTATCTCAGCCTCAAAAATCTTCTTCCTTTACTTCTTTCCTTTTTCTTGCTTCTCAAGATTTTCAGAAGCCTTCAACTTCAAAGATTTTTCCTCAGCAGGATCCAAGCCAAAAATAGTCTCCCCTTCTTTCCTATTTTTCTTGTCTTCTCTCCACTTAAAAACCACTTAATCATGGTAAGACTTTTGCTTCTTTGGCTTTAGAGGTGCATAGTGGGTTTCCTTAGCCGTAGGAGTTTCTCCTTTCTCTTCTGGTTCCTTTCCCTTCCTCTTCCTTCCTCCCTTCTTGGAAGTCTCAACCACATTCGGTTTCTTTGAAAGAGTTCAATTTCGGCTTCAGACAAGTCATAGAAATCTCCAGATTGACTATTAAATCCAATATTCATCCTCCTTAGAGTATCATCACTCAACAACATTATTTTGAAATTCCTTGGTTCAGAACTGCAAGGAATTTTTAAAGACTCAAGACAAAGAACTATAATTTTCCATATTATAGCCAGATACATGATAATTTGAGACATCAAATTTCCATTCTTGATGTTCTCAATCGTAACAAAGATATACTTGACCAGGTTTATCTTCCTGAGGTTCACCAAGAAATCTAGAATATATATGTCACTTTTCTTGAGGGTGTCCTTATCCCCTTTTATCAGAATTATAAAAACTTGGACCCATAACTCAAGAATCTAAAGGTTTGTAGATATATGAAAAATCTTCAGAGTCTTTACAACTTTTAATCTAAGAAAAGATAAAGCCTTATACTTATCAAAATATCATGATTCATCGGGTAATTTGTGAGTACAGAATTCTGCTTCACCCTCATAAGAAATTCCAATAAAACTTGCTGCCTTGCTGTAGGAAAGGGAATAAGTCTTCCCATAGCTCTTGAAATAAAACTTATCTCTCCCTTCTTCATTGAAAAAACTTACTGACTCCTAAAATTCAATCAACATGTCCAGATAGACCGGATCTTGTTCCTTCAGTTTCAATAAACATAGGCTCTACCAGCCATTCAACTTAATATTCTTTGAAATGATAGAGTCATATTTAGAATAGAATTTCGGATTGACAAAACATTCTCTATAAATCTTCTATTCACATATTGCCTTTATATTCAACATTTATTTCTAAGGAGAGGCTTTAGTAGACATTCATAATTAAGGAAAACTTGAAGATTCGGAATGGCCTTAAGTAGGGGCAGAACTTCAGCACGTGAAGTCTTTGAAGATCGATGTGGGAAAAACATCTGGTGGTCTTTGTATAGGTGTTTTGTAACGGCCCGAAATTTTGAATAAATCTTGTTTCCTAATTTCATGTGTTATTTTATTTTATTTTTATACTCAACAAAAATGTTTTATTTGATAAACATGATTATAATTAAAATGAGACCATTGGCTTCTGACTGTTATATGACCATCGGTCAATATGACCGCTGTGAACAAAATGTTTTGATTATTGTCTCTAAATACAAGTAATCTTGGTTAATTATTATAGAAAGAAGATTCGATGGACTCACCTAGTAGTCTTGGACCGATCGAAGCCCATCTAATAGAACTTGGGAAGGAGGTAGCACCATTGGGCTTTGCTCTGGACCAAACCCAAGCCGAACTTCATCATGTGAAGCTAGAACGGAATCTCCTTCGCGAGAAGTTCAAACTGATTGAAATTACTACTCGGGCAATGTTGGCCGAGCCTCCCTCAGACTCTCTCACCATAGAACACCTTACACTTAGGTCCTATGCTGGTGTGATAAGAGGCTATGTAAGGAGACCGTAACTACCTTGTGTAATCCTTTGTTTTAAATAAAAATTGGGATTTCTTCTTATGATGAAGTTATGAATTTTCAAATGACCGGATAAATATAGTATGCATATTTTTGATGAATTTTAGAAAAAGGTTATTTTAAAAATGTTTATGTAAACCTTAAATAATTAAAAATGTGTAATGATTTTCAAAAAATGGTCTTCTACAATTATGTTCAGTACAAAATTTGGAGTCTAATAAGATCAACTTGATTTTTGATGAATAGTAAATTATGAATAGTGATTTTATGATTAGGATTAGTAATATGACCAAATGGATTAGTAATCTCACTTAAAGAAAGTTTTAAAATAATCTAGGCACCTTGATTAAGTAATGTGATTCAATAAAATGGTTAAATAACGGTTTCATAAATTATTATTCAACTATTAGTTTTTTTGGGTGAATAGTGTTTTTTTTAATTAAAATTTAAATTAAAAATATTTAGAAAATTATTTTTATAAAATGGATTTCATTTTTGAACTCAGAGCACTGATATTATGTTATGGTAATTTTTGTGGTTTTTTCTGAAAAAATGAATTTTCGGTGAATAGTGTATTTATTTAAAAAATAAATTAAAAATATTTAGAAAATTATTTTTATAAAATGGAGTTCATTTTTGAAATCAGAACATTGATATTTTATTAACGTGAAATTTTGGGATCTTTCTGAGAAAGTTGAATTTTCAGTGAATAGTGAAAATACAGTTTTAGGGTTTCGGTATGTTTAATGACATCATAACTGTGTCATGATGATGTCATGAGATTTTTAAAGGGTTGGCCGGCCAAGGGTGATGGATTATTGTGTGGGGGTCCCCATGTGGCCTAACTTTATGGGAAGTACCATGGGAGGGCCCATGCTTTTGAGAAAACCACTTTTGAGGTGTCCCTTGGCCATTAATGCCTTGTCCCCTCACATTCCCTATAAATACCAAGCCCTCCTCTCATCCATTCGACTCCCCACTCTTCCCCAACGAAGTTCTGGTCTCATTACCTCCCAAGGAGTCCTCCCAAGGTGCCCCCAAGCCCTCAAGGTCCCATCCTTTGAGGTTTAAGAGTTACATTTTAAGGTAAGGGATCCGACCCCTCTCTTTCTTTTCAAGTGATCTCTTTTATGTCATTCCTTTTATGCTCCATGTTCTTATGTTGGAGGATGTTCTTTTATACTCCTATTACCTCCCTTGTTATGTTCATATAATGAGATATCCCCTCTTACTCTCATTATTTCGTTTTATGAAGTTTTAAGTGGCGCCGTTAGGCTGCCGAAATTTTTGTAACAGATTCTTTCTCCCTTCTCATTTTTTCAAGATCTATTTTCATGTAAAGTATTTCAAGTTCCTTTTTATTATTTTGGGGTATGATCTCTAAATTTATCATACTGATCTTTTATGTTCATATGATGAGAGACCCAATTTGATCTCTTCAATTCAGTATTTTGAAGTTTTAAGTGGCGCCGTTAGGCTGTCGAATTTTTAAGTGGTTCTTCACCCTTCTCGTTTTGAAGTTCTACTTTCATGTCAATTATTTCAAGTTCCTTTTTGTCATGTTGGGGTATGATCTATATATATATCATACTGTACTTATATGTTCATATGATGAGAGACCCCATTTTATCTCTTCAATTCAGTATTTTGAAGTTTTAAGTGGCGCCGTTAGGCTGTCGAATTTTTAAGTGGTTCTTCACCATTCTCGTTTTGAAGTTCTACTTTCATGTCAATTATTTCAAGTTCCTTTTTGTCATGTTGGGGTATGATCTCTATATCTATCATAATGGAATATTATGTTAATATGATGAGAGACCCCATTTGATCTCTTCAATTCAGTATTTTGAAGTTTTAAGTGACGCCGTTAGGCTGTCGAATTTTTAAGTGGTTCTTCACCCTTCTCGTTTTGAAGTTCTACTTTCATGTCAATTCTTTCAAGTTTCTTTTTGTTATATTGGGGTATGATCTCTATATCTATCATACTGGAATCTTATTTTCATATGATGAGAGACCCTATTTGATCTTTTCAAATCATTTTGTTTGAAGTTTAAGTAACGCCGTTAGGCTACCGAACTTTCATAAGAGAAATCTAATTTTTGTCTTCCTTCCATGTTTTTCATTTCAAATGGTATGTCCTTGAAATTTAATTTCCATGATCATGTATCATTCTTATTCTGTCCATATACTGTTTTATGGGTCATTTATGAATGTTTGACCCATTTTTCCTCTCTTTTTAATGTCTTCTAAAACCTCGTAACATAGCCGTTATGCTGCAGAATTTCCATCTCAGAATGTCTCTCTCTTTTTCTAAAGTTGTTTTATATTATTAAGTGAATACTCAAAGCTCTTTCTTCTAAAGGGGTATTCACATATATACCAAAATGTTCCATTTTAAATTATGGGATTTACATACATGAGACCCACCTTCCTTTTCTGTGGGTTTTAAAGTGACATAAAGATCATGTCTTTAAAGCAGTTTTTAAAACGTTATGATTACGAAATGAAACCCGTTTATTTTGTGCTATATGGGTTATTTATGAAATGTTTGATGATGATGATATATGTGGCTCACATGATAATAAAGACATGTCAAGGGTGCGCCCTGATAGCGCTCCAATGCATTGGGTAAAGACTTAATCTCTAGAGATGACCATTTTTAACGACGCCTTGGTGAATAACCTTGGTAATTTTTAACGAAACCTTGGGAATGGACCTTGGTGAAACGAAACGATTGTCAATATTAAATGTTGCAGCCACATCTTCAAGTTATGAAAAAGTTTTATTTTTATTATGATATGCCTCATGATTTCATTTTCATGCCTTAAAGTTCTTTTCATGACTTTATTGATGTATCTCAAGTTCATATGTAAAATGTTTCACTTGTTTCCCTTGCTGGGCCTTCTGCTCATCCTATCTTTTGATGTATGTCCCCAGGTTATGAGATGCAGTAATGAGCCTAGGGTGAACATGAGGAGAATCCTTTCAAGTGTTTAATAAGAATGTTTTTTTGGTTTCATGTTTTATGTTCCTTGTTTCCAAGACACTAAACCTTAAAGATCCTCAGTTCCGTGTAATGGAATGAAAGTTATGTTATAAAAAGACGGGATGCTATATGTTTGAGGTGACGGTTCAACTTCCTTGATTGATCCAACGGTTGAAATACTCTTGATCAGATCTGATGGTTGAGATGATATCTGAAGAAAGAGTTTGGTAGGTTCCGATATTTTGAGCTTTTAAAGATAAACATTCATATTTAAGAGAAAGTGAATCCAAAAAAGTTTCTTAAACAAGATAAAAATACCCACATGTAAAAAGATGATTATGAAAATTTAGGAAAGAAAACATACCTTCCAGATTTCTAGAAAGATTATTCATAATGAGGAAGATTCTTCTTGAATAACTTTTAGATTCTAGAAAAGTTTAATGAAAAATTTGATTATAGAAACTTTTATTACAAAAATTTTGATTACGAAAATTTTGATTATGAAAATTTTGATTATGAAAAATTTTGACTATGAATTTTTTTTTACTATGAAAAATTTTGACTATGACAAATTTTTACTACAAAAAATTTTGACTATGAAAAATTTTAACTATGAAAAATTTTTACTATGAAAATTTCTGACTACGAAAAATTTTGACTATGAAAATTTTTATCTAGGAAAAGTTTTTAACTACCAAGAAAATGTACTCACCCTATGAAAAAGAGTTTCTTACTATAAGAAGATAGGTTTCAGCAAGAAGTTAATATGGAAGATTACCTTATGATTATCATTCCAAACTTATGTTTAATGTATTCAAATCAATTAGAGGGTAAAGATTTTATGAAATATCAGAAATTTGATCTTGCATTCCAATAAATTGAATAATGATAGCTCCTTTTTGTGTGTGATCCCTAAGAAATTGATACCTAATATCTATGTTTTTTGAACGTGAATGATGTGAAGGGTTTTTACTTAGGTAAATGGAACTAGTATTATCACACAATATTTTTTTTTTGGTAAAACTCTTACCATAGTCTGTGAGTGTGTGTTGTATCCACAAGACTTGAGAACAACAACTTCCAACTGCTATATATTCTGCTTCAGCAGTGGAAAGTGCTATTGAGTATTTATTTTTGCATGACCAAGAAACTAATAAATCTCCTAAGAAATGACAAGTTCCGGATGTACTTTTCCTATCCATTCTACATCCACTAAAATCAGCATCTGAAAAACTTTTTAAAACAAAATCATTTCCAGAAGTATAAAAGAGTCCTAAATCCATGGTTCCCTTTAAGTAGAAAAAAAATACTTTTAACTGAATTTAAATGAGATTTCTTAGGATTGTACTGATACCTTGTGCATAACCATACTAAAAACATTAAGTTTGGATAACTAGATTTCAAGTATAGTAAGCCTCCTATCATACCTCTAAATGATGTTTGATCCACTGGTTTCCTAGATTCATGAAGATCAAGTGAATTTGAGGTAACAATGGGAGTACTTATACTCTTGGTGTTGTCATATCCATACATTTTAAGAATATATTTAATATAATTATGTTATGATATATAAATTCTTTCTGGTTTTTGAGAAATTTGAAAACCAAGGAAAAATGTTAACTCACCCATCATACTCATTTTAAACTTAGATTTCATTAGATTCTCAGACAAATCAGTTAAATATTGATGAGTTGAACCAAATATATTATTATCAATATAAATTTCAACAATCAAAACATTTTTCTTATCTTTATTTATAAATATGGTTGGATCATCATTTCCCTTAATGTAATAATTTTGTAATAAAAATACTATAATTTTATCATACCGGGATCTAGGGGATTGTTTAAGTCCATATAAAGCTTTCATAAGTTTGAAAACATTTTCAGGATGTTTTGTATCTTAAAAACCAGAAGGTTGTTTAACAAAAACATCCTCTTGAACATTACCATTAAGGAAATCACATTTAACATCCATTTGAAAATGTTTAATGTTAAAGAATACTACATAGGCAAGTAGAATATAGATAGATTCAAGTCTATTTACTGGAGCATAGGTTTCTTCATAGTCTATTCCTTCTTGTTGATTATAGCCTTTAGCAACTAATCTAGATTTATTTCTTACTATGATTCCATTTTCATCACACTTGTTTCTGAAGACCCATTTCACTCTAATAATAGATGTTTCCTAAGGTCTTTCTACCAAGTTCCAAACTTTATTCCTTTCAAATTCATTTATCTAATCTTTTATAGCTTTTTTCCAATCATCATCACCTAAAGTTTCATCAGTGTTTTTTGGTTCTTATTGAGAAAGGAATTATAGATGTTCTACTTCAATTCTTAAGGAACTTCTAGTCCTTAAAAGTTGATTTACATGACCAATGATACTCTCACTGGGATGATTCTTATGAAACAACTGATTTGGGTTTTGTAAAACCTATTCATCAACATATGGTAGGAAATATTCTGGGGTAAATGTATCACATACATTTTCTAGAACATTTTCCTTATCAGATGTATATTCTATCAAGGGATGATAATCAGTTTTTGAAAACACATCCGTAGATGTAGCTTGAGGGTGTTTAAAAATAAATGGATTAGTTTCATCAAATCTAACATGTACTGTTTCTTCAATAGTACAAGTATTTTTTTTAAAATCTATAAGCCTTAGAAGTTGTAGAGTAACCTAGGAAAATTCCTTCATTAGATTTGGGTAAAAATTTATGTAAATTATCTTTAGTATTCAGAATGAATACTTTGCATCCGAATACCTTGAAGTAGGAAAGTCTAGGTTTTCTACCATTCCATAACTCATAGGGGTTTTATTAAGAAAAGGTCTAATCAAAACCCGATTTATTGTATAACAACCAATAATATAGCTTCAGTCAAAAAATGTTTGGCTATCAAATAATCACTCAACATGGTTCTTGTTATCTCTTGAATAATTCAATTTATTCTTTTAACAAAACCATTTTTTGTGGGATTCTTGGTGTTGAGAAGTTATGAATAATGCCTTTTCTCTTACAAAAAGTTTCAAAATCAGAATTTTGAAATTCTTCTCCATGATCACTATGAATAGTTATCAATGGAAGGTTTTTCTCATTTTTAACTTGGGCTCTAAATATTTTAAAATAAGAAAAAGCTTCAGATTTCTTTTCTAGAAAATAGACCCACGTAAATCTTGTGTAATCATAAAATAGGAAAAACACACAGTATTTTCCTCCAATGCTTCTAGTCTGTGTTGGACCAAAAAGATCCATATATGCACCAACTGTAATGCATTAGAAGTTCGGACTTCACCGATTGATTTAAAGTTTGATTTATGTTTCTTTCCATATTGACAAGGATCACAAAATTTTGAAAAATCATATCTAAGCTCTGGTAGATCCTTAACAAGTATTTTCTTAGAGAGTTTACATGAGTTCCTAAGGTTACAATGTCCTAACCTTCTATAACATAACCAATACTGGTCTTCCATTGCACTAAGGCAAGATAGGTCTTGGCTCCTAAGGTCTTATAAGTTTAGTGTGTATACATTCTCTTGCCTATGGGTAGAAAGAATAAACTCTTACTTGGAATTGTGTACTAGGAACTTATCATTCCTAAAATTCACAAGGTAACCTTCATCACATAACTGAATTATGCTAATAAGGTTGTTCTTAAGACCTTTAACAAATAAAACATTTGAAATCAAAGTTTTTCCAAGAAGAAAAATGTTACCTATACCAATAATTTCTCCCTTAGCATTATCTCCAAAATTTATTTTTCCTCCTTTCATCTTGATAATATTTTCAAATAAGTTTTTGTTACCAGTCATGTGCCAGAAACATTCACTATCCATGTATCATGTATTTCTGTTGGTACTATCTTTATTTTCCTAAAAATAAGAGTGTTAGACTTTTGAAACCTAAACATTCTTGGATCTGAAAACTTCAGAAAACAAAATTTTAGGTATCTACACTTTCTTAGAAAAATAGGCTTTATGAAAACCCAAAAACTTAGTTTTTTAAAGAATTTTTTTTCCAATGCCCATCACACTGGCATTTAGTGCAGAATGGGGCACTTTGAGGAACAAAATAATTATTACTAAAAATTGGTTTAGAATGAGTATAACCAAATCTAGAATTATTCCTTAGAGGTCGAATTTGGGAATAAATCTTATCAATGTTTTCCTTACCTAAGGTAAAGTTTTGAAAAGACTTCCTCAAGGAAAATATTTCTGAATTTAGTCTAATAATTATATTTTTATCCTAAAAAACTTTAGTTTTAGCACTAGAGTTAGTATCTAAAATATTTTTCTTCAAAATTACATTTTCAATATCCTTAGAAAGTTTATCCTTCTCAGAATTAACTTCCTCAAGGTTTTTGGAAATACTTTCAAAATTATAAATTTTCTTATCAATATCTTTAGAAAGATCTTATAATTCTTTATTAAGAATAGGAATTCTATAATTTTCCTTATCAAGTTTTTCTTGACTTTAGAATTTTCATTCTCAAGAAGCTTGGATAACCTAAATACTTCTTCATACATAGGTAACACATTATCTTCATCAAAAGAAGATTCTTAATTTGAAGCTTTATAATATTTATTATCACTATAATTTTCTTTTAAGAAAACATTAGTTATGGATTCAACATTTTGTACCTTGGCTGTTAGACAATGATTTTCAATAGGTATCTTGGTAAGTAGACCAATATTCTTATGACCAAAAGATTCATACTCAAAGGATTCATCAAGAGAATATCCACCACTAGCACTCCATGTGTCATTGGCTTTTAATAATTTCTTAGATTTAGCCTTGCAGTACTTACTTCTATTACTCTCAGAATGCTTTTCCTTTTTATCCTTTTTCTTAATCATAGGACAATCCGGCCTTATATGACCTCCTCTTTTGAATTCATAATAAGTGACTTCAAATTCTTTATTGTCCTTTCTTTCTTTCCTCTTAAACCTATACTAAAAGTATTTCTTTCCAACTATCTTGTTCATCCTTTAATAAATATTAGATAGGTCATTATTAGAATGTTCACTTTCTATAGATTTAGATAAAATAGTGACTTTATTTGACTTGGATCTTGTAACCCTTTCAGGAGTCTTGGATTTTGTAGTGGTAAAGGCTATACTTCCGTTTCCATTCTTCTTCTTATTCATATGAACATCTCTTTTCATTCTTGTCTCATGTTGAAGAATAGTTCCAAAAATATCATCAAGAGTAATTTGGGATACTATACTATTCTCATTAATAGTTATTCTCTTAGTTTCCCACTCATTAGGGATGATATCTATAATCTTTTCCAAAAGTGCCTCCTCATCTAAACCTTTTTCACCCATTGATTTTAAACTGTTTGAGAGGACTGGTTTGGGATATGCCTAACACTGAGAGGGGGTGAATCAGTGTTGGGGACTTTTTAAACCAATTCCAACTTTTATCCCTGTACCTCTTGACCTGTTAGAATCTTGATTATCTTATTCTCTTTTCCCTATCGCATGCAATAATAGAAATCAGTAAAAATATGCACACGATATTTTTACAAGGCTCACCACTCAATAAGACTAGCTACATACTTTTCATGCATGGTAATGACCAGCGCATGAATTATCCACTATAATTTAAAATGCGGTTACAATGGAGTGTCTAAGAAAACAATCTTCTAGCCAGTGTGAGTCCCTACACTTTGGAGGGGGGTGGGAAACAATCCTCTTCCCTGGATTGGTGAAAGACTAGTACAACTTGCAGCCTCTAGCTGGTTCTTTATACCGCCTAATGAGACAATATTATTCCTTCTTGATAAGTTAGGTTCTTCTCTTGATCTTATTTAGTTCTCTTCACTTGATTACTTGCAAAGCATTAGGCAAGCAATTCTTCTTGTCTTCTTCTTTTCTCTTCACTAGTGCAAAAATAGCTGCACTATGACTTCTTTTTCTTTAGTGCAGTAACAGAATTCACTAACACTTCTTCTTCTTTCTTAGCAATAATCACATATACCAATGTGGTTATTCAGAAACTGAGGATTAGCTCACAAAGAATCATCTAAATTAAACTGCCCTAAATAATTGTCAGCCTTCAGTTGGGCATACTCTGTTCTTCTTCTTCTTCTTTACTTTCTCTTTGACACAGTATAATTGTATTGTCTTAATCTCTTTATTAAATTCTCAATACCAATACAGGAGTGTATCAGTATACTAAATTCTTTCTTTGTGTAGATATGAATTCAGTTGCACATATAGTTCTTCTGCACTCCGCAAAGCACAACGAGAGTGTAAAACACTAGTTGTGTGAGTGTGGATCAACTTCTATTCGTGACACTGAAAGGTTCACGGTACTTCCTTCTTTGCAAAGTCACTTTGAGAGTGCTATACACCTGTCGAAGGCCTATAGTACCCTCAAATTTTTCACGTAACCTTCTAGGTGTCTTGCGCATAAAATTCAAGCCTTATGCATAAAAAAACCTTTTGGCGTGAAAAACCCTTTTCATGCAACTCTTCTTTTTCACGTAGAACTCCCCTTTTTCACGCAACACTTATTTTTCACGCTGCACTTCTTCTTTTCACGCAATAATCTATATTTCAATTTTTTTTCATGCATCAGAGCTCAAGATTTGTCTAAGTGTTGAGTCTCTACAAATGAGAGGGGGTCACCTCATATTTATAGGCATTTTTGACCCTACGCATAAAACCCCTTCTTGCGCGTAAAAATTCTTCTAGCGTGTAAAACTGTCTCTCACTTCTTTAATTACACACACCTTCCTTTATGTTTGCGCACCACCTGGATTTTTTTTCACACCTCATGACATTTCCATTTTTCATCATTCTAAGCATGAAGCACCAATTAGGTGCAAAATTCCCCATCGTGTTCCATATTGTGCGCAAACCCAGCCTTTCACGCGACGTCGTATTTCGCGCAATGATCCAATTTTTTGCACACATCATGCCTTTGCAAATTTTTGAGGTTCTGATCTTGAAAAACCTTTTGCACGAAAAACTTCATTCCTCTATTTCTCACATCCCACTGATATTTTGCGCAACCTGCTACTATTTCGTGCACCACATTATTTTTTTCGCGCAGCTTGCCTAAATTTCTACACACTCCATACCTTTTCCATTTTTTGATGTTTTGGCCTTGAATAATGCCTTGCATGCAAAAATATAAACCATATTCAATCTTGTGCACAACATTCATTGCCAAAAACACATCTTCATCTCCCGATTTTCAGGCTCTAAAATTTGGCAAACACTGGAAAATAGCGCCACCTTAAACTGTGCTTTTGTGCCGCCCCCAGATTGTCCATTACTTTGTCATTTCTCTCTTTACTACTTCCCAGAACCATTCTTAATATTTCATCACAAAATACACTATCATGATATATGTACTTTGATAGATCAACTTTAGCATCGTCACAGTTACAATGGGAAGTACTGAAACATCCCATCTTCCAACAGCATCATTCCTTCCAATCAAAACTGTATATGATTAGCATCATCATTTCTCCCCCTTTCTTTCATAAGGCTTGCATCACAAGTTCTCCTGACTTATGATATTTTTGAAATACATATCAGTAAAGCATCGTCTGGTTTCATCCATTCTTTTTGGAATATGAATTCCAAATTACTTCTTTCATCCTCACTTCAAATCCTCAATTCCTTTTGGAGTGTTAATTCCAAAGAACTCCATTTATCTCTCTTCCAAAAGTAGAGGCTTATGGATTCTTCAAACACCTTCAATGTTGCAGACAATGTATCACCTTTGATACATGTATTTGGGACTTTAAAGAATAGGTAAACAATCATCTGATTTCAAGGCAATGTGTAATTCATGACCTTATTAGAGTTACAAGTCCTTCCACACTCTCTCTTATTCTTCATCCATCATTCTATACTTCATTCAAATTGTATGATTCTTTTATTCAATAAATTTCTTGCATGGTTCTCATGAAATCATGAAGCATTGCATTGTCTTCTTTAGATCCTCATTCTTCTTCAACCATCCTTAGATAGATGATACTTCACCATTCTTCTCCAATAATCCTAAAATGGATGATACTTCTCCATTCTTCATTGTTGTAAACAATGTGTCACCTTTGACACAATTTATTTGAACTTAGGATCAGTTCAAAAATCGTCTGAATTGATCTTCTTAGAGAATTTCTCAAGTATGACATCCAATGATATGATTCCATAACAATTCTCCAGGAAACCTCACTTCAGCCAATCTCTACTTACATTTTAGTTCTTCTTCATCTCCTTCTTCATTTTTGATGAGTATTGACAACTATTGACAAAAAATACAATTTTCATACACAAAGTGGTCCCAACACTATTAACGATAGTCATAAACCTTTGTTGTACCTTACACACTCGTTCTCCTTAAGGAAATAGAAATCCATGATATTCTTCTCTAAGCACAGCTCTTCTAGTTTCTATAAACTTGGATGTACCAGAATGAGCAACTTCCAATTTCTCCCAGATATAATTTGCAGCTTCACAAGAAGAAATCTGACTATATATATTCCTGGTGATGGAAAAAAACAAAGTATTGCGTACCTTGTAGTTTAGTTGATATTCTGACTTCTCTTGATTAGAAAAATTTCTAACTTCCTTATCAGGAATCTTGTAATCTCCAGTAAGCATAAATAAGTTGTCCACTACATTATTAATAACAAAAATCTTCATATGATCTCTCTAATATTCAAAATAATTATCATCAAATATAGGTGGTCTAGTAGGATTTATATTTTCAATCAAACCGAAATTCATTCCTTCCATCTAAATGAAAATATATTTCTACAGAAACTTGTTAATAGTAAAAGTCCGTAAACATGGATTAAAATACTAAGCAAGGAAAATATTTAGAACAATGAAAACTTAATCATGAAAACTTATATGCAAATATAAGTATTTTAGAGACCTCCTATGATACCAATTATAGGATCTAAATATGAATGAAGATGCTCAATTACAATAGGGGGGGGGGGGCGAATTGCAAGTTTAAAAACATTCATTTTTAACCTTAAGGAAAAATATGTTTAACAAGGTTAAGAAAGGTAAATTCACAAGACCTATTTTAGTTCTACAAACTTGCTAGGTTATAGAAATGTGGTTCTGGAAATGAAACTTAAGGAAAGTTTATAAGGAAAAGATTCTACGTTAAAGCATATAAAATCTTACTTATCAGAGTATACAAATGAATAATAAAGTATAATAAGGTTATACTTTCTTCATTTAACAAAATACAACAAAAATAAACTTGTAACAAAAAAAATAACAAGTATGAAATATTCTAACCTAAATAGAAGGGTATCCAACAACCTTGGATAAAGTTCCCTTGATTTATACTTTCAAGAAAGTCAGTCTTACCCACACCAGGGTAAGCCCTCGATATGAATATCATAATATGTCTTGCTATCCCCATAAGCCCTCGAACTTTAAGGTAGTCAGAACCTTTGTCTTCCTATCCCTGGAAGTCCTTGATTGTACACATCAACAATTGGAGTTGCACAAAGTAAGATGAACAAGATGTTCAGTATACACAAGGCATGAGAGTCTCTCTCTCTAAAAATCACTTCAGCAACATGAAATATCTAGAGTTATGGATTGGTAATCTCTATATTTTTCTTGTTCAAATGATCTCCTATTTATAGGCATTTCTCTAATGGTCGGCTCCCTCCTCCAACGATCATATTTTTCCTTGAATTTTGGAGAGACCTGTGCACATGTCACTCATACAATAGTTAGTTAAAAACAAAAAGTACGACTTCATTTCATAACTATAAAAAGTGTAAAAAAATAAGGTTTCTTAACCAAATCTATTTTTCAGATTCAAATGAAAAATAAAGTTTGGTGTATAATTAAATAAACACTTAGAGACTATAAATCATAGATATTTGGATTCTATTTTTTAGGGAATTCAGAACCTAAATTCTATAGATTTCGGAGTTTGAATTCGAATGAATTCAGAGTCTGAATTATAAGGAATTCGGAGTCTGGATTCTAAGGAATTCAGAGTCTGAATTCTGAGTAATTCAGAGTGTTAATTCTAAGGAATTCAGAGTAAGAATTTCAATGAATTCGGAGTCTTAATTCTAAGTATTTCAGAGTCTGAATTTAGAGGAATTCAGAGTCCAAATTTCAGAGAATTTGGAGTCTGAATTTCAGAGAATTTAGAGTCAGAATTTCAGAGAATTTGGTGTCTAAATTTTAGAGAATTCGGAGTCTGAATTTCAGAGAATTAGGAGTCTGAATTTCAGAGAATTCAGAGTCTGAATTTTAGAGAATTCAGAGTCTGAATTTCAGAGACTTCGGAGTCTGAATTTTAGAGAATTCAGAGTCTAAATTTCAAGGAATTCAGAGTCTAAAAATAGAATACCCTATAACCAAGGATTTATAGTATTCCTAGGTTTTAGATGTGAAAACGATTTTTAGACATCAGAAATAAAAGGAGTTATAATAATAGAAACTATAAAATGAACAATGAAAACATAGGTAAGGATAAAATTTCCTTGAAAAAAAGAAATTTTTCCTTATTAAGATAATTTTTAGGGAAAATAAAATTTGTCTTAAGATAAGGTGTTTGTGATTTTCAAAAGATGAAGGAATAGAAAATTCATAAGGAAACCTTATTGACTCAACAATGATATTATCAGATGCATGTAAAGGATGAGGATATCCTGAAGACTTCTTTCCATTATCATCATGGGAATTATGAGTTTTTTGTGATGCCATTTTGTGTGATGAATGATCCATATGTGTTCATGGGGTTAATGAATGCTATGTTCTATGAGTTCCTAGACGAGTTCATGGTTGTTTTCATCGATGAAATAATTGTGTAATCCATGTCTAAGGAGGATCATGCATAGCATCTATATCCCATTTTGGGAGTTCTTCATTATGATAAGTTGTTTGGGATGTTTCTGAAGTGTGAGTTTTGGGGTTGATAGGTCTGTTTCTTAGGGAATATTGTGTCCAAGTAGGGAGTAGCTGTGGATCCATAAAATATAAATGCAGTTGTGTCTTGGGAAGCCCCAAAGTTGTTGGAATAGGTGAGAAGTTTCCTTGGTCTTACAGGCTATTACATGAGGTTTGTAGCTGATTTATCTTTGGTTACAACTCCTATAACAACATTGAAAAGAAAAGACCAAGTGTTATTTTGGAGTGATCAGTTTGAGATAGATTTTGAGTATCTAAAAGAGAATTTGGTCAGTGATCAAATTCTTTGTATGTCAGCAGAAGGAGTATTCTCTTAGAGGGTAATGCCTCCCATCTAAGTGTTTACTATACCCTCAGTGCTAGTCTCCAAACTAGGGCCTATTAGAGGCAGGAATCTTGTGTCATAATCTCTATTCTCCTATTTCTGGCATAGGAGGGATACAATTTGTGTGGAGGGGGTCATGTTAGGTGATAAGGCAAGTGTGACTACCCCAAGCCCACCTCCAATAGGCATAAGGTTGGAGACCAACACTGAGTAACTATAACACTCAAATGGGAGGCCTTAGCCTAAGGTAACTTTACACACACACACCCACAAAAACACATATCCAAGCACATACAATGATGAAATATAAAATTAAACTGATACCATATGCATGAACATGTCTAAATCCCACAATCAGGGTATAACAGAAATACTAGAAAGAGATAAGGTCCAAATACAAGCACACCCAAAACTATAAAGAAGTCCAACCTAATATAAATAAGGGAATACAATCAAATGAGACTCATTGTATAAAACACAATCTTTATAGACCAAATATAATCTCTCTATAATTTTGGTCCATCGATAACATCATCGAACAACCAGTCATCTTTATGAGACATGCCACATGTGGGTAGAGCCCAAGATGAGGTGAGTATAAAAATACCTAGCAGGACACCAAAAAATCACTAATCATATAACATAAACAATAGTAATCATCTCATCACAAGGATATATCAACAAAATAGATAAAAATAATATCCATATATACTCATAGTAGACATATAGTCTAAAGGTAAGGTTAGAAATATATTACTAGACTATGATTTCTACTCGAAGGTTCCATATAACACTCATCTTGGAGAACACACTCCACGAGTCAGATAACAACAATGGAGTCTATCCAAGATTTCGTGCTCATCTGGTCTCACCATAATAAGTATGCATTGGAAGTATGAAGAGATCGATACGTATATGGGGATCACTCCTAGGGCTGTGGGGTATACCAATAACCCAATTTGTATTAACCCACTATATAGGGGATCAATGCCCATTTAGTGTTGGTCATGGTGATTCCGAGAACCCCACTTAGGGAAAATGATGAAGATAAATGATCTCACTTGAGGCCTCACAGAGGGATTCCAAAAACCCTATTCAAGACTGAATTTCCTCATATGGTATCACCATACTATTCATATGAAATGATTCTATACTAAACCCACAAGGAAAGAAATAAAGGGAATGTACCCTAACAAAACTTTTACATGCTGAAGGGAACAAAGGCTTCAATCCATATTTTAAAAAGTACATGGTGTTTACTATAAGCACACAATATGTATTTTTGAAAATAGGTCGACACATGTATCATAGCACATGCCCAAATCTGTGTTCATGTACACTTGGTTGTGCCTAATTACTTCACCATTTCCATGTACATGGATCTACCTGTATACCCCTAGCCTTGCTATGTGCCTAGTCATGCTCCTGGCCGTGTTCCTAAACATGTACTCCTTGAGTAAATTCTTAGTCTCTAGGTAGGGTCACATTCCTTGTGATATGTGTCACATGCTGTGTGATACTTATATCCTTCTAGAAAACCCTAACACCATAGCCTGGGCACCATATGATGTGTATTCTCAGATTACACGACGTGTATATTGGGATTTTCCAGAACACATAGATCATTATGCGACTATTTATTCAATTTCACATGTATGATATTTCCACCTCTAAACTTGACATAGGTGGAGGATCTGAACTGACCAATCCCCATCATCGACTGATCTCCAAAATTTGGTCACCCAACTCAATATAGAGTTGCTTACATTGCACTATGCCACTACCCCACACCGAAAACCAGCAATGAGTATCTCTAAATCAGAATAGATTGATCATCCATTATTTTTGTTCCCTGAATTCATAGCCTCAATCAAATAAATATCCATGATATTGATTCATTTCAATGAATAAGTGTCATAAAATAATTGAATACCAGGTATTCATTAAACTGTGGGCCAAATGAATTTCCCAAGATGAACTTGTGAAGAATAAGGGAATAAATGCACAAAACACAAACATGAAGAATGAGCCTAGGAAAATGTTCATTTTTTCCTTTATTAATTTATTTTATAATTATTAATGAAGATATATAAATAATAAACCATATAAATACCCACCCCCAGCTAAATCTAAACTATACCCACAATACACTTAATCCACTAATCAATTTTTTAGTTGATTGATATGAATTCATCATAGAAAAAAAATACAATGGGGGATAAATAAAAATATTGAAAATGTACTACCTTTATTTGGATCATTTTTTGGTGAAGAAATAATCCATATCATTTTCATTGGTGAGATCCTCAAATTCTATTGCACACCAATCAACGACACATGATCTGGTTGTCGATCTTCTGAGAACAATCCTCTAATGATCGCACTCAAAATCTACAGGGTTATGTGGATCACAATTGTATTTTTCCACAACCATATATTTATATACCACATTAGGTCATGGTGAAGAAAATAAAATAAAATAAATAAATAATTTTATTTATTTATTAATCCGCCCATGAGTGTACTCAACCCGAACATCAAATGCACTCAAAGGGTATGTTGCCGCTAGGGTAAAAATCATTCTCTGAAATCAATGGTAGTCTCATATTTATAATCTAAGACTCCATTTAGGGGTTATTAAATTTTTTTAGGAAATATTATAATGTTAAATATTAATATATTTAATATTTTTCAAATATTAATTTTGGGATCAATGGGACTCGGAATCACGCACCATCTTTGTTCCTAATATTGTAAATATTACTCGATATATTCAAAGACATACATGTAATAATGATATGTTACACTCTATACACCTTAGGAATTTATATCCAAAAAAGAAAAAAATACTACACAAATAGATGTGGTTACTGAGCATTCATTTGAGTCTCCTGCTCCCAAGTACTCTCCTAAAGATTCTATAATACCACAAGACATGCCCTAAAGGAATCTCTCTCTCATGGAGGATCTTATCCTGATGATCCTCAATCTATATTGGGTACTTTAAAAAATCATTTCCATCCACAATGTCCATATCACCCAAGTTTATAACATGCAATGGGTCATGCACGTACCTCCTCAACTATGACACATGGAAGGTGTTGTGTACCCAGTCTAACTATAGGGGTATAGCGAAGTAGTACACCACCTAACCAACTCTATGTGGTATTTGGAAATGTCCAATTAATCTAAAAGATAGATTTAAACCCAATCCAAATTTCCAAAAAACCCACTTAGAGGTGATACCCATAGAAACACATGGTCTCCCTCCTTAAACTCCAATGACCTATGTCATTAGTTCGTATAATAATTATGATGGATCTGTGCAGTCCTCATCCACTCCTAGATGATTTGTACCTACTCTATCATGGTTCTCACCAACCATGGGACCATAAGTGATGACTCTCTTGGTTTGGTCCAACATAATTTTGAACTTCAAGGTAACCTATAAAAGGCCTTGAGCAGTGCTATACAAACGGTGGAATTGTAGCTGATATTGCATCAAAACTCCATCAAAGGTATGTAATATTCTTAACTATAGAAAAATACTAACTTGAAAGCCTGTATTATTTCCTTCAAGACATGATTGGTCCACTCAGTATATCCCTCATTTTATGGGTGAAAATTTATTCACAAAAAAAATATTCCAAAAGGATTCCCTCAATCCCTTCCATAACCGATATGGGAAATGAGAATAATGAAAAAAATGATCATTGAGGAAAGTACATAGAGCCAGACCATCTCCAACATGTAAAGGAATCCCAATATCTCTACTAAACTCTACTATCAGATAGCTAGGAAGTTGCTCAACTTGGTAATCCGGTCTATGATCTTCCAGAAGTAATTGTGTCCTCTATATTTCCATGGCAACCCTATCATGAAGTCCGCAGATATCCTATCCTACTTTTACATTGGAACCTAAAGGGGTTGAGCTAAATCCAGTTGAACCTAGTTCTCATCCTTCACTTACTGACAAGTAATTCATCAAGAAAAAAAATCTTCAAATCCCTTCTTTATTCCCAACCTCTAATATTAATATCATTGTTCTTAGTACATCTTCGTCACACTTGGATGTACCACCAAAGGTGATGTATAAAACTACCTTAAAACCACCTCATGTAACATAATTGGTATCATCATGCATCATATGAAGAAAATGATGTGTTCCCCACCTCAAAATAACCCATCAGGATCACATCCAGTGGATATCTAAGTATGTAAGGTCTCACATTTATTATCTCCATGATGAGTATCCTTAACTTGCTGTATAATCGGTGGGGGTAACAACCACCAACTGAAAGTAAGATGCATCATAACCATCCAATAAGGATAACTATAATATAGAGAACTTCCTTAAAACCTATCTTAGTAAATTTGAACATGATATCATACTGATAGAATCTACTACCGCATTAAACTTCCTAGGATCAAAGATAATCTCAAAATTATAATCCTAGATGAAATCTAGCCATCAACTCAATATCAAGTTAATATCCTTTTGAGATAAGATATACTTGATATTATTGTGGTCATAATAGATGATAAGTATCTCACCTAGAAGGTAGAGTCACCACACTTTTAGTGCAAAGAATATTTCTACTTGATCAAGATCATGGGTCACGTAGTACTGCTAATTTAGTCTCATTTGAGGTGAGCCATAAGGAATCACTGCTTGCCTCTATATCAGAAAAAAACAAATCCTAGTCCCTAATTCAACTCATAACACTATTTAATCAACACCATCCTATAGAAATATCAATATGGGAGCACTCATCAATATCTAAATCAACTTTGGGAAAGCCTACTGGAACTTCTCTATCAATATGAAAGGCTTCACCTTTTAGGTCAAAGATGTCAAGGGAGTTGAAATCCTGAAGAAATTGAGTAATAATATATGATAGTATACTACCAACCTATGGAATATCAACACCTCCTTCATGCTCTTAGGTGGATCCCAAGATAACACTACATCAAGTTTCACTGGGTCCACTACAACATCATCTGTTGAGATGACATATCCCAAAAAGTGGAAATCCTGAATCCAAAACTAGAACTTTGAGAGATTCTTGTAAATCCAGTTCTCTTAGAGTACATATAAGACCATCTACAAATTTCTTGAATGCTCCTCCTCAGAATCTGAGTACACTAGGATATTTTCGATAAATACTACCACAAATAGGATCTAAGAAAGACTGAAATATTTGGTTCATGAGTCCCATGAACATTGTTGGGGAATTATTCACACCAAATTGAATCACCAAGTACTCATAATGGCTTTAAATATATCATAATTTCATCTTAGGTATATCCTTATCCCATACTTGAAACTAGTGATATCATGATCTGAGGTCAATCTTTAATAACCATTGTACCCATCTCAACTGATTAAATAGGACATTAATACTCTGTAGTGATTTTTTTCTTTATGGTCACCTAGTTTAGGCATCAGTAATCCACACATAACCTCAATATTCCATTCAAATTCTGAGAAAATAACATTGGGGCTACCCAGGGTGAAACAATGGGCATGAAAAATCCCTTCCTATACAAGTCCTTTAACTGCACCCTCTGCTTGAGAATCTTTGTAGGATCCATCTGATATGCTGGTGTAGATATCAGGGTCATTATAGGGTGTATTTCTATGAAGAAGTCTATCTCTTGATGGGGTGGTAATCCTAGTACACCATCAGGAAAAAAGTCCTTGTACTCTTCCACCACTCCAAGAAACTAAAATATCATATAATCCACTATTCCAAGATTAATTCTATCCAATTGGCAAGTAATTGAGTTCAAAATCATATGCATGATCTTATCCTGATCCACTTGGGTTTCTAGTTCACCCTCAAAGGAAAACCTCATCCCATCACTGTGGATACCCCATATCTTATGCTAGAAATAGTCTATCTGGGCATGACATATAGATAAATAGTCCATACCTAAGATGAAATCATAAGTCCTTATCACTATGATAAAGAGATACCAAAGGAAACTCTTACCTCTAAGATTTAGGTGACACAATCATCAGAAACGTGGGGTTGTTGATTCACCTCTAGCAGGAGTCTCCAAGTGCAAGGGTTGAGCCAAGGGATCAACTAGAATCTCTAAGTCTTGAACCAAATAAGTAGGAATAAAGGATTGGATCACAACCATGTCTACCAATACTATATATAAAGTATAAAAGACATAGATGATACCTTGTATCATCCTTAGAGCCTCTGGGTTGTAAGCCTTGATTGTCTGCTACTGCCATCACCCCTCTCCTCCAGATCATTGAGCCTGGTGCAGACCACTTGTGGATGGTATTGGTAACAAGTCATAAAGTATGTGACCTATAGGAACTATCCTAGAGCCTCTACCATGTAATAAACCCTAAAAACCTACCTGATCCTACCGTTGCCTCTACCTAGGTGGCCCATCCACTACCTATCTATCTGCTGCACATCAAGTTAGTAAATCTCATTCAAGATGTCCCCAAATGTCATAAGAGTTGCGCCAAATATCTCTAGAATGACTAAATCCAACATGTAATCCCCGAAACACATACCATCTATCCTGGGATTGCCTCCTAAAACATCTCAAATGTCTAGGTCCCAATGTCTGTCGTTAGCTTCCCACCACCAAAGTCTCTGCTCTTATGTTCCCACTATCATAACCAATTGTTTACATCTACATAACGAGGAAACTATCAGACACCAAATAATTATCCAACACCCCATCATAGGTAATAATTCATAGAGGTATCATGTTTGCTCAAATGTCTCTGTGTATACCTCACTCAATGTTCTGAACCCAAAAGTACTTATCTCACACCATTTCCATCAAGTATCGAGTGGGGTTGGTGAACCTAGAAAAATAATCAACCATAATCATACCACCCTATTTAATCTATATAAGCTTCTGGATGTACACAACCCTCAAAATATATGAAAAAAAAATCCTTTTTTAAAAATGATATTAAACTCTAACCATGAAAGAGTTTCCTCATCCTATGACTGAGTCACTACTCTCCACTATCAACCCATAGAGCCATAGAGAAACTCACTACCAGAACTGCCATTTGGTCTACAGGTGTCCTGATGAGTTAAAAGACTCACATCACCACCTTAATCCAATACTCACCCACTTGGGTGTCTATCTCAACTTAGAACCCGAGGGGTATCTGTCAATAAAAGTCATCATGTGCGCTCTACCTGCACACCTCTTATACTATTACTTATAGTACCATCTAGTACTTGATAGGTGGTGGTATGACTGGTGCACCACATGGAGGTAACACCTCTTAAAAATCTACTTATATCAAAGCCTTATCACTGAGGTGATTATCCTCAGGACCATTCTACTGAATCCAAGTAGGAAACCATCATGTATTTATCCTAAAATAGACAAGATATACCATGGTAAATGACTATATCTAGAGATCTAACTCAAGAAGGACATGGAAACCACAACCCATTCCTATATAATTAATTTTCTAATGTTTTCCCCCTAAACCAGTGCCTACATGTACCAAGTTGACAAGTAGGGATTTAGAGTCCTGGTGAATGGATACGTCGGACGCGACATCAAAACTAGAGTCATTAGACTGATAGGTGAACTCAAAAAATTAAAACTATTAAAATAAATCCAAAACCAATATAATTTATAGAAAAAACTTTAAAACTCTAGTCCTAAGATAAAACCTCCTTTGATATAACTCTTTCATGACCCAATCCACCAAGGCCCACTTATATGGAAATAATTTGAGTGTGACTACCCCAAGCTTATTTACAATAGGCCTAGGTCTGGAAACCAGTACTAGGTAGACATAACACTCACATGGGAGGCCTTAATCTAAGGTACTTACACACAAACACATCTCCAAGTCCATAAAATGATGACATGTAAAGTATAAGTGATACTAAATGCATGCACACATATAAAAAACACAATCAAAGTATAAAAAAATATTAGAAAGTAATAAGGACTAAATACAAGCCCAACAAAAACTATAAAGAAGTCAAACCTAATAGGAAGAGGGGAATATAGTAAAATGTGACTCTTGATATAAAATACAATCTATATAGCCCAAATATGATCTCTATCTTCTCTTAGACTTCTGAGAACCCCATCGAATGGATGATAATATGAATAAGACATGATACATGTAGGCAGAGCCCATGAAATGATGAGTATACAAATCGGTGGTTGAAGACCCAAAAATACCTATAAATATAGAATCAATAATAGTAATAATCTCATCATAGGTATATTTCAACAACATAAATATCAAGAACATCTAGATACACTCATAATAGACACAAATTCTCAAGGTAAGGTCATAACTATATTGCTAGCCTAGGATTCCTAATTGATGTTTCGGTATAATACTTGTCTGGGAGAACACACTCCACGAGTTAGATAGATCTGAAGACATCCATCCAGGATGTCATTCTCATTAGGTTTCACTATAATAAGTACATGTTAGAAGTATGAAGATATTGATACATAGATGGAGATCACACACATGGCTATGAGGTATACCAATAACCCAATCTTTATTAACCTACTAACTAGTAGATCAATGCCCATAGAGTGTTAGTCATCATAATTATGAGAAACCCACCTTAAGAAAATGATTATGATATAGGATTTCACACCTGTCCTCACGAAGGGATTCCAAAAACTCCATTTGATATTGAAGTTCCTCAGATAGGATTACCATATTATGCACAACATATGATTACATACTAAACCCTCAGGGAAAGGAATCTATGGAACACACCGTAATGAAACTTTTCAATGATGAAGGGAAAAAGGGCTCTAATCCATCTTTGAAAAAGTACACACATGTCTCTTAGGAACTTAGTCAACCCATGTATCATGGTTCATGCCCATTTCCATGTCTGTGTACACCTATCCATTCCCATATACTTGTCCATGTATGAGTACATGCATTTTACAATGTACCCCCTGGTCTAGCCATGTGCCTGGAAGTGTTCCTAGCTGTGCAATCCCAGAGTACACACTAAGTTGTTAGGTTGGTTCACACACTATGTGACATGTTTCACACACTGTGAGATACTTATCTCCATTGTGGAATACTTAACACCGTATCCAAGGACCCACATGGTGTGTATTCCCTGACTGCATGCCATGTATATTGAGATTTTTCATAACCCACAGATCTTCTTGAGCTTGCTTCTCCAATTTACCTTTTCTATGATTTATATCACCAAACTCACTATAGGTGGCATATCTATCTTGGAAGATCCTCACTATCACCTACTCATTGTAATATGGTCACCAAGTTGATTTATAGCCACTACTATTGTGCTACGCCACTACCGTATGCCAAAAAACTACAACGAGTATCCCCAAATCAGAACTGATTGATCATCCATTATCACTATTCCCTATAGTCACAACCTCAATAACATCTATACATGTAGTATTGATTCCTCATGACAAAGAAAAGTTGTTAAATAATTGAATACCAAGTATTTTTTAAACCATGGGCCAAAGGAATTTCCTACAATGAACGTGTAAAGAATGGGGGAATAAATTCATAAAACAGAAACATGAAGAATGAAACTTGAAAAATGTTTGTGTTGGACTCAATTAATTTCCATTAAAATGAATAAGGAAGAGATATAAATAATCAAACATATAAATCCCCACTCTTGGATAAATCTAACCTGTACCCACAATATACTCGATCTAAAATCAATTTATTAGTTTATTGATTCACACTCGTTGTAGAAAATAAAATAAAATAGGGATAAATCCATATAAATCAAATGTTATACCTCAATTTGTATCAATCAATGGTTAATAAAGAACCCACATCATTTTTGTTGGCCAGATCCTCAAATTACATTGCACACCGATCAATGATCAATGATCTGGTAGTCACTCATTTGAGAATGATCCTCCAACCCTCTCACTCAAATCTATAGGGTTATATGGATCACCCTAGAATTTTACATAAACCTGTATCGATAGACCACATTAGGTCCTAAAAAATAAAATAAAATAAATAAATAAAAAATTTATTTTATTTATTAATCATTCCCTGACTCTGCTCAACATGAATGTCTGACGTACTCTAAGGTTATGTCGCACCTTGGGTAAAAACATGTTCTAAACTCAATGAAAGTATCATATTTATAATCCGAGACTCTATTTAGGAGTTATTTCACTTTTTATGGAAATATTTTCATGTGTGATATTAAGATATATAATATTTTTCAAATATCAATTATTGGCTCCCTGGGCCTTAGAATTATGAACTGTCTCGGCGCTTGGTCTTGAAAAATTCACTAGATATATTCAAAGATTTTACATGGAAAAAAGAGATGTCATATAATATTTTTGTGATTAGTTAAAGGGGATGAGGTGGATTTGAAAGATTTATTTTTGATTAGGTTATTATCAACTCAGAGTTTTTGATTTTGATATACAAAAGGTGGATTTCAGGAGTAATTATATTCTTTATTAATATCTTGTGTTTCCTTTTGGATTGGCTAATGTTCCTAAAATTTTTATGTTTTTGACAAACTAGATATTCCATTAGTATATTTATTGTTTTTTAATTGTATTTGTGCATGATATATTGTTTTATTCAAGATCTTAGTGTGGGTATGAGCACCTTCTGAACCTAGTTTTAAAAATATTGAAGAACCACTGACTTTACAAGAGTCTTTAAAAATAATATTTTTTCAATCCAAGAAGTAATGTTCTTGGGAAACATGATTTCTAATAATGTCTTACCAGTCAATCCTGAGAAGGTAAAAATTGTATTGTTATGGGAGTATCCACACAAATTCTTTGAGATTAAGAGATTCTTAGTTTTTTTGGATATTATCAAAGTTTCTTTAAGGATTTCCCAAAATTTATGTCACATTTAACTACTATTACCAGGAAAGGGGTGAAATTCACATGGGATTATAAGGTTTATAATTATTTCGATTAGTTGGAATGAATTCTAATTACAAAATCTTTTTTGATATTACCTAATCCCAGTAAGGGGTTTTTAGTATACTACGATGCTTCAAGTTCTCTTTGGGGTTGTTTTCTTATACAGGATGATCATGTGGTGACCTATGGATATCAATAGCTTCAACTTCATGAGAAGAATTATCACACTCATGATTTAGAGTTTTTCATAGTTATGAATGCGATTATGTGTTGAAGAAATTATCCTTTTGGGGAGAGGTTCACTGTCCTTTCTGACCATAACAGTGTAAGTTATATGTTTTATAAGAAATAATTGAATTTTAGAAATAGGTAGTGGGTGGATTAGCTTTAGACATTTGATTTGAGCATCAACTATACCATAGGGAAGGGGAATATTGTTGTAGACACTCTCAGTAGGAAAGTTCCATTAAAGGATATATTAGAATCAAAGGTAGAGTGAAACAGTATAGGTATCTTTGAGTAGATGAATCTGGATGATCAGTAGGATAATTTGGGTATGGTTATGACCATTTTTCAGTTAAAATCATCTCTCCTTGAGTCTATTTAGAAGGATTAGTTGCAGGATGAGGAGTAGGAATCAGTAAAACTCTTTATTTTGGGGAAATATTTTTGGTTGGTTTCATCCTTATGATGGTTTTATTGGATTTGGGGAATAGTTTTTCATCCCCAAATCTATGAGGAGTTTAGGTTTACATGATTATCACAGTTCTTCATGGGTTGTTCACCTTATAATGAAAAATATGCAATATGAAATTTGAGGGAATTTATGGTGGTTGAGTCTAAAAAATGAAATTGTATATTTTGTGTCTCATTATTACACCTTATAATAGATAAATTAATAGCACCTGAAACCTTTTTGTCTTCTCCAATATCTTAAAGTTTTGATTTTGAAATAAGATGATGCTTCCATGGACTTTTTATATATTTCCTTGGTCACCCCAAGGGAATAATTAAATCTAGGTGGTGATTGATCAGTTAATGAAATCAACACATTTTATTCTGATCAAGGACACTACCAAGGTTGAAGATATGGGTAGGTAATATATGTAGGAGATCATGAGGTAACATGGGGTCCCCTCTTCCATCCTTTTAGATTGGGATCCTAGGTTTACTTCCATATTCTGGAAGTGTCTCCAGGAGGTGATGGGGACTTAGTTCAGGTTCTGTAAGGACCCAAACTTCTAATATATAGATATTCAATATTTTTAGATGAATATTCATCACATTACACAAAAATATATCTAATAATCATAAAGGTATAGTTTCCTTGAATACTAGATGCAAAATATTTTTATTTGTTGAAAGATATTCAACATCTCTCATAAATACCATCCCAAATAGTACTCATTTTATACTTACCCTACTTAAAACCTTTCTTCATAACTTAGGTAAATGAAACATAAGAAAGGGTGGGATAAAATTCTTAGTAAGGGTAAAAAATAGAGACACAAAAGCATCACATGAGTATAATGGTATGAGAAAATGAGCATAAAATTTGAAAAGCATACCTTGTATATCAAAGATCATAATCTTGATTCATGGTATAAATATTGGCAGTTAAAAAGACATGAATCATAAGTAAATCAAAGAACATGAACCATGAGAACATAACATTAGAATAATACATATATTTTAGGGATACACATAAGAATAAAATATAATTTCCTTAATAGTCAAGGATCATTACTAAGTATATGATAGTGGAATGTGTTCATTCTTTAAACCATCATAGTATTAAGGGTTCAATCCTAAGACTATCATAGTGGAAAAACTCCCTTAATGAACTGGGTTCACTTCCTACTCCATTCTAGTTTATCTCATGAGATTTCAATATTTACCCAATGTATTGGAGGGAGATAAATGTACCACCCATATTTGGTTATAATGTAACCACCATAATTTGTTATAACATAACCACCATGGGATAATGAAAATCATACATATATGTTCCAAAAAATAATTAAACATTCATCATATAAGAACCCATGAAAAGAAATGGGCTTCATAAACATTTCATAATAATATAACCCATTTAAAAGTAATAGGTTTTATAATCATTTCACAATTTAATCAAAGAATATCCCATGGAAAAAATTAGGTTTCATAAGCATTTTATCATGATATAACCCATGGAAGAGAATCAATTTTTATAAACATCCTTTCGTCATAAACACAAACCATTAGAATAAATAATTATAATGGTATCCTTGGATCATATCCCCAATAAATCCACAGTAAAATAAAAGTATACAATCTTATATAGAAAATGATTTTGAAATATCACTTGGAATATTTATTGAGGAAAATAAATTTTCCTTGAAAATAAAATTTTAAAACTAAAAAGTTATAAAATATTTTGGAAATACCTTTCTTTAAAATAAACCTTGAAAGTCTATAAATTAATCTTTAAAAATAATTTAAAAAATTACGTGAAAAAAATATCCTTCCTGTTTTGAAAAAAATATTTTAAAACATAAAATTTTCCAAAATAATTTTTTTAAAATAACCATGAAAACTTATAAATTAATCATCAAAGAAAATAATGGTCATGACAATAAGAAATTCCATTCATGTTGTACACAATAAAACATACATTCCTTTCACATTTTTAGTAAAATCTAAATGAGAATTGTTTGGAAAATGATATAAATATTCCTTTATTTTTTTAGTAAAAATTAAACAATGGGTAAAAATGAATTTAATAAATCATTTTAATAATGTTAAAAAAATTGAAAATATGTTTAGAACACATGGGTTTGGAATAAAAAGGGGTTTTGACTGAAGAGAGAAATAAATTAAATTTTTCATAAAAACATTCTTTTTTAACTCTTGAGCACATAAAAATGAGGAAAATGAATATAAAACATATATTATCATTAAATAAAAATAGGATAATAAAAGTTATGCGTTTTTTGAGATATGGATCATCATTGAAAGAAAAAACCTAAATAATCCCGATTAATGATGAGATTGTATCATAAAAACATTACCACTTTGGTAACATTGAATCATAAGACCCATAAAATATTTATCCTAAAATGGATATATAATTCCCCATAATTTTATTGTAAATATTCATAAAATAAATTCATGGGTAGTATACACACCACATTAAATCAATAGCTGGTGAATATGGTATGTGTCTCACATGAGTAAAAAGTGAGATGAAAATCCTTACTGTAAGTATAGACTTCCTTTGTACACATTATAACCTCCTATATAATAAATATACATTTATTATAATTACATTAAATATCCATAATTATATATATAATACCTTATATTTTTTAATTATGACATTTTATAACACGTTTATTAATAATTCCATGTTAAACTCTTGTTTTTTGGTAATAACATCATTATTTTTCATGCATATTTTGATTTTATATTTTTAGTCCGATTAGTTTGATCATGGTTGAATAATTTCTATATTTTTAAAGATTTTATAAATATCATATATATTTATTACATATTTATTTATTGTAATCCATAATATCTACATATATAAAATGAAATATATCGTTCATGGAGATGGTAAACCATTCGTACACATGAATTTCATTTCCATTTTCTTGATGAGTGAAATTAATAAAAGGTAAATAATATATTAACTTTAAGAAATAATTTTTATGTATTATATATAAATATTTTTTATTTATACCTATTTTTATTACCTTTTATGTAAAGTATATATGAAGAACAAACCACATCACTTTGTGGGGCGGTAGTCCATCGTACACATGAACAACGTTATGGAATTCTAAAAAAAATTAAATCAAGAAGGAATAAATGATATAATGATTAAATAAGTATAAATATTCTACTAATATCATATATATTTATTTTTTATATCCTTATTACTATAAAAATAAAATAGAAATCAAAAACTCATCACATCGGTCTGTGAGTCGGTAGTCGGCCGTATACACGAGCGATGCGATTATTTTTCAAAATGTTTAGAAGAAAGAAGTTATATGTGGTATTATTATTTAAAAGGTATAATAATATAATAAATATAATATATAAACCTTGAATACATCATTATATCCAACCATGGGAGGTGTTGATGGAAAAAAATAACATTGGTTTGTGAGACAATAGTCTATGGTACACATGAATAATGGTTTCGTATCCCATTTGATGGAAGAGGAAATATATTTAGGTTATGAAATTAAAATAACAACATATTAGTATATTTAATACACTAAGGATATTATATTATCATGTTTTAATAAGAATTTAAGGATGCGGAGGAAGAAATAAAATAAGACGCTAGGTTAGGGATGTTACCTCTTATTCAGAAAACTTGTTTTGGTTTGCACCAAAAGGGCTTCATAGGATGTATTTCTAACAAATATAAGGCTTCTAGGAAGATAGGAGGTAACTAATAAAGTTTTTCAGGTATTTATTTGAAGAAACAATTTGATTTTTAATATTTAAGAGTAGAGAAGAGAGGGTGGCCTTTTATAAGTGAGGTGAGTGACACACTTGTAATTATTGAAAAGAAAAAGGTTTACCCACATTTTTAACATTCTAAAAGGATTAAAAATGGTACATTCTTGAAGATAAAAGATATAAAGACTAAATACAGCCATAAAATTGTTGTTTTATAAGTTTTGATTAATTTTTAACCTTTATATTCTTAGTTTAACCCCTGGTAAAACAATTTTTACCTTAACCATGTTAAATAATTTTTACTGTTTTTTCTATTCATTATATTAAAAAAATAAGTTGAACTTATTAGATAATATAAATTATTCTAATTCAAAATTTTGAATATATTTCCCTAAATTCCATTCATATAAGTGAAAAAATTAAAATTTAAAATTAACCCGGAATATGTGATGAGAAAGAGGTTTTCCAAAGAGAAAAAGTTAAAAAGTTTAAAAAGTTTTTATATCAAAATTCAATATGAAATTAATTAAAATGAACTAAATAGAATTAATAGATATATAATTGAACTAATTTTATCTTTATAACCATATTAAAACAATTTTATGTTTTTAAATTCCTTAAAATAAATGAATAATAAAATCTGTATTTTTCGCTATTTATCAAAAAACTTATCTTCATAAAAAATTCTCAAAAAAATTCAAAAATGTTCCCAAATATAATTTTAAAATTATGATTTTAAAAATAAATTTTTTTAAAAAATAAATTTTCTAAAATTAAAAAAAACATAATTTTAAAATAATTACGCAAAAAGATGACTAAACTATTTTTTAGAAAAATATAGTTTTAGGCATAAAATTGGATTTATTCTTATATCTTGTTTAGAAAACACATAAGATGAATCTTAAAAATTTTATTGCATATATAATGTATATATTTGATTAATATCTTTGACAAAAAGTATTTTTTTAATTTATTGAGGAAAAACACATTTATGTGCTAAAATATTTTTTAGAAAAATAATCCCTTTATATTATAATAGTTTCTATTTTCATTTCTAATTAATTGTTCCCTAAATAATTGTTTATATATACTTGTGTAAACCATATATTTTAATAATTTAGTTAATCCTATTCATATCCTCTATTCTAATGGCTAGGTGATAAATTTCATATTAAATAATAATATTTTAATAGTATGCCACATTTTGTTAAAACTCTATGTTGTGTGTAATGAAAGATAAAATTAGTTTTTCATGTAACACAAAATATTGATAAGATTAAACTTATTTTAAAAAAATCCATAAAATATTATGGTGTTACATTCTACCCCCCTTAAAATTAATTTATCTCTTTGGTAATAAAAACTAAGGATAATTTTTCCTCATTACATTATTAGGTTCCCACACAACTTCATCAACATGGGGGGTTTCCCCACAAAAAATTATTCAGTTGAGTGGTCTTATTTTATATTACTTTCTCTCTAGGAACCAGAATTTCCAAAAATTATTCCTCATAATAAATATCATGATCCATTTGTATGACCTTTGAGTTTAGTATATGTGATGGATCATGTATGTAAATTCTTAGGAGAGATACATAGAACATGTCATGAACCTGAGAGAGGTTCAATGAAAGTGACAAATGATAAGCTACTATCCTAATATGATAAAATACTTCAAAGGGAACAATATACCCATGGAATAGTTTTCCATTTTTTATTCTATATAGAAATTAATAGAAACAACTTCTCACAAAAACCAAAATCTTGATATCATTGAATGTTATTAGAATAACCTTTTTTTTTAATTTTTACTTCCCTTATTTGTTTGTGAATGAATCTAACCTTCCCTTCCATTTCATCAGCTAACTTAGGACCCAATCAATTTCTTTCTAAAACTTTATTCTAGTACATTGGATTTATACACTTCTTTCCACAGATATCCCTCAGTATTTTCAAACCAAGTGTGTAGAAAGGCCTGTTTCCATGCACTAGTAAATGATTGAGTCTAGATCAATGTTCCATTTTTGGAGTTATTATCACCATGAACCTTTGGTCTAGAGCCACATCTTCTTGTAGCATCTAGAAACAGATGTAATTGCTTAAAAACCACTCACTCTATATTTACCAAAATTCTAGTGAATTTTTATATAATTTAAATCATCCTTATACTTATCCTTAAATATATCCTTATACGTATCCTTAGATATCTCATTTAAGTTTTTTGATCCTAATTTCAAAAGGTTAACCAAACATTTCCTTTGATAGAAATTGTAAATACCCAAACTTATAATACATAGATATTACATATTTTAAGATGAATATTCATTACATTACAAAAACAAACACCTAATTATTGTAAATATATTGTGTCTTTGGAGACTAGATAAATAATATTTTTATTTCTTGAGATATCTTCAATATCTCAAATAAAGATCTTCCCACATAGTACTATTCCTAGAAATAACTGACTTAAATCCTTTCTTAATAACCCATGGAAAGGAAACAAATGAAAAAATGATATCAGGTGCTCAGTAATGGTAAACTAGGGAGATACATAATCACAATATTAGCATAAGAGTATGGGAATATGAGCATAAAATTTGAGAACCATACCCTTCGTATCAAGTATCATAATATCGAGTCATGGCATAAATATTAGTAGTTCATAAGACACAAATCATAATGAAATCAATGAACATAAACCTTGAGAACATAAAACTATCATAATACATAGATTTGTGGCATAAAAAGAAGCATAAAACATCATTTTATTTGTATTCAAGGCTCATTACCAAGTTTATCATAGTGGAATGAGTTTACTACCAAAACAATCATAGTTTTCAAGGTTCACTCCCAAGTCTATCATTGTGGAAAAAGTACCATACTGAACTAGGTTCACTCCCTATTCTAGTTTGGTTTATCTCAGGAGATTCAAATTTTACCCAATTTATTAGAGGGGGATATAGGTCTCACCCATATTTGGTTATAATGTAACCAACATCCTTGGTTATAACATAACCACCATCCCTGGTTATAACATAACCACAATCACATAGTGAAACTAATACATATGTGTGACACAAGATCATAAAACATTCATCAGATTAGAACCCATGAAAATAAATGAGTTTCTTAAACATTTCATTATAACCTAACCTGTAGAAAATAAATAGGTTTCATAATCATTTCATAATTTCATCAAATCATAAATCCTAGAAAAAGAATCTAGTTTAATAATAATTTTATCATGGTATAACCCATGTAATAGAAATGGATTTCATAAATATCTTTTCATTATAAACATAAAACATCCAGATAAAGAATAATAATGGTATCCTTGGATCATATCCCCAGTAAATCATAAGTAACATCAAAGGATGCATTATTAGATGGAAAATGATTCTGAAAGATCACATGGAACATTTCATGATAAAAATATATTTTATTTAAAAATCACTTTTTAAAATTAAAAATTCCTAAAATCTTTTGTAAATCTTTTTCATTGAAAATAGCCTTAAAAAATTATAAATTAATATTTAAAAATTATTTAAAATATATCTTGAGGAAAATATCCTTCCCACTTTGAAAAAACTTTTTAAAACATATTTTTTTCAAAATAATTTTATTTGAAAATAATTTTTAAAAATTATAAAGTAATATTAAATTAAAATAATGGTCATGATGGTGGGAAATTTGGTTTATGCTCTACACATTAAAACAAATATTCCTTTCACTTTTTTGGTAAAAGCCAAATGAGAATTTTTTTTTAAAATGACATGGAGATTAGTTTCAAAAAAATTTATACAAAGTAAGAAATGGGAAAAAATTTATTCAATAAATAATTTGAATAATTTTAAAAAAAATTCAAAACATTTTTAGAAAAAATGGTTTTGGAAGAAAAAAGGTTCTTAACTGAGGAGAGAAATTATGTCGGGTTTTTCTTAAATGCATTCTTTGGAACTATTGAGTACATAAAATGAGGAAAATGAAGGTAAAAAATATATTCTCATGAAACAAACATAATATATGGAAATCCATTATTTTATTTATAATTGGATCATAATATTTCATTATTGGAAGTATAAACATAAACAATCTCGATAAATGATGGAATTGTATCATAAAACTATCACCAATTTGGTAAAATTGAATCGTAATTCTCATAAAAGAGATATCATAAAATTTATAAGTTAATATAAATATTTTTCATGAAAATAATCATAAAATAAATTCATAGGTAGTATATACACCTCATAAAATAAATAGGTGTTGAATATTGTATGTGTCTCATAGAAGTAAAAAGTGAGACAAAAATCCCTTAGCTTAAGTCTCGACTTCCTTCATAGATGTTTGAAACTCCTGAATAATAAATATAAGTTTATTATACATATATTAAAGAATTATAATTATATATATCATGCCATATATTATTAATTATTAAATTTTGTTACCTGTTTATTAACAATTCCAAGTTAAAGTCATGTTTTGGGTAATAACCGCTTTGTTTTTCATGTATGTTTTGATGTTTTATTTTTGGTCCTCTTAATTTGATCATGGTTAAATCATATCCAGATATTTATAAATGATATAAATATCATATATATTCATTATATATTTATTTATAGTAATCATAAAAAGTTATATATAGAAAATGAAATACACCATTCATGAAGATGGTCAGTCGTACATACACATGAACACTATTTCAATTTTATTGATAGGTGAAATGAAATAATTTTAAATAATATATTATATTTCTAGAATAATATTTATTTCATATATATAATATGTATTTATTGAAACATATCCTTATTACCTTCCATGTAAAGCGTTTGTCAAGAATGAATCACATCGCTCCGTAAGGTGGTAGTCCGTCGTACACACAATCGATGTTTTCATATTCCTATGAAATTAAAAGTTATAAGGAATATGTGATATAATGATTCCAGAATTATAAATATGATAAAAATATCATATATATTTATTCAATATATCACTATTACCATCCATGTAAAATATAAATGAAAAACACATCACATCGGTTTGCGAGGTGGTAGTCTTCTGTACACACGAGTGACATTATTATTTTCCAACAACTTTGGAGCTAAGAAGTTATTTTTTTATTATAATTAAAAAGGTATAATAATTTCATAAATATAATATATAACCATTAAATCCATCATTATATCCATCTGTGAGATACGATGATGGAAAATGAATAACATCGGTTCACAAGATGGTAGTCCACTGTACACACGAATGATGATTGTATATCCCACTTGATGGAGTAGAAGATGGATTTATGTTATTAAATTGAAATAATAAAATATAATTATATTTAATATAATAATTATATTATATCAACATGTTTTAATAATAATTTAAGGATATGGAGGAATAAATAAAATAAAATTCTTAGTTAGGGACATTACCTCTTCTCTAGAAAAATTCTTTTGGTTTGCACTAAGAGGATTGTTAGAATGGAGTTATGACATAAATAAGGATTCTAGGATGTGAATATGGATTTAATAAAGTATTTTATTTAGGTATTGGATAAAAAAATGATTTTTGGAAGTGTGGAATGGAGAGAAGAGGGGGTGTCCTTTTATAAGTGAGGTGAGTGACACACTTGTAATTTTTGAAAAGAAAAAGGTATACCCACATTTTTTACATGCCAAAAGGGTAAAAAATGGGTAATTATCAAACCTAGAAGATATAAGGTCGAAATATTTCTATTCATTTTCTATTGGAAAATTTTTGGTTCATTTTTAACCCTTATATTTTTAGTTTAATCCCCGGGTAAAACCATTTTTACCTAAACTATGGTAAATATTTTTTTCTATTTTTATTATTAATTATGATAAAGAATTAATTTGAACTTATTAGATAATAAAAATTAATTTTATTAAAAATATGTAATTTATTTTTATAAATTAAATTTAAATAATTGGAAAATTTTAAATGAAAATTAATTTTGTAGAATCGTGAAGAAAGCGATTTTCCAAAGAGAAAATGTTTAAAAGTTTAAAAAGTTTGTATACCAAAATTCAATAGGAAATTGATTATAGTGATATATATTGGATTAATATATCTAAAATTTAACTAATTTTATATTTAAAACTATCTTAAAATATTTTTGAGGTTTTTAAATTCCTTAAAATAAATTATTAATAAAAATCAGTACATTTTACTATTCATCGAAAAATTTATCTTCTCAGAAAATTATCAAAAATTCACCATAATATAATTGTGAATTTATGATTTAAAATTTCTATTTAATTTTTAAAAATAAATTTTCTAAAATTTTAAAAAATGAATTTTAAAATAAATGCGCAAAACGAAGACAAAACTTCTTTTTAGAAAAATACAGTTTTAAGAATAAAATTGGATTTATTCTAATCTATTATCTTGAAAACACATAAGATGAATGTTATAAATTTGAGTGAATATATAATATATATATTCAATTAAAATCATTCACAAAAAGTAATTTTTCAAAATTATTGATGTAAAACACATTTGTGTTTATAAAAATAGTTTTTTTAGAAAAATATTTCCTTTATTTTCAAACAATTTTTATTTTAATTTATATTCCAAATAATTATTTATATATACTTATGTGGACCATATATTTTGATAATTTAGTTAATTCTATTCACATCCTCTATTCAAATAGCTAAGTGATAACTATCATAGAAAATAATAATATTTTAATAGTATGTCGTGTTTCTCTATAGATTAGTGTTGTGTGAAATGCAAGATAAATCTGGTGTTGCATGTAAGAGAATATTTTAAAAAGATTAAATTTATTTGGAAACAAAATTTTACAAAATATAAGGGCATTACATTCTACCCCCTAAAAATAAGTTCTCCCTCAAAATTCATCACTTTGGTTCTAACAACTAAGTATACTTCTACCTCATTACATCCTTAGGTTCCCATGTTACTTCGTCTAGTTGGTAGTTTCACCACAAAAATTTAATCAGTTGAGTGTTCTTATTTTATAGAAATTTCTCTGTACAATACAAAATCTCCACCAATTGTTCCTTATAAAAAAGTTCATGTTCTAGTAGTATGACCTCTAAGTTGAGTACATGTGACAGATTAGGTATGTATATTCTTTGGAGAGATATATAGTACACATCGTGAACCTAAGAGAGGTTCGATGGAAGTTCCAAATGATAAGTTACTATCCTTATATGATGAAGTACTTTAAAAGGACCGATCTACCTAGGGAGTATTTTTCCTTTATTTCTTCCATAGATAAATTCATAGAAACATCTTCTCACCAAATTCAAATTCTATATATCATTTACAATTATTATCATAACCCTTCTATTGACTTTTTTCTACCCATACATGTTACTAAATAGCTCTAAACATCTCTTCCATTTCATCAGATAGCTCAAGATCCAATATATTTATTTCTAAAACTTTATTTTAGTACATTGGAGTGCTATGATTATTTCTATAGAGAGCTTCATAAGGACCCTTATGAATTCTCAAGTGAAGGATATTGTTGTATGAAAATTGAACTAGAGGATGCTGTTGATACCAACCACCTTTGAAATACATAGAACAAGATCTTATCATATCCTATGAGGTTTTAATTTTTCACTAAAACTAACCATCTTTCTATGGATGATGTGTAGTTCTAAAACCTAGCTCTTTATCCTAGTACTGCTCAATACTTCTCTCTAACTTTTAGGTAAACCTTAGATCCCGATCAGATACAATAGAATTTTGTACTCCATGAAATACTTAATACTCACATAATGTATATCCTAGAAATATTATCCAAAGATTAATCTTATATGATAGAGATAAAGTGAGATGAATTCATAAGGATATTGAATACAACCCATGTAACATTATGACTTTTATATGTTTTGGGGAGTCTGATGAAAAAACCATAATGATTTCTTCCCATTTCCTTTCTAGTATGGATAATGGTAGTATAATCCTTTTAAACCTTTGTCTCTCAACCATGACTTGCTAACATACTAATGATCAAGATACATACTCATAAATATCACTCTTTATGTTTTCCCACCAGAAATAATTTTTCATTTAGGCTAATGGTAAGTGTTATACCCTTGTCACCCTTCAATTGTGGGTAGCCTTACGGCCTTTCCAGATGCAATAAGTTGTCCCTTAACTTTCAGGTTATCCTTTTTTCAAAACTATTTTAATAATAACATTATAAAATTGAAATAACCCCTAATAACCTTAATATAAAATATAATATATACCCTAAAGGTTACCAATAACTTTAATTATATGTATATAAAAGGCATTCCTCCTTAAAACCCAAGGGTTGTATTTCCATATATGTCTCCCAAAATATACTTAATCTTGATATACTCCCACCACATAAAATATCAGAAGGTGTGTCTAAGACTATGAAATCATGATAACCCTTAAACTTTTTAAACAATTATGGAATCCATAACTCCTAAGTAAATATTACATAAAGACATATATGTTTCCAAAAATAATGAAATCCTTAGATTTTTTAGGATTCTTATAACCAAAATACCATTGTGAAAATACTTTTACAACAAAATTATTGAATCCAAAAACATAAATTCTTTAAACCTTTTACTTTAGTGATTTAAAAAACAATGGTCCTTCTTTGGTCGAGGGGATTACCCTTAGTTTTGGAAATTTACTTGGATAATTCTCAATTTCCTCACATATAAGACGTAAAATTACTTAGAAATCCATTTCTCTATGACCTTCATTTCTGCAAAGAAAACATCTTTCTATCCATTTGATACATTCTTCTAGGTTTTTCTTCCCTCATTCTTGACTTGTAGAAAATTTAATCTTTTCCTCTATGTTCATTACCACATGATATTTCATAAAAGTACATCTTCCACTTATTTGATGTGTTAGGCATCTCAACGAAGTTCACATTTTTAATCATATATAAAGATAGATTTTTAGGCATAATGATAATATCTTTCTCTCTAGTCATAATCCAATTTGGTTTCTCATAATCATTGAATTTACCATCACATTATATGTTAACATGATTCCTCTAGGTTCCAACCATTAACTAAAACCACAAAGCGTAGTATGATTAACAATAATCATAGTGGGAAACCACATAATCAGAAAAAATCACTTATAGGATGTCTAAATCATGACAACTTTTTTTTTAAATATATGACAACTTAGGCTTAACCTAGGCTATTCAAGGTTATTATTCAAATCATTCATGATGGTTTATAAAGAGTTTGTGAATTTACAAAGTATATCGCCTAGGTGTGTCAAACCAGGTGTTTATTAAGGCCTGTAGTCATATACTAAGTGGTGATTGAGTCCATCTCAATGCACCCTTTTCGGAGTTATTACCCCTAGGAACATCTATTTTTGAGCCACATCCACTTGTAATATCCATCAAGGGATATAATTTCTTGAAAACCACTCACTCTATATTTACCAAAATTCTAGGACATTTCCCTATACTTTGACTCATCCTTATGCTCATCTTCAGAAATATCCTTAGATATATCCCTAGGGATATCTATAAAGTTTTCTCAACCTAGTTTCCAAAGGTTAAATACAACTTTCCTTTGTTACCAAATGTAAGACCCAAAATTCTAATATATAGATATTATATTTTTTAGATGAATATTCATTACATTACTGAACATACAATTGAGGATTATAAAGGTATATTTCCTTTGGATACTAGACAAAAAATATTTTTTATTTCTTGAAATATCTTCAACATCTACCATAAAGGTACTCTTATTATACATACCCTACTTAGAAAAAATATTCATAAACTAATGAAAGGAAATATAATAAAGGGTGATATCATTTTCTCAATAAAGGTAAACAATGGTGATACATAAAAATAAAATGATCATAAGGGTTTGAGAACATGAGAATAACATTCAAAAAACATACATTGCATATAAAAGATCATAATATTGAGTCATGGAATAATGATTGGCAGTTAAAAGGACATGAATCATAATTAAATCAAATAATATGAACCATGGGTACATAAAATTATCATAATACATAGATTTATGGAATACACATCATTATAAAACATCCTTTCCTTAGTAGTCAATGCTCATTTCTGAGGCCATCATAGTGGAATGGGTTATTTCATGAACCAACCTGGGTACCCTGGTAACTCAAAAACTGAGCCAGTCCTAACATAGCCCGAAGGGCATTCACAATCCCCACGGGTTGTTGACTAGCACCTGACATCATAAAATATGAAATATAGAATATTTTTTACACAAACATTACAGAACTAAAAGAAACAATGTATTATGTATATAAAAATAAACTTCACTAGGGGTAATGTAATAGAATTAAAATAGTTATAAAAATACCAAGTACTATAACCAAGTACCAGAAGATAGGAAAAATTTCCCAAGTCCCAACTCAAATGCAACTCACCAAGTCTGTGGATCAATAACTAGAACCACCTCTAAGTGATCCTTTTCCCTTTATCAATCATGTAAGGATGTAATATACAAACACCCAAAGGAACAATTAGGGTTTGAGGAAAATACAAATATGATTTTACCCATAGATACCATAATAATATTCCAATATCAAATTAAAAAATAAAGTGATTTTTTATTTTCATATAAACTAGTTTGGAATTTCAAAGGCATATTTATAAAAATTATGATTTACATTTTAAATGATGTAAATACTTTAGAAATTCATGATTCAAATTTCAGATGATTGAATTACTTTTCAAATGATTGAATTACCTTTAAAAAGGGTGATTTTCACAAATTACCCTTTTCACAAATAGATTAATTAAAAACTTTTACATAAAAAAGTTTATATTAATTTACAAGGTATGTAAAATAGTTTCCAACAATTGAATATATTCATTTGAAATAAAACAAAGTAGGAAACATGGTCATATACCTAATAATGTATGATAGTTCTAGGATATTGGGACCCAATACTATGAAATGAAAAATATGTACATATGTCCTTTTGAACCAAGGACAAAGAGGCCTCATCACCATCTTCTAAGGGTTGCAGTGTGATGATATGAATTTTTAGATTGTTGTAAATCGTAAAGTTCCATCCCAATAACTCACTAACTACCTAAGGATTTCATGTTCCCTAATTACATAACAATGTCAAGAAATTTAATTTAATACTACTTAAAATACAATGAAATCACATTTTCCATTTCAAATATTCCAATTTTCTATTTAAAAACCACAAAAGGTTTTTAATAAAAACATGCCTTTTCACCAAGATAAAACCCTAAGGTTTCTATCAAAACCATTTTAATCCATTTTCACAAATATGGATTTGAAACAAAAGTACCATTAAATTTCACAATCCAATTTCACAATTAAATTCAATAATTTTATTTTCAAATAACTCCATTGATTTCATCATAAACCCCCAATTCCATGGAATTAGGGTTTTTTTCACAATTATCTGTAAAATAAATTTTTCCATAATTAAATTCAAAATTTTAATTGAAAAAATTTCCATCAAACCATAATTTAAATTAAAAAATCTAAATCTTACAAATTTCCATAAATACACCCCAATTAAATGGAATTGTAGTTTTACAAAAAAACCAATTGAAAGAAATTTAATAAAAAAAATTTAATTTAATTAAAATAATTGAAATTAAACAAATAAATTTAGGGTTAATAAGATTTGGGAATCGTAATGGAACCACCTACCTTATGATCAATAGATCTTGAATCACAAATCCGTAAATGGAAAAAATCCAACCGAGAGATATAGAAAAAAAGATCTATGAACCAAACCTAGGTTTCAATCCAAAAATCATCATAGGGATCTATGGAACTCTATGGAAGAAAAGATATATCATGGGAGAATGAGATCAGGATGAGGAAACTAACTGAGAGAAGATAAGAGGGTGTTCATTAAGCTTAATATCACTTCTAATAAGGATCCAAGGGCCTAAAAATATTTATTGGGAGATCCAAGGATGGGATAAACAAATATTAGGTCGCACTGGTCCATTAGAGGACTAAAGTATTGGATTGGGATTTTTTTATAAAAATTTAGTTTACTTAAAATTCCATCCTCATGATTTCTTTGGAAAATCCCACGGTTTAGGAAAACCATGCACCTATTATAAATGGGACAAATATTTTCTCTTAAGAGGGTGGAAAATTTGAATAACCATGAACCAACCATACAAAACACTATTGCCTTGGGTTACAAGGTTCTCTTGAGAGGGCCCATGGTTTGGGGAAACTATTCACCAATCATTCACTAGCCTATAAAATTTAAAAATTTCTAAAATTCCTTAGAAGAAACCCCAAATAAAACCCAACCAAATAATGGAAAAAAGAGGGGTTTAGGAATACTTGAAAAAAGTAACAGGATGTTACAAGCTCCCTACCATAGAAACTTTTTGTCCCTAGAAATCCTATGAAGAAGCTTCAATGCAACAAGGATAAGTCTAATACTCTCTTATAAGGGATTACCTATACCATGTATCATGAGAATCAAAACTGTGCTACCACATAACATTAACCAAAGGTATATTCCTCCCATGATGTACCTTGGTTTCGGAATCAACTATCATGATTGGCCATTCAGTCATGAATAATTCAATTTCAAATTCAAGATTACGTCAACTCAAAACATGAGATGGATTAGAAAGATACTTTCATAGATGAGATACATAGAACACATTATGTATCAACATCATCTACTATGTAAGTGATAAATATTAAGAAACTTTTCCCAGCATCTCAAAAAACTCAAAAGGTCCCACAAAATCGGAGCAAGTTTCCCTTGCCTCCCAAGTCGTTGATGACCTAATTGAGGTGAAACATTTAAGAAAACTTGGTCACCAACTAATAATTATAGAGGTCTACAACAATGATCAACATAAGACTTATATATCCTCTGTTCCATCATCATTATATGATGATTCAAATAGATCTTTTTTGTCATCTCTTGCATCAAACTTTGTCCAACCAAGGAACTTTCTCCAATCTACAACCAAAAAAATTGATATTTACAAGCCCAACCATAAAAGGCCTCAAAAGGATTTATTATGATCATGGAATAGTAACTATTGTTATAATAAAATTCAACCATCCCTAAATAATCATCCCAATCCCCACTAAAATTGATAACACAAGCATGAATCATATCCTCAAGAATCTATATAGCTCTTTCTATTTTTCCATCTGACTATAGATGATATGCTATACTCAGATAGACATAAGATCCCAGTACCTCTAGAAGTCCTCTCAAAAAACAATAAGTGAACCGATGATCCCTATCCAAGGATATAATAGATAGAACTCTATGAAAATGATTAATCTATTTCACATAGAGATGTCCAAACTACTTAAATTTGGTTATACTATGAATGTGTATAAAGTAAGCTGATTTAGTTATACGATCTATCACAACCCATATCACATTTTTCTTTGTCTTTGTATGTGTCAAACCAGCCAAAAATTCCATATAAATCTTATCCCACTTCTAAGGAGTGACTAGAAGTGGATGAATAAATCTTGATGGTTTCTGGTGTTAGGCCTTCACCTACAAGCACATTTAACAATGAGAGATAAACTCAGTGATGTCCCACCTCATACCTGGCCACTAGAACTACCATTGTATATCATATAATATCTTCATGGTTCATGGGTTCACTACCCACTCGGAGTTCTGGCAGTATCCCATAACATCTTTTCTTATCACTAACGTCACAAAAAAATGTTTCTAAAATCATATAATACACTCTTTAGTGTATTACCACTCTTCAATTGTCTCCTAACCATAAAGAGAGTCTTTAATTATAAAAAACTAGTCATTAAGATATTATTCTTGAAGAATAATTTCATGAAGAGAATATGTCAACTGGAAACTGGCCAAATAAACCTCATCACTTGATTCCTGGACTCCAATATGAAACTATGAAATGAGATCCATCAAATTACACTCTTCCAAATATTTTTTCTCGACTAGGGTTGAAAGTTTCCTAATCAAATCATCCACGGTGACATTTACTTTTCCTAGGGTATATATTAAGTCAAAGTTTAAAAATTTCAAGTATTCCACCCAATTCCTTTGGCAGAGATTCAGATATTTTTGAGAGAAGATATAACTAAAGATTTTGTTGTCTGAAAACATAGTAAAACATTCTCTATAAAGGCAATACCACAAAATATTAATCTCCTGAATCACAAATACAATTTCAAGTTTATGGGTTGAATAATTCTTATCTTGTGTCCTAATTTGATGAGAGACATAGGAAATTACATGATCACCTTGCATAAGAATGCTACCCAATCCTAAAACGGATGCATCACGTAAGACCATATATCTATGCCCAGCCTCTAGAGGAGTCAAAACCAGTGTAGTAGTAAAATTAAATTTCATCACAAAAAAATAATTATGAAATTTATCATTCCAATCAAACCTCACTTCCTTATGAGTTAGGGTAGTCATCAGATAATCAAACATTGATAAGTTCTTAATGTACCAGCAATAATAACCAGATAGACCCAAGAATATCTGAATCTTGGAGACATTTTGTGATTGTTCCCTCATCATGACATCTTTCACCTTTTAGGATCAAATAAAATACCATGTTATGACACTACATATCCTAATAATTTTACTTCCCAAATCCATAATTCACATTTTGAAAGCTCTCAAGAAAGTCAGTGATTTCTTGGAAAACTCAGAACTGTTCATAGGATGATGAACATGATCCTCCTAATAATTAGAGTAACCAAGGATTTCATCCAAAAAGACTACAAAAAAGGTATCAAGATACTCATCGGAAATACTATTCATTAAATCCATGAATATTATATGATAATTGATTAGACCAAAGGTAATAATAAGGTACTCATAATGGTTGTAACTTCTCTAAAAGGTGGTATTTTGAATGTTAGATTCTTTTATCCTCAATTAATAGTAACCAGAGTGAAGATAACTATTTGAGAACCACTTCACCCCTTTAAACTGATAAAACATATCATCAATATATGGAAATGTATAATTTTTCTCTATCGTCACTTGATTGAGCTTTCAATAATCAACACATAGGTGAAGTGAACCATCAAATTTCTTAGAAAATAGAATTGGTGCTTCCCAAGGTTAAACACTAGAGTGTATAAATCCTTTCTCAAGAAGGTCATCCAAATGAGACTTATCTCTTTCAGTTCAACTGGTTCCATGCAGTAAGAGGGAATAGAAACTGGTTGAGTACCAATATTTAAGTCAGTGGAAAAATCAACCTCCCTTACCAATGAAAAAATAGAGAAGTCAGAAGGAAACACAATGGGAAACTTGGAAAAAACTAGTAGGAGATCACCACTCAAATATTCTCACACCAGATCAAAACAAAACACTGATATTACTTTTCCTAACTCTAGATAAGAAGGCCCAACTCTACTAGATCTTGTTTCCCATTCTCCTTGAAAGACATGACAAACACCACTGGGTGTAGTAAAGGAGACCCATCAAAGATAACAATAAATCTAGAATTTATTGGAATCCAGCTTATCTATCTTGAATATTATGTCAAGAGGTTTCACGTAGATTACCCAAAAACCCTAAGAAAGTTTGAAATATGTTAAAAAAAGACATAAACAAGACTATGGAGACCCTGGTCTCTCTTCATACCAAGGGGTGTATTAATATTCATAACATAAGAAAAAATATCAATAGGAAGATTAATAAAATTAACAACACAGGTTGAAATAAATGAATGATATGCACCCGTATAAAATAGAGTAGTCATTAATGACCAATATATAGTAATGGTACCTCTCACGGTTACTGTAATCGTATCCACTTTCTCTAGATACTCTTCCACTACGTGAAGTAGATTCATTCTGAATGCCTCTGGCTGGAACCCTTTTATACATGAATCATATGATTTCTCTATAGTTTTTAGAGGATATAATGATAAAATTACACTACACAGATTAGAATATACCTAAAATAATCTCTTTAAGTTCCCCGAGCATCTGTATGTGACACAGTTTTGGGTGCCTCAGTGCAAACCCTCTTTTAATGCCCTAGATTTCCACACTGGTATCAAATCAAAGGACCAATTCCTTGTACTGAAAGAGTTATAGAAAGAACATGTTGTCAAGAACTGCTTTGAAAATAATCAAACTTCCCTTTTCCCTTGAAGGAACTGATGCTGCCACTGGGAGGGAAAGAATCTCTTGATATCTCTGACTTTCTGGCTAGGTTCATTTCAACTATATGTTCTCTATCTAGCACATCATAATAAGAAGGTAGCTTCAACAAGAAAACCTAAGAATAAATATCCTTACGAAGTCCTAAATCTAACATTAGAGCCTTCATCTTCTTATTCAATACAATATCAGGTGATAAATATATGAGCTGGGAAAAACAGGTTGGATACTCTATCACGATCCTTCCAGATTTCTTAATTTTGAAATACTTAGTGGAATTAGACAACAAAATTCACTATGGATAGAACTAGTAAGTGAAAATAAACTTGAAGTCTTTTCACTCTAATAAATCATGTTTCTTCACTATCACCATCATGTCCCACCATCTCCTGTTCGGTCCTTCTAGAATGGAGGTGGCACACTTCACCTTGATTTAGTCGAGTGTGTCCAAGAACCCAAACATGCACTCCATTTTTCTTGACCATTACTCATCATCTTGAGGATTATTTGAGCCTTTGAATAGTTTTGGATTATGGAGAAGTAACTCTTAAGAACAAATCTTTAGAACATCCCTCCAAGGTTCCACAGTTAGAGTCTGCATGAGAATCAAAGGCGGTGCCTGTCTCAGAACTTGGATAGTGCACACAATAAACTCTACTAGATTCATATCTACAATAGTATTTGCTTACAGAGGTTCAGAACTATCTTCCTCTTAGATCCGATTCACACATCTTGTCAGATTAATGATGCTACACAACATCATCAGACAATAAGAAAGACATCAGGTTACACTCAATTAGATAAACAAGGGAAATTAATCATGAAAAATAGAACAACAAGATTTATATTTCAATACTATCCAAATAAAAAAAATTTAAAATACTAGAAATAATCCACTTAACATATTTCCATAATAATATCTAGATAATTAAGGTTCATTTTGGTGAGAGATGGCCAGATACTCGATCATAACAACCTCTTAAGTCCTGCTAAGATTTCACAATGCATACTATATTCAAGACAAGAAGTTCAACTTAAACCTATGATACCACTTTTTCATGAACAAGATCGTGTACCCTGGTAACCCGATAATTGGTTCAGTCTAGACATAGCCTGAATGGAATTCCTAATCCCCATAGATTGACAATTATAACCTGAAATCATAAAAAATGAAAATGGGAACGGTTTTTTCCATATACATTGTGGAAGTAAAAGATATAAGGCAGTATGAATGTCAAAAAAAATCTAGCAGGAGTAATGTACTAGAATTCAAACAAGAATAAAAAATCAAAATTACTACAACCAAGTACTAGAAGATAGGAAAAACTACCCAAGTCCCAACTTGGACGCAACTCAATAAGTCCATGAATCAATAGCTAGAACCACTTCCAAGTGTTTCTTTTCCCTTGCTCGATCTTAGAAGGAGGTAATATAAAAACACCAGAAAGAACAAGTAGGGTGTGAGAAAAATCCTATTATGATTTCACCCAATGATTCCATAATAAGATTCCAATATCATATTAACTAAGAAAGTTATTTCAATATTCAAATAAATAGGTTTGTAATTTAAAATTCATATTTAAAAATATCATTATTTACATTTTAAAGGATGAAAATAATTTTCATGATTCAAATTTAAAATTATGGAAATACATTTCAAATGATAGAATTAAATTTAAACAAAGGGGTTATTTAAAAAAATGACACTTTTCAAAAATGGATTAATTAAACACATTTATATAAAATATTTTACGTAAATTCATAAGGATGTAAAGTAGTTTACAACAATGGAATATATTTATTTGAAATACAAAGAAGCAAGAAACATGGTCATATTCCAAATAAGGTATGATAGTTCTAGAATATAGGGACCTGACACTCTAAAACATCAAATATGTACATATATACCTTTGAACCAAGGCCAAAGAGGACTCATCACCATCACCTAAGAGATGTGATGTGGTGATATAATGTTTTAGAACATTTTTAATAATAATGTTCCATCCAAATAACTCACTAAATACCTAAGTCTTTAATGTAATCTAATAACAAAACAATGGTAGAAAATTTATTTTAAGAATTCTTAAAATACAATTACACCCCATTCTCCATTCCAAATATTCCAGTTTTCCCTTCAAAAATATAACAGGTTTTTAATAAAAAAACATTATTATTCACGAAGATAAAACCATAAGGTTTCTATCAAAACCATTTTAATCAATTTTCAAAAATAGGGATTTGAAACCAATTCACCATTCAATTTCACAATCCAATTTCATAATTAAATTCAATAATTAAATTTTCAAAAAATTCCTTTAATTTCATCACAAACCCCCAATTCAATGGAATTGGGGATTTTTTTACAATTTTATATCAAATTAATTTTTCCAAAATTAAATTGTTAAATTTAATTAAAATAATTTCCATCAAAACTATAATTTAAATAAAAAAATTTAAATCTTATAAATTTCCATAAAATACCCTAATTTAATGGAATTGAGGTGTTTTAAATTTTATACCAAAAACCCATTTTTAAAACCCTAATTTAATAGAATTGGTTTTTTTGAAAGAAAACAATTGAAATAAATTTAATCAAAATAAAAGAATTTAATTTAATTTAAAAAATTGAAATTAAACAAATCAATTTAGGTTTAATAAGATTTGGGCATTTTAATGGAACCACTTACCTTGGGATCATCAGATCTCGAATCAAAAACCGTAAACGGAAAATCCAATAGAGGGCGATGAAAATAAAGATATATGAATCAATACTAGGATTATACCCAAAAAAATTGTATTATATCCAAAAATAATCATAGGGATCCATAGAACCTAATGGAGGAAAAGAGAGATCGCGGTAGAATGAGATCATGATGAGGAAACTAACTGATAGAAAATTAGAGCGTGTACCTCAAGCTTTGGATCAATTCGAGGAGGGACCCAAGGGGCTAAAAATAATTCTTGGGAGATCTAAGGATATGATATCTTAGGTCATATAAGTTCTTATGGGTCCTAAAAGAGAGGTTTGTAAAATTTTAATAAAAATTGAGATCACATAAAATCCTGTCTGTACAGTTTTTAGGGAAAAGGCACATGGTTTAGAAAAACCGTGCACAAGTCATGCACCTGTTATAAATGGTCTACATAGTTTCTCATATGAGGGCACACAATTTAACTAACCGTTCACCAATCATGAAAAATCACATTTCCTTGGGTTTCACAGTTTTCTTGAGAGGGTGCACGGTTTGGGAAAATTGTTCACTAGCCCATAAAATTCCAATTTTTTTAGAAATCCACCAGAATCAACCCCAAAGGAAACCCAACCAAAGCTTAGAAAAATGGGGTTCAAGAATACCTGAAAAATGGTAACATGATGTTTCAGGTTCACTCCCCAAATGATCATAATATTCAATTTTCACTCCCAAGACATTCATTATGGACAAATTCCCTTACTAAATTGGGTTCACACCCTATTCTAGTCCTATTTATCTCATGAGATTTCAATTTTTACCCAATGAATTGGACGGAGATATTGGTTCCACCCATCTTTGGTTATAACGTAACTACTATCCTTTGTTATAATGTAACCACCATACTTTGTTATAACGTAGCCACTATCAAATTATTAAAATCATACATATGTGTACCATAAGACCATAAAACATTCATTATACCAAAACCTATGAAATAAGTGGGTTTTATAATAATTTTATCATTGTATAACCCATAGAAGAGAAATAATTTTCATAAACATATTTTTATCATAAACATATACTATCTAGAGAAATAATAGAAATGTTATCCTTGGATCATATCCCCAGTAAAGCATAAATAATATTTAATGATTTCATCTTAAAAGGAAAATGATTTTGAAAGACCACTTTGAACATTTCTTGAGGAAAATAAATTTTCTATGAAAAATAGATTTTAAATCTAAAAATTCTTTAAATATTTTGGAAATCCTTTTCTTTCTAAATAAACTTGAAAACTTATAAAGAAATATTAAAAAATAATTTAATATATTTCTTGAGGAAATTATCCATATCACTTTAAAGAAAAAATTTTAAAAAATATTTTTTTTAAATCCTTTAATTTGATAATAAACTTTAAAAATTATAAATAAAGATTCAAATAATATAATGCTCATGATTAAAGTAAATTCTGTTCATTCCATACATGTTACAACAAATATTCCTTTCACATTTTTTGGTAAAATCCAAATAGGAATTTTCTGGAAAAGACCTGAAGATTACTTTTAATTTTTTTGTTAAAATTAAAACATGGTTAAAAATGTCTTTAATAAATTATTTTAATAATTTTAAAAACATTTTTGAAAACATTTTCAGAAAAAATTCTTTTGGAAGAAAAAGGGTTTTCAACAAAAGATAGAAATAAAGTTAGTTTTTCTTAAAAACATTATTTTAAACTATTATCACATGAAGAGAGGAAAATGAATGGAAAAACTTATATTCTATTGAAATAACTATAGGAGAATAAAATTCATGAGTTTATTGAGATATAGATCATAATATTTCATTATTGGAATAATAAATATAAAAAATCTTGATAAATGTTGAGACTGTATCATAAAACCATTACCACATTGGTAATAATAAAATGTAAGCCCCATAAAAATATATATACCCACATGGATATGTAAATACCAATAATTTTATTTAAAATAACAAAAAAAACATTCATAGGTAGTATATACACCACATAAAAAATAGGTGGTGAATATGGAATGTGTGTCACTGAAATAAAAATTGAGACAAAAATACCTTACTGTAAGTCTCGACTTCATTTGTAAAAATTAAAAACTATTGTATAATAGATATAAGTTTATTATAAATCTATTATATAACCATAATTATATACATAATACAATATATGTTTTACTTATTACCTTTTATTACTCTTTTATTAAAAATTCAATGTTAAAGTCATGTTTGGGTAATATCTGCTTTGTTTTTCATGCATTTTCTTGATGGGTGAAATGAAAGAAATTTATATAGTATATTATATTTATATAAAAATTTATAATCTATATATATATATAATTTTATTATTTAAACCCATCCTTATTACCTACCTTGTAAAGTGTATGTGAATCACGAATCACATCATTTTGCGAGGTGGTAGTCTACTGTACACACAAACGAAATTATCATATTTCCAAGAAATGAAAAGTAAGAAGGAATATTTGATATCTTTATTAACTAAGTATAAATATTTTACCAATATCATATATATTTATTTCATCTATTATTATTAACATCCAAGAAAAATTGAAATGAAAAACACGCCACATTGGTTCGCGAGGCGGTAGTCTTTTATACACATGAGCGATGTTATTATTTTCCAACAAGTTTAGAGGTAAGAGGGTAGATGTGGTATTATAATTAAATAGGTTTAATAATATAATAAATTTCATATGTAAAAATTAAATCAATTATTATATCCAACCTTGAGAGGTGGTGATGGAAAAAGAATAACATCGGTTCGTGAGGTGGTAGTCCACTATAAGCACATATGATTATTTCATATCCAATTTGATGGAAGAGGATATGAATTTATGTTTTTGAAATTATCATAATAAAATATAAGTATTTGGAAGAAATTGATGATATTATTTCATCATGTTTTTATAATAATTGAAGTATGTGGAGGAATAAATAAAATAAAATGATCAGTTAGGGATGTTACTTATTCTTTGGAAAACTTCCTTTTGTTTGCACCAAAAGGATTCGTAGGCTGTATTTATGAAAAAATAAGACCCATAGAATGATCATAATGGATTAAGGGATTTTTTTAGAGTATTTATTGTTTGAAATAATGGGTTTTGTTTGTGTGAAGAGGAGAGGAGAGGGGGCGACCTTTTATAAGTGAGGTGAGTGACACACTTGTAATTTTTAAAAGGAAAAAGGTATACCCTTGTTTTTCACATGAAAAAAGGATAAAAAAGGGACCATTATTCATACTAGAATATATAAGGTTAAAATATTTATATAAAATGGGTTTTTTAAAGTTTTTGGTCATTTTTAACCCTTATCGTTTTAGTTTAACCCTAGATAAAACCATTTTTATCTTAACCGTGATAATTTATTTTATTGTTCTTACTATTCATTATGGTAAATTTTTTTTTTACTTTTTTGATAATATAAATTATGATTATTATAAATATACAATCCATTTTTTTTAAATTTCATTAATATAAGTGTGAAAATTTAATTTAAAATTACCTATGTAGATGTAATGAGAAAGAGGTTTCCCAAAGAGAAAATGTTCAAAAGTTTAAAAAGATTTTATATAAAAATTCAATATGAAATTTATTACAGTTACCTAAATTGGATTAATAGATATATAACTAAAATAATTTTAAATCTAAAACCATATTAAAACAGTTTTTAAGTTTTTAAATTCCTTAAAAGAAATTAAAATTCTTAATAAAAACCAGTATTTTTTACTATTCATTGAAAAATTTATCTTCTAAGAAAATTCTAAAACATCCACCCTAATAAAATATTGAAATTATGATTTATAAATTTAATTTAACTTTTGAAAATAATTTTTCTTCAATTTTTATAAATTAATGTTAAAATAAGTGTAAAAAAAGACAAAATTGGTTTTTTGAAAAAATACTGTTTTTAAGCATAAAATTGAATTAACCCTTATTTATTATTTAGAAAACTCATAATATGAATTTTAAATATTTTATTGAATATATAATATAGATATATTTCATTAAAATCATTCACAAAAATGATTTATTTAATTTATTTTTTGCAAAACACATTTTTTCACATAAAAATAGTTTTCCAGAAAAAAATTTCCCTTATTTTCAAATAGTGTTTATTTTCATTTATAAGTAATTATTCACCAAATAATTATTTATATATACTTGTGTAAACCATATATTTTAATAATTTAGTTAATCCTATTCATATTCACCATTTCAAATGTTAGGTGATGACTATCATATTAAATAATAATATTTTAATAGTATGTCGTGTTTTGTTAAAACTTAGTGTTGTGTGTAACATAAAATATCAAAAATATAAAATTTATTTGAATAAATTTTCAAAAAATCTATGGGTGTTATAGGTTTAGTAAAGATTAGCATCCATAGAAAAAAGGTCAGATGAAGTGTACTGTTCAGATCTTGTAGGATATACTCCATTCTAGTGTCTTAGATTTTGGTGGATCATGATATAGCCACCTAAGATTGGTTGAGTTTTATTATAACAATAGTTATAAGTCTTTGATTATAATGGTGACCTTTTAGGATTTGTATGGTTCCCTTTGAAAGTAAAATATTTATTAGGTACCTCTCTTATGGTATCGAGTCTCATTCAGGATATGTCAAAGAAGATTAATGATATATGCCATTGTCTTGTTACAATGCATAGTTTGAATAAATTGTATGTGGACCATCTATAAGGCCCCAGCCTTAAACCTTACTTAATATTGAATTAAATGATTAATTCACATTGATGATCTTTTCATGTTTAGAGTTTTAGAGAATTTGGACAAAACTATTACATCTCAAAAGATTACAAAGTAGACACTTCTACTAAGTTTCCATAAAATAAAAACTTTTAAAAAGAAACATGTCTAGTTCCATGTTTTAGATAGCATGACTTTTCCTTGATCCCATCCTTGAACCTATTCCACATTAAGTCCCGTGAAAAACATTTCAAAAACTTGGGATGAGAATAAAAAGCTCAATAAGGGATATAAAAGTATGAAATGAAAACATTAGTCCATGTATGAAATCATACTTTAGTCATAAAAAATAAGAATTTTAACATACCTCATCAAATCATGAATAAAAAATAGAAATCATAAGTCATAAAGGTAACTTGACTCATTCATAACATTCTTACGTAGGGAGTAACCCTCATAGTTACGTTTGGAATACCCATCACAGTATATTCCTAAAATCTCTTCAGAGAAACCTTAACGTTTAACTCCTTCATGTTACCCAATGCATTGGAGAGCTATATCAGGCTCACCCGCCCTTAGTTTATCATGAAACCACCCATATTCATAACAATTCCCAAGAACCATAACATAATCATATCACATAAAACATTCATAACGGAAACATAAAATTTCCACATTTCAATCACAAGATATCAATACAACACATTGATATAATAAAAACATTATGAAAACCATTTTCAATACCAAAATAAAAGAAAAGTAATACATGGTATTAATTTTTCATTTTAAAAAATGTTAGGTTAGGGCTTGTAGTGGAAGCCAAAACTCAAATAATGGTCACGACGGGGGAGAAGTCGTTATCGCCGCATAAGTACAACAAAAAAACATTCCTTTTTTCATTTAGTAAAACGCTTCGTATAAAAAAATATTCCTTTTGAATAAGAGTAAAAGTAAAAGGGGTTTATACACCGTATAAAATAAAGTTGTGTATGAAACAAAATATGCCTCAATGAATGGAGATTAAGACAAAGTCCCTTACCTCGTGTCCGACGTGACTCGATTGCTCTTTAATCTCCTAAATAATAAACTTGAGTTAATTTATACTTGCTTAAAAATCTTTTTCAAGTTCATTATTCCTTTTATATCACTTATTATCATGTCATGAACACTATGTAATTATTTAAGTTAATAACGGTCATTTTAACGATCATTGGAACTTGAGTCAAAAATAAACTCTTTATAATTACAAGTTGTTCATTTATCCAATATATCCAGATTTATATTAATTATGTAGATATCATATATATCATATATATCCATCATATACATGCATTTATAATATTACATAACATTTAGAGGTAAGAAATGAAATACACCGTTCATGGAGACGGTAAGCCGTACGTACGCATGAACGCTACTTTCATTTCTATTTCATATTTTATGGAATGGAATCATAATGACAGAAAGTTATATTATAATTCCAGTATAATTTCATATATAATATCAGTAACTCCATCATTTATACGTCCCACATATGGCCTTAACGAATCAAATCACTTTGAGGGGGCGGTAGTCCACACTTCCTAAAATAAAGATATCGCGTATACCCATAATGGAAGCCATAAAGGTATGCCATAAATGAAAAATACACAAGATTAAGAAACACATAAACATATTATATATCTTATATAAATATAGTTTCATCTTAATGGCCACCTTTTAAGGTGTTAGAAGAATATTGAACAATCATCGTTTCGTGAGGCATAAATTCACCATCCACGGAAACAATATGCTCTTTAACCATTAGATGAAGGTGTGTGTAAGTGTGGATCTAATAATTCTCATAAAAACATTCTAGTATTTTTGAGATACTTTTTTTGTTACAAAATAAAGGAATAAAAAGAGTTTATGGGGTTGGAGAAGAAAAATAAAACATAAGAACACAAGAGAAGACACTACCTTTAAAACGGGTAACTCTTTTTGATTTGAGATCAAAGGCTTCCTCGGAAAGACTTCTGCCCAAATTTAAGTTTATATGAGTAATAGAGGTATGTGGAGAGACAAAATGGGTAGGGGTTGGCCGAGACAAAGGCTTGAGAGGTGTTGGTAAGGTGGTAGAGGTGAGGGCCTTTTATAAGAGGAGAGGAGGGGCACTCTTGGAAAGTTATAAAAGGTTACTTTATTATAAAATGATTTTCGGATTTTAAAGGTCCCAAAATTATATATTTAGAGGATAAGGTGATTAGAGTTCTAAATATTCCCATCCAATAGGGTTTTGACAAGTGTATGTCTTAGATTTTACATTATCTTTTCATTTTCTTTAAATCGTTAAATAATGAGGTAATCACTGCATCATCATGGTGTCATAAATAATTTAATTTATTTATTGTCTAAAAATTATAAAAAAATATCATTACTTAAGAAATCCTATTATATTTCTAATGAATATTTATAGTAAAAAATATGACTTGTATAACCTCATTTAAAAATTGTTTTAGTAAAACAACACATGTTTGTGACATTTTAATTTTAACATTAAATAAAAAGTTATTAATTTCATTTTCCTACCAAAATGGCTCCATGGGGTCCCCAAGTTGACCCATGGATTGTATTGGTCGGACATGAAACATCCAATAAGGGTAGGACATGTGTCAAGGTCATTTCATATTATTAAAACTTTATTTTTACCTTAAATTACACTAATTACCTCTAATCGCGATTAAAAACTTAAAAGTTACTATTCACCAAAAATTATTTTAATCCAATTGAACCACATTTTACTTCCTAATGAAAACCGTGATTGTCGGATTTTTGAAATTCAAAACACAGAGGTGGTAAAATTTCATTTAAACGAAAAATCAGTTTTTTTAAACACCACTTAGTGGTTTCACTATTCATCAAAAATTGAAGTTTTTCAGAAAAATACCAAAACTTCACCCTAAGCTATATTTGATATTACAAATTCAAAAATGATTTCTATTTTTAAAAATTAAAAACATATAAGTTACATTAATTAATTTAATAATTAATTCCCGCTTTCAGAACAAATAGCGTGTTTTTATGAAACAATATATATCAAAAGATTGACACTAGTTTAAGTCCAATTTCAAAGTGAAATTAAATCCAACGACCACTATTGGATTAAATGGTAAAAATATATTCTAATTTCACTTTAAAAACAATACAAAAGATAATCTAATCATATAAATAAATTAGATTAAAAAGAGGTTTTTAATTAAAATACAATATTTTTAACTATTCATTAAAAAAATAAACTTTATCGGAAAAATACCAAAAATTTACACAATGTAAATTTTGATGTCACGATTCTAAAGAAGAATTTTATTTGGTCCAAAATAATGTATAAGAGTGACCAAAACTATATTTAAAGAGGGTTCGCCATCAAAAGACGATAAGTGTACCTTTAGTGAAAATTAGAGTATATATGCCTAAAATTGAATTATTTTCTTATTTTAAGCCTTTATCCTTTATTGGATAAATGTAAAAACATTTAACCAACATATATAATCATATTTTAGTTTTTCTATTTATTCCCTCCAATACAACAGCTACGTGTTAACTACCATTTAAAATAATGTTATTTTATTACTAGTGTGCAACATAACATTTCAAAGAACTATTTTTTGCGTATCAGGTACGCTATCGAACATAGAAACCCCTTTAAAGTAAAATTAATATTTAATTCGTAAATATTAATAAGTATGAAAATGTATTATTCTTTATTTTCTTGAGATGTTACATCCTTCCCCCCTTTTGGGAATTGCATCCTCGAAATTTTATTCATATATCAAAATGAGTGGGGGTATTTATCCCTCATAGCATTTTTAGATTCCCACATTGCCTCTTCAACCATATGGTTTTTCCACAAAACCTTTACCTGATAAATTACCTTATTTCGCAACATTAGCTTTCTATGGTCATGAATCTGGACTGGTTGTTCTTCATAAGAGAGATTCTCTTCCAACTGAACTACCTCTAGGCTCAAAACATGAGATGGATCTGGCATATACTTTCTCAACATTGAAACATAAAAAACATTGTGTACCTGAGATAAACTCGGAGGTAAAGCCACTCGGTAAGCAACTGATCCAACTTTTTCCAAAATTTCATATGGTCCAATGAACCTTGGACTCAGCTTTCCTTTCTTACCAAATCGCATCACACATATCCATGGTGAAACTTTGAGAAAAACATGATCACCTACCTCGAAAGATAGATCCTTCCTCTGGTTATCCGCATAACTCTTCTACCTTCTCTGAGCTGTTCTCATGTGTTTCTGAATCAACTGAACTTTTTTTGCCATCTCTTCTACCAATTCTAGTCCCATCAGCTTCCTTTCACCCACTTCATCTCAAAAAGATAGAGTTCGACACTGCTTCCCATATAATGCATCAAACAGTGCCATCAGTATACTGGAATGAAAACTGTTATTATAGGAAAATTCAACCAGAGAAAGATGTTGGTCCCAAATTCCCTGATAATCCATCGAACAAGCACATATCATATCCTCCAATGTCTAAATTGTTCATTCTGACTGCCCATCTGATTGAGGATGAAAAGCTGTACTAAAATTTAATTCAGTACCCAACGAATTTTGAAGGCCTTTCCAAAAGTTAGAAGTAAACCTCGAGATGTCTTCTGTAATCCCACAACATAGTCCATGGATATATTTTCCCATTTCCACTCTGACACTGGTAAAGGATGAAGAATCCCTTTCGGTAACTGCCGCTCTACTTTAACCTACTGACAAGTCAAACACTTCACAGTAAAATCAGCAATATCTCTTTTCATTCCATCCCACCAGTAATACTCCCGCAGATCTCTGTACATATTAGTACTGCTAGGATGAACTGAAAACGGGGAACTATGAGCCTCACATAACAACTCATTCTTCAACTATGAATCACTAGGCACACATAATCTCTTCCCAAACCTCAAAACCCAATCATTATCAATATTAAATTCAGGAAACTTACCCTCCTGAACCAGCTCTACCTTTTTATGCAACCCACTGTCTTGCTTCTGTGCTTGCTTGATTCTGTCTGATAGAGAAGATTTCACTGATACCTGAAACAAAACATAAGGAAATCCTGCACCAACAACTTTTATGCCAAAGTTCATCAAATCTTTGGCCAAAGGATCACGTTCCAAACTCAACATTGTTAAGGAAGCATTACTTTTTCGACTCAAAGCATTAGCCACTTTATTTGTTTTTCCCGGATGGTAATGAATTGTACAATCATGATCCTTGATTAATTCTATCCATCTCCTCTATCTCATGTTCAATTATTTCTGAGTGAATATATACTTTAAACTTTTGTGATCGGTATATATTTCACACTTTACTCCATACAAATGATGCCTCCAAGTTTTTAAAGCAAAAACAACAGCAGCTAATTCCAAATCATGTGTAGGGTAATTTACGTCATCAGTTTTCAACTGACGTGAATAATTTGCAATTACCTGATCATTATGCATAAGTAAACAACCAAGTCCCTTCAACGAAGCATCACTGTATATAACAAACTCACCATTCCTAGAAGGAAGTTCCAAAACTGGAGCATTCACCAATCTTCTTTTCAACTCCTAAAAACAATCATCACATTCTTTTGTCTAGATAAACTTAACACCCTTCCAATTTAGCTTAGTCATTGGACTAGATAATCATGAAAATATTTTCAACAAACCTTCAGCAGTAACCTTTCAAATGAAGAAAACTAAGAATCTCAGTTACATTGGTTGGTCTTGGCCATTCTTCAACAACTTTTTTTTAGCAGGATCAATAGTTATGCCATTTTTTTGAAACAATGTGACCAAGGAAAGAAATTTGCTGTAATAAAAAATCACACTTGTTGAATTTTCCATACAGTTTCTTTTCTTTTAAGGTTTTCAAGATAACCCTTAAATGAATTTCATGATCCTCTTTACTTTTAGAAAACATCAAAATATCATCAATAAAAACAACCAACATTTTTCACCTGAGTCAACTGAGTCATCACTACAATAAACTTTTTAGTTCTGATTCTAACCATCTCAGGATACTGATTTGAAAGGTCATTTCCCTCTGTATGCCTTCCCAGAAAAGCTGTTTTGTTTACTCTATGAAAAACCATTCTTAACACAGAAATATCTTAGGAGAAGCAATATGGTAATCCTAAAATTCTATATCATTTCAATCATACCATAAATTAATTTATAATTTAACAATTTTCTAACTCCAAAAGTTATCTAAACCGACCTATGATACCAACTATAAGGCCCCTGCCTTAAACCTTACTTAATATTGAATTAAATGATTAATTCACATTGAGGATCTTTTCAGGTTTAGAGTTTTAGAGAATTAGGACATAACTATTACATATCAAAAGATTACAAAGTAGACACTTCTACTAAGTTTCCATAAAATAAAAACTCTTAAAAAGAAACATTTCTAGTTCCATGTTTTAGATAGCATGACTTTTCCTTGATCCCATCCTTGACCCTATTCCACATTAAGTCCTGTGAAAAACATTTCAAAAACTTGGGATGAGCATAAAAAGCTCAGTAAGGGATATAAAAGTACGAAATGAAAACATTAGTCCATGTTTGAAATGGTACTTTACTCATAAAACATAATCATTTTAACATACCTCATCAAATCATGAATAAATCATAGAAATCATAAGACATAAAGGTAACTTGAGGCATTCATAACATTCTTACGTAGGGAGTAACCCTCATGGTTACGTTTGGAATACCCATCATAGTGTATTCCCTAAATCTCTTCAGAGAAACCTTAACTTTTAACTCCTACACATTACCCAATGCATTGGAGAGCTATATCGTGCTCACTCTCCCTTAGTTTATCACAGAACCACCCGTCTTCAAAACAATGCCCAAGAACCATAACATAATCGTATCATGTAAAACATGCATAAAGGAAACATAAAATTTCCACATTTCAATCACAAGATATCAATACAACACATTGATATAATAAAAACATTAAGAAAACCATTTTCAATACCAAAATAAAAGAAAATTAATACTTGGTATTTATTTTTCATTTTAAAAAAATGTTAGGTTATGTCTTGTATAGGAAGCCGAAACTCAAATAATGATCACGACGGCGGAGAAGTCGTTATCGCCGCATACATACGACAAAAAAACATTCATTTTGTCGTTTAGTAAAATGCTTAGTATAAAAAAATATTCCTTTTGAATAAGCGTAAAATTCAAAAGGGTTTATATACCGTATAAAAGAAAGTTGTGTATAAAACAAAATATGTCTCAATTAATGGAGATTGAGATGAAGTCCCTTACCTCGTGTCCGACGTGACTCGATTGCTCTTTAATCTCCTGAATAATAAACTTGAGTTAATGTATACTTTCTTAAGAATATTTTTCAAGTTCATTATTCCTTTTATATCACTTATTACCATGTCATGAACACTATGTAATTATTTAAGTTAATAACAGTCGTTTTAACGATCATTGGTACTTGAGTAAAAAATAAACTCTTTATAATTACAAGTTGTTCATTTAACCATTATATACAGAGTTATATTAATTATGTAGATATAATATATATCATATATATCCATCATATACATGAATTTATAATATTACATAACATTTAGAGGTAATAAATGAAATTCACCGTTCATGGAGATGGTAAGTCGTACGTAGCATGAGCGCTACTTTCATTTCTATTTTGAATTTTATGGAATGGAATAATAATGAAATAAAGGTATATTATAATTCCAGTATAATTTCATATATAATATCACTAACTCCATCCTTTATATGTCCCACATATGGCATTAACGAATCAAATCACTTTGAGGGGGCAGTAGTTCGCACTTCCTAAAATGAAGATATCGTATATACCTATAATGGAAGCCATAAAGGTATGCCATAAATGAAAAATACAGAAGCTTAAGGAAAACATAAACATATTAAATATCATATATAAATATAGTGTCATCTTAATGGCCACCTTTTAAGGTGTTAGAAGAATATTGAACAATCATCGTTTCGTGAGGCAGAAATTCACCATCCACGGAAATAGTATGCTCTTTAACCATTAGATGAAGGTATGTGCAAGTGTAGCTATAATAATTCTCATAAAAACATCCTAGTATTTTTAAGATACTGGTTTTGTTACAAAATAAAGGAATAAAAAGAGTTTATGGGGTTGGAGAAGCAAAATAAAACATAAGAACACAAGAGAAGACACTACCTTTAAAACGGGTAACTCTTTTTGATTTGAGCTCAAAGGCTTCCTCGGAAACACTTCTTCCAAAATTGAGGCTTCTAGGAGTAATATAGGGATGTGGAGAGACAAAATGGGCAGGGGTTATCCGAGCCAAAGGCTTGAGAGGTGTTGGTAAGGTGGTATAGGTGGGGGCCTTTTATAAGAGGAGAGAAGGGGCACTCTTGGAAAGTTATAAAAGGTTACTTTATTATAAAATTCTTTTCGGATTTTAAAGGTCCCCAATTATATATTTCTAGGATAAGGTGATAAGAGTTCTAAATCCACCCATACAATAGGTTTTTGACAAGTGTAGGTCTTAGATTTTACATTATCTCTTCATTTTATTTAAATCGTTAAATAAGTAGGTAATCGCTACATCATCATGGTGTCATAAATAATTTAATTTATTTAATGTCTAAAAATTATAAAAAAAATATAATGATGTAGGAAATATTTTTATCTTTCTAATTAATATTTATAGTCAAAAATATGACTTGTATAACCCCATTTAAAAATTGTTTTAGTAAAACAACACATGTTTGTGATATTTTAATTTTAACATTAAATAAAAAGTTATTAATGTCATTTTCCTACCTAAGTGGCTCCATGGGGTCCCCAACTTGACCCATGGATTTTATTGGTCGGCCATGACACATAAAATAAGGGTAGGAAATGTATCAAGGTCATTTCATATTATTAAAACATTATTTTTACCTTAAATTACACTAATTACCTCTAACCGCGATTAAAAACTTAAAAGTTACTATTCACAAAAAATTATTTTAATCAAATTAAACCACATTTTAATTCATAATGAAAACCATCAATTTCGTATTTTTGAAATTAAACACACAGAGGTGGTAAAATTTCATTTAAACGAAAAATCAATTTTTTTAAGTACCACTTAGTGGTTTCACTATTCATTAAAAATTGAAGTTTTTTAGAAAAATAGCAAAACTTCACCTGAAGCTATATTTGATATTCTGAATTCAAAAATGATTTCTATTTTACAAAATTCAAAACATATAAGTTACATTATATAATTTAAAAATTAATTCCCGTTGTCAGAACAAATAGCGTGTTTTTATGAAACAATATATATCAAAAGATTGACACTAGTTTAAGTCCAATTTCAAAGTGAAATTAAACCCAACAAACACTATTGGATTAAATGGTAAAAATATATTCTAATTTTACTTTAAAACCAATTCAAAATATAATCTAATGATATAAATAAATTATATTAAAAAGATATTTTGAATTAAAATACAACATTTTTCACTATTCATTAAAAAAATAAACTTTATCGGAAAAATACCAAAAATTTACACAATGTAAATTTTGATGTCCCGATTATAAAGAAGAATTTTATTTGTTCCAAAATAATGTATAAGAGTGACCAAAACTATATTTAAAGAGGGTTCGCCGTCAAAAGATAATAAGTGGACCTTTAGTGAAAATTAGAGTATATATGCCTAAAATTGAATTCTTTTCGTATTTTAAGCCTTTATCCTCTATTGGATAAATGTAAAAACATTTAACAAACATATATAATCACATTTTAGTTATTTCTATTCATTTCTTCCAATATAACGGCTATGTGTTAACTACCATTTAAAATAATATTATTTTATTACTAGTGTGCAGCGTAAGATTTCAAAGAAACTCTTTGTTGTGTATCAGGTACGATATCAAACATAGAAACCCCTTTAAAGTAAAATTAATATTTAATTCGTAAATATTAATAAGTATGAAAATGTATTATTCTTTATTTACCTGGGATGTTACACCATCAATATTTTCCTTTGGAGTTTTCCATAGTTGATTGAGTTTTCTTGAAAGATTATCCTTTATTGTGTCATAGTTGTCTTGGAATATAGAAGAAGCTATATCTGAGATAATTGGGTTTTTTGAGTTCACTGAGTGATTTGGGAAGGTTTCCTATTAGTTGGAATTTATGTATCAGTTGATGAGTATACATGATGTTTTCCACATATCATATCTCAAAAAATATCATCCCGATCCCTCTCATGTTTTGAGTTAGGAAGAGATTTATTTATACCAAGATGTTTTAGTTATGGAGAAAACTGTAGAGATAATTGAATCTCATGTGAGAGTCTTTAATGGAATATTTATTCCATTTGTCAAAGTGGTAGAGTGACACAAATCAGATTCTCATGAGACTTGAGAGCACATATCATCACCGAGGGAGCATTGGCCTCAACTTTTTTTAAATCACCCTTCTTCCTCATGAATTATTGGGGATGTAAATTCCTATTCTAGGGAGATTGTAAAATTTTTTATTTTTAAGGTATGCTCTCTTTTGATGTTTAATAGTGTGTTTCTAAGGTTTGAAGGGCATCAAGAATCGTTTTGGGATTTTTCAATAGAACCTGGTCTAGATGCTATCTACAAGACAATTTTATGGTTCAAGAACATTTATTAAGGTGTAAATATGTCTTGAGGAATATTTCATGAAATGTTTTTCATCATAAACCTATTTATTTCATAAATTATTTTTTTACATATTAAAATAGCCATTTAGGGTAAATTAACCTAAGGTGACATTTTTCTCGACATACTTGATTAAATGAAGATTTATGACATACGCCCAAGGTTTATATTGTAAATTTGACAAGCCTAATATCTTTTATTCTCCAATTGCATAAATCTACCTTAATTTTATATAAAGCCTCTCCCTTGAACCCTATGTACTCTTCCAGGTGATTTTGGGTGTTTCCTCTCCTTCTAGATCAGTTTATTCAATTCTATATCTCAGTGATGGTTGTGTTGTTTCACTCTCAATAAGAGAACTTTATCCTTCTTAATTTCTATTGGTAATGATAGAATTTTTGGGCCACATTTATATGATCTTTTGATCATGTTTTGATTCTTTTTTATTCTTCTAGATCCACTGTGAAATCTTCTTTCAGGGGCCGACTTTCATGTTGGTTGTGGAATGATATATATTTTTATCAATGTATATTGGGATCTATCATCATTTACAACCCTTTAATTTATGAAATGTGATTATAAGATATGAGAATCAATTACAGGTCCTCTATTCATTGTTCAACATTCCTTTCGGTGTTGGTGGATTTCGTTGTGGGTGGTTTGTGACCCAAGTTTTTGGTGGGTGGTTCTGTCTCTAGACTATGTTATACGAATCATTTATTGCTCCTATTTTTTAAATGATTTTCAAAATTAAATGGAATTATTTACTATTTTTGTGTGTGTGAAATGGGGTTTTGAGAAAATTATGGGTTTCTCCTTGTTTTGGTAAAGGAAAAATGTATTTTCAAAGCCTTATGAAATGGATTGAAAAATGGGTTTTCAAATCATGTTTTGATGGAAAAGGGGTTCTTGAGATTGTATTATGAAATGTGTAAGCCCTTTTAAATGATTTTATATACAGTAAATTGTATTCTTGGGTACTTATTTGGGAGGTGTAGTATTAGGGAACATCTTTTGATTTTTTTAGGATGGTCTACTTTCTGGGGGTGTTATTTCATTCCTAGATCAAGATGCATTTGGATCTTGGACTTGAATTTACATTATAGGAGGGTTCACTTTCTAGGGTGTTTCATGATTCCTTGGACCTTTATTCATGGGTACTTGGGACTTATCATACGCACTATTCATGAATTATGTATGAGTGACCTAGCTAAACTTATTATTTGTTATCCATGGAATGTTTATCCTTTGTGTGTTGGATTTATACTTAATTGATTTGATATACCTATTTTTGATGAAATGGAAAAAGATCAATGGATTTATGATTTGAAATGGTTTTACCTATATTTTTATTAGATATATGGAAAAGGGGGTTGCTTTCCATTATTTAAATATGAAAACTTTTTTATTTCTTATCATTACATATTTTATAAATTGAGAATATGAGATTGGTATACAAAGACTTGATATGGAACACTTGGGTGGTATCCCACATAGCCTATTTATCTCACACCCAGCACAACCCTTTGGTGGTTTGTAGACCTAATATTGTCTTTTGATACAGGAAAAAGAAAGGTGACATAGTGAGGAGGTGATGTTTATGTTAGCTTGGTATAGGTATTTAGTGGTGATATGGTGGGACATTGTCCAACTTTTCACATGGAGTAGTTATCTCTTATTTTATTTTTCTTTTTTATATCAAACATATACCGAGAGTTTGGTTTATCTTAATTAAGTTTTATCACTACCTCTATTTCTATTTGGTTATGGATTATACTTCTGTTTGTTATATTATGTTATTTCTTTCTACTATGTATATATTCCATGTAGTTTTATTACGTTGGGATAAATCGTTACCTTTATTGTTGTTTGATTCTCTGGTGATAATATCCTACCTGTGGGGATCAGGAATTCCCTTTGGTTCTTTCCAAATTTTCACTCTTATCCTACTTGGATGGTTTGTCTAGCCAAGATGTGAAAAGAGGGGTGAGACTTAAGGGAACTTAGTGGTTATAATAGATCTGTACAGGTTCTCTTAGATACCTTAAGCAGAGATGTGTGATACACTAGGAATGTTTTTCCAGAGTAGGCTATGTTGGAACCATGATAAACCTTGTAGTCCATGGGATAGTTGAGTTGAGCATGGGGTGAGAATTTCTTCCTAACTGAGATATGATTACTAGAGTGGGTAGAACCTATAAAGATTTATGGATTGATTGGGTTAACCAACCGACCTGAGATGACTTGGGGTGTGAGACAAGATTTATGATAGCTATTTATGTTGGGGCCAGTGTGAATATTCTTTGGAGGCCAATGAGGCCTTGATATGTTTAAGACTACATCGAGGTATGTGATTCCCTTTGAGTTTCAGGCTTAATCTGAGGGTTGAGTTTGAGATCAATGTACCATTTTGGGGGTCTTTATTATTGTTCCACCTAGGGGACATCGAAGTGTGAATCAATGATATACAAACCTTTAAGAGGGTGTGAATGGGGAATGGTATCAATGATTGTTTCTATCACCTTAGAACCCAAAACAATGATAAGGATGACATAAATTTAGTATCTAATGATAGATAATGAAATTGAGAAGAGAAAATAATATTGTGAGATAGGTTTGAACAAAAGGAAAACACCATCGATATGTTTTATAAGAGATGACATGGGTGGGATGAATTTCTCATTGATATATATTATGATACAATAGATGTAATGGATGTTCTCCTTGTATTTGACCATCTTGCCTATAGTTAATGAGATGATTTAGGTGGGACGCACAAACCACTAAGATATATATAGATAAATTTGTCTCCTTAGATATTCTCTATAGATCTAACCTTTAGGTTTTCTATTATGTGATGGACGGTAGGGACTCACTGCCCCTAGAAGAGATGCACATGTGATATGATTTAGGATGGATTCATTTATCCTAGAGTGATAAGTATACTATGATATAATATAGGTGAGATGAACTTACCCTTGATGTGAGGTATACGTGAGATGATCTAGAAGGGAAACACCACCACATTGAGTAATCAATATACTATTGGATGCATATGACTTTATCTAAGGATCTGACTATTGATCATAATGCTACTGGATTGAAAAATAATTTCTCTAAGGAATTAGCCATGGGACTGAAATTGGTTGGCACAGTCCTATGACATTCTCAGAGACACTTCAACGCTGGTTGAAGTATGTATAGTCAATTTTGGGTGTCACATTAGGACCAGAGTATCAACTATGGTTATTTATTTATACTTACATATTTTATTTATTTATACAGATGATCATATCACATGTGCACAACTTTCATTTAATTATTATACATGTGACTGAATTGGTGGATCCCTATTTATTTATAATCACACAATGATTAGGAATCCATAACACTTGTGTACCCAATCATACTTTATTGACCATAGGTTCAATTTAGGAAAATGCCCAAGATTAATCATTTAGCATGATATCTTGGATGAAGTCAAGAGATAGATTAAGTATGGACCAGGGATGGTAGTAGATCCTTGTATTTATTTTTCAATATACGATCAATCCAATGGGTAATAAATTGTTTTGTGCTAGAATGATCACGAGTTTGTATGACTATATGATTTTGCAATACATTTTGACATAACATGACTGTTATTTATTTATTCATGTAAACTTATATTTTTTTATTACTATGGATGATTTTTTTCCATTTTGTTCTTATTTCACACTTTAATATGGGGGTATAGTCACCCCAAAATAACACTATATACCCACACTACTAGTTAAAAACGTCATTCATATGGGGAGGCAGTTATGGGGTCATAGTATTAGCTTCTTCAGTCCTTGCACAACTCAATGGAAATGAACATGGGAGGAAGTTACAATATCAAATTTATATAATGAAAAAAATATAACAATCAAGTTATAAGGAAAATAATTGTATCTTTGTAAGGACTAACATATCTATAGATACAAGCTCCAAAATATTTTTCATAAAAATCATATGTAGATAGTCATACCCATAAACATCAGTAGTCAATTACAACTCCTAAAATCCAACAACATAAATACATACAATGATAACTTAGATTGTCCTTCAAAACAAGTATGATTTAAAGTCAAAGGATCTGCAATTTGTTATTTATATTTATAAAACATTTCTTTACCTTTAATGAATCCCAATAATATATATATTAAAATATTTAAATAAATTTATAAACAATACTTAATAAAGGATATAATCTATGAATACCTAAAAAGTCAGTTTTTGTATAAGTCTAGATGGCCAAAGTAAGAAAATTTTGACACTCTATCTAACCACATCCACCTCATTAGTAGTGAAAAATACATTAGTTGATGAATATATGATATCATATATTGTTATTCTAAGTTTATCCCTCAATATTTATTGATAATTCAAGGTATCACCAATATAATTCATAATCTCATTTTCTATAATATGATACTGAGGATCTTCTACATATAACTCATAGTAAATGTAAATAGTGGATGAGGTGGTGGAGGAGTGAGATATATAGGCTGAAACTATCTCTACATGTAAGAAAATATCAACTACACTAATTATCTAATCATATACTCTATCATCTCACCTAATTACTGAACTTTTTCATTAAAAGTGTACATTTTTCCTTTAAAATATTTCCTCCATTGAAGATATACTATGATGAATAAATAGTTTTTTAATATATACACCTTCCCTTTATCCTCATATGTGACTAAAAAATTACCCCTTTAATAATGTAGTAGAGAAAATATTCTATATACAATCAGGTATGAAGGTCCCATATGTGATATAATTTAGAAGGTTATCCTATATGGAGCATTTGAAAAATTTATTAATATTATAAAATATAAAAAGTTGAGAAATAACTTAAATTTTTTCTTATAATATTATCAACTATAGACTCAAACTATTCTATAAGATACTTCCCCCTTTTAATCATCCAATCCCTTTCCTATTTTTATAGAGATCCAAAGGGAAGTAGGGACAACCTCTTTAGAGTATGATGACCCAGCTCTCCATTCTTAAAACTTCTTATCCATCATTTTTTCTTGGTGCAACATATAACCTCCATGAGATTAAGTATGAGGGTATATGTTCCTTACTCAGACCACTAGTTTATATCTACATTGAAAATTATATTTATGTATAAAAATATAATTAATAATTTATTTAGAGATTATATAAAAATTCACTTTACAAATTTTATATCGCATTTACAAAAAATGATTCATGTTTTTATCTTTAAAAAAATTCCTCCATGTATCTTCATCTAAAATATCATAAAATTGACATGGATTTTAATTTTTTATTTAACCAAAAATGTAATATAATGTTAATTTTTAATTAAAACACATCCATATCCTTAGAGAAAAGATAAGAATGTCCTCCTAAACTATTTAGTGTCAAGTGAATCACATGTCATATAAAAGTGAGGGGAAAATGACCTATATGGATAAAAATATGTCATTATAAATAAAAAAATAATAATTAATGAGATTACAAAAAATGGTCTCCCATAATTAAGACAGTGTATTATAGTCAACAATTCTATAATTAGAAATCAAAAAAATTATTTTTATCAAGATTTAATAGCAATGAAACTCTAAAATTGTTTTGAATTTGTACAATTTTGATTACCATTACCATCAAACTCAATAGGCATCCCATGAACCATGTTATGAGAACATGATAATTTAGAAAAATGTGTGCTACCATTTTTACCAACCTAAGAAGAATTGTACTAAACTATAGAAGAAGGAGAGTCTTGTGGTGAGGAGTAAGAATGATCCTTATTAGAAGAATATGTAGGCACATACCTATAATATTAAGATGAATCTTGGAACCAAAATATGTGCAGAAGGAAAGGACGCGAAGAAGAAACCCATTCCAAAGGGGTTGCCTCATGAACCATGTTCACGGAGCCCCTTATCACCGTGCCGTTCCTAGAGCCCCACAGTACCGCAACCAATGTGGAGCCCCCACAATACCACAGAGAAAAGAGGTGGGAGGATCTGCGATTACAACACAATTTACCGAGGGATCCACACCACAGAGGGATCAAAATTGACCTCCATGAACCTATAAAACTAGATGGAAGGCATCACGAGCACCACACAAAGAATCTTGGAGAGCTCTATTCCAAGGAGAGGATAACTGTCGACTCCACGGTTATAATAAACTTGACGCCATCTGCGAGTGATCACAGAGCACAATGTGGCTTTGCGTTGAGATGTCCCTACTTCATGCCACCCCTCACCTATAAATATTGGGCTCCCCTCAAACCCAAAGGACAGATACTCCTACCTTTCACCTTATCGTCTCTCAAATCGTGATGAAATTTATGATCTGTGAAACCCTAAGAAAAATGAGCTCTTCCAGGTACTTGAGCATTGTGAAGTACCCTTCCCTTAGCTCAAATACAACTCCTCTTCAAGAAGGGATGCCCTTCGCGAAGCTCACAGTCCACTGCGAAGGAAGGAGATCCTCAAGGGGACTCGGGTATTCTCAAAGCACTCATGCATTGTGGAATAACCTCCATGCACATGTGAACCATATTTTAAGGAAGGTTCACTGTGTGGCATGAAGAAAATTGCTTCTTAGTGCTATGCTCTGCAAGGTACCCCTAATTCGCAAAGCCTACTATGTGAAAGCCTTTCCACTTTACGAAGAAACCTCCATATTCACCTATGCCCTATGCCTAGGCTATGCCACCACAATTCATGAAGCATACCCCTTCACGAAGATCGTCCACTGCATGGAGCACCAGAGCTTCACAAGGTCCCTTTTGGTGAACCCACTTTATTTGCAAACCCTACTCTCATACGACCTTCCAGGTTTGTATGAAGTGATTTCATGTCCCCTTGGGTGGTGGTTTACGTTGTGTTGCTTAGACTTATGCTTATTCTCATAGGCACGTTATTGTATATTGCTTCTTCACATAACCACACTAACATCGGCCCCTTAGTGGATCACTCCACAACACCCTCTCACTATCAAATTTTTGGTGCCTTCCCATCACCATGGGCTATAGTGTGCCAATTATGTATGTTATAGGGGCATGGAGTGATCCTGCCTCATTCATGCTATGTGACGTTAAACTTTTAAGAACCATAATCCCTCACACATGTTGTTAAAATGTGGTCTCACCCTATACAATACACTTAGGGAACCCCGTCTTGGACATTCTCTACGCCCGCTCATCTCCACGAGAGTGAGATCATCCTTACATGGAATGAGATCCTCTCTGCTAAAGTGGCACCTATTTGCAGGGAATGGAAACCATCCTGGTGTAAGCCCCTATCCTTTCTTGCAGGAGGCAACACCCCTTCTCATCATCTCTTCTTACGTGGCAATGACCAAAGGAGAGATGGGCACATGGAACTTCGTTATCCTGTCCCTCTCCCTATGGGCTTTATTGCTATCGGGCCTCCATCCTAGAGTAAGTACCAATCTCCATCTACATAGTCCACTAACCATGAATAATCCCCTATTTCCTCTTTGGTCCACTAACCACGTGTAATCCCCACTCCACTTCCCATGGACGCACCTTTCGTGACATGATCGTCTGGTCTCTGTTTCCTCTTATTTCTCACACTAAGCATGACTCACACAAGCTTAAAGTAAGCATTGACTATGGAATACTACTTGGTCCTCTTTAGTGTGTAATCCCCAACCCATAACAAACTACATGGACTTTGATCCTTGTCTCCTAGGTAGGGTACATGAGAAGACTCCTAGAGTTTCAAGACCAACACCTACTTGTCCCGACCCCTTCATGTCAGTTCACCTTTATCCCACATGATGTTAAACTGTATCCTCTGTACCAAACTACGTGGTCTTTGATTCTTGTATCCTAGGAAGGTTATGTAGGAATCCTACCTAAGGTTTAAGCTCAACACCTACTCTTCTTGACCCTTCACATTGGTTCACCTTTGTCACGAATGACATTAAACTGTATCCTCCCTACTGAACTATGTGGAATTTGATCCTTGTCTCCTTGGAAGGGTGTGTAGGAAGCCTCTCTGAGGTTTAATCCTAAAGCCTACTTGCCTCAACCCCTTCACGTCAGTTCACCTTCGTCCCTCAAGATGTTAAACTATACCCATTATAACTATATAGACTTTGTTACTTTCCCTCTTTAAACAAGTTATGTAGGAATCCACCCTGAGGTTCAAGCCCAACACCCATCATTCCTGACCACTCCACGTTGGTCCACCCTCGTCTAACATGACATTAAACTATACCCCCTATTTTTTGTCCCACAAGATGTTAAACTATACTCATTTGAACTTTGTGGGATTTGATCCTTATCTCCCTAACAAGGTATGTAGGAAGCCTCCATAAGGTCCAACCCCAATCGATGGGAAGCTATTATGTTCCCCAATCGTTGGTAAACTATTGTGTTCCCCAATCGACGGTAAGCCATTGTGCTCCCCAAATAGAAGTAAGCCATCATTGTCCCCATCCAGTGGTAAGCCGTTGTAGCCCCCATATAGTGGTAATCCATTATAGTCCACCATCGATGGTATGCCAATGTATTCCCCTTTGTTGGGACCCACATCTCTGGTCCGTACCCATGGTGTTAGACAAAACCGGGCCGCTAACCACTCGTATGGCCTAGTATATTGTCGGGTCATTGTTCTATGTGTACACCCCGATTCTATACCACCATCCTAAACTATAAGGAATCTGATTCCATGCTATGGGGATACGTAGGAATCCTTCCTAGAATTCAAGACCCTCACACATGTCTCATCCTGGTATTTCCCTTGAGCCTATGTGTTTTGAGAAGGTCACACCTTAACCTGGAGGTTCCACTTCCTCTGGGTCCCATCTATACGTCCATTCTCACAGGTCACCTCCTCCGGCCCCCCATCACCCCACCGAACTATGTGGACTTTGATTACCTACCACAAGGATACGTAGAAAGTCTCTTCGAGGCTCAAGCCCAACATTACTATCTCCCTTGTGTTGGATCAATCTCACTCCCCATCCACTCTCAACAATCCATATCCATCCTGATTCTTACCCAGGCTGCCACATCCCGGGGAGATCATGTCACCCACTTTCTCACTGCTCCTAGCAGTAATTAGGAAACTAACCACAAGTTAGCCCCCAACATCTGTGATCCCTCATGAGGATACACCCATATGATCCACTCTTATCAGTTCTATGATCAGTCTGATCCATTTTTTCTAGACGTTAAACTCATGAAATACCCTATGTTAAACATGGGAAACTAAGAAAAACCTCAGAGACATGCCTATGGCATAAAATTCCCTGCATTTGACATGGGATGCCTCAGGATTCCTCTCCCATGAGAAGCCCTATCATAAGGGGAAGAAAACCAAACACATCAGTGTTCTAGATTCCAGACACTCTAGCGATGTCCAACGTGACTACTCCCCTGATTGAAGGTTACTTCCCTGAACAAAACCCTTGGAATGTCCTGACAGAAGCACTGTAATTAACCGGTGTCCATGAAGACATGTCACTTGGAAGAGTTCCATGAACAACATCTTAAGTCTATGAGGGAGACTTAGACTAGGTAACGAGATCTAAGGAGGAATCCACATAAGGAGAAACCGACATCCCATCATCCAATTTTGATCAAGGAGAAAACATCCCTGAAAAGTGATAGATGCCACCCACCTTTGGAAAGAGGGAATGTGGGGAAACAAAAATGCGTCCTCCAAAACAGACGGATGCACACCCCTACAAAAGTGTTAGAAACAGAAATGGTGAACCTGATGTGAAATTCTTCTCCCCAATGTGAAGATTAGTAGCGCTCAAGATATCAATGGATTATCATGTCACCAGATCCAATTATTTGGTGCCAGGTCCTACCAAGAAAATAACATATTTGGCATGAAACTCACCAGAAATTAGGGCAGTTGAACATTGGACATCCTGGTCTACAACATTGTCAACGTTGATCCTTCTTACCAACCATGGAATATGGAATGGTGCTGGGGCACTAGATGTCGCTTTCCTTCTTTTAGCACTAATGGTTAAATCTCCATGCTTTACAGGACCCAATCTATCATGATATAAAAAAAATCACTACCCACCCACTGATGCAAGGGAAACATTAACACGACAATCCCGCGTGGCCTCATCTTCTCCATGGAAGCCTCTATGTCCACAGTTTCTTGGCACCCACACCCCATATACCCATATGAATTCATTCATAGAAGGTTAATAAATGAACATGATTAATGATATGAGGAGGAGGGGATTATCCCAACCCAGGATATGGGCCGACAAGACTTAGAGGCTTCTGCACCTCATCACCACTACTACCCCAAAGGGCCTCATAGGGATCCGCTGCTCCCCACTCTAATATATAATCATTTTGGGAGCCTCTCCCCAGAATGATTTGATGATTCCATCCCCTACGCCAATGAGTTAAGGGATGTATGGGCTAGACCAGTCCAAATACCACTCCACGGGATCCCAAGGAGGGCTCCCACCAAACCATGTTATCACTACCACTCATTCCCACAGGCTGAGGAGAAGGTGATCTAAGCACTTTCACCACTATCCCTAGTCCGTTTAACCCGACACTAGTGTCAGGAGAAGGTTGAGGAGGATGCCCACTGAGGGGAATTAGAATCAACGACTATTGTGGACCACGCCACTACTGACATAAACCCTCAGTTGCCTGTTTATTCTGAGCAGGGGGACTCATATGGCTAACCCGGATTGAGACCCCAACCACCCCATGGGAAGGCTCTCCTGGTCATTAACATAGGTGGAGTTCGCCACGATCCAACCCTTAGCAATGAAACCCAGTAAAAAGGTCCTCCCTGTACCATCACCAATGAGAGCGCAGGTCTGTCCCACTCCAAAGCTCTGGGTGGAGGTCCTCCTCATACCACCTTTAATCGGAATGAAGGTCCTCCTCGCTGCATTGAAACTCAGTACAAAAGCCTCTTCCACACCCATGACCTTAGGTATGGAGATGTTTCTCCTATCACAGGTTGCTGATGTGATGATTCTACTCGTCCGGTCAACAATCAGCATGGGGGTCTTCCCCTTGTACTTACAACAATGGAAGAAGAACATACTCATCCCATCAATTAGAGAAGTGGAGGTTTTCCTCACTTCATGGGATTCCAACATAGAGGTTTTACCTGTGTTCAGATCGACTAGTACAAGGACCCTCCTCGTACCGACACTGCCAAATGACATAAACATGGAGGCCCTACCCATTCTACCACTAGCTCTTCAAGAGGTCATACCCAATCTAGCACTTCCCGTAGAGATACCCTCCACATGTGAGTCAGTGGACATGGTGGTCCTACTGGTGTTCCCTTTAACATCTATCTAGGTGCTCATCCCACCTCGGCTCACCCAGGAAAAAGTCCTCTCCACCCCAGAATCAATTTGGCTGAAGGTCCACCTTGAGAAAAATATATACCCTCTCCTGAAGAGCCATCCCAAGGAAAGAGGGAAGGTCGCCGATTCCATAAAAAGATCACTGAGAAGATTCAGGTTGCAATTAATCTAGTATGCTTCTCAGATTCCAAGGAAGAATATGGTTTGGCAATGGAACCCCCACCTCGATCCTCTCTGTCAAGGGATGAGGTAGGAACATGACATATTAGCCTCTTCCTTTCAGAATGTGAGGTCCACTAGATTCTCACCTCCCTCCACAGATACATCCAAGAGGAGGGAGATTTGGTATCTTCCTAGGGCCTAGCCATGAAATCCTCCCTATCATCAACATGGTCATTCTATGCTTAAACTAGAAATCATGGATAATTATTCTGGGGACTGATAAAGGATGGACAACAGCATGGACCACCATCAGTGAATAAAGCCCCTACTCTAGAAGTTGTGGTCTCTATCCTATCTTACCGAGATGTAGTGGCTTAGTCATCACATTCAGCACATGACAACCCGAGATGCAGTGGCTTGTCATATCGTTCACCATATTCTCCCCTGATTGGTATACCATCTCAACGGTTTGCTTCAATTCCATTACGAGTCCCCCAACCTCCCCCAGTTTATGAGTGGGGAAACTAGGGACAATGTACCGAGTTTTATATGAGGACCTTTTGGGACATCATTATAGTGAATAATATCTTAGAGGTTGCATCCACAAACTTCAGTGCGTAGGAATCACTTACCCAAGAGGAAGTCATGCTCTTTCACCAAACCCTATGGGCGATGCACTTCTTTATCCATTACCAGAGAGTGGCTTACCTGAAGAGTCAAGAACACTCTGAGGAAATTGGCCAGTAGTGCTGTATGGTTGACTTGGACGTGCTCCCTATGGCCTAGTCCCCTGAGTCTCCCGGTCACCGTTGGGCCCTCCAGTAACAATGCGTTCAGAGAATTAAAGTGTTATTTAGAATTATCAAGGAGGCTTCCCCCCATGTTCAGGTCTATGGTTGGGGAAGTATGATGCCCTCCATTTCAGTTCTATCCAGCGCCATCCCAATTTTTTAGCTGTTATTGAAGATATGCCTCTAGGTAGAGTCATGGTTAAAATGGTTGATCTATCAGAGGGGGAGAATGAGCTAGAGCTCCTTGATGAGAACTTACCCCCTGGGGGAGTGCCACAACTATTTGATCCATTGGTAAGGGTTACTCACCATCTAAGAAATCTACTGGGTCTTCCCATTCCCACCGAGGCTTTAGTCTTCAGTCAGAATCCCAATAAGGGCAAAGAGCACCTCAGATCTATCAAACCCTCTAACCCATCTGTCTCAGTGTAGAAGATGGTGGATGATACCAAAAATTCACATTGCATCAATAGCTCATAGAACACACGAATATGGTAAATGACCTATTTGTTGAACATGCCACAGAGAGACGACTATATTACGGTGATCCTCAGTCTGGGCAGTAGAGGCAGATACAACTTTCCCCCGACGAGTTGCCCCCGGGTGACCCTTACCATTCTGCTCACATAGACAGGATAAAGGCTAGAAATTATGGCAAGAGGGCATGGTATGTTTCATGAAATCCACCTAAGCAGCGTGATAATCCCCGTGACCCATCTCAGGTTCCCACAACCGCTCCGCAGGTTATCCCACCAGCCGCTTAATGAGCTGCTGGGCCTGCTTATCATGTGGAAGAACCTTACAATGCATTGGTGGCTAGAGACCCTCATAAAGATAGGAAACCCCTCACGGATGATTTAATGGAAGCACTCATTCCTCACCTTGAGGTGTTAGAAACTCGATAGGTGGAAATCTCACCTAATGGAAAGCCATATTCGGCATGGGTGGATGATATGCTAGCATCCCCGGGTTTCAGAAACCCCTCCTTATCCCCTTTAAATGGGACGAGAGACCCGCTGCAGCATTTAGACCACTTCATATCAAGGTGTGGACCCATTTTGGGAACTCCGGAACAGCAAGAGGCCGCCAAACTCTAGTGTTTCATATAGACATTGGAAGGGCCTGTGTTTGTCTGGTACAACTAGCTACCCATCGGATCATTCTCCGGCTGGGAAGATCTCCGTAGATTTTTTCTTTACTAGTTCAGCTCTACCACCTAGAAGAAAAGTATTTCATACCTATTCAAGTGTAAGAAGAGGCCTGACGAGCATTTCACGAACTTTTTTTCCTGGTGGAAAGGCCTCACCTACTCCCTGGACATGTCTTTGACTCAGGGAAAGCTGCTGACATTGCATGTGGGGAATATTAAAACTAAACTGGTCCCTTCTATCATTACTCATAATTACCCTAGGGTATTCCGAGCCTTCTTTGATAAGTCCCAACGTCTAGAGGAAGCCTTACAGTAGGCCAAGCATGCACGTCCATTGCCTCCGGCAATTCCTGCGAGAAGGGCCGCTAAGGCTGAGCCCGATGTAGCCACACAAATAGAGTCCCCCAAGAAGTTAGAGTTGTTACTAGCGGAGACACCTCCACAAACTTTTATGGTACCTCCACCTCAGGAACAACCTCATTCCCAATAGCACCCACCTAAGAATCAGCAGGCACCCTAACATAACACTCCACCACCACCTAGGCGAGATAACCAGGTTCCACCTCCTCGACAGGCTCCTCCAGCCCCTCATCAAGGCCAGGCTCTTAGATACCCTTCCTAGAAAAGAGAAACTAGAACTACTCATTAAAAAAATATCAGGTCCCCATTTATTTTTAAAGTACCTTGGAATAGGGACTTATACGGTTTTCTAAATGCATGAGGCCCAAAGAGGAAGATATCACTGATCACCCCAATTACCGCCCCTATCATCAGATCCTAGGTCACACCCTCAAACGGTGGTATGCGTTTAAAGACAGGATTCAAGACCATGTTTATAACAACATATTTAGGTTAGTCCCAACTCCAGCACAGGTGGCATGTGTATTCATTAAGCTAGATAATGGCAGTGGCAGTGAAGGTGAGTGGAATCAGGTTCCTAACCACAGGTCTTGGAAGTATGAAGATTGGATGGCTTGTAAGGTAGTTTCCTATGCCTGTGGTATTATCTGTGCATGAATGAATCAACCTAAGCTTTCATAAGATGCCACATCACCCGCATCCATTACTTCTGCGTTAATGGATCAGCCTCCCTTTTCTCAGAAGAGAAAGCCTCGTCGACGCAAGAGAAAACAAAGTCCTGCATCGATGTTATCATCATCCCGTACTATCGGAAATTTCAGGCCACCGAAGATGGTGATTCCTCCTAGAATCTGTCCAGTGATGGAGAATTCTCCGAGTGAAAATCAAGGATATGCCTCAGTTAACACTGTGAAGCTAGCAAACCCCTACATGATTTCTGACAGCGAGGAGCACCAGACAAATCCTGCTAATGTTCCCAGCCATTGCCAGCATTAATGAGGTTGTGACTATATGGGTCGTCAGAGTGCCTCATTCAATACTTCCATCCAGGCTATGCATTCCACCGAAACTAGATAGCATGCCCAATGTAGAGACCAGCACATGCAACCTTCTCATCTGGTGTTATTAAGTCTTCCTTCACCATTGTTTGTGTTACTTGATCAGGAAGAGCAACCTCGACCACGTCTTGATCAGCCACGATCTGTTATAGACCAGACTCAGTCATCAATACCACATTTTATAGTCACTCCATGAGCTTCTACTAGTGAGAAACGAGACATTCCTAGCACTAGTTAGCAGTTGATTCAACCGAAAGGTCCTGTCATGCCTCCTGACACAGAATGATCTCCTGTAAGCAGAAGTTCATTCTTGGCACAAAAGTATGAAATCCTTTAGCATCTTTCTAGTATTCCTACGAGGATCTCTATCCTTGAGCATCTTTTCCTCTCAGTTGATATGCATGATTACCTAGCCCAATCTTTAAGAATCCACCTCCAGTTTGATATAGTGGTAGCAGTTGCAGAAGCTTTCCACACTGAGGTAGTTGAGCATGATAAATGCTAGGCCATTATCTCTTTATCTGAAGAAGATAAAGGATCTCCCATAACAGGGCACATTCTCCCATTTTATATCACTAGACACTTAAATATAGTGGAGATTTGTCATTGTCTTGTCGACATAGGCTCTGGGATCAACCTAATCCCGACCCAGAAATTCCGAAAGATGGGGCTATTTGAGGATGACCTGAGTCCCTTTGACCTGAAAATTCATGGTTATGATAGGACTAAACAAACAACGATCAGCAAGATCTACCTGATGACCCATTTCATTTTCCTAGTTTGCAGTACCAAGTTCATGGTTGTCTCCCACTACACTACCTATAATGCATTGATGGGTAGGCCATGGCTTCACCTGCATGCGGTAGTCCCTTCACCGTATCACTTGTGACTTAAGTACTCCATTAATGGTTGAGTAGGCGCATTACAAGATGAATCATCTCCCTTTTCCTCTTTTGAATCCTTCTACCTAGATTCCAACTATTATAAGAGTACGAACAAGAAGAATTAGGCTAACGAGGTTGAACATGTTGTGGCTGCGACCAACCTGTGGATAGACCTGGATGATGCCTGCATTTTTCCAATCCACCGATTGGAGGCTACGAACCTGAATCTGGGGAAATGATTCATTTTTTCTGGAACTAGGGGGAAGTAGAGTCCCGATTTCAAGTGATTCCAAAATATCACCTCATATTCCTACACGAATCAGGCTCAAGTGATCCCAAATCCCCCTATTCCCATAAGATATCGGGATGTCCACCCCATGGAAACAACAGTATGTCATACTTGCTTATTTCTTTGGGCTAGGATAAACTGGCTCACAAAGACACACCAATATTGCTTTGATATCATCAAGAATGTCCCCTTAGGCCTAAGAATAGATGGGTTCATATCGATAACTTTCATCGCTATGGTTTCAGCAGTGCAGGAGTCCCCTGATGCAGTGTCTACTACCACTCTGGCTGGCACCGACTTCCCATTAGGATATGTTGAATCAGAGGAATATCCCCCCCCAAGGATCTCTCCTCCATAATTGAAGAATAATATTTGGAAAATGCACCCCTCTCCTTTGAATAGTTCATCTTTACCATGGTTGATGAACTGGTACAGGTGAACCTCTATAGCGAGACAAATCTAAAACCCACATGGATCAGTACCACTATGCATGTCGAAGAGAAGAAGCAGTACGTGGAATTCCTAAAGAAACATCATGATGTATTCTACTGGAGTTATGATGAAATACCAGGACTATATCCCCAAGTATCTGTCCACTTCCTTGGTCTCCCAGCAAATCATCACGGGTTCAAACAACCTCCCAGGAAGATGCAACCTTCTCATGGTGCCATGGTCAAGGATGAAGTTGATAAGATCATCAGAGCCAACTTCATCAAGGAAGTCCAATACCCCATATGGCTAGCCAACATTTTTCCTGTCAAAAATAAGAACATATAGATCAGGGTATGCATCGACTTCCATGATCTAAAACGTTACTCTTTGAAGGATGATTTTCCTCTTCCCATGATAGACTTGTTGATTGATTACACAACTAGGTTTCAGGACATCTCTTTCATGGATGGGTATTCCAAGTATAACCAGATCTGAATGGCCCCTTAGGATGAAGAGTCTACAGTCTTCAGGGCACCACAAGGTACTTTTTGTTACCATGTAATTCCCTTTAGTCTAAAAAATATAGGATCTACCTATCAGCGTTCCATACACCTCATATTTAAGCCGATCCTCAAGACATTGGTGAAATGATACGTGGACGATCTAATGGTAAAATATTTCCAGCATCAAAACCATCTCAAGGACCTTAAGAAAGTGTTCGGGTTCCTCCATTCTCACCACCTTAATATGAACCCATTCTAGTGTGCCTTTGAGGTCACCTCTAGAAATTTTCTCGGCTTCGTTATCAGATATAGAAGCATCAAGATCGATCTATAGAAGATTAAGGCCATCAGCCAGATGTCTCCTATGAGAAAAATTTGAGAGCTGCGAGGCTTTTAAGGACACTGGGCCTACATATACCAATTCATCAAAAATCTGGAAAGAAATTGTAAGCCCTTTTCTCAGCTCATGAAGAAAGGAACTATAAATCATTAGGATGAGGAATGTCAGACTGATTTCAAGGAAATCAAGTAGTACCTATTGCAGCCTCCGGTCTTGATACCATCCATTTCTAAAAATCCACTGGTCCTTTATGTGACCGCCCCTGAATGATCTCTGAACACCCTTCTCTCCTAGAAGAACAACGAGGAAAAAAGAACTGTCTCTAATGTCTCAGCCGCATGCTCTTCGATATGGAGACTAGATACTCCCCCATCGAGAAGAGCTACCATGCGCTAGTATTCACATTGCAAATATTGCGACATTACTTACAACACCATAAGATACAACTAATGTCCCGAGTGGATCCACTGAAGTAAATCCTAAATTTCCCCATGTTGAGAGGCCTTCTAGCTCAGTGGGTAGTGATCCTCCAACATTTAAACCTCAGGATTTTCCCTCAGAAGGATATTAAGGGACAAGCATTTCCAAACTTCCTTGTCTCCCATCCATCTCTTGCAGACCTATATCTGGATCTTGATTTTCCCAATGAAGCAATCCTCTCGGTAGAAAAATCCATTCTGTCTAGGAAAATTTATTTTGATGGTTCTTCCCAAAGTCCTACTGGAATAAGACTCAGTGTCCTGAGACTCAACAGAGTAGGCATGTGTATCGTCTTCATCATTCCAGCACAAGACATTTTTCCATATTCATTCCTATTGTCATAAGGTTGTACCAACAATGAGGTGGAGTACCAGGCTCTCATCACTGTCCTCAAGCTGGACCTTGAGATTGATGTTCCCCACTTTCATGTGAAAGGGGACTTCTAACCATTCATGAAGAAGATCAATGATGACTATGTTGTCAGAAAGCTAGAGCTCCTACCACTACTGGAATTCACCCTCCAGTAGATGGGCCAGTTCCCATCTCGGTCAGAAGTTACCCATGTCCCTCAATCCCAAAACGGCCGAGCTGATGCCTTGGACAGCCTAGCTACATCTCTTGCAGAGCCTGATTAGGATGATTTAATTATCCACGTGGAACATGTAAGAGTCATCTCCCCCATCACTCTAGACGACAATGTTAGCCCGTAGGTAATCCACCTTACTACTGACACCTCCACGTTAGGCCCCCATTCCCCCCTGATGTAGTGCTGTAAGTGACTCAAGACTAGAGGAACCCCTTTATCGAGTACCTTCAGCACAATAGTCTCCCGATATATCGAGCCGAACGCAAGAGAATCTAACACCACGCATTACAGTTACCCTCCAGAGTGGTCCAAGTCTTGAGAATATCCTCTAAAATCATGGGTTTTATGGAGTTCTCTTCTGTTTCATTCAAGGAGGTGAGATAGCTCGGGTCATGCAGGAGGTTCATGTCGGTTCCTATGGGGCTCATTAGACTGGGCTGAAACTATCTCACCAGATCTGGAGGTTAGGGTATTTTTGGCCCTCTATGATTCGTGTCTTTGTTGAATTTTCCAAGAGGTTTCAAGCATGGAAAATTTATTCTAACTTTGTGCATCAGCCTCCAGAGCCTCTACACTCTACCAAGTACTCTTAGACCTTTGAGGTCTGGGGACTCAATGTCGTGGGACCATATCCACCGGCGACAGCTCACCAGTGAAAGTTAATCATGAATGCTACAGATTTCTTTTACAAGTGGGTAGAGGCAATTCCTATCAAGGAAGTCAAGGCCCATTCTATCATTGAATTTTTGATCACCAACATCATCTACCAATTTGGAGTCCATCACACCATCCTCACTAATAATATCACCAACTTCCGGGCAACCGAGTTGAATAAATTGTACACCAATTAAAACATTCGTTCTAACCATACCTCCTACTATCACTCGAAAGAAAATTGGAAGATTGAGGTGTTCAAAAAAACCCTCTCTAACATTATATAGAAAGTGGTTGGTCAAAACAAGATGATTTGGCCGTAAAAACTCCCAAACTCCCTTTGGTCCTATCCGAAATTGACTCACAATTCCACATAGGTGACCCCAAATTATTTGGTGTGTGGAAAGAATGTTTTCCTACCCATAAAGATTCAATTTCCTTCATTACACACAACTTTCCATGATCACCAATCACTGAATAAGGTAGCTAAAATCCATTTGGAAGAATTGGAAGTGATCGATGTGAACATGCTTCGAGCCCTACACAATCTGGAAAGACATCAGAACAAGATAGTGAGATCTTTCAATAAGAAAGCTTGCCTCCACTCTTTCTTGAAAGGTGACATGGTGTGGGCCCTGAGAACACCAATGATACCTAGGACTAAACCACCCAAACTGGATCTCAAATGGGAAGGACCTTATATCATTCACAATGTTTACCCCAATGGTGCATACTCTTTAGTTACCATGGATGGAGAGCATATAACTCCTCCTACCAATTCCAAATTCATCAAGCTGTACTTTTAATGAGCTAGTGAAGGTACTACATGACCTTAAATAGTTACATCCTATATGACAATAAAATGATTTTCCATCCCACATGATGATAAACTACAAAACGGTCCAAACTCTATGATCATAAACTAAGATCTATACAATTTTTCATCACCTTAAACTGTTCCATATTCTCTATGTGATGTTAAAATGTGTGATTTGTTCAAACTGAAGGACTTAAAACTACTCATCATTCTTCCTCACCACAAAATTTTAAACTGCATGGAACCTTTAAGAACTACCTATGGCTTAATTCCTATCCTCATGGGATACGTAGGAATGCTAAGATTCCTCGTATTGAATCCATCCCCAAGACTCTTCACTTTGACTACCCCCTGGGTGTAGTTTCATTGGAGGATAACACATGGTGTAGTGCTGGATTCTTTGGCCCCACTCATGTTGGGATTATGATAATCGCACCATGTTCCCCTCCTCGGTCTTCTATCGTCCCACATCCTCACCACATAACGTTAAACTGCATGGACCTTTCAGAACTATGTATGGATTGATTCCCATCCACATGGGATACGTAGGAATGCCCATAAATTTCATTTATAGGCCCAAAAACAAACTTCAGGATCTCCCCTTGGTTCAAAACACATGGTGGGGTGATGGATTTTTCCCTTTCACACGTCAAGTTCATCATGATTGCACCATACTTCCATAACCTTGGGGATCTCTACCTCTTTCCTCATCCTACATGACGTTAAAATGCACAGGCACATTCCTACTTCAAACACTCCCTTAATTTGGGTATTCATCATATTTCACATTCAAAAGGACCCCTGAATGGCATGGAAGCTAGGATCTAGGGCTCTCCTACCATTTTGGGCCAACACCCTCAAGGATCTCGAATGAAAAATTGATACAAGTCTGGTTTTTCAAATATGGTCAGCGGTCAACACTCATTTGTTTCTCCCAATATAGGTCACATGATGTGGATGATGTTCTTCGAACGTAGTCAACATCTATCCTTCATCGTTTTCACCACCCCCATATGCCCCAAATATTGGGTGCAGTGATTCATTTTGTCCTACCATCACTTCGTACATCAGTATACCTCGGGTTGGAGTGTTAGCCCGATTTTTTTACTCATATATGTTGGGAAGTGCGAGATCCCTTGCCTTCTTTCCCACACCAATCATTACCCACATGGTCTTAGAAGATTTGGTAAGTCAATACCCGTATAAAGGGTCATGTATCTATGATATGATCCCTATGAACTTAAACTAAGATCACCTTCATCCTCACCACAAGATGTTAAGATACAAACTAGCTTTGAATTTATGTATATGGCCCAGCCTCAGGTCCCTCAACCTTTTTGGGCCCCTAGTCCAAGTTCTCACTTAGGATTGGGTGATTTGGTGTCGACTTCGTGTCCTCATTCACGTCGGGATATCTCTACCATGCCACATACATCCTCTTGAGATACTCCCCTATCTTCTTCTTGGCCGAAGAACGTTAAACTGTATAGGCCTCATTATACTTTAGCATCCCATAAATTGGGTTTCTACTATCTCTTACATTCGAAGGGACCTTGAATGAAAAAGATGATAGAACCTAGGGATCTTATACTATTTTGGGACAATGTTCCCAAGGATTCTGGATGAAAATTTGATACAACTACTGTGTTGCGAATATGGTCAGCAGTCGATGCTCATTTCCAGTCCCCATTTCATGAAATGATATAGATACTATGTTGCGAATATGGTCAGTAGATATCCTTGATCATTTTTTTATTTTGTGGTCTCCCACATAATAGGCATGGCGATTCATCCTTTTTACCCATCTGTCCCATGAACATGACATTAAACTGGGCATCTGTGGTCCGAGTCCCATGAAATTAAAATAAAATCACCATCGTCCTCACCGAAAGATGTTAAACTATGAACTGGATAGGACTCCCATCTTTGATTCCTCAATATTTTTGGCCCCCTAGCCCAAGTTCTCATTTAGGATTATATTTTTTGGCATAGGCTTATGTCCCCATTCACGTTGGGTTACTCATAGTTCCATACAAACCCCTTGTTGAGATACCTTTCCCTTGACTACATCTTTTCTAAATGACACAAAACTGCAAAACATCCTCTAGAACTATCTGTGGCTTGATTCCCATCCTTATGGGATAAGTAGTACTACCAGAACATTTAGCCTTCGGGTCCAGCCCCATTTATTAGGAACCTCCCTACCTTCGTGCCCCTGACCTGAGTTCTTCCAGGAGTGGGGCGTGCAGTGTGGTATGTGATTATGTCTTTATTCACATCAAGATTGTCAAAACCATGCCACATATCTTTTTCTCTTGATAGATCTTCATCCCAATGTTCTATACTCATTATTTCTAGTTGGATTCTCATGAGTTGGGCACCTCGATCCTCTTTGACAGTTCACTAATGTGCCCAAGAGAACTCTGGTTCAGGACCTAGAGTGTTGGATTCCCCATACATGTTATCATCCATTTTCATGCTTCATGTTCCCATTCATTTGGGCTTTCATCACCTTTCACTTTCAAAAGGACCTGTGGATAGCATGGATGCTCATCCCCAGCGCCCTCCTACCATATTGGGCTAACGTCCTTGATATTTTTGAATGAAAAATTGATACAAGTCCCACATTGAGTATATGGTTAGTGGTTGACACTCATTTTTTGTTTACATTTTAGGTCACATGATATGGACACTGTGTATCAGATATGGTCAATAGTTATTCTCCATCGTCATGTGAAAACCTTCAATATCTAAATGTTGGTTGCATGATTCACATCGTTTTCCACTCCACATGTCCAAGTAGAATTTCTATACTCTTGGTACTATCCCTCAGTTCACATTTGTATGTTAGGAGGACAAATACATGGTGTGGCTTTATTCGAGGCTCTGAACTGATTTCCCCTTTGCGTGTATTCCATGTGTTTCAAAGACCTTCTCAGCCATTGTTTCCCATTTTGAGCGTAGCTCACGTGGGCTTAGGGATTGGGATGAGGTTTGCACCCGTTTGGAAGAGTCACAATTCTCTATGGTCTAAGCTCTAATATCTTAAACTAAGATCTTTCTATTTATTTTACAAAAGGTGTAAGAACCACAAATCCTATAACTATATATAGTTTTATTCCCATACTCATGGGATACATAGGAACACCAAAGAATATTGTATTTGGGTCCAACTCAGGTTCCCCCTAATTACCTTTTCCATTCAGCCTTTTGGCCCAAACAATCATAGTATTTCATGGTGTGGTGTGTGATCACATCCACATTCACGTTGGGTTTGCAATAGCCATACCATGTACACCCTTTCTAGGAGCTAGTCTCTCCTACCTCTCATCTTGCATGACATTAAACCGCACTCTCAGAACTACATATGGCTTGATTCCCATCCTCATGGGATTTGTAGGAACACCTATATGTTTCATCTTTTGGTCCAACCCCATATTCGCAGACCTTTTATAGACCCTCTTCCTGATATTTCTTCCTCAGAATTGTGCGTGGTGTCAGGTATGCTTTATCATGCCATGCACCTTCTCTTCAAAACCTCATTTATTCTATATGTGTCCAAGCCATATGACCTTAAACTCTACTGCCTTTTCCCACATGAAATTAAAATATTGTGTATTTATTGAACGATGTTAAAATGCATGATTTGGTCTTATCATACGACCCTAAACTATGAAATTATCATATGGACCACACGATGAAAAAAAAATTGCATTGTGATGTCCTCACATGAGGGGACATCATGTTTAGTAGTGGTTATCCAACATACCATTTGTTAATGCCTGGATATGTCTTGATTCCTATAGTGATGCCTAAATTCTTTGTCCTAGTTTTATCACTTCACAAAAAAATATACACATCCATCCTAAAAGAACAAACAAGATCAATAAAATGCTGATTATTTTAGTGTATATACCCGACCCACACGATTGTATTGTCCCTGGAATTGGTACCCTACCATTACACTTCTAGAACTACATGTGGCTTGATCCCCATCATAATGGGGTATGTAGGAATGATCAGGCATATTCCCTTGGGCCCATCCCAACTTTCATTTTCATTCTTTCGACCCAAAATCTCCCAAGGGAGCACATGGTGTGATTTGGAATCCTACCGTCCTCATTCACATTGGGTTTTCAATTAATTTACCATGTGTATCCCTCCCTCCTTTATATCAATGGTCCAAGATCTAAGACTTTTAAACTATAATTTGACTATCCTTATCACATGACACAAAACTATGTGGCATTTTCCCGAACTATGTGTGCCTTGATTCCCATATTTATGGGATATGTAGAAAATCCCATACATTCCATCTACAGGTCCAACCCCAGGAATCTTAAATCCTTCACCTTTTTTGGCCCCCTGGCCCAAACTCCTATGGAGGCATGTGTTCTGGCGAGTGCCTCTTGGGTTCTCATTCATGTTAGATTTTTCGACAACCACACCATGTTTCTTCCTTGTCTCTTTCCATCCTGGTCTGAGTTCTATGACCCTACACTGAGATCTCCCTATGGGAACTACGCATCGGGTTCGACTACTTCACCAACCTTTGAGAATTTCATTAAGTTAGGACCCCTCTTAATGGTCCACTCTACAAACTTAAGCTATGAGTGTGTGACTATAGGACCCTTGTACTTGGAAAGGGATTCGACTCCCTCTACCTAATACGTCTTATTTTCGTACTCAAATGCATCATGAAAAAGAGCCCAAAGTGTGGAATTTTCACATGGACATTCTCTCGTTTCATGTCCAGGCTTCATGAGCTCTTTATTTGGGTCCCCATCCTCTTCCATGTCTAAAGGCCCCCCCTTCATGGTCTGGTATCATGCCACATTAGACCACCTACCATCTTGGGCCAATGCCCCTAAAGACCTCAGACAACATTTTCAATAGATCCCATTTTTCTAACATGGTCAGTGGTCAGCCCTCATTTGTCTATCCCCATTCCAGGCTAACGCAAAATGGATATTGTGTTTTGAACATGGTCTGTAGTTATCCTTTATCATCACTCCACTATCATTGTGATCTAGATCTCAGGCGCCATGAATCACATCATTCAACACCCTTATGTTCAAGTGGAATTCCATCACACTCGATTTTAATCTTTCACACATCTATGTGCGTTAAGCAGGGGGATCTATAATTTTGGGATGTCATTCACCTAGTATTCCACTACCCCTAATGTGTTCCTCCATGTAATAGGAAAATCCCATCGCTAATCCTTGTTTCCCACATTGAGCACGACTCACATGGTCTTAGTAGTGTTGGTGGGGCATGTACCGGTGCATTTATTCCACACAGGATTTTCATCTCGCATGATGTTAAACTATGATTCCATAACTACGTGCAGCTTGATTCCCATACTAATGGGGTACGTAGGAACTCCCAGGCACTTTGGGTTGATAGCCACCACATCACGTACTACCCTTTTGGGGTCTCCCACTTCAATCCCCATCCTACCATATGATGTTAAACTACATGAGTCCACATGTCCTTGATGCATGACATTATACTACAATTCTACCCTGAACAAGTTTAAGATTCCCCATGTTAATTACAGGATGCGTTAGCTTCCTCACTAGAGAGGATTCCCCCTACCATCATTGGTCTTTGACCATACTGTGCCCAAGAACTACATTTGGCTTGATTTCCATCCTCATGGGATACATAGTGACGTCTAGCCAATTCACCTTGGGCCCAACCCTAGGTTCTTTAAACTATGTGCACCGTCCTTACCATACGACATTTAAACTATATGTCTATCATCCTCATTGGTATGGCGTAAAACTGTAGAGCATTCAAGGTCCTTACCAGAGAGGTCTTTTTCAGATGTAAATTTTATCCCTAATCAGACCGATGTGTCCACCTAATGTGTTTCCACCGCTGTGGCGTAATTTCAAGAGTGTTGGAATCCATTTGAAAAACACATCACTCCACCCTCCATGATTTGCATGCCCTTTATTTGGACCCTCATACTCTCTCAAATCTAAAGGAACCCCATATCAGTATGGATGCTCGGCCTATGGCTCGCCTACTGTCCTAGGCCAATGTTCTAGAATACTAATGGATGACATTTTGATTTAGGCCCTGTGTATTGAACATGGTTAGTGTTCAACCCTCATTTGTTAGCCCAATTTCAAGATAATGCAATTGGGATACTATGTTTTAAACACGGTCAACAGTTATCCTTCATTTTCATGCCACCCTCACAATGTTACAAATTTTGGGTATTGTGATTCACACTTTCCACTCCCCTATGTTAGGATTTATTCTAACACCTCTGGAATTACCCCGCTTGTGCATGAGAGAACACTGAAAAAATGGAAATTTGACTGTTCTAAGATCCTTATCCTCTAGTCATGACTCCCTATATCTTCCTGGAAATCCTCATTGGTTGTTCAAACCCTAGATTCCAAAATCTTGGTCAGTACCATGATATTCGAATGGAATAACAAAATAGTCATCCCTTGTTTCTCACATCGGGAATGACCCATGTGATCTTAGGGATTGGTCACTAGATATTTCATGAACGTGACATAAATAAAGTAAACAAAAACAAATAACAAAACTCATGCATACAACCATCATAAAAGATAAAATCATGAAGGTACGTTGAAAAGTTTACACACACTACAACACCCAAGGATTGACCCCTCCCATGGATGGGTTGACCTCCCCAATAGAGCGTTCCAGCTCCGCCTCTCTCTAGATTGTGGAATCTAGGATCCTCCATTTCTTTTTTTAGATCCTGTTCCTCCTTAGAAATGATGGAGAGTAGCTCAGAAGCTGTGATTTGGGTCCACTCCTCGTCGGTTCGGATGCCAGCCATCCCCTTAGAGGCTCACTCCATCCATTCTTCATCCTCCACCAGTTGGGCTTTTAGGCACAAAACAAGCTCTGATGATGCATTGAGGAAAAAAAAATTCTCATTCGCTCAAGCCTACAACCACTAAACCTTAATTTAAGACTCTTGGAGCCTCTTGATGTTCACCGATTTCCTCCATTTCCATCCCACACCAAGGCCATGATCATGATCTTGAATCTTCTCTGCCATGAAGTCTTGAATGAGAATAAGAGGAAATTGGGCATCCACTCCCCTATCACACAACTCACAAATCTGGGAATAATTCCTCCCCATATGATATATCTATTTCTCTTGAGGGGTCTCCTCGATGAAGTGCTTGATCAGCTTCCATGACTGGTGACAGATGATCTTTCTATCCTCTTTATCACAAGTCATCTCGTCCCGGTCTGTGGGGTCGGTAGGGTCATAGGCAGGGAACACCTCTAAGAACTCATCATAAGGATCTTCATCTAGCATCTAATCGGGTAGGTAAGGACCCATGGTGGCTGGTTGATCCTCGTTCTCAGACTCCACCTCAATGATTTCAGGATTAGTCCTTATGATGGCCCCACCTGTGATTGGAAGCGTTACAGTTTGGTCTGCTCATGCATCCCCTTCCACGACCACCAACATTCCCATGGGAAAGGCATCGTCAGTAGCTCCAAACAACCTTGACAAGGTGGTCCACAACATTTGAATAACTGTACGTACAAGAGGCACACATACATTAGATAACCTGATCGATGGATGATAGTTACGAATTCTGTGAAGAATACTTACAGATATCCAAAAGTTGGTCTCTCTCCTGAGTTGTTGCTATTAGAACCCTAAGGAATGGTCCTCTATATATTGTTGGAGAGTCCAAAGGCTCTGGGAGGACCACCCTGGGTGTCACAACCTTAACGAGAATGATGATCATTGTAGCCACAAGTACAGATCCCAAAGTCCCTACAATTGCATCTACTATCGAGTTGGAGCGAGTTTTGTGTATGAGGCCCTTCTGCATAGGTTATATTTTAGTTTAGAAGTCCTAAATGACACATATGTAGACTATGGGGAAGTGGTTTAAGGTTTACCTCAAGGGCTTCGGCAAACTCTTCCAACTCTGGGTCGTAGTTTCCAACTTCACCCTCCTCCAGAGGGCTCCCTCCACTAGTCTCCTCCACCCAGGAGGACTCGTCTAACTTTTCTGGTAGAGGGAAGTGCTTTCTCAATTCGGCAACTGACAACTGTGGAGGGGTTGTTTGATCAAGAATCACCTTTACTCGATCCTTCATTAGATGCATAGCACCACAAGATTGCATAAAGTCCTCCATCTCGGCAAGGTACTACTCCCCCTATGCCTCATATACCATAAAATCGACCCTGATAGGGATGATCCCTAGAAAATCCATCCCGACATAATTTAGATGTTCCCACATCTCAGACATGTTGAGTAATTGTCTATTGACATCCCAGAAGTCCCAAGACTTTGTGAAGACAATGTTCTTAGGCATGTCTATGTGGCGCAGCTACTTCCCCAGATCCTGGATGGGTATCCTACGAAATCCCCTGGACGACCTTCCCACATGATAATTTTTCTCCTATGAGACCGCCAAGTCCACCAATGCCTCCTGCCTCTAGATCGATGTGGGTCTCACCACCATTACAGAACTGCCACCATGGGATGTCCTCACCGCCTTCTGGCCCCGACCTCAAGGTTGGGGAGGCACTCTGTCACTAACACGGACAATCTTATATTTAGAATTTTCCCCCTGGTAGGCTTCCTCCCAACTCTAGGTGTATTCCATCACCATCCCATAGATAACTATGGGTGGAGGTAGTTCATTTTCCATCTTCCTATCCTCCTATGTAACCATTACCCACATCTGCCTCATCACGAATGGGCGGTCCTCGTCACGCACTCCCAAGTAGACCTGTGGGGTTAGCCGCTACATACACCGAAACTGCCTTGCGAAGCCATGTAAGGTGTACTACTCACAGGGAGGCTCGCAGTCAACCCATGCCACCAGGACTCCACCCTAAAAGGACAGGAGGTAGGATCAATGCTCTTCAGTTCCCTAGACATCATCATTAAACACACATGTTGGCAATGTGAATGGGTAGAAGTTAAAATCATTTTCCTTCCAGATCCAATTTAGCACAAACTACAGGATCAGCTTGGTTGGTAAACTCTCGACCACATTCAGAATGTCCAGTCAGAAGTTTGACCCTGGAGGGGAAATGGGGTTCGGATTTTTGTAGATGCCCCTAACATGCACTACTCTCCACCTATACAGAAGATTGAACGACCCACATATCCTCTTCAATTTCTTCCCTCCCCTGATGTTCCACAACACCTTATACATCTTGGTGATCATTGGGATTCCTAGGTTGACCCAATCCCTTTCTGCCAAAATGGAATCCATAATGAACGTTCTCATTCGCAAACCCATTATGTGTCCCTCAATGGAAAAATCCAGCTACAGATAAGCACTGAGATGAATGCAGCCAACATAACCACCAATTTTTGCTCAGTACTAACACTTAATCCCCATTTATTCCACTGGCTGTCCTCCAAGAGTTGCCAGTATGAGTGCTTCTTACCGTGCAGAATCCCCTTTGGGTAGGTCTGAGGCCTCACGGGAAACTGTCTATCTTCAGGGAAATTTAGGAACTACTTGAACCACTACTAGAAGTGGACATCCCCCACAGAATTCTTGTCCTCCCCTGACACCAGGTCTATAAATTCCTTTTCCAGCAATAACATCTACTCTATGTCTTCCCATGTATTCACCGTGAGGAGGAAATCATCATATATTTTCCCCAGTATCAGAACCCCTGAGATCTGGTGCAAGTCCCAGAGGCTGATACCAACCTCCCCATGGTGAAGATGGAAGGTATTGGTTCTTAATTACCACCTACATAGAAGCTCTAACATCATCTTCTTTGGCTAGTAGATGTAAAATTGGGAAGCCCAAGACACCTCATATAGGCCCACTCGCCTCATATCCACCCCAAACCCCTCGCATGAGGCGCCTACTCAGTAGGCTCATGAACAATCATCTGTGAAGTTGCCACCCTGGCGTAAATCCCCCTCATCAGTCCACCCCTTCTCGGGGTTCCCAAGGGTCGACATAATAATACTTTGGTATAGTAGGGGAGATAACTGTAGTTTCAATTCCTTCCCATCAATGTTATTCAGATGATTACACATGAAATTATCACCTACTGGTGTGAAATACTCCCAAGTATGGATATCATCCATTCAAAACCACTGGCACTGGCACGATGTACTCCTGAACTGGTAAGTTGACACATATCTACTCGCTTCAGGAATAAAAACATCATCTCGCTGACTGAATCCATACATAGGAAACCTTTTTAATAGTGGGAAGTTCTTATGACCCTCAGATAGTAGCTCCACTAGTGAATCATAGTCCGAATGGATCTATATATGTTCCTTGATACCCATGTTATTTTCGATTTCTTCTCTCTGGGAAGCATCCACAAGGACCCCCATCACTGCTTCCAGATGAGACATTCAGTCTTCAAAATTTTTGAAATCTTTTCCTGGATCACAAAGCTTGATCGTGAATCTCAATCGCGAAGCTCAATCGTAGAGGCGGGTCACAGAGCCCCACCACAGACCCCGTAGATTCAATCCACGAAGCACACACTTGCAGAGTCGAAGGACTCGCTATGCGCCGCGAATCATAAAGGCCTGATTTTCAAAGAGAAATCATAGGGCGTGTGGAGAATTGGAAATCGTGATCACAATTGCAAAAAATGAAAATACGAGAAAGGAAAAAATATTTTTCAGACTCCCCTTTTATAGGAGATGACCCCCTTACTTCGCAGTGCATTTGGCCATGGAAACCTTTGCAGTGCTCCCAACCCACACATCGCTGCTCTGCATCATGACCCTACTTCATGATCATTATTTGTGATTCTCCTAAACATTTTGCCTATTTTCTATCATACTTCGGCCCTTGTTTTCTCCTTGGATCTAAGTCTGGGGGGGGGATTTTTTTGGCACCAAAATATATGCATAAGGAAAGGACTTGAAGAAGAAATTGATTACAAAGGGGATGCCTCATGAAGCCTATTCATAGATCCCCTTAACACCATGCCGTTCCTGGAGTCCCGTAGTACCACAACCGACGTGGAGCCCCAACCGTACCACATTCACTACAGATCAAAGAGAAAGGAGGCTCCACGATTACAACGCAATTGGCTAGGTGATCCGTGCCATGGAGGTAGCTGAATCGACCTATGTGAACCTGTTGAATTAGACAGAAGGCTCTGTGAGTGCCACACAGGGTATCCAGAAGAGCTCCGCACCGAGGAGGGGATGGCGGTCGACTCCTTGATTATGAAGAACTTGACACCATCTGCGTCTGATGGCGGAGCACCCCATGGTTTCATGCCGAGTTGTCCCTACTTCATGATTCCCCTCTCTTATAAATAACGAGCTCCCCTCAAACCCAAAGGATGGATACTCCGACCTTTCACCTTCTTTTCTCTCAAATCACAAATCAACTTCTTATCTGTGAAACCTTGAGAAAAATGATCTCTTCCAGGTACTTGATAATTGAAAAGTACCCTTACTTTAGCTCAAATACAACCCCTCTCCATGCAGGTATGCCCTTCATAGAGCCCACAGACCAGCATGAAGGAAGGAGATCCTCAAGGGGACTCATGTATTTGTAAATCAATAATTCTTCATGAAGTACCCTCCATGCACATGTGAACTATATGCTAAGGCATGGTCACTGTTCTTCATGAAGCACATTGTTTTGTAGTGCTTTTCTTTTCAAGGTACTCATGCTTCACAATGTACTACTCCGTGAAAGCCTTTCCAATTTTTGAATCACCCTCCATATGAACCTATTCCCTATGACTAGTCTTGGCCACCACACTTCATGAAGCATGCCCCTTTGTGAAGCCACTCCACTACTTGGAGCACTAGACCTTCACAAGGCCCCTTTCGGTGAACCCACTTGCTTTGGAAACCCTTCTCCCTATGACCCTCCAGGTTTGTATGAAGTGATTTTAGGATCCCTTGGGCAGTGCATTACACTGTGTTTCTTAGCCTTATGCTTCTTTGCACTAGCATGCTAGTGGCTATTACTTCTTTTCATAGCCATGAAAATGTGGGCCCCTTAGTGGATCACTCCACAACACCCCTCACCACGACATTGCAGTTCCTTTCCTTCACCAAGGGTTAAAACGTGCTGGTTATGTAAGTCCTAGGGGTGATGAGTGAACCCGCATCATCTAAGCTATAAGATGTTAAACTACCAAGCACCATCATCCCTAGAACATGACATTAAACTATGGTCTCTCCCCATGTAATACACATGGGGTACCCTACCTCAGACATTCTCTACACTTGCTTGTCTCCATGGGAGTGAGATTCTCCTCACATGGAATGATATCATTTCTGTTGGAGTGGATCCTGTCCGTGGGGAAGGGCTACCATCATGGTGTAATCCCCTAGCCTTTCTTGCGAGAGGTAACACCCTTGCTCCTCCTATCTTCTTCTATGCCAAAGACCAGAAGAGAGATGGGCACAAGGACCTTCATTATCTCATCCCTCACCCTCTAGGATTTGTCTCTATTGGGACTCTATCCTAGAGTAAGACCCAATACCATCTCTATGGGCTGCTAACCATGCATAATATCATGTTTCCTCTTTGAGACACTAACCACGTGTAAGACCCACTCCACTTCCCGTGGACATACCTTTCATGACGTGATCTTTAGGTCTTTGCTGCCTCTTGTTTCTCACAATGAGCATGACTGAAATGTGATTAGAGTAATCATTGACTATGGAATCCTACTTGGGATGCCTTAGTGTGTAATCCCCAACCCATACCGAACTACGTGAACTTTGATCCTTGTCTTCTAGGCATGGTACATAGGAAGCCTCCCTGAGGTTCAATCCCAACACCTACTTGTACCGACCCCTTCACATCAATTCACCATTTTCCCAAGTGATGTTAAACTGTATCCTCCCTACCGAACTATGTGGAATTTGATCCTTGTCTCCTAGGTTGGGTATGTAGGAAGCCTCCTTAAGGTTCAATCCCAACACCTACTTGTCCCAACCCCTTCACGTCGATTCACATTCATCCTGCATGATGTTTAATTGTATCCTCCCTACTGAAATACATAGACTTCAACCCTTGTCTCCTAATAAGGGTATGTAGGAAGACTCCCTAATGTTCAATCCCAACACCTACTTCTCTCGACCCACTCACATCGGTTAACCTTCCTCCCACAAGACGTTAAACTATACCCATTCAAAATATGTGAACATTAATCCTTTTCCTCTTCAAGCAAGGCATATAAAAAGCCTCCCTGAGGTTCCAGCCAAACACTCATTGGTCTTGACTACTCCACGTTGGTCCAACCTCATCCTGCATGACATTAAATTGTACCCCCTTTTTTTTCATCCTGAAAGACATTAAACGATACCCATTCGAACTACATGGGTTTTGATCCTTGTCTCCCAGACAAGGTACATCAGAAGCCTCCCTGAGGTCCTACCCCAATTGATGGTAAGTCATTGTGTTCCCCAATCAATGGTAAGTCATTGTGTTCCCCAATCGATGGTAAGATGTTGTGCTCCCCAACCTACAGTAAGCCGCTGTAGTCCCCATCCAGTGGTAAGCTGTTGTAGCCCCCATACAATGGTAAGTCATTTTATTCTACCATCAATGGTTAGCCCTTGTATTCCCCTTCACTAGGACCCATATCTCTGGTCTTCCCCCGTGGCATCAGACGAACCCGGGCTGCTAACCACACGTAATCCCAACTATATCATTGGATTGTTGTCCTACATGTATACCCTGATTCTATACCCCCATCCTGAACTATGTGGACTTTGATTCACTACCACAGGGATACGCATGAAGCCTCCCTAAAGTTCAATCCCCTCACCCATGTCTCATCCTAGTCTTTCCCTCATGCCTATGTGTTTCAGGAAGGTCACACCCCAACCTAGAGGTTCTAACTCCTCTAGGTCCCATCCCTACGTCCATTCTCATAGGCCAGCTCCTCAAGTCCCCCATCACCCCACCGAACTATGTGAACTTTGATCCCATGACATGAGGATACGTAGGAAGTCTCTTAGAGGATCAAGACCAACATTACCGTCTCTATTGCGTCAGATCCATATCACTCCCCATCCACTATCAAGAATCCATATCCATCCTGATTCTGACCTATCCCGCCACATCCTGGTGATATCATGTCACCCACTTTCTCGTTACTGCTAGCAGTAATCAAGTAACTAACCAAGCGGTAGCCCCTATCATCAGCGATCCCTCATGTGGCTACACCTATCTGATCCACTCTTATCAGTGTTCTGATCAGTCTGATCCATCTCTACTAGATGTTAAACTTGTGGCATACCCTGTGTTAAACATGGTAAGATGAGAAAAACCTCAGAGACATGCCTATGGCATAAGATTCCCTGCATTTGACGTGAGATGCCTCAGCCTTCTGCGCCATCGAGAAGCCCTATCATAAGGGGAAGAAACCCAGACGCATCAGTGTTCCAGTATATAGACACTCCAACAATGTCCAACGTGACTACTCCCCCGAACGAAGGTTTCTTCCCTAACCAGAACCCTTGGAATGTCTTGAGAGAAGCAGTGTAATTAACCGGTGTCCATAAAGACATGGAACTGGGAAGTTATTCACGAATAACATCATAAGTTTATGAGGGAGACTCAAACAAGGTAACGAGATCTGAGGAGGAATCCACGGAAAGAGAAACTGACATCCCATCATCCCATTTTGATCAAGGAGAAAACATCCCTGAAAAAGCGACGGATGCCAGCCGCCTTTGGAAAGTGGGAATGCGGGGAAACAAACATCACGTCCTCTAAAACAGACGGATGCATGCCCCAGATAAAGTATTGGAAAAAACAACTCAGGTGGTTGATATGATATGTTTCATTAAATCAAAATTTCAAATAATTAGTAAAATAGGTTACAAATTTAACTTTTGGCATATAAAATTGAATTAAAATTGAAAAATGGTACAAAAAGAACTAAAACAAACACAATTTTTATCATATTCATTAAATTAGTTTTCTTAAATGATAAAATAAAATCTAAAAAAAATTATGAGACATGAAATGATATAGATATAAGAAAACAAAATTTTAGTAACATTATAAAAGATAAAATTTCATAAAAAAATTACTATCTCTATGTAAGTCATTTTCGAGTACTAAAAAAATACCATATTTTTTAAAATATTAAACTTAAATAAAAACTGTAATTAGAAATAATATATTTGAAACTTTGTAAAATCTGAAAAGTTAAACAGGAAATAAATATACAGTACCTGTAATATTTGTAGATTACTAATGGATTTTTTTTCTGGTATTCCTTTTTAAGGATCATTTTGTAACACTTGAAGATTTTGTGATTTTTTTCAAATAAATTAAATCCTTTTGATGTTTTCTGTTACATGCAACACCTATTTTATCTTGTGTTACATGCAACACTGAGTTTAAAAGAAACATGAAATACTATTAAAATATTATAAATTAATAAGATAGTTATCACCTATCCATTAGAATTATGGGTATGGATATGATTAACTAAATTTGGAAAATATATATTTTAAACATTCATATAAAATGAATTCTTTAATGTCCAATTAATTTTAAATGAAAACAAAAACTATTTTAAAATAAAATTAATATTTTTCTGAAAAATTATTTTTTTGAAAAAAATGTGTTTTAACTTAATAAATTTTAAAAAATAATATTTGGTGAATTATTTTAATGAAATTTTATATTATATATTCAACAATTTTTTTTAAAATTCATCTTATCTGTTTTCTAAATAATAGATAATAATAAATCAAATTTGATGCTTAAAAATATACTTTTCTAAAAAGTAGTTGTGTTTCCTTTTGCACACTTATTTTAATGTTTTTTTACAATTTTAGAAAATTTATTTGAAAAAACAACATTTATTTTTGAAATAATAATGTAAAAATTATATTAGGGTTAATTTTTGATAATTTCTTGAGAAGATAAATTATTTTATGAATAGTTAAAAAATAATGGGTTTCATTAAGAATTTTCATTTATTTTAAAAAAATAATTTTAAAAAAATAGTTTTAAAGGTAAAATTAGTTCAATTATATATATATATATTAATACAATTTATTTTATTGTAATCATTTTTACATTGAATTTTGATATAAAAACCTTTTTAATCTTTTGAACATTTTCCTCTTTGAAAACCCACTTTCTTATAATGTCTGTGTGATTAATTTAAAATTAAATTCTACCAATTATATGATTTAAATATGAAGAAATGGAATTAATATTTTGAGTAAAAATAATTTATATCATCTAATAAATTAAACAAAATCTTTGACCATAATTAATAATAAAATTTATTTTCCACGGTTAAGGTGAAAATGGGTTTACTGGGGGGGGGGGGGGGTTAAACTAAAAAGATAATGGATAAAATTGATCCAAAACTTTTAAAACACCAATTTTATAGAAATAATTAGAACTTATTAATACTTTCTCAATAATGGTCCATTTTGGAGATTTGTGGCATAAGGAAAACAAGGTTACACCTTTTTCATTTAAACAAATTACAAGTGTGCCACTTACCTCACTTATAAAAGGACACCTATTATCCTATACTATTCACAATTATAAAACCATTTGGTTTGGAATTTAACTTCCCAAATAAATTCCTTAATTCCCACATACCATTCTATAAAACCTTTTTTTGTCATAAATCCAACCTTGGAAGGCTTCTGGTGCAAACCAAAAGAGGGTACCCGAAGAAGTGGTAACATTTTCAATGAGAATTTTTATTTTATTTATTCCTCAAACTATTTCAACTATTATTAAAAAATGATGATATAATAACCTAATTATATTAAATATATTGATATTTTTTATTTTAATATAATTACCTACAACCATCTTCACTTTTATCAAATGGGTTATGAAATCATCATTTGTGTGTACGGTGGACAACCACATCACGAACCGATGTGATTCATTTTTCCATTAATACCTATAAAGGATGGATATAATGATGTATTTATTGTTTATATATGATATTTATGATATTATTATGCTTATTAAATCATTATATCACATGTAAATTCTTAATTTCCATTATGTGGAAATATAATAACATTGTTCGTGTGTATGGAAGACTACCACATCACGAAGAGATGTGATTTATTATTCATATTTTATTTAAATGGAAGGTAACAAGGATAGGTTAAAATAAAAATATGTGATATATATTAAATGAAAATTATTTTTAATGTTAATATATTATTTACCTTTCTGTCAGTCCTTTAAGAAAATGGGAGCAATGTTGATGCATACATACGACCTACCCTCTCCATGAACAGTGTATTTCATTTTCTAAATCTATATTTTATAGAATACAATAAATAAATATATAAGGAATATATATGATATTTATATCATGGTTAAAATTATTTATATTATGGGACCATGATCATTTTAAGAGGGAAAAAAATCAAAATATACACGAAAAACAAAGCAGTAATCGCTCGAAATGTGACTTTAACATGGAATTGTTAATAAAGGTGTAATAAAAGGTCATAAGTAAATAATATATTGTATGATATATATAATTATTTTTATTTAATATATGTATAATAAAATTATTTTTATAATACAGTAGTTTTGAATGTGTGCGGAGAATGTTGTGATTTATGGTATAGGATTTCCATCTCACCTTTTTACTTATGTGAGACACATTCTATATTCACCACTTATTTATTTTATGTGGTTTATATACTCCCAATGAATGTATTTTATGATTATATTTATAAAAATTATTTTTCTTTAAATATCCATATGTATATTTCTCTTTTTTTGGGTTTATAGTATCAAAGTTACTAATTCGGTAAGGGATTTTAGGTGCAAATTGCTTTCTTTGGGACATAAGTTATGTTATGAACCTATCTTCTTCTATTAGGTGTATATAATGAAACTTTGACATTTTATAAAATTAATATCCTTATTTTAAGGATATTAAAAAGTTTAATTTTATGTTATTCATTAATGGGGCCTACGATTCAGTAGATACCAAAGTGGTAAAGGTTTGATGCTACAATCTCATTATTTTTAGGAATTGTTTATGATTAGATTTTATATGATAAAATATTATGATATATCTCCCAATAAACTCATGAATTTTATTTTATTATTGTTATTTCATGATAATACATGTTTTTCATTCATTTTACTCTATTTTTTTACTTAATAGTTCAATTTTTTTTAAGAAAAATCATATTTATTTATATCTCTAGTCGAAAACCCGTTTTTCTTCCATAAACCATGTTTTCTATAATTTTTTTCAAAAAATGTTTTTAAAAGTATTAAAATGATTTATTTACTATATTTTTAACAATATTTTACTATCTATATAAATATTTCAAATGAATCTTTGTGTCTTTTTTTAAACAAGGCCCATTTGGATTTTACTGATAACATGTGAAAGGAAAATTTGTTTTAATGAATATGAAATGAAAGTAATTTCTTACCTCCATAAAAATTATTTTATTTAAATATTCCTTTATATATTTTAAATGTTATTTTTAATGAAAATTATTTTCAATATTTTTTATGTTTTAAAATGGTTTTCCAAAATAAAAATGATATTTTACTCAAGAAAATTTTTAAATTCTTTTTAAATATTACTTTATAAGATTTCATGGTTATTTTAAAAGTAAAAAATTTCCAAAAAATTTTATAAATTTTTATTTTTAAAAAGTGGTTTTCAAGTTAAATTTATCTTACTCAGGATACGTTCAAAGTGATCATTCAAAATCATTTTCTATCTAAGATGAAATACTTTGATGATACTTATGATATAATGGAGATATTGTACAAGGATACCATTCTTATTATTTTTTTGGATTGTTTATGTTGATGATGAAAATATTTATATGAAAACCATTTATCTTCCATGGGTTATACCATGATAAAATGCATATGAAACCCACTTATTTTCATGAGATATACTATGATGAGATGATGAAATGATTATAAAACCCATCTTTTTTACATAAGTTATGATATTATGAAATTTTTATTAATCTCATTTGATTTCATTATTCAGGATATGATGAATGTTTTTTGATCTTGTGGAACACATACATATGATTTTAATTATGTGATTTGTGGGACCTATATCTCCCTTTAATTCATTGGGTAATGATTTTTATCTCATGAGATAGACAAGACTATAATAGAGAGTGAACCTGGTTCAACAAGAGACTTTGTACACTATGATGATCTTGGGAGTGAACCTTGAATACTATGATGGTTTGGGGGACTGAAACCATTACACTAGGATATCCTTGTAATTTATCCTTGAATACTATGGAAATGATTTTCTATTCTTATATGTATGCTGCAATTCCATGTATTATGCTAATGTTATGATCTCATGGATCATATTATTTGATTTTATTATGATTCATGTCTTATGAACTGCAAATATTTATTCCATGACTCAAGATTATGATCTTAGATTTTTAGTGTATGGTTTTTAAAGGTTATTTTCATGTTCTAATACTCTTATTATCATTTTATGATTACATATATCCCTTGTTTACCCTTAATAAGAATCCGAGCTCAACATTTCTTATGTTTCCTTTTCCTAGGTTATGAAGAAAGGTTTTAAGTAGGGTGTGTATAATAAGAGTACTATGTGGGAATATATTTTGGTAGATTTTGAATATAATTAACCAAATTAATATATTATGTACTTATTATCAAAATAAAATAAAATTTTATAGTCCTCAGTCATGTGTTTGTATAATGTATTGGATATTCATCTAAAAAGATATAATATCTATATATAAAAATCATGGGTTTATATAGTTGGTATGTGAGTAATTTTTTATTTATCTTTTGGAAACTAAGATGATAATACTTTGGTGATATCCTTAATTAAATCTCTAAGGATTAGTCTAAGTATGAGACAAAGTATAGAAAAATGTCCTGGAATTTTGGTAAACGATTAAGAGAGTGGTTTTCAAGATATTAAATCCCTATCTAGATTCTATATGTGAATGTAACTTTAGAACAAAGGTACCTAGGGGTAATAAATCTGAAAATAGTGCATTGATATGGACTTGATCAACACTTGGTGAACAGAAATGGGCCTTATTTCACACCTTGTTTGAAACTCCCATGGGATATTATTTAGAAATTCACAAACTCTTTATTAATCATCATGAATGATTTAAATATATGATAACTATAAATGAACTTGGTTATACCTAAGGTGTCATAGATTAAAATATGGTGTCATGATTTCAATATCCTATAATTTATTTTTCCTGATTATGTGGTTCCCCACTATGATTAGTGTTTCTCACACTATGATTTTGGTTGTAGTTGATAGATGAAACTGATAGGAATCATTTTAATGCTGAATGTAATGTAAAATGAAATGATTTTACTCTCGGAAAACCTAAATTTATAGGATATGCAATGAAAAATTTCATTGATATGCTCACAAAACTTTCTAAAGCTATGAATCATGCTATAATTCTAAATGAGAAAAGGAGAGAACAAAATAATATTGAGTACTTAACAAGGAAACACACACCTTATTTCAGTGGGTCATCTGATCAACCAGTTTCTGAATAATGGATAAACACCCCTAAGAAGATATTTTCCATCCTCAAGTGTTTTGAGAACGAGAAATTAATTTTGTCTCTATACTATTTGGAAGGTAAAACAGATCAATGGTGAGCTATTATAAAAAATAAAAAGAAATATGATGAAATTAAATCCATGGATTGGGATGAGTTCAAGATTTTTTTTAATACATACTTCCCTCAAATTATTTATACAAATATGGATGAGTTACTTGAGATATAGAAAAAGTATTATGAATCTGTTGGTACTAATAAGGAAAATTTTATAATAATTTTTAGGTACCTTTCTTATATTATCATCCATCTTGAAAGTAAGGTTGATCAAATCTTTAGTGTCTTAAGACCAAGTCTCTGAAGGGAGTTATCCATAAGAGAGTTTAGTATCAATGTAGAGATTTTCTTATGTTCTATCAAGGTGGAAATAGAGGTTGAAGTTATTTATCAATATCATGGTTTTCCTAAGGAGAGAAAAATGAAATTCAAAAGAAAATCTAAAAACTTTGGAGAGAAGAAGATGAGATTTCTTTTATGCTCAAAGTGTGGGAAGAAACATGGAAAAAATTTCTTAAGGGAACTAGAAAATGTACTATGTGTAGAAGGGAGGGTTATCAAGAAATTAAATTCTAAAGTGATGGTAATAAGTTCTCTAATTATTTAAATAGGGAGAAATATACACATAATGAACAACCCAAAATCTTGTATTTAAAGTGTAATTAGTATGATAATTATGTGAATAAATTCCCCAATTAAAGGGATAATAAGGATTATAATCCACAAAAATCTCTAAAGATAAATGAAAAAAGAAAATATTAGGCAATTATAAAGGTTAAAGTGAATCATGATAATTAGGGAATAATTATCCTCTACTCTCTATTAGGGAATTTTGTGCTTTATTTTTGTGTAAATGAGACCTACTAAACTTTTATTATTCACCATTTAGTAAAATTACATGTGATTTTGAGAAATTATTATCTCTCTACACATGAATTATGGAATAATGAAATAAAATTTCAAATTATATTGGTACAAGGTCATACCTAAGATTATAAAGTAAATTTTTTTGTATAAGATAAGATATTATTTTATTAATTAAGGGTAAATTATATTTTAAAAGCATATATGTATCCATATTATATTAACTTAAGAGTTATGGATACCATCTTGGTTTAATGGTTTTAAGGTTGATCATATGTTCTAGTTAATTACACCCCTTTTGGTATTTATTTTGTGGAATTTTATCGAGGTTAAGGATATTTTAAGAGACATTTATTGCAATATAATCCTTTGGTTTTTAATATGTTTTAGTGAAAAAGTTATTTGAGGAGGAATGAATTTACACTTTTTGGAAAGATGATTAAAGGTATTATTAACCATTAGCGTTTATCTTATCTTTGATTTTGAGGTAATTATGGGTTTTTTTAGATCATCTTATGAAGTCAGTACACTTTTTTCCATCAAAGAAAATTTATCACTGGTTCCTATTTATAGAATATAAATTAAGGAGGGGGTAAAGTTTAATCGGGTACCACATTCAATTGGTTCTGACCAGGATCTAAAGTTTACCTCGAATTTTCAGCGAAGTCTTTAGCAATATCTTGACACAGAGTTTAGTTTCAACACTTTATATCATCCTCAGATAGATGTTCATTTTGAGAGAATAATTAAAACATTAGATGATATTCTAAGATCCTATTTTATGGATTTAAAAGTTAGTTGGGATCAATACCTTCCTCAAGTGGAGTTTTCTTTCAATAATATAGTTCACTTAAGCATTAAGATGGATCCTTATGAACCCCTTTATGGAAATAAGTGTAGTACTCCAACCTACTAGAATGAAGTTGCAGAAAGAAAGATATTGGGACCTGAGAATGATGATGAGATGATAGATATGTTTAGATCCATTTAGAAACACATAAAGACAAAAACAAATAATAGAAACGTTATGCTATTAATCACCAAAACAATATTGAATTTGTAGTTGGTGAGAAGGTATTTCTATGAAATTATCTATGCAAGAAAGAAGGAAAATATAAGACTTAGGTATATCAGTCCATTTGATATACTTTATCATATTTGTATAATATCTTATCATTTGGAGATGCCACCAAAACTCTCTTAGGTTCATGAAGTTTTCCATGTCTCTCACCTAGTAATGTATATACATGATCCTTCACATGTACCAAACTCAGAGGTCATACCGCTATAAAATGATATTTTTTGTAAGGAAAAATCAGTTAAGATTATAGATCGCATAGAGAAAGTGTTATGAAACAAGACCAATCACCTGGTTAATGTTTTTTATTGAAACCGCCATCTTGAGTATGTTACTTTGGAACCTAAGGATGCAATGAGGTAAAAGTATTCTCATTTGTTGGTACAAAAGTGATGAGTTTTGAGGGAAAATTATTTTTAAGGGGGTAGAATGTAACACCTCAATATTTTGTGATTTTTTCATATAAATTTACTATTTTTGATATTTTTTATTACACAAAAAATCAAGTTTATCTGGCATTACACACAACTCCAAGTTTAAATGAATTGTTAAAAATTATTAAAATATTATTATTTAATATGATACTTATCATCTAGCTATTGTAATTGAGGGCATGAAGAGGATTAAATAAATTATGATAATACATTTTTTATACATGTATATAAAATAAATTCTTTGGTGACCAATTAATTATAAATGAAAATGTAAACTATTTGAAAATAAAGGAAATATTTTTATGAAAATATATTTTTATGAAAAAAGGAATTTTACCTCAATAAAATTTAAAACAAATTTTTGGGAAATATTTTAAATAAATTTATATATTATATATTAAATTAATTTTTTAACATTTATCTCATGTGTTTTATAGATAAGTTATAAGAATAAATCCATTTTTACGTTTAAGACTGTATTTTTCTAAAAAATCATTTTGTCACCTTTTACATACTTATTTAAAAATTAATTATTTACATTTCAAGAAAAATGATTTTAAAAAATAAAATTAATTTTTTAAATAATCATTTAAAAATTATCTTAGGTTTATGTTTTGATAATTTTATGAGAAGATCATTTTTTGAATGAATAGTGAAAAAATACTAGGTTAGATTAAGAATTTTCATTTCTATTGATGTATTTTAAAAACATATATATTTTTTTAAGATAGTTTTAAAGGTAAAATTAGATAAATTATATATATATTAATCCAATTTTGGTCATTATAATCATTTTCACACAAAATCTTGATTTAAAAACTTTTTAAACATTTAATCATTTTTCTCTTTGAAAGGAAAACCGACTATCTCATCGTGTCTGCATGATTAATTTTAAATTAAAATTTTCCAATTCAATAAATGGAATATTAAAAAATATATTCCATATTTGGGATAAGAATAATTTATATTATCTAATTAGTTCATGTTAATTTTTTACCATAATGAATAGTAAAAATAGTAAAACATATTTACTACGGTTAAGGTTAAAATTGGTTTATCAGGGGGTTAAACTAAACAATATAAGTGTTAAAAATGAACTAAAATTGTAAATAAAAAATGTTATGGAAATATTTCTAATTTATCTATTTTATTATTGAAAATTATCCATTTTTAGCCTTGTGAAATTAGAAAAACTTGGGTACATCTTTTTCGTTTCAAAAAATTACAAGTGTGCCACTCCCCTCAATTATAAAAGGCAACCCGTTCTCCTCTTCTCTTCAAACTTTAAAAAAAATTTGGTTCATATAATAAATTCCCAAATTAATTCCTCAATTACCTCCACCCATCCTATAATCCTGGGTTTGTTTAAAAATACAGCCCAATAAGGGTTTTGGTGTAAACCTAAGGTCCTGAAGTAGAGGTTACATTCTTCAACGAGAGTTTTTATATTATTTCTTCTTAAAGATCCTTAAATTGTTATTAAAAAATGATGATATAATAAAATAAATATATTAAATATATTTTTATATTTTTATGTTAAGTTAATGACCTAAAACCATCTACACTTCTATCAAATTTGTTACGAAATCATCATTCATGTTTAAGGATAACTACTACCTCACGAACCAATGCCATTTCTTTTTTCAACTACCACCTATCAAAGATGAATATAATGATGTATTTATTATTTATATGTTATATTTATGATATTATTATTATTCTATAATCATGATAACACATTTTCCTTCTTACTTTACATTTTTTTGGGAATACAATAACAACGTTCGTGTGTACGATAGACTACTGCCTCGTGAAGTGATGTGATTCATTCTTCATATAAACTTTACATCGAAGGTAATAAGGATAGTTTTAAATAAAAATATGTGATATATATGAAAGAAAAATTATTTTTTAATGGTAATATAGTATTTAACTTTATTTTTTTTTCAATCCTTGAATAAAATGGAAACAGTGGTCATGCATACATATGACCTATTGTCTCTATGAATGGTGTATTTCATTTTTTATCTATCACTTTTATGAACTAATATAAATAAATATATAATAAATATATTTGATATTTATATCATGGTTAACATTATGGATTTTATAGAACCATGATTAATTTAATATTACAAATAAAACCAATCAAAACATACATGAAAAACAAAGGAGTTGTTACATGAAACACGACTTTAACAAGAAATTGTTAATAAACAGTTAATAAAAGGTTATAAGTAAATAATATATGGTAAGATATATATATATATATATATATATAATTATGGTTATTTAATATATGTATAATAAACTTATATTTATTATACATTCAAGTCTTACGATAAGGGATTTCCATATCGCTTTTTTACTCATATGAGACACATTCCATATTCAACACATATTTATTTTATATAGTTTATATAATTCTCATGAATTTATTTTATGATTATTATCTTGAAAATTATGTGGATTTACATTTCCATTTTATTATCTATCCTTCACAGGGTTTATGGTTTCAAATTCACCAATACGGCAATGGAATTTTCCTCAAATTGAATTAGTTGGGACATAAGTTATGTTATGTATCTATATTCTTATATGTAGTTTATATAATAACCCTTTGAAATTTTATATCATGAATCTATTTATTTCATGATATTTAATGTTTCATTTAATGTTATTATTTAACAGGGAATATGATTCAAAAGATACCAAATTCGTAAATGTTTGATGTAACAATCTCATTGTTTATCAGGATTATTTATGATTATGATTTCTATGATGAAATATTATGATCTGTCTCTCAAGAAACTCATAATCTTTATTATACCATGGATATTTCATTCATAACATCCCGAAACAGGTTCCACACACTGGATCCCCAAACTAGTTGGTTACCCGACCTCTGGTGCACCTCCCCATACGCCCGAGGGTGTTGACTTGTAGTGAGGGTCTAATATCATTCATGAGGAGAATATACCATTTTATCAAAGTAGCACAACAAAGGTAATATTTAAGAATAATCAAGTGATATAACCATAACTATAATAAGACCACTATAAAATGATGACAAAAATAGGAATACAATATCCAAACTAAAACTGTAGATATGTCATGCCAAGTACGTGTCAAGTGTCAAATGAAAAACCCAAACTTAATACAACCCGACACTCCCAAGTGGGTCCTAACACTGGGTCTGGTTCCCCCATCCATGATCTATCCTAACTCATCCATATAACATATGACTCTTTCCCTTATTCTGTCATGAAAACATGAAGTATATTCGACTACCAATCATGGAGCCCCAATAGGGTGTGAGTACAACTCAGTTGGACACCAAAAACAGTGTATAAAAAATATTCAGTCAATAACAGTGTATGGAGTTGTATATAGAATAATGTAAAATGCATAAAGTAAGTAGTTTTCACATTTCATTATTCTTTATTAACCCTATAAACCCCTGGATTCCTAAAACGATAAATAAGAAAATCCATTTTTGTGGGAATCTCATTGCACCAAACTTTTGAAGACCAAATATTACTAGAATTGGCTGTATAGAGAAACCTCCTGTAATCCCAAGAGACGAACCTACTCAAGGATGATCCCATAAAGCAACATCTATCCAGTTATTTATTCAGGATAATGTCTTCAAAAAAATTCACCTGATCAGGATTGAGTATCTACTAAATGAAATTTGGTCTCATGCTACATCATTAAAAGAGATATTCAGATTAGGGAAACTTGGAAAGTCCAGAACCTCACCCACCCAGTTGCTCTTCCAAAATCTATCAACCCCTTTCCCAATAATCCACCAAATAGAGCCCGTGAGCACCTCAAGGTGGGAGAACATACACCACGCCAAACATGACGTCCTAGAGCCATGAACACCAGACATCCCCCAAAGAATACCATAATGTGACCCAAAAAATAAATCCCATAGAGAGTCTCCCAATATAATATATGAAGCCATCCATCCTTGCATGCCTTGCATGGCCTCAAAAAGATCATGAAGCCCCACTACCCCTTCATCTATGTCCTTTCCATCCAAGACTATGAATCCCAATGATAGTGACCCACTTGGTTGGAGTCCCACACAAATAAGGTTATAATTATCTCCATCCGCCCAATAACCCTTTGGGAGGCTAGATTAATGAAAACACATGCATCAGAATTGAGGTTAGAACATTGTTAACCAAAGACACCCTCCATCCAAATGATAGGAACTTGTTTTTCTAATTGAAGAATCTCCCTAACAGTTCGTTCATAATATCCTCAAAATTATTCTTCTTAATGAAGCCATAGGAAATAAGAATACCAAGGTAAATTAGAGGCATCTTCTTCCGTTGGAAGCTAAGGATGCCCTAAATGCCCCTATACCACCCTCCAGAACACTTGTTGGTTATAAAATTGTGGCTTTTCCTTGTGTTAATACCCTCACCACTCAAGAAACCATATCTAGACAATATCTCTATGAGATGAAATAAGGACATATGACTTCCATTAGTGAAGATTACTATGTCATCAACATACGTTAAATGAGAAATACCTTCCATGCCACCCCTACTGCAATAAGGTTCCAACCTTCCAGTTTCTATGCCTCTGTGAAGGTTTGGGGATAATTCATCTTGAGCCATAATAAAGAGTCTTGTTGATAATGGATCCCCCTAACGTACCCCACATACCAACTTGAAGAAGCCAAAGCACCTTCCCATAAGTGATAATAAGAGAAAAGGAGAAAATAAGTATATAAAGAATACATCACAAAACCATTTCTGAAAACCATATTTCCTCTTCACTCAAATGATTAATCTCCACTCAATTTTGTCATAATACTTGTCCATATCCACTTGAAAGATCACATTATAACCCACTAACCTCTTGTTAATATTGATCACCAATTCACTAGAAATACCTTCCTCCCCTTGAATGCTCTATCCTTTGTAAAAACCATGTTGTTCCCTTGAAATAAACCTAGGAATAACCCCACTCAATCTCATTGAAATGAGAAAATCCAAAATCATGTAAGAGACATTACATATGTAGATAAGTCGATAATGGATGATGCTATTTGGGTCATTTGATTCTGGTAAAAGAACAATTTTGGATGTGAAAAGACTCCTACTCAAGGAGCCACCATGGAAGTAGTCTTTAACTGCCTCCATGACCTAAGGGCCAACCACCACCCAAGCTTCCAAAAATAATTACCCCTAGAATCCATCCAGATCAAGGCACTATCATGTGGTATCCTAAAGTTCATGTTCTTGATCTCCTTCTATGAAAGAATCAAGGCTAGGGAGGCTTTAAAAGAACAATCCACTAGCTGTGGTATACACCCCAAACAATCTTCTTCTTCTTCCATGTCCCCTTGAACATCCCCATATCTAGATGGAACCTCCCATGCCAGAAGTTCTTTGAAATGCTCCAGTTCCATCTGGCCCACCACCTCCACATCCGACGTATATAAAACATTCCCCAAATCAATGTTGATCTTCATGATTTTCTACTCATTCAGACCTGCATAGAAAAAGGAACTATTTCTATACCCTACCTTATCCACCTTATGAAAGACCTTTTCATATATAACCTTTCAATTTCTAACAGTTTTTCCGCAAGATCCAGATGTTTATCACATAGGATAATAAAGGCATTTTTTGTCTCATTACTCATGAAGACTCTCCTCCAGTCCAACGATGTTAGCCTAAATGATGTCAACCTTGCAAGTATCATAATGTATTCATGCCAACCAAATCAAAATGTACTCCTTGATTTGTTTAAGATGGTTAGCCAGATCGCACCAGGACTTCCCCGCTCCCCTGTATTCCCACAATCCTTTCAGCATAGGCATGAATGTCTCATCTTGATGCCATCTATTAGAATAATGGAACACATGAGCCCATGATATATCCTATTTAAGTTCCACAAGTAATGTAGAATGATCATACAATGAATGAGGAATATTAGAAACCGACATCCAAGGGAAGGAGTCCAGTCCATGCATGTTTGTAAGGAACCTGTCAAGATGACTCCATATGCAGCTAGGACCCATCCGATTGTTTCACCATGTGTACTTTGAACCTAAGAACCCCAGGTCTAGTAGCCCTATTGATACAAAGTAGTCATTGAAGTCCTAAATTCCATAATTGAACTTGGAAGAACCACCTTTCTTTTCTGCAATGTTCATAATTGAGTGGACATCCCCCCCACAAACCATAGGAGGGTGCCAGTTTGAACAGATTCAAGATGATTCCAAATATTCTGCCTCTCATTCAGATCATTGCTTGTATAAATGAAGGGAAATAAGGCCTCTACCCCATTTCATGAGATCTTGGTATCCAAGCACTAAGACATGATAATCAAACTTCTACTGAAATAGACTTCTTCCAACAAACCCAAATGTGTGTGTTGCTAGGGAAACCATGAAAATACAATGAGAATCCCATTTTATTGGAAAAAGAGGTAAGCTTATAGAGATAATACATGGGTTCGAAAATTTCCACAAGATATTCCTAGTCGTTTCTGGCTTTAGAGGCCACAAAGGCACACTTGTCTTGTGCCCTGAGACCCCAAAAATCCCAAATGAGCAGAGAAAGAATCAAGGTAGACACCTATAGCCCTTATAACCAGAAACATTGGGGAGAAGTAACGAATAAACCATACCTAATTAATTTTAATTAGAGCAGGTAAGAGGACCTATAACACCATCAACCATAGCACACCACTTCGGGGAAAGAACATTCTTCCTCATCAAACTATATGGGTCCTCCGACAACAAAAACCTGCAAACTGGATACATTCACAGAGGACTCGCATCGAGATATCCATTCAAGAGAGAAACCAAAAAAAGATGAAGAAGATACCCCCAAATAGCCTGAATCTCCTTCGCCACCCCCACAGGGAACACATCCATCAGTGGAAGATTGAATGCCGATGTTAGATTGCTGATGAGTGACCCTATCAAGAAATATAGAGAAATTTGAGACAAGACACACAATGAATATGGAGGAGATGATAGAGAGTTGTAAGGATACTTGAAGTAAAAAGAAATTAGGTTGAAATTTTCTCAAAAAACCACTGAAACTATAGAGTGGGGGACAATGTTGATAGAGGTGTAGGAGTCCACGTTGTTTCTAGGTGATAGGATAATCAAATCCACGGCTGAGGATGTGTACGGCAAATGGACACCTACATCAGGAGGCTCAGATGAGACAAGGGACACATCAGGTGTGTGGGGACCACCAAGTAAATATGAATTTTAATCCTCCTCCCCAATGGTAATTACAACCATCCCATCTACCACTGAGCACGACAGACCCCTAACTTGATCTCCCTGAGATCCCACTGTCTAAGAGATTTCCACCAACCATTTCCTCCTACAGACCACTGTTGAATTCCCATGAAAACCACAGAGGATACAAAACCTTGATGGAGAGTGATAAAAAATCCACTACTACCACCTGAAACCACCGTCCTCTCTTAACATTAGGTGTGAGGGTCAGTCCACTGAAATATCCATCTCTACACAAATATGAGGATTAGACCCCACTTGAAGACACTAGGTGTTAGCTTCCAAGTAGAGGAAAGAACCTAGAGAGTCTCCTACCACCTTTAAGATTAACAGATTGTGGAAGAGAATAGGGAGACTAGGGAGACTTAACCAAATATCCCCTGAGGAAGAATCCGTACCTAAATGGCAGTCCCAAGATTCAATAATCCCAATATCCCATTAATTAATTTACCAATAAATTAATCCAATTAATTTATTTAATTCAAGATTAAAATTTTAAATATACCAATTGAAATATCACAACACATATAGGCAATTTGAATTCAATAATATAGGAATTGAATTTAGACCACCCACCTCAAGTTTGATGATGATCACTTACCAGCAAAAATCCCCAATTTGAAGCGAGACAAGCAGGATCATGATGAAGAATGAAATCTAGATCCAAAAGCTAGATCCAAGATAAAATGAATCAAGATCAAAAAAACCTATATCTAGATACATAAAAATGAGATGAAAACATCCCTTTAAAGGATGAGGGAAATACATGGGATATGGAAGAAACCATATGAGATGAGAATCTCTTACCTGGTGAGGTGAATATCTTCAATCCCGGCTTCGATTCATCAAGAAATATGGTTAGAAGGCCTTGGAATCCATATAGGAGCCTCAAAAAATGAGAGAAACCATTTAGAGTCAAGCTAGGATTTATTTAGGATGAATTTTTGGGGTTTGGGTATTTTTAATATAATGTTTAGGGGATTTAATTTCTATATGCATGGTTTCCTACATGGGGAGAACGATTTTCCCTAACTGTTCACCCTAACTGTGAAACTCAACCAAGGGTGTCACATTATTACTACTAAGAGGGTTCACAGTTTGAAAAAACATGAACCAACTATAAAAATCCTCTCTCACTAGGTTCATACAGTTTTCTAGGTTGGGCGCACGGTTTGGGAAAACCATTCCCCAAGCATGCACTTCCCCTCTTCCTTCCAAAATTCTTTAATTTTCACCCAAACAAAACCAAGACAGAACCCAAGAAAAAAGTAATCAAAACAAGGAAAAAGAGTACCTCTAACGAGACTGAGATATATCTAGAAAATGTCAGGATATTATAATCTTCCTGCCTTATAACATCTTGTACTTGAGCTATACTCCCAAGCATCCTTAAGATTCCTAGATAAAAAAATCAGCCACTGATACTACATATTCAATTCTTTATCCTAGGTTTCCTCCTGAACATGACCATGTTTCCACAATACATGAACTATCAATCTGGTCTTTCCCTGTAAAACTTTTTCACTGTGATCCAACACACGTATTATATTCCCCTCAAAGGAATCATTGATCTCAAGATCAACAACCTCGACCTCATTCAGATTTTAATAGTTGGGGTGATACCAATGAAGATATGAAACATGAAAAAGATCATACATAACACTGTACCTCTGTGGAAAGATCCAATCGATACACCACCATCCCGATTATCTCCACAACTTCAAACATTCCAAAAAACATGGGTGACAAATTTCCCAATGTCCGCATCCTAGAGTGGCCAAATCTTAGTGACAACTAAAGGAACATAGGATCAAACTTTGTAAACTCTATGGGTCATTGAAATTTATCAACATATGACTTCTTCCTACTCTATGGAATATCCAAACAATTTTGAATTAGTTGAACCTTATCCGATGTCTCCTGCATGAAACTCTGTACCAACAACTTTGACTCACCTACCTCCATCCAATATAGAGGTGATATGAATATCCTACCATAAAGAGACTCATATAGTTTTATATGTATAGTTTTCTGATAACTTTTGTTATAGGAAAACTGCACTAAATCTAGGTGCTTCTCCCAAGACCCAACAATATCTAGAACACATGCCAACAACATATCATCAAGCACTTATATATTATGCTTCTACTTTACATCTATCTATGGGTGGAATTTCATACTCAATAATACCTATGTACCAAGCACCTTCTATAAGAACTTCTAGTAGTGCTAAGTAAAACATGAGTCATGGTCTGAAACAACACTCTATGGCACCCCATGTAGATGTTCTATCTCTCAAATATGAAAATATCCCAAATTAACCACAAAGAAAGTCTCCTATATAGGTAATAAATGCACTAATTTTTTCAAACAATCCACAACCACCCAAATAGCGTCATTCTTCTGAGATTTCCTCAGAAGACTCACCACAAAATCCATAGTAACGTCGTCCCACTTCTATTATGGAATGGGAAATGATTGTAGTAAACCACTAGGTCATTGATGCTCATAATTCACCTATTAATAGGTGTATCATCGTGTCAAGAACCCTGCTATATCCTTTTCTCATGCCTGACCACCAATAATTTCATTGTAGGTCACAATACATTTTGGTCAAACCTGGATGCACCACCCACTCAGAGGCATGAAATTCACAAATCAGCTCCTCCCATATACTCATAGGCACACCAACACGATTCCAAACATAGATGATCTCATCCTCATTTATGCTTCAATTAGAAGGTGACTCCCCACCTTTTATGGTTTCCCTCAAGGACAAAAATTCTGGATCCTCATACTGCCTATCTCTAATCCAAATCAGAAGTATAGAGTCTATTAAAACTGATATGAGGGTCATCTTCTCCTAAAAATCCTAAACCAAAACATGCATCTCATCTAGTAAATTCATCATTTTACACTCAACACTAGACTCCTGAATTTCTTGAGTTTGAGTTTTCCTACTTAAAGCATCAAAAACTCTATTTACCTTCTCGATCATATATGATAAATCAAAGTTGAATGAATTCATGTACTCAAACGATATCTAATTATAAATATTAATGTCTCATTTTTAAAAGATATAATTTATGTTCTTGTGATCCATATAAACCATAAAATTCTCACCCAACATATAATGTCTCCAACACTTAAATGTATAAACCATTTATGCCAACTTAAGATCATCCATAGGGTAGTTCCTTTCATGTGGCCTCAACTACAAAGACTCATACACCACAAATAAATCTCCGTATATCAACACCGCTCTAATCCAGATCCTATAAGTTTCACAAAACACTATATAATTCTCTTATAGATTAGGTAGTATCAAGATTTGTGTCATATTAAAGAACTTCTTCAACTCCTAGAATGCATTATCACATGATACCAATCATTCAAAATTTACTCCCTTCTTGGTAAATCCTGAAAGTAGAAATTCAAAGTAGTAAAAGTCCAAGATGAACCACCGATAGTACCCTACCAACCCTAGGAAGGTATGGATATAGAAAAAATTCTTTCGATGATACCATTAAAAAACTTCTTTCACCTTATCTGGGTCCACTAACACACCTTCACGCAAGATGACGTGACCTAAGAAATTTACCAAAACAATCTAAAAATGTCACTTTTATAGATTTTCATATAGAAAATTCACTCTTAGTGTAATCGGGATAATGTTAAGATGTTGATAATGATCATCAGGAGTCTTTCAATACACCCAGATTTCATCCAAAAACACTACCACTAACTGATCCAGGTATGGGTGGAAGATTTTGTTCATTAAGGTCATAAACACTGCATGTGTATTCATTAACCCAAAAGGAATCAAAACGAAATCATAAAGGCCATAACTTCTTATGAAAGAAATTTTTGGTATATTATAAGGTAAAAATATGAGCTAATGATACCCTAATCCAATTCAATCTTGGAGAAAACATAATTTCCCCCCAACTGGTCAATAATCATTGATACATGGAAGAAGATACTAGTTATACACTATCATCTAGTTCAACTTCTGATAATTGGTACAAAAGTGAAAACTCCCATTATCCTTAATTGAAAACAGAACCAGAGAACCCCAAGGTGATGTAATCATATGGATTAACTACTTATCCATAAACTCTTCCAATTGATACTTAATCTCCTGAATCTCTGTTGTAGCCATTTTGTCTGGTGGAATAGGCTCATTCCATGGAATGAGATTAATCTTAAAATTCATGTCTCTCTCAAGTGGAGGACCTAATAAGTTCTCAATAAACACATCCTAGAACCTATCTAATATAGGTAGAAAGACATCCTACTTTACACCTCCTTTATCTATCAACAACAAGAAACATGGGTGGTGAGAACCCCCAATTGTTGATGAACTGGTTCTACATGGCCAGACTTGATATCCCACTCTCCATAGTAAACATAATTGTTACCCTCAGGAGATGTAAAAGTCACTCCCCTATGGTAACAATTAATGTGGGATTAATATGATACTAAAAAATACATACCCATAATTAAATCAATTCCTGACATATCATGAATGTAAAGATCCCAAATGAAACGATACTCCCCAACATTGAGAGAACACCCCTTACACAAACATACATCTCTCGATCTTACTCCCGAAGGTGTATCTATCACCATCACCCCACTCAAGAACTCCAACACCAATCTAAAACCATTCACAGGTTGTGTAGATATAAAATAACAAGATCCACTAATATAAAATAAGGCACTAACAGACATATATAATACAAAAATAGTACCTCTAACTATTAACGGTGTATCCTCTATATCCACCAATGCAGGCTGAATGTTATGAAAATATCTATCCCCTCTTACATGTGATGAATTATGAGTCCCTTGAGATACAAAAATCTTATTATATGTGAACTCTTTCCTATAATATCCACATTCATTGCCTCTACCGCCAAGGACATTAGAACTCCAACTACTAGATTGACAAGGGGTTAAAGACGCCCCCCAAACACTCTGATTATGGATAGTTCCTCCATAATTACCCATAAATCATAGGTTATTTTAGAACCCATATAGATGTAACATACTACCACTAGATCAACAATCTACGATTGGTTGGGTAAAATTCTTATGAAAGTGATCCTACGTACCATAATGGTAGAAAAAGCACTCGGTTAAGATCCTGAGTAACTGATCCTCCCCCTGACCACTCTTCTTTCCACTACTTTAGTCGACATTATCATAAAGATGATTCCTACCATTAGAAGAAGTACCTCCCGATCACCCAATAGAAACCTCATATCCTCTAGTGGATTCTTTATT